>OX454272.1:22309751-23026840 GCA_949715065.1 Periphyllus acericola
AGCCGCCGCCGCCGCCGACCGCACCAGTCGCGACCACCGCGCACCAGCAGTACGCGCTGCAACAGCACCAGGCCGTCAAGCAGCCACCGGCGGTCGCGTCCACCGGCGGTGTGGCCACGCTGCACCAGCTCTACCAGCCGCCGCATCACCACCACCAACACCACCACCACCAGAGGCTGTCGCCCCAACCCCATGCCGCTGCCGTCACATCCCCATCACCTTTTGCACCACGCGCCGCCGCACAACCAGCATCACCGGTACGCGGCTTACGGTGGAGGTGGTGGTGGTGGCGGCGGCGGTGGCGGCACGCAGGCGCCCCGGTACACCCAAGTGCCGTTTCTCTACAACCTGCCGGCGCCGCCCGTTCAACGACAGTTGGCTCCGTCCGAGTACGACCTGGTCACCCGGTTCAACCGATTGCTCAAGGAACGCGAGCGGGACGACCGGCGCGAGGAAGACGGGTTACGGCGCAGGCGCCCGGACGACGGGATTGCCGTGGACGAGGAGGAGGAGGAGGAAACGACCACGCGGCCCGCGAAAAAGGCCAAGAAGAAGAAGAAGAAGAAGAAGAAGCGGCCGCCCACCACTCCGGCACCCCCGGCGCCCGTCGAGGAAGATCTCGAAGAGGAGGACGACAGGGACAAGCAGCAGCAGCAACAGGAGGACGAGCGGGCCGAAGACGAACAGCCCGTTTCCGAGGAACAAGAATCGCAGAACGTGCACACCAGCGAAACGGTATATGCTTTATTATATTTATCAATTTTTAGGTAATTTTGTCGGCACCAACAAAAAAAAAAGAAACACCCTAAACTGTCCGTTTTTCAGCTACCCGAAGGCACGACCGTACACGAGACCGAGGCTGATTTGCCAAACGAAGTTGACGGACCGGTAAGATTATCTTAAACAGTTATAGTGTTATATACTTATCAGTTATCACTGTGTACACCGTACTCCAGTAGCACCAGTAAATTCGAGCATCATAAAATATTTAAAATAATAGTGATATATGGTACATCTAAGACAATTTAAGTAACTCATACAAAATTCAAATTCTATAAAATATAACTTAAAATTGTATAACCGTTCCATCCGTATATCACGATTATTCATTCTTCATTGATATTTATTCGTAAGTTTCTAAAAAATCGTATTCAAATTAATTTCTACATTTCTTTAAAAATGCACATGTTAAAATATGATATGATGTCAAATGCCTTTAAAATATACTGACATACAAGCGTTATGACACTTTTTTTTTAAACGTACTTATAGAATTATACTAATTTTGCACTACCTGGATATGAAGTACTAAAAACAAGTACTGCGGAATATACAAATTTGCAGGTTTTTCTACGTATGTGTCAATTTGATGTTACCCATAAATCACTGCTGTTATTTTTGGGGAAAAGCGAAATTATGACGTTCTGTTCGAGCGGGCACTTTGCGTTTTGCCCAGTTTCAGCGTTTGTCTGTAACGCATAAAATATGCGACCAATACTGAATGTATTTTAAACGTATGTTAGCCAATGGTTCGTTTTTCTCTTTTTTTCTTCTAATTTTCTCGTACGTTCGTGGGTCTCCTCGATTTCGCGTCTTTTACTGGACATATTTATGCGGTATATAGAAGCGTAGCAACTTGGAAACCGTATCGTTTCCACACGGTACATCGAATAATTGCGTCGAACAAATAAATTTCACACACGAATCGCACAACATCGAACGCGCCATCGCTCATATATAGCAGGGGTGACCAACAGGTCGATCACGACTCCCTTTCGCATTTTCTTGAATTTTTAAATTTTTCAGAAAACAAGCAAATTTATTTTTTTTTTTTTGTAAATTTGTGTATCTTCTGTTATCTTATATATTTATGTTATTAATACTTATATATATTCTAAATAAAAGTAATAAAATAAGTGTAACGCGCATATACATTTTTGTTTATTGACCACCTTTTTTTTTGTCGATCGCGATAGCCTCAGAAAACTAAGAAGTCGATCTTAAGTCTATTAAAGTTGGCCACCGCTGATGTATAGGTACACCTACATTATTTATTTAAGTCCTAAACTATGTTTCAGACTCGACGCATTCCATTTATTAATTATGCAGTCTAAAAACGGAACTTAAGCTATGCATAATTTGTTTGATAAATATGGCGTGGTTTGTATTTTTTTGAGGGTCACGAGATTATGTTTTCCCGGTGTACGCGTAAATCCCCTGAATGGGCCACCGCTAAATGAAACTGTTCATTGTCGACGGTTTTTCGAGAGAATAGTTTTCAAAATTACATTTTAAATTATACCTAGTTTATAACTTTAAAAATAAATCATTTTTCTAAGCCAAGAGAATTAAGCGTCCAGCGGTGTGATTTCGTGAAATGTTTGTAACTGTATCATTTCAGGATTCAGGATTAAGTTATTTTAGTAACTATATGTGTACAATTAGTATCTTAGTATTGATTTAGATTTATAAAAGATATATAGTTTTAGATTCTGAGTGAAGGAATAAAAAAAGGCACTGAATATAAAAATAAAATGAAAAAGTTCTAATAAAAACAGTTTACATGTTTACCTGGAGAAAATGTTGTTTATAAAAGTTATAGTAGAAGAGATTGATTTGAAAAAAAAAATGAACGAATCGACGTAGAATATTAATAGATTCTATTAGATATGTCTTGGTTATTTACTATAATCCGAAAAATTTTGAAAGAGAATAATATCATTTTTAAAATCTGATTGTAAACATTTGTGGTATTAGTGATGTGAACATTATTTTGATTAATCAATATTTCTTAGTCTTTATTTATATCCAACTATTGAAACTAATAATATGATTATTTTCGTAAACACGTATTGAAAAATTTGTATTTGGAGCAACCTTTTTTTAATTGTATTCCAGAAATGTATTATAAATATATATTTTGTATTCAGTTTTCAAATCGCTGTATTTGTCTTACCAATATACAATTTATTACAACCATATATTTAAGTCTGTACACAGGAGCATCATCAAATAATCAAATAGTCATGTTTGTGCATTTTGTATGCACTCAACAACTCATTGGTTTTATAAAAAATCGTTTCAATAAAATCTCGTTACGTTTTTGTGACGACAAGTTTTACGTACCTGCCAACACAATGGTGATTTACTAAACATTTATAGTGAACATTCATCACGTTATAGTCGTTTTAAATTTCAAACTCGTCGCTATGCCGTGCGGAGAGAAGCGATTCCACGTACCGCATAAAATGCCAGGGAGCACGTATAAGTGCCTCCTTACTTCACAAATTCGTAGCAAATGTTGTCGTCGCCTACATTCGGATGAAGTCGCTTTGGTGTTTCGTACATTTGTACGTGCCAACAAGCAACTGAGTGTCTCGCGGAGCTGGTAGTAAAAATGATTAAAATTTTTCGATTTGCCGAATTAATTCTCGTCGCAACTTGTTCGGTCGACCGGCTGATAAATCGTGTATACTCTGCATTTCTTCTTCTGATTCCCTCTCCACCCCCTACCCGTACCTATTATACCGAGTTACGCTCAAACTTCCGTTATGATGATTCATGTAAATCACCGTGTGTATGATATACCACTGATACCACTGTACAGACGATCCGATGCTGCAGCGTACATATTTACGCTCCGACCACTGCGCACTGGTGCACGATGTTCGAATAAACGAACCGTATTTAAGCTACCCGCAGGCAGCATATTATTTTATGGTTATACGCGTAATATTAGAAATTTAGATCGCAGTGCCGCACCGGATCGTCACAATACTATTGCGTACAACCGTTTTGCGCGCACGAAAACGGCAACGGTATCATCTTTGACTATTTCATTGGTGTCATTTGAAGCGCTCGATCGCCCCCGCACATTTCGAACGTGACTTCTCTGTGACTCGAGACACCGTTTGGTTTTTCACCCTTGTTGAAACACTTAGATCGCTGTGCGATGCATTATGTGCGACCAAACGTTTACAATCAACAATTGAATCACTGAATTCAATGTCTCAGCGTATCTTCTCGGAAGAATTCACTTTAGGCTCGACTGTTTTTGTTGAAAGACTTTTCATTTAAATGTTCGTAATAATGGCAAAGAAGATTAATTTTTCGGACTTAAATGCACATTTTTAAAACACGTACAAATTAATTTCGTGGTTACTCAGCGTTTTATTAAATAGTTTGCTGAATCTATTTTAGTTGATCTATTTTAAACTGGGGCTCATTCATTTTAAACGACGGAAATCGAGGAAAGCGTAAGCGGGCACTGCTACGAGCCTATCACCGCGTCGAATAATGAATGATATGTACGTTTACAATGATTTTTCAAATCTCATTTCATGTGCAACATTGCAGTCTCAGCTCAGTGAACAGTTCGGCGGCGATTTGACCTTCGACGACGGCGGCGGAGAGAGGGTCGAGTTCCAGTTGCACGGCTTAGGCGGTCCCGATTCGTACAAATTTGGATTCGACACCGGAAAAGGGTAAGTCATTCGATCGTTTTGATCCGCGTGTAAACCGATAACAATAATATTGCGATTGTTGGTATCTGCGATGAAAATCCCGCAGAGCCCTCGAAAATACTTCAACGAACAATAATAATTCGTCGATTTCGTTTAAAATAATTATTTCCCTTCGGACAACGTGAGTCGCCGCCTCGACACTGCTGCGCACGACTGTGTAAGGGAGGGACGTCTCGTTAGTTGTCGTAATAATATCAGAAATCATCTCCTTTGCCCTCGAAGCCAGTGCCCACCGGTGAATTAGCCGCACGTAACGCAGGTGACAACCATCGAGCGATTCGTTATTTTTCTTTTCAGTTCTTTTCTTCCCGCCAATATTAATTTTCCGCGCGAACATTTTCCTGTTGCCAGCCGGTCGCGGTCGCATAACTTGTATCGGAGGAAACGTCCGTTTTCAGCGAGATAGCTTAGCACAGTGGTCACCAAATGGCGGCCCGCGGGCCACATCCGGCCCGTGAACACGCTTTATCTGGCCCGCAGACAAGGAAAAAAAAGTAAAAACCTATAGTAAAATACGAATAAACTTCGATCGCAAACTTACTTGCCATTTTTCCCACTAATTTTACCCTGACTTTCTATTTATATTATAATATTGCTGTTAATTTTTATTTTATTTTATTTTTTTCAATTTATTATTTTTTATTTGTGTTATACTTTTGCTTCATTACATAAAATATTTGTTTATTGGCTATTTTGACGGCCCCCGAAAATTTTCAAAATTTCCGATTCGGCCCTCCAAAAATATTAATTGGTGACCCCTGGCTTAGCATACCGTAACACACGTATACCCCGTGCTGCACCACCTATATATAAGCGTGTACAATGCACGTCTGTTCGCGCGTTATGATCGTCTCGCCCCCCGCTCCCCTATCGCACGCTCGCGGCGGCCATCATCAATTACACTCGCGTACATCATAAGGCAACGGCGATAATAATAGTAATAATAGTAATAATAGCGGAATGTAATAAATGTTTGTGCGTGATGTTATCGTAACAGGACGAACAGACAGTTCAGATACGAAGAAAGGGACTCCAGTGGAAACGTCCACGGCCATTACGGGTACCTAGACAATGACGGGAAAATGCAAGTGTACAACTACGGTTCGCATCCGGAACTCGGGTTTCACTCGGAAAAGGCCGAAACCCCCGAGGCGTGAATGTATACCGTGTTTTATTATGTTACTATGTTCGACTCCACATCGTGCGGTGCGCGCTTACACCCCACACAACGGTTCGTAAAATATTATTATATGATTATTATCATTATTATTGTGACGATGATGATGATGATGATGATGCGATATCGTATCGCGAGAGCTTGAAGATCCAATATTGTATCGCGTGTTGCACACACCTGTACGCGTCGATCCGGAAGAACACAATATGTGTATAAATATTATTGTCTTTGTGATTATTATTATTATTATTATTATTGTCATTGTTTTAATAATTATTAATTGTACTGTAAATACGATATTATACATACTTATAAATATTATATAATAGACAGATATGATTGATAATAAACGATTCGTAACAGGAATGTAATCAGCTTTGTGTGTGTTCGCGAAATGTTTGCGATTTATTCGCCAACCGGACTTGACTAACTTTAAAAAACCACTCGACCCTCTCGAACGACGTTTTTTCTCCTTCCCGGATCTCCTGCAGCACGATCGTGTACCGTAATATATTACGTGCTGGACACCGATTGAGAGGACTTTGAGGCAATATATTATCCTACTTGCACACTTGTTGCGTACCGGACGCACGTTCGACGAAAAATCACCATACGACCTTGGGAATACACGCATGAAGAAAACCAATATCACTTATTACAGGATGAGAATTAGTGCATCACCAAACACATAATTTGCTCTTAACTCCGATTTTCAAATTTGCTTAAGTTTTTTTTTAAGTTGCGTTAACATGATTACGGGACTGAATAAGATGTAAAAGTATACGAGTATATACATGTGTATTTTTTTTTTTGATTTTTTAAAAAACAATTGATTTTGCCCAGAAAATATACTCAACTTACACTTTTACACGAAAATTTCGCGTGTATTCTACCTGTTGTGTATTATAGTGTATCATACTATTTAAGTGTAATCTAGATGATAATAATAATATTGCAGTGTACACGATGTCAAATGGCAGTGCATGCCGCTGACGTAGTCTTCTGAAAAGGTTTCCCGATTACGTCTTAATAATTGAGTTAATACTCGGTGCGCCTGGAAACGTTGACAACCCCGAATTCAGTCAGCAGATAATATTATACGGTATCTAAACAACAATAGTCGCTGTACAATATGCATATTCTCAAAATTGACAGAATATTATGTGCACATCATACACACAATTATTTAACCGTTGCACTGTGTGTGTGTGTGTGTGTGTGTGTGTGTGTGTGTGTGTGTGTGTGTGTGTAATACGACCATAGAGCAAAATATATATAATAAATATAAATTATAAACTTATTATTATATTATACTAGCTGAATATTGCCCGGCCTCACCTGAGAGATAATTTGCTATTTTATTTCAGAACAATATTACTATTTCGATGTAGTTTTAAGGTTAAAAATAGCTTAATGTCATTTATTTTTATTTATTTACGGTATATCAACTTATACACATATACCTCAATTGTTAATTATTAAGACAACACATTAAACGGAATAAAATATTTCCAAGGTAACCAAAATGTGAAAAAAAATGAATACATCCAGCCATGCAGAGCCCAGAACTGCAGTTTTCACCCTTAAATCTTCGATAAATTCTTTCTTATTGCACTTATCTATTGCCATAACTTTTTAAGTGCATCCCCTCGACGTTTCGAACAAATCCGTATGGTAGTTTTCACTCTACAACGATCAGTTGGTGAGTGAGTGAGTGAGTGGTATTTAAATTTTACGTACATAAAAAATAATGCCTATAAAAACTGACTGTTTCAAAACTTTCTACGTGCCACGTGTACGCGGTGCAGCGCACGCGCTGATATTTTTGTCACGGCCACAATATTATGGTTTGCGGCGAAAACGTTTTGCATCGATGGACAAGTGAAGATGATGAACACCGCGTGAATCGGCAGACCTTTTTTGCATAGCCGTGGAGACGCATGACGCGAAGCAAGTCTAAATCCTAATAATATTTTATTTTTTATTTTTTCTCCTGTCACGATTTCCAATACCGTCGATCGACCATTCCGTGGTCTCCAAACGGTATATATATCTACATTGTCACCATGAAGAATAAAGATCTTTATGAATCTTCATGATTGTCAATTATACGTTGTGTACCTTGAAATCGCGGGTAATAATGCAAATCATTTTTCCATGTAAAGGTCGATGAACAGAAGAAGAAAAATTAATCGGAATCTTAAATAGTTTTAATTTCATATAAATAATTATGTGAAATTTCGGTTAAACCATCAACATTATAGGTAGGTACCTCATTAGTGAAATTACCGTCATACAATGTAATCAATTGCGATGGCAATGAAAATGCATATCTACGTGTAAAAAATTCATTTTTTTTCATCATAAGTTAATTGACATACCGTGTCCACCTTTAAATAACCTACAAGAGATTTAGTGTTATATTTAATAGCATGGTATCGCTGCAGAAATCCCATCGTATTATATCGTATTTTTCCTCTAGTATTTTTCTACGATTTAAAACTTAAATTAATTTTACTATAGATAACAGCACTTTATTTTTCAACACATCGCGTATCATACATAAATTTAGGTATAAATTTAAGTAATAGTTTAAGTATATTTATAGTATAAATTTAAACCAAACAAATGCAACATTAAGCTTTGTAACGTTTGTAAGTAAAAATAATACTAATAATACTAATCAGCGCTAACAAAAATTCAATTTCGTCAGTGTGGTGTTCGTTGCTCGCAATAATGAATAATTGTTTCTCTCTTTTCCCATACCAATACAACATGTAAAAATATAACTATATTATTAACTAGGGTACATGGTGTAATGTACGGCGGCTCTAGACCGTTTTGTGTTCCCATGCCGCGTAGAAAAGCTATAAAAGAATAGTTCACCCACGAATAATTAGTTAAATATTAACGGCGTCTCGCGGTGATCATTTTGCAAATCAAGATGTAGCCGGGTAGATCGTCTCATAACCGTTGGTCGGCGGCGCGGCGCGGCGCGCAATGACTGCGTAGAGCTAAGCCGAATCTCTGCAGCGCAAACACGTTCAACCCCTGTCGACGGGGGCGTACGGCGAACGAGTTTAAATAATTTCCGCAAAAAACCCCATGGCTGCTGCTGCTGCTGCGGTCCAGTGTACGCATATTTCTCCTGGGGCCTCGAGCACGTGAAAACACGAGAAATATGCACGTGCACGGTCAACGCGTGTCGTATATATTTAATGTACGATTTATTAGAACGCGGAAGCGATACGCGACTGTACACCGTTCGTCGGCATCGTGTTATGTATGCTGCAGTAAATGTAAATTGAGCAGCGTGCGTGTTACCTGCGAGTCACTATATATATATTACCACCCGGTGTAGGTCTCCGCGTCCTCCCTCCCGCGACCCGACCACACTTCCGACCGGAAGAAACGTACAGGCGGTGGAGTTTCAGGAAACGCGAGTGCCCCGAATTCGGTCGTTTTCGTTTTTATTTTTTCCCGCCGCGCGGGCCGTTATTATTTTTTAACGTTCCGATGCCGGTCGGTCGCAATTATAATACGCAATATCATATTAAACGCGTTCATTCCGAGGACGATTGGTGACACGCGCGAGGGTATAAAAAACGAGCACTCGCCGACCAACAGTCGTATTCGAGCACGAAAACAACACGTACACGCATCATGTGGCCAGATTCCGCGCGTTCCAATCGCCGCCCGACGATAATGTCGATCGCCACCGTCGCAGTGCTGTTCGTCGCCGTCGGAGAGGTCCATGTGAGTATTTAAAAACTATCGAAATCGCAAAAAGTCTTAGAAAATACCTACAAGAGTCGAAACGACGAAAAAGTGCGTTCAAAGTAAATACGCTTTTATTTTAAAATTACCAATCACATCTCGTGAAACGCATTATCCTCCGACTGAGCTACGTTTTGGTATGAAAAAAATAAATAAAAATAAATGGTTCATCAGAATCCCGTGCCTGGTTGCGATACGTACACGCGCACTATGTACAAATACTAGGTGCCCGACAAAATGCGTTTACACGTAGATAAGACCGATTGTCGGTAACCGCTTCACGGCCACCCCACATCCATCGCGGAGTATATCCGCCGTGAATTTATTATTATTACCGCCGTGTTTGACGAGGGTTTTATCCTCTATTTTTTCTTTCTATTGTTTTTTATTGCTTTTTTACGCCAAACCTTTGCCAGGACCTTTTTCTCTCTTTCTCTCCCTGACGATCGACATTTTTCACGCGTGCATTATGGAAATCACGCCTTCGCGCTCTACGGCGGCAAAACGCTATACACGTCCATAATATTTCGATATATTTTATTTTTTATTTTCATTATAAAATAAACGTTTTTGCTCGCGAACATCGAAAATTACCCATCTACGATACTCGTACCTCCTACCCTTCCGCGCGCGCGCGTTTACCGAGAACACAAACTCTTATAACGTCGAAAATATAATCTGTGGTGCACACACTGGCACGTACATTATATCGTATCATATACACGCGTAACGTCCACCCGTTTAAACATTAAATCACTTATCAGATAATTTCCATAAATCTCAAGTAAATACACGTACAATTTAATAGTTTACGAGCCCCATACGACACATACAAGAGTATTATAATAATATTCAGTCTTGTACAGAACGCGTTGAAGCCCGTAAAAGGAGTCGAATAACATCAAATCCGCGAGTGGACGAAACGTAGTAGTTTATGTACTAAAAATGTATACATATAATGTATGTGTCTCCAAGAGAGCGTAGTATTTTTTTTTCATCTACATAATACAACAGTGAGTCTCAAAAGATCAGTATATTATAGAATATAGATCTTCGAGATTTTCCGAATTCCCGACGAACATGCTACTATAATATTTAAGGACGAGATTTCGCCAGGGACCTGTTTTTCGCCGTTTCCGTAGAATTATACGGATCCCGTACGCATTAGGCTATTGTACATATATAAATATACGTTTTGTACGTACACTGGCCAGGTGCTGATTTTTTAATAACTTGGTCTTTTTTAAGAAATCGTGAAAAGAACGAACATTTTCTACTTTTGATAATGTAGGGTGTACGATACTTTGTAACATTCGAATTAAACCGTGATCCTTGCGAACAATTATTACGTAGTATATTGCTCGTACTCTACAGCAGCGTGTTTCCCAACTTCTTTTATTCACTGAACCTTTGCGGAAACATTTCGTGGAATCTCCATTTTATCCATGATCGTAGTAACTCGCAGACATAGTTTTTGTACACTGAAATGAAGTCCGACCGAAAATAACGTCGTTAGTATTAAAAAAAAACAGCAAGGACGGTTTTTAAAGTCTTATCGCAGTTCAAATCGAAAATGTTATTCACCAATTTATTTGATCCCAAATTCCTCATGGAACCCGTGGAACGTATGTACGTAACACTTACAGGGTCCCATGTAACATTGTAACATTAGTTGAGAAAACTGATCTACACTCTACACAGTGTAGAACGTGAATCTTAAACTTGATATAATATTTATATCATACATACATCCTGAGCACTGAGGCTGTTTGTTTTTTTTTGGAACGCTTATAAACTTACACGATTTTTTTTTATCACTTTGTGCGTACTTCGTTATATTTATCGGATTCGGTTGAGCACAATATTATTCAGCTTAAGTTCCGTGTTTAGACAACAATAACAAAAAAAAAATAAAACCTTATATAAACTGTACTATATTTTTCCACAAGCTTTATAATCACACAACGCCGTAATTGAACCGCACTGGCAACAATTTATACCTATTAATAGTACGTATAATATTTAGCCTTTAAGTAATCACTTCTTCTGCATACAATCCACCCCTGTGACGTGTTGGGATTTAATCGTCTGAAAAATAACCACAAATTTCATCGAAACGATATTATGCGAGGCCGATTCGATAAATCGTTTGGTTTTTTTTTACTTTTTGCATCATAGTGAAAATGTGTCTTATTACGAACTTACATCGTCCGATGGTGGACAAATAGGGTTTTCGTGAAATTCTAGAAACGGTATCCGCAATAAGATGGAAAACGACTTTAGTACTGTTACATATTGGGTGCGATAATGTTGCAGAGCTTGAAGTGCAGGACGACGGACCATTCGAGCCGACAAGGAGAGTTTATCGACTTAGCGGAACAGTGCAGCAACATGACCACGAACGGCGGCGACCGGACGATGGACAACGATTACTCGTCGTCGCAGTCCGGCGGCGGCGGGGACAGCACCAGAAGGGACACCAGCAGGCGAAACGACGAGGGCATGAGGAACGACGAGGGGGGCAGGAGAAACGGCGATGGTGGCAGGAGAAGCGGCGAGAGCAGGAGAAACAACAATCGGGAATTCAGCGTGGCCCGACAGGACTTCGGCGGCAACGGCGGCCGCGGGGAGAACGGTGACAATAATAATTACAACCGCGGTAACGGCGGCGACCGCGGAGCCGACGGTGGTAACGGCTACAACCGTGGTAACGGCGGCGACCGCGACTCGACGTCGTGTGACGTCCAGCAGCGACAATATTCTGTAAGTGCGCGTTAGTCTTTCGTCGCACATAATTGTAATAATAATAATCCGTTCTCGTCCGATTTCGTTTTGGGTCGTTTTTTTTTCGCACACGTCCAATCGATAAGAAGTAATAACGTACCGAGACATAATTACGTCACTTCTCGCCGGGCTTGAGCAATTAAAAATTAGATTCGTATTGGTAAACATATCATATATATATATACATATGTGTGGGTGTGTGTGTGTGTGAGTATGTGTATGTGAGTATGTGTATGTGTGTAACGTACCGTGCGATTATAAGATTTATGGTGTGTGACCGCTGCACGGCTTACGAACTGTACACACCAAACTCTGCAGATCTATGCGTTTAAATTTAAGAAAATCGTTCGACTGCGTTGTATATTTCGTTCGTAATTTCACGGAAGCCCGCGGAGCTGTTGCGTGCTCGGTTAGCCAACGTTCGAACAAATCGACCCGACGGAAACGCTCATCCCGGGCGTGTGTGTACGGAGTGTGTATGATGTACGATGTGTGTTGTACTATTTCAGTACCGCGTTACATAATTGTGAAATGTAGAGCACAGGAATCTGCGTAGCTGAAGTCATCTGCTGACGGCGAGCAGGAGGAGAAGAAATAGTCAGCGTGTTACATGGAATCCCGTTTTTATTGCGAGAATCAGAAAAATATACAATTGTTTAGAGCTTAATAATAATTTTTTTTTAGGGACAGGGAAATAATGGTATGCGACAGAACAACTATCGACAGGGTAGTTCGTATTATCCGAGTGTAGATTACGACGCGAAACAATCGAATTCTAACCAGAGACCATGGCCGAGACGTGATCGTAGGCATGCTAGTAATAATAGTGGCCGTCGCATTATGGCGGCGACGGGCAGCAACAGACTTTTGGGAAACAACCGTTTCAGAAACGTGACAAGAAACGGAGTGAATCAAGGAAGAGGATCGATCCTCGATAAGATGGACGCCGTAAGTGCTTTTACTTATTATACTTGTTGTATATTCGAGAAACGTTTATGGAATATCGAAAATATAACGCGTTATACCTATTCTTAATTATTGTATTATTTCGTCATTCGGAAATTGGATGTTGCAAATTTCCAATGTCCGCACATACGTTTTTAATAGGTATACCATCCCTAGATATAGATAGCCTTAGGCTAGGAATGTCTTAGTTAAAATAAAAAAAAAAATAAAAAAATAGGTACTTATACCATTTATCTCGAAAAAAAACGATTCTGAATGAAATAGGTCGGGTGCATCATTTTCAATTTTTAAATATAGTAGTTGGACCAAATATAAAACCAGAAAAATTATTAAAATATTGTACGTAATATGGTATTGAACTTCTATTATTTTTGTCCTAAATTTTAATTTATTAACCTACTCTATTTTTCATAATTATTAAAATAAAATAAATCTATAATAAATTTATATTACAATTATAGATTCAAATCGAGACTCTGTTATAATATATATATATATATATATATATATCTTATATTATAATTCTTATATACTAAAATACTCCTAGGTGAAACTTAACGGTCGGGCGAGATAAAGAGATCTTATTGATGTAAGTCTCACTTTTTTAAAAGTCTGCATCTAAAATGTATACTTCGATTCAAAAAACAAGTAATATTATGGAGGTCCTCGAAGGGAAATTTTATTACAATAACCATTTAACGCCTAAAATGTTCTATATACTTATTATTGTTATATGTGAGCGTATTCAACCTGAGAAAAATCGTATTATAACTCGACATCTCGTACACTATCGTGCACATTAATACATCGAAAATTATGAGATTTCTATAAAATGTTTACTTCGGTACATCAATAATATATGTTTTACATATTATGTATGTTTAGGGCCACTACGATTAATTTTTATAGCATATCAGCCAAATATCTTGTATCTATGAAAAATGAACAAGTGGATAGTGCGTGACGAAAATACTAGACAGTGGCAAGTTTGATTCTCGATCTCGGTTTTGCACTTTTTTGATCTGTTTTTTTTCAATTCGAATTCGTCGGAACACTGTTATGAAATTCAAAAAATAACATCAACCAACAAGAAAAAATTTCCTTTCAGAAAAGTATGACGTTTGTATACGGAGCAATTCTTCTGGTCGAAAGCCTGGTACAATAAAATAAATAAAAAAAAATACATCGGAATCTAAAAAGTGAAAATAAGAAAATGTTATCTATATTCTACTTTTATTGAGAAATAGGTTTAAAAACGTGGTAGGAAACAATTTAATCCCAAACAATGTAAAAAAGCTAAATGCAATTTCAAATAATTGTTAATTGTTATAGGTATATTGGTTTCAAGTTTAAATGATAAATAGTAAACACAGCAATCAACCCGTGCCTGTATCTCGCTCGACCGTAGTCTCCCACGACTTAACAGTTTGGCCTTTTTAGTTTTTATTATTATTTAACAGACCAAAATTAAATTAATTGGTTTCTGCTTTGTCTGTAGTTAAATAATTAATTATTGTAACTATATAACTATTACAATAATTTTTATAATTTATTATATGCACCCTCTATATATCTGCACCCTTTATATTTTTTTTATATTGTTATTTGACTATAATATGAGAAGATTTATACTTATATGACTAATATTCAAGATATTAAAGTTCTCTATATTTTATGTCGCTAGTCCAATATTTTTTTATTTTCATATTCAGTTATAATATCACTGAAGCACCCAATAACTGGCAATAATTGTCACATTATTTATATTATATTTAAGTTATTTTTAAACGAGTTAGTTATTAACCCTGTTTAATTAGTGGTTACATAATCACAAAGTATAATATTATTTTTTATAAATCAAAATTTAATTTTATAATTTTTAATTTCTTAAGAGCAATAGAACAAAACTAAATTTATTTTTAGGTACTGAAGAGAGCTCACGGCTGAATTTCAACGGTTTGCTTCCTTTTGAGTACCAATATAAATCTTAATCCTATCAAAAGTAGGCTTAAATGCATAAAATATAAATATTATAATAATCAATAATGTATTGAACATAATCTTAGGCAATAATGAAATACATTTTTTCGAAAATCGAATAATTTGTATTGTTTTTGTAAGTAAGTGATACGACCGCATTCATTCACGCGTTTTATTGCAGTTACGGAACTCCATCCTTTTACAATTGTTGACGACACAAATAAGAAAATTAGAACATTTGACATTTTTTATTGGCCCTGTATACCTATTTTACGCCCTTATATTATAATTATATAAATACTATTTTATAATGCACCAGTTTGTATGTTTGCGATTTTCGAATTCATCCGTATACTCAAAATCAACTGAATCTGACAGTATTTTTAGCCATATAGGTACAAAAAATATACAATATTACAATTATAATCGACTAGCACCCTCGTTCATCCATTTATAATTTGAATGAATTGTTTTTTATGAAAAATAAAAAAAAAACTCTATCCGAATTACAATAAAACACTGTTTTTACAAATACTTCTTGCGTCAATTGGATTTATTATTCGTTTCATGTTTTGTTTGTTTGACTTTTTTTTGGTTCTACGAAATCACAGAACGGATTAAATCTATAATAGAATAATAAATGCATAAATACCTACTACATTAGTAATTTCATCATTTTACCATTTTATTTCGTAATTTCACCTTTCCCACACAGTAGTTTTTACGTACACGACTGCCAGCCGTCTTCGGTCCAAAGTACAACTATACATTATTGAAATACCCACATCGCATACTACGCCCAATATTATGCACAAGTTCATTCTTTTCAATTTGTCAAAATCGTCTTTTTCCCCTATTTTTTAAACGCGTACACCCTACTCAGCGCAATATTTATGTTTCGAATTTGACATATCAGTATAATAGCGATCGGATATATTATATGACTCTCTTGACGTCGTTCCAACTCCATATGTACACCGGCTGTATGATTTAATATACTATACACGACGACTTCGTATACTATATAATAATCCTCTAAAAAAATAGTAATAACATAAAATAACGTTAGCATTAGTAGTGCAAACACGAATTTCGTTTCAGGTATTCTATATATACGGGTACACCGCAGTTGTCCACGAACTCTGTAGACTGTATACTGTTTAAACGGCTTAAAGTGCGTACACCGTATAAGACTATAAAATATACACATAAATATATTATATAATATACATACATGTATTTCTTTTATCAGTCAAGTATATGTGTTATGTATATCATGTGCATAAACTCGAGGTATTTGGGTAAAATATATGATACTAAAATTAAAAACTTTATTATAAGTTATAACATTTCAAAATTATGGAATGTTTTCTAATCACTTTAATATTTATGGTACCATCTACTAACACCTAAAATGTATACGTGACATTCGTGCCACATAAAAAGCGAAAACTACACAAAAAAAACTAAGGTGGAATAATTTCTCGTTGATTTTAATAATAAGCCCCTGCGATGTCTTTTCAGTATATTTTTACATCAAAATTTTAAAGACCGAACTATACAATATAGCCAGTTACCTGAGTTACCATATACAATATTATGAAGTCCTGTTTTTTGTATAATTCGATACTAGACAATTTGTGAAATTATACATACATATATAGTATATACTTACTACGATATATTATCCGGTAAATCTGAAAGAGCAATGGATTTTTGTCTTAATTCATGAAATTAGTATAAGAACACCACTATTAAATTTCCAACAGATATTCACATATTATAGTATGATATATATTTTTATTTTGTATTTTTAACTTCCATTATTAATCGGCTGTTATACTCGAAAACAATTTGTTTTATACTATATCAACTAAATGTATACCTATATTTTAAATTAATTTCCTATATGTGTAATTTTCCAGTGCACAATACACTGCGTGTTCAATCAATTAGAAATGGTAAGTTTTTAAATTTAACTATCGATTATTTGTCAAAAATCAATTATAAATATATAGGTTCGGGTATGGTACCCAAACATTTTTTTGTTTGGGATTAATCTTTACTAAATAATTTCACGCCGTTTAAAATATATACCAGCTAATTGATTTTTCGGTAGAAAAACCTAGGTATGTGGTGTTTTTGAGTATTGGCGATAGTATGATTCCTCAGCTCAGATAATCTCATAAGTCATAATATAAAAATAGTGGTGTAGAAAAAAAATATTCTTATTTTTATAACAGCAATTTGTTGAGGTTGTAGGTCTTTTGACCACCAGTCACCAACGTTCTGCAATATGCTAATTCTATACTTCGGTATATCCTCAATAATTATGGAACTTATATACCACATTATGTCAGTATACCATATTATCGGTAAGAAAACAAAACTGAATTTTTTTTATGTAAAACGTAATGCAAGTTAATTTCATCGATTGGCTATTTTTATATAAAAGTATGCATTAACAAAAATAAGGAAAACAAAACAATAGCTGGAAAATCGTTAAGGTTTTTTTTAACATCCGAATTCTATAGTGATAAAAAAAATATTTAATTAATCAAATTGTATAGTTCATTATATTATGTTTTCAGTGTTTTATTAAAAGCTTTTTTTACGTTCATGAAGTGCCACTGCATTCCCCGTTCATCCCATTTACATCACCTTGTAGTTAGTATCAAATTAAATTTACAACATCCGACTTAATATCATTTGGTATACATATAACAGCTCATATTTCTATGTAATAATATTTAATACGCTATTTTATATTGGAACCTCAACCTACATATTTTATCAAAACGCACACGTATGGTGTAGGAACAGGGACATAATTTTCGTTTTTTTTTTACGGATGTTTGAGCTCTAAAGCAGGCCCAATATATTCGATCTTTCATAATCCTATACGACAATTATTCTTTTCGGTTTCCTGAATCGGTAATTATATGATAAATACAGCTAAATATGCAGATAAACATCAATTAGTAAATTATTATGTAACGCTGGCATTGTCATTTTTCACATTGACGCATTAACGGAAGGCCGAGAATTAACATTTCGAAGTTAATGGTACCGTCGAAACTTTCCCCCCTCCACCACCACCAAAGAAAATAACACCCTTGTAAAAAAAACGTCAAGGGCTATAAAAAAATTGATATAAAAATTTTTTTTGCAGATAGAATAAAATTAGACTGGAACTAATCGTTTTTGACACTCCGACGATAATTATTATTCACTGTGTATAAATTGACTTAGAAATTGTTTTATTTTTATTTGACAGCTGAATTCGAATTCTCGTCCAGATAAATCATCAATAGTGAACATTATGACCAATCAAATAAAAGATGTAGAATTGAAGGAATTTTTACATGATTCTATCGACGAATGCTTTGACACTCTCGAACTCGGTAAGTTCTAAATTGTATGACGTCATAGTTTTTCTGTGTTGACATTTTGAAATAATTGGTTTTCCGTCTAAATGGAATTGACTTTATTTTTGTATAGACCCTCATAATAACAAATGCGAATTTTCTAAAAACTTTGCGGTATGCATGGAGAATAAAGCGCAAAGGGTAAATATATACTGTATTTACTACATTATCGCATATAATAGGCGTTATGGCAGGTGGCAGTTATGTATACCATTAAGTATACAGTATACACTATACAATGTACATGTAGTAAATAAATTAATGTTGTTCTTATGATATTATTTTTTCTATCTAAGAACTGCGATGACTGGGATGAAAACGCCTCTCCGAACAGAATCAATTCAGCCCAAGACGGAAATAACCAGCAAGATAAAAGAAAAGGATATTGAAAAAGTTTCTGCGATATTAAGATAATTGATTAAATTATTTAAACTATTTATTTATTTATTAAACATTCATGTCTACAAGATTGTTTTGATTTTTTAAAGTGATTTTTCCTCGGACGTCCCATAAACTTTTAAAAGAACTTTTATAGTCTCTGCAGAAAATAAAATACAAACATCTATAATATGATAATAAAATATTTTCAAGTCATCATTTCTGCATCATTGTCGAGAAGTATCGAATTATTAACTAAGAATATTCTGAATAAATGAATACCCACGATACGCGAATATATTTAAACTCCATATTGTTCTTAGAAAACATAATTGTTGTCGACAGGTAAACAAATAAAAAGTAATTCCTGAGGATACTGTTACAAGATTCGGTATAAATATTATAGTTGTTTTAGAATATAGACGAAAAGTCGTTCAGATCGTTTACATCAGCGTTTCTCTACCAGCTACCTGCTCGGAGTTGTCAGAACATGTATGATATTATTATATTTCACTAAAATTATTTACAAGAATAACTAATAATCCAGACAGCAGTACCTCTAAAAGTATTTCCAAAAAATATTTCCTAGTAATGCGACTCGTTTCAAATGACAAAATAATAAATAAACTTATTTAGGTGATAAACGAGTATGTACTCGTATGTTTATTATTTATTTGTATTGTGTATACATGAACAATGTACTCATATAATAATATAACCTTTATACAATTTCATGTTTATCTAACAAAAGAAAAATTTTTTAATTTTTTTATTTTACTTTTTCCATATAAAATATTATATTAGTTGCCCAGTTTTACCCAGAAGTCAAAAATTTATTATCATATGTAAGCGTTTTCTGTGAATACAAAACTGATGCACAGAATTTGGAAGGTTGAGTCATTCCAAAGATAAAATAGTTCTATGTTTTTTAATTTTTTTTTTAGCATTTTACAATGCCTACTAGTCAGTGTTCACTAAACTTCAACTAGTTATGTAAACCAGAAAACATTGAGTCAAATTTAATTTTCCTCAACTGAAAGCTGTTACTATAATATTACTACATATATATTAAGTCTATTATACTAGACCATAAAAATACAAATTACTACTATTAACTAGTAAATTATAAATACCATTTTTTTGATTAAACATCACACTTTTTTTAAAATAAATACTGTATTTAATTACAATTTGCGAATTATTAGGTACCTAGTACCTACCTGGTAGGTACTTGGTAGGTCCTACCAAGAAATAATATATTAAATATATACGACTCATCAAGCATAAATAGTTTTAACATATCTTTACTCACTCTAAAATTTTAATTATTTTATCATACATCAATACAACATTCTTTAATTATAATGTCAAATTCATTTAATAATTCTACGAATTAGTAGCACAGTGTAGTGCCACGCCTAACATATGTGATAAATCTACTTATGGATCTGTGAGCGCTATTAATACAAATACGTTATTAACTTCAATCTTCTATAATGGTTACATAAGTTAACAATTTATAACAATCAAAGAATAAATATTGATGTTATTAGTAAAGATTTAATAATTAAGTACATTAAACAAACACAACATTTAACATTTTAACAAAACTATATAAGGCGATAACATTTTTTGTGCACATCATCATTAAAATTATATTTTTCAATTGTTTAGACATAAAACTTTAGAGCAAATAACATTATTTTGTCAGTATATCTAAATTGTACAAATTAAATACAGATCATTTTGTTTATAATTGTACAACCATAAAAAAATATATTATTTACAAATAAGTAATAACCAATATGATAGGATAAAAATAATTATTAAAAATAATCCGTACTTTAATCAATTAATATTTGTTTGGTTTTTCATTCAATTTTTCTCATTGAAGTATCTAATCAGTATCATAGATCCATATAAATATAAAAGCAAGTTAACTTGTTTGTAAAATGATAGGAAATTATAATAGAATATTTAAAATAGCTGACTTATCCAATATACAAGGGCTCTAGATTTTTCAATTAAAAATGTAACAATTAAATTAACAAATTATAAAAAAGTTGTTTTCTATACTTATATTACATTATAAGATAAGTATAATTTTTTTTGTTGTTTTGTTCTAACTCAAAGTACAGTTGTTGATTTTAACATTAAAGTGTCACAAAGAACTTTAATTTACGCTCATACAGTCATTCCAAATAAAATTAAACAATTTTAATTGGATATCTATTATCTACTATTACTTTTGCCTGACATTTTGGAAACCAGGATGTTAAACTCAAAATTAAACTTTTTGACTGCTACACTAATACAGAGAAAGAGTGTTATAAATTAACTATATTTTATAGATTGAAGACCTTTAATTTGTTACTATTATCATCACAATTAGGTATTCTTAGGTATCAATATATTGAACACAATAGTATTACATTTTAAATATGGTTTCAATTAAAACTTCAATTGATTATTGGAATTTCTTCAAAACTGTACTTAATCTTTTAACTACATCTTCAAGTAGACTGGAGGCACCAATGCGGAACAGACTTGCCTGCAACCAATCATTTCCCAATTGGTTTTCGACTAACACTAGCCAGCCAAGTGCTTGTTCATTAAATTTAATTCCTCCGGCCGCTTTTATGCCCACCTATTGAGAAATACATTAATGTTAACAAACAAAAAATGCTTAAATTTGACTATTAGAATAGTGATTGATAATTATATCTACCTTGTGACTCGTTTTATCATGGTAATGTTTGATGGCTCTACACATTACTACACCATGAGATAAAGTAGCATTTGTAGCTTCTTTTCCTGTGAACAAAATTAAACATAATAATAATCACAAACAACAAAGAAAAAAAATATTAATATTAATATTTAACAAATAATAGCATAACATATTAAGATCTATGAACTAATGAGGAACGCCAATTTAGATTATAAAATGAGGAAAATGCAGATCTGGAAGACTGGAACAGCTTTACAATTCACCATGTATGGCGAGCCGATGGGATATTGACTAGTACAATGATGAAAATGTATCCAGGAATAGACCACAGAAAGATCATGACAATAACAGTTGGATAGGAAGATGCAGGATTTTTTTTATGTTTATTATGAAACAGGATATCAGAGCTATTAATGAATAAGTAAGGTTAGAGAAATCCCTACACAGGACTAAATGGAAATGCTAAGAAGGTCTTAAAAGCTTTAAAAGCTTAAAAGTAAAATAGTTCCTGTTGATTTGTCAATGTTTCTGAAAAAGTTAAACACTACTTATCTTTTTACCTTGAGTTATTGTAAAAGAGTAACACATTGTACATATGTTATGTACTACCAGTTAATTATGTTAGGTAACATTTGAGTTCAACAACAGGAATTATTCCACAACAAAAGAACTATTTAATGATATATTAAACACTATTATTGAAGTATTACACAGTATGAAAATATAAATATGTAATAATGGGAGAACGGACGTATGAATATGTATGGAACTAAGACTTGACTGACATAGCTATGTCAGTAGTCTGATGGTGACAGTAGTCGATGAATTACTACTCAGCATTATTAATATTACAGTGTTTCTCCCAATAACTAACACCAATACTAACTGTGATTCCTTATTAGTATTTATTTTTACAAACATTATATTTGTACCAGACCCCAAAGCAGATTAATATTTTACTATCAATTTATTCCTTGTATTTTACCTATAATAAATGAATAAAAATTTAAATTTAAATTTAAAAGTTAAGAATTTTAGCACAAAATTAAATGTGTACGATTATAATTGTATTTTATTAAACATACCAGTTGATGTTTTAATGAAGTCTGATCCAGCCATCATAGCTGTCATAGCTACTTTATACACGGTCTCATTAGAGTCTAATTCGGCAACTGACAAAATTGTTTTTAACGTAACATTTTCTCTAATGCATATACTTTTTATTGCACGCAAATCATGGTATAATTCCTCGAAATTGCCACTGATGGCTAGTCCACGATCAATGACAATGTCGATTTCTGCCGCTCCATGGGAAATAGCATATTCCACTTCAGTGATTCGACAACTCAATGGAACTTGGCCCATAGGAAAACCTCCAGCAACTAATAGCGGTCATCATATTAAGAACAATATGAGAAAATATTATGAGAATAATTTATTCTGTAATTACTCACCAGAAGCAATGTCTATGTGTTCTTTTAGAAACCTCAATCTCTGTACAGCATCAGATATACGCACAGAAGACACACAAACTGTTTGTGGAGTTAATGTACTGGTAGTGAGGTAATTATGAAGTTCACAAGAATGATTGGTCGCCATTTTTTCAATATCAGATTTTAAAATTTTTTTGGCATATAGTAAAGCCTAAAACAAATATATACACAAATATATACATAAATGCTTATCATTATATTTAATCAATTTAATTGATGAAACATAATAGTATATTTCTACAGTTTGCAAATTGTTCACAAAACCATAACTGATATTTAAAAACATTTACACTTAATTAGTTTTACATATTTTTATAACCATAGTATAAGATTATATATTCTGTGTTAAGACTAGAGAAGAGTCAAACAATTTTAGTGTTATTATATAACAGTAAGCCAAATACAATAATCATTTGTATCAAGCATAGTGTATTCATTATTTTAAAATTAATGTCGGAACATTAACTTTTTTTATAACACTCATTGGATTTTTTATGGAATATACATTATCCATGTATTTAGCATACTTAAGCATTATATAATTTTTTATGCACGATTGGCTGGTGTACAAATCAACAATAATTATCAAAAAGTAATTTGACACAAAATAAATTAAGGAAAAGCAGAAACATTTTGTTGACCTAACTATTATTTTTATTTAATTTAAGTGTATTATTACTTTGTCCACAAGAGCTTCAATGGTGTTTTTATTATCTGTGGAATTGAGTGAAGTAAGATCCATAACATGCAATATAAGTCCCAAATAAGATGCTTCAATTTCAGGTAAAAACCCAACTTTGGTAGATCTATCACAATCATTAACAATTGATTCAATATCAGTTTTCTCTATATCTAAATCCATCAGCAATGACTCATCTAAAAATAACATAAATAATATTATTTGTTCAATGTAATAGAGGCACTCAAAGTATTTAGTTTTGTAGTGATTCAGAGTAATACACATAATATGAACACATATAAATCATCAATGGGTAGTGGGTACACAATTGTTCCATCTTAACCAAATTATAAATCGTCAAGAATAAACAGGTTTTCAGAGTTGTACGTGTACCAAGGTCTTACAATCAAAGTGTACACTCACTGAGCAAAAGTTTGGGTATATTTCTTCTTTACCGGGCACCCTTTTTTTTGGATTTTTTTTTTTAAGTTAACGATTACAAAGGTTATAATGTACAGCTCTTACAGTAATTTTGAAACAAAATTTTAAAATATACAGCAGTGGCTGTACATTGAGAGGCTGGAGAAATAAAATAGGATCTAAATCATGATGCATTGCAGTGATATTATACTGCCGCCATGGTATAACCACAATGAGATGGCACCCATTTTTTCGTTAGCGATCTTTGTTAAAGACACCGATGTTTACACACCCGCAATCAAACCTACTTAAATTATAGTTGAATACCTTACCGAACAGTATTCCCGGATTCGACATTGCTAACTGAAAAGTGTCGCACTTCTAGGGTACAGAAGAACTACGTTGAGTACGGCAAGTGCTTTCGAAGAGATTTGGCAGCCTTCCGAACCGAAGACGAGTCTGCAACTGTAATGATTATTATTGATTAATTAATGAATTAACTATTATGATTATTCAACGAACAGAAATCGGTCGGCACCAGGTGAGGGAGACAAGGACGACGGGCGAGAACGCAGATTACGAGGGAGATGACGCGAGTCGGTGTGGTCGGTCGTCTTCGTCGTTCCAACGTCCAAATCGTAGGAGAGATGACGTAAGGTCCAAGTACAAATTCAAAATGTTAACAACGTTTTCATCGACAACAGTTAAGTGTTGTCTCGTGATGACGGTGATAACGTTATCGTTTTACGACGAAGACCGGGTCGGTCGGTTCGGTTATCGTCGAGCCGTTATCTATGCGCGAGGGGAACTGCTGATAATAATCGTGATACCATCCGTTCGCCGTAATCGTATCGACTTCGGAGTTCGGACCCCCCGGATCATATTCCGACCGGTCGGCACAGTAAAAGTCGCCAGATCTTCCCAGGATTATGTCGTCCCGTAGCTCTGGTAAGCAGGTAACGTAGCTCACGTAACGACGTACCGTCATGTCGGTTGTCTGAGCACTGCGCTCCTACTTCCAGGTAAGACCGCTGCTGTCCGTCGAGTGTTGATTGACATCTGTATTTCATTTATACTGCTGCACCTCTTTGTCCGTCCGACTCTAGTGCCCTGAACGAATCCCGTCACTCTCAACCATCGTGGGACACGAATACAGGAGCCCGCCCTTGCACACACCGTCGGTCGACTGACAACGGAGGATATTCACTCGCAAGTCGATAATCTACACTTTAGGTGAGTACGAACGCTGCGCACCTTTGTCGTACACTTGGCTTGTGTTTGAAACCATGACAGTATTGACACTGTCGTACATTAATTGTATGACCGGTCTAAATTTGTTTATCGTCAGAATATACTCGTATCATTAAGTTTCAAAGTCTACTAACGTACGGTAATAGAATTGAGGTACACTTTTAATTTTCCTTTGTAGTTATAGTTCTTCATTAAAATTGTTCCAGATGAAAGAGTCATTTCTCCTCTGCCAGCTTAACTTATGTTGAGAATTTTTTTTTTTTTTTTTATCGGTTTATCAACTCAAAATAAGTCACTATGAACAAAGCTAGTTTTCTGTTTGTTCCAATTTGAAATCAAATTTTAATTTATTGGTGTAGTTTATGTTGAGTTATCAAGCTTCATAAGTAGGGCTCAGATGTTTATGAAATTACTTATTTTTTTCCATTGGTCCAATTTAATGTGGACCTGGATACAAATTTGATTCACATTCTACTGAATCAAATAATACTATTTTTATTTTTCATATTTTTACTTATTTTATGGTTTTATATTTTAAATGCATATTTTTGAGCTTTTAAGAATATAAATGCATATTTCAGTACATTTCGAACTTCTTTAAAAACAATTTTAATTGTCAGATAGATAAATGATAAATTATGGACCTGTATAATTTTTGAAAGCCCCATCTCGATTAGAGATTTTTAAAACCAATGCCCATTATATTTTTTTTCTCCAGTTCCTATAATAACCCGTTGGGAAACGTGGTTAGGGACGGCATTTTACCACTCTGATAATTTTACAAGAATAAAAAATGTATTTTCAAAATTATACCCAGATGACGCAGTTTCAATCGATAAAAGTATTAGTATTATGGCTGAACCTAATATAGGGCTAAACTTAATATACATTCAGTTCAACTTTAAATGTTTACCAGTTAACGTAACTAAATTAGAATAATCTGGACTGTCTTTATTTGAATTAATTGAAGAAGTCAGAGTACCTCGGTAGTGGAAAAGTAGGAAAAGAAATATATGACAAATTTCAGAACGTAATTGAAATTAATGTTGGATATGAAGCTTTGGTTAAAATTTCTAAAATACATTCCGGTGTAATGGACACTATGGAAGAAGTTTTGAAGGTTAAAGGTCTTGCATAATTTTAATATGCTCTAATAACATCAGTACCTATGTAGAGAGAAGTTTTTCATGTTATAAAAATGTACTTTTGGATAACTAGCGCAGGTTTAAGTTTGATCAAATTAAATAAAACATTTTATCACAGTGTAACGCACATACTGTAAATTAGTACACGTGAAATAAAAAAAAAAACAGAAAATATAAAAATAACAACTAATAAAAATTAAATGCTTGTAAATATAATTAATTTTTAATTTGTAACACTAAATAAATTTTACTCTGCAAATTTTGGTGTATTTTTTAGATAAAATACATATTTTATGTTGTTTTGTCCATATTTGGAAATTTTTTAGTACATAAATGCATATATATTTCAGTCATTTTAAGTGCATAAACATTCGAGCCCTATTCATAACCATAAGCCCTTCTAATATAATTAACACTGGTATATTGTAATCCGTTAGTGAAAATGTGTGTTGTTATTATTCAGTGTCGATGATTTTTATCAGTTATTAAACATTAATAATTGTATTAACCAACTCAGAACTTTTCTGCTATTTAGTTCACAGTCCACATATGTTTATGTTTAGCAATCATTTTTAAGTGTCCGTTAAAATTCTTTTTATAGGTACTATAACGATTAAAAAAATAATTGCAAGTAATTTTTATTCATTTTTCCTTTAATACCTATTATGAGACTATTAGTAAATATTATCTTAAACCATAGATTAGGAATAATTAAAAAAAAAAAACAAGTCATTGAAAGTAAAAAAAAAATATTTTACTCTGATATAGGTTCACCAATTGTATTTAATATTTATATCTTTATAAGCAAGTTGAAAAAAAAATGTATAACAGTTGTACGTTAATAAATAACAAACCTTTGTGACAATTTTAAAATTAAACTAAATTTATAAGTGCCTCATAAAACTTCAAATAATATATGGATATTTTACCAATTTCATAGACCCCTGCAGAGTCTGTATTACCATTTACAATGTATTTAATAAATAGTATTACAGACTAAATGAGCTATTACAATTATTATTATTTATTTTGTAACATCAAGGATGACAATACTTATGGATTATGCATAAAATAATCCATAAGTCATAACACTATTAAGTGCATTCACAAATATTATACTAAATACGTGTACATAGTCTTTAAGTACTTATAAGTTTTATCCTTTCAACTTTTAGATAGCCGATAATAATTTTTTTAAAAAATTTGTATACTTAATGATACCATCTATGTCATTTTATTCAAGTGTATTTTCATCACATACAATTTTAAATTAAATTTCATCAATATTTTTTTACTAAAGTAGTTAATTCAAAATTTGATGTTTAAACTTACAACTCTGATAATAATATAAATGTACTGGGCAATCATTTCATTTTATAGATGGTAAAGCTGATTTTGAGTGATTATGTTAAACCTTATCATTTCTTAAAAACACAATTTTCTACTTAGACACTTAGTACTTGATTTGATGATTAACTACTGCAATTTTCCTTGTCATTTTACAATAAACGTTAATTAATTTAATAATAATGATACATTGATACATAATGTTTTTGTTATGAAAATCAAACATTCTGATTTAATTGTTGCTGTTTTATTTCCTTTAATAATTTTAAACTATGAACAATACACCCTATAAGCTATTTTAAGTATCTTAACCAATTATAAATACTTTTATACATGTGTGCCAGAAATACTTGAACTATTTACTACTTGATGTGGAACACAACAATTATCTCTTATTAATCATTATTATAAAATGTTGAAGTACCTAACACTAGACCATTTATTTAGCGAAATTTATTATGACTAGGTTTAAATCGTCTGATGATATTTAGTTTAAGTTCCTCATTTATTAATTGATTTATCAACTGTATACCCGGGGCACAGAGCTGCAGAACATTTCCATTTTCTTTGAATCAACATTAATTTCAGTCTTTTGTGTAATTTTTTTACTTGGAGTTGATATATTTTACTTTTACTTTAACCCCACTGCGAAAAAAGACATTGTGATCATTGTTATTATGTGTGTCTTGTTTTGTGTGTACTCGTGGAAAAAAACACATTTGTCAAAATATAATAATGTTATCGCACCGTAATGCAGTAAACAATACAAAGTTCTATATTATTTTTTAACAATAATTTATAGTTTTGTATACATCCTTTTTAAAAGATAAGACGAACATATTCAGTATAAAATCATAATGAACATATTCAGCACTCTCCCTCCGTTAAGCCTGCAATCTGTATGAATGATGTGCAATTGAGAGCTATAACATATCGCCCATTTTTTAATTTATAATATATTAATATTATTATTATTATGCAACTAAACGATTTATGTAAAATAATTTTTTGTAGTGTGCGAGTTAAATGTACGCATAATAAGCGGTTTTAACGCTATTCAGAGAAACTATTTTATTTGTATCAGTAATCACTAATTTTGATGTTTTGTGCATTTGTACAGCAAAATGGAATTTGTTTTAACAGCTAGTCAATCTGCCTAATCGTCATTGTTTTTTTCGAATCATGTCATGTAATTAATATGATTATATTTAATGTATTTAATGCATGGGAATATAATAATATGCACACATAAATATCGAAATACGTGTATTCTGTATGATGTGCATTTTTCGACCGACACGTGGCGTCAATATGAAATATAACCTACGAAGCTGTTTGAATATCAACACGTTCGGTCGTTTAGATTCAGAACTCATTGAAAATGAATTAAAATGTTTCGAAAACCTTTAAAAACAAATATACCTATTTACTCCTCGTCCAAGGCGAACCATCACCGTTTTTTATTCAGTCAAATCATAGACTCCGTTAATGTTTATTTTATTAATAAATAATAACTTCGTCGGAGGCCGGCGACGTCTCTGCGGAAATGATACGACGCAACGAGCAATCGTCTCGCTCATACCTTAGTCAGTACTGCGGCCGAGTTTTAATTTGTTTTCTCCACGGTTGTCGTGTGCTGTTTACTAACGACAATAGTATATTATTATAAAAAAATAATCGCGATCCGGAGTGGATGACTCACAACGACTGTGTATAATATAACACCCGAAGATTCAGCGCAAATTATTATAATGTATTTGTGTACATAATTATAAATTACTCATAGTCAACACTTAAAGTGTCGATAACTTAACACATTTAAAACATTTAAAAGTCACAGTGGCCTTATTTCGGTTTATATTATCATAAAAAAATAACCCTGTTGTTTTCCTTTGCGAGTCTTTTAAATAAATTAAGTTATCATTAACAAATCTTCCAATGACTAAATATATTTTGTTTTTGTATAATATAATTAGGCACTGTAATTGTTTATTATAATTTAATAATTTGATTAATGTAACAAAAGTTATTGTGTATTTATGTCTAAAGATAAGTTAATAATTTAGCAGCAGTTTGTCCACTTAGTATTACCCGTGCATTAATTATAATGATGGGAATTCACGTTTAACAATCCTTAATAGTAAGTATAAGTCTCAAGTAATAAGATTAAGTATTTTCGAAAACAAATTGTTCTACCGGCTGCTACTTGGTAGGTGATGAACACGCACATTTCTACAGATTCCCGCCCAGAGTGGTGCAATTGCTTAAAGACGTCCTAATCGAATTGTACATTTTATAATACGCATTACGCAAAGATTTCCCATCCAGTCTTAGAATTGAACTATAAAATATACGATACCTATTATCATGATATGTAATGAACTAATGAACAATTATATTATTTATTTATGAACACCTCCCAAAAGTGAACTGTCACAACTCGTAAGCGAACAGTTAGAAAACACGTATTATTATGTAGAACAGAAACTATTTTCAATAGCGGACGTGGATATTCCGAATTCCGATAACAAATCGGTTACCCGGATTATTATTTAAAAATAATCAAATACACCAACTGTACCCCGGTACCTCCGCAGAAAATAGAAATACACTCCAATTTACGCCTCCGTATTGATGATAAATAAAAATCATCGGAGTGGACTAAAAAAACTAGAGATACCCTGATTGATGACGTCGAATCGTGACTTGCAATGGGACATCACAGTCCACATGTACCAAATAAATTCATCTATTATATTATTATGTTTGTTCGACCATCGCGACACCAGCAGATAACGCGAGGTTGCGCGTGCTGCTCGACGACCGTCGTTATATCATAAATCGCGCTGCTCAATGCTCGCTAGTCAATTGCAGACTGCAGTCACTGCTCATTTCACAATACGCGTTTGCGTTCGGTTCGTACTCCGTAGCCACGTGCATTTCGTTGTCGCCGTCCGCCGTTGCTCACGACTACTAACTTACTGTCCGCTACGCTTTGATTTTTATTTGCTCGCAGTACAATCGAGTAACTGCTGCCCGCGATCATTCGATATCTATACATTTTGTTGTCATTGGATTTACAGACTCGATGGCGGACTCCAGATGCTGTTTCGGATGCTCGAACGTGCGAAACGGCGCGTGGATCATATCAATTTTCGACATGGTGAGTAAATAAGTAATTCATCGATAATTAAATAAAACGATTTTAAATTGTATTCAATTGTACCTAATCCTAATTTTCGTTTGACGGGATATAAAATAAATGTTACTGAATAAAATACAAACACATTTCGCTCACTGTTGGCACGATGGAATATTGTGCTTCCTAAAGCAGTATTGTGGGGTAGAATCGGTTTAACGTAGCCTCGGTAATCAGTAGACAGTAGTACCATAGATTAAATATACTTGATTAAGTATATTTAATCTATGGTAGTACTCGTTGTTCGCAATTACGAAAAAAAAAAAATTATAATTGTATTTTTGCGTACTTCATACCACCTGAGAACACCTACTGGTTTTTTTTCTTAACATATTATGTAATATAAATTAATCGTGATATTAATTGATTAATTGATCTATGGGTGATTGATATTATTTGTTCATATAAATTATTACCAACATTTTGGTGTATAGTCCAGTGCAATTAGACGAAAAAAGGGGTTCAGCTCGGAAAAATTCCCACCTAGCTGAATTTTGGTTCACATCTTTATTACATCGTTGTAAACAATGTCTAAAAAGTCGACCTCGATATCATGTACGCGTTAAAGGTTATTCGAGGTCAAAGGTCACGAAATTGGCCTTTTTTTTAATATCTCGTTTTTTATTGGTCGTACAAAAAAAAGTCTTAGATACAAATTGTAGAGGAGGTAATTATCTATAAAAATGGTCTTTTGACATTTTCATGTCATGTTGATAGTTTTTCCGTTATAAGGCCAACAATGTGTACACTTTTAATGAAATATGATTTTTTCGCTAAAAACAAGTAGCCTTTGCGTTAATATCTTTAAAAAAACACCATATGAGTAATGATCATAAAACTTTCCATGCAATTTGGACATCTTATTTAGATATGAAAAAAGCAGGTAATGTTTCTGTGGCCTCTCTAATAAATGATGGACATCTGAAGCTAGTAAAAGAAAATCGTAACTTCATTAAGTCAATAGGAAGGGTTTTGTTGTATACAGCAGTACAAGGCATAGCTCAAAGAGGTGATAATGAAGGAGAAAGCAGCCTCAATCGTGGAAATTTTGTAGAACTTTTGAACCTTATGGAAAATTTTAATGATGAATTTAAATCAAAAAGAAGATAATTACCAAATAATGCCAAGTACACCAGTCCACAGATTCAAAATGAAATGTTGTCAATTTTTAATGATATGATCCAAGCCATAATAAGTGATGAGCTACAAAAGTCTCAATACTTTTCTATTATAGTAGATGAAACAAAAGACATAAGCAAAATAGAGCAGATATCAGTAGTTATAAGATACTTCTTGAATGGTGTAATTTATGAGTGTTTTATGGGCTACCGAGCAGCTGAGTCATTATGTGCTAAATCTCTTCTTGTATATATTAAAGAAATTATTGCCAATAGTAATATTGATATTATGAAATGTGTTTCACAAACTTATGATGGGGCCAGTGTAATGAGTGGACGGTTGAATTTGGTTCAAGCATTGTTTCGTGAAGAAGTACCTCAAGCCATTTATGTGCACTGTTATAACCATAGACTTAATCTCATTATATCCGATGTTTGTAAAAATGTAACAAATGTAAAAATGTTTTTTGGTATAGTGGAGAATTTATATATATTTGTATCTGGTTCTTCTGTACACGCAAAATTTGTCAAAATTCAAAAAGATATGAAATACAAATCTATTATCGAGCTAAAAAGAGTATGCTTGACACGATGGACGGCACAGGTATTTGCTTGTGTTTCATTAAAAAAAGTATTGAGCCCTCTTCTGGTTTTATTAAACAATTTAATTAATGAAAAAAGTGATAGAGCAGCTGAGTCAAAAGGATTACTTCATCTGATAGATTTCAACTTCATCTTTAATTTGGTTATGTTCTGTTATATATTAGGACTATTTAAAAATACAAGTGACTATTTACAAAGTGTAAATGCAGAAATTGCTGAAAGTTTAACTTTAATTTCATCAATAAAAACTGATTTTCAAAGTATGAGAGATGATGACTCGGAAATTAATATCACTTTCAATAAACTTTATATTGAAGCTACTAATATTAGTAAAGAAAACAATATAACAATACCTATTCAAAATTCAAATAAGAACAATAGAACAAAAAAAATCCCAGAAAAGTTTCGGCAGTATATTCTTACAGAAGAGTTCTTTAGAAAAACAGAAATTCATTTCAAAGTCTGATTTGAAACTTAATTTTTTTTTACCAACATTAGATTACATAATTAATGAACTTGACAAACGATTTACAAATAATACAAATATACTATCTTCCATATCTTATTTGCATCCACAAAATGAAAATTTTTTAAATTATGAACAATTAAAACCTTTGGCCCTTCACTACAATATAGATTTAGAAATGTTCCTGTCAGAAATTAAGATACTACCTACGACTATTAAGAAATATGAAATCCAAAATAATATAAAAATTAAAAGCTTAATGAATCTGGTCGATCTCCTTGAAAAATATAAAATAGTATTTAATGAAACTTATAAATTAACCATTCTATCAATCACTATTCCAGTATCCAGCGCAGCGTGTGAAAGGACTTTTTCATGTCTAAGAAGATTAAAAAATTATATGCGAAATTGTATGTCAAATGACCGACTCGTCAGTTTGTCAAGTATTTGTATAGAAAAAAAAATTGCCAAAAGTTTGGACCTAGATGCATTTGTTAATAGATTCTCTATTAAACATACTGTTATATTAGAACATAAATTATATTAATTGTATTTAATTTAAAGATTATGTCTATATATTGAATATTTGAATTTTATTATTATTAATTATTATGATTATTAAAAGCATTATTTATATTTGATTTTTATTTATGTATTTTATCAATTTTTTTTTATTACTCTTATTAGTTATTGGCATAATGATAAACTATGGTATTATTAGGTTATATACTTATATATTTATAGTAATGATATTCTGATAACTACCTCTTTATAATATAATAATGTAGGGGGCCCACCCCTACAAGGTACAAGGTAATATATTTAGGTAGGGGGCCCATCTAAGATCGGCCCACCTAGTGAATATTTTTTGACTACGTGCCTGTTCACATATAAAACAATTACCCGCCATTTAGTTGGTTATGTAATATAAGCAGTACTTGTAAAAAAATTCAGAACGCACAAAAAACACGATAAACACGTGACAACGTTCGTACGGACCGAACACAACTAAATACTCATCTACTGCTGCGGGCCGGTCCGGCACATGAATGTCGAAGACAGCTGCGTCTATTGTTACTAAAAAAAGGTCGACCTATTAAAGGTCAACATGTTTCCCCCAACGGACATTCCAGACAACAGTAATATGTACAATGTACCTACATTATACATCTTGCATAAAACGAATGCATTCTTATTATCGTTATTATAATATTATATTATTGTAATTTTGTATGGTAAACATTAAAATTTGTATACCGCAAGTGCGATTGAATATATATATATATAACCATTTTGTAGAGAATTTTATCCTCTACAATTTTTGTTCGAGACTTTTTATCGTACAAACAGTATAAATCGAGATATTAACGCAAAGGCTACTTGTTTTTAGCGAAAAAATCATATTTCATTAAAAGTGTACACATTGTTGGCCTTATAACGGAAAAAATATCAACATGACGTAAAAATGTCAAGAGACCATTTTTATAGATAATTACCTCCTCTACAATTTGTATCTAAGACTTTTTTTTGTACGACCAATAAAAAACGAGATATTAAAAAAAAGGCCAATTTCGTGACCTTTGACCTCGAATAACCTTTAACGCGTACATGATATCGAGGTCGACTTTTTAGACATTGTTTACAACGATGTAATAAAGATGTGAACCAAAATTCAGCTAGGTGGGAATTTTTCCGAGCTGAAAACCTAATTGCACTGGACTAGTAGGACAAGATACTATCATATTATAGTGTTGGACACAAACGACCACTTTGGACCATCGACTATTATCGATGTTTGCCTTTTGATTGGATAAATTGATTATTTTCGGATTAATTAGTTGACTGAGAACTAACTGATAAATTTAACAACAAATGACTAAATATAACTAATAATTTCTATTCACTACTTAATGCATGAATTGAACTGATCAACAAAAGATAAAAATTAGATTATTCACATTGTTTTTCTATAAATAATCTGATTAAGGTTCTATTCATTTTTAATTTTCGTTACTAAATAGATTACGAATACTGCTTGGTAATTTTGGTTGGTTCTGGTCTAATACTATTTGCCCCTTAAAACATAAAATATTACATTTAACGTGTTATTTCAAATCAAAACTCATTGGTCAATTTCAGTCATAAGTTCACTACATTGTGGCTTGATAAAATGTTTTAAATTATTATTCGTTTGTCAATAAAAATAAAATAATAACTAAGTAATAAGTAATAACTAATAACCGACTATAATATATTTATTAATTTCGACCACTAATACAAAAGTTATCGTGAAAAATAAAAGGAATCCAAATATTTGTAGATAATATTATATGTAATAATATATACATACATATATACATATACAATATACATATATATTTTATATCACCGTACTGGCGCCACACGATATTTCAACATTTTCATTATTGCAGTTTGCATGACTGCTCTTTATACTTATTAGTTATTGCTAACCCTTTGAAGTTTAAAGTAAGTCTGTCTTATCTCCGTCGACCGTCGTACTCCTATGTGCACAATTTTCTACCGCAATCCTCTAGGTCTCTAGGATCTAGTCTTGCAGATTTTGGTTGAATCCTATATTCCTTGATAATGGTTTAATATGTTACTTTAAAAAGTGTTGTCATAAAGTTCCAGCCGATTTAACAATGATCTGTATTTTATTTATAAGTAAACTGAATGAATCGATCTAAGCTAATTTCAATGAAAACGCTGTGGTTATCCTTGACCTCCAGCTGCTTGAAATAGTTAATGAAATCATGGTGAATTCTGATCGATCACTCTATCTTGTGAGATATTTTTCATTTCGTCAATAAATTATTAAAAGTATTAATGCTATCCTAATTTAAGACTTCTTTCCGTTAAAATGCACATTTCCCATTAATAACAATATTCAAAACAAGGAATAAATTCAATATTCAAATAATATTAAAATGTATAAATAACGTAAAACACACTTTCTTCCGTTTAACTTTACTATTAAATTTAGTGTTTTGATTATTTCTCAGTAAAAGGGAAATTTGTATTACCCAGTACCCACTACAATTTCGAAAATACATTCCTTGCTTGAACAAATCGAGTATAAATTATTGTAATTTTATAGAATGTATTTTGGTAATAACACTAATTAATTAGTAGCTATTACATACTTATACATATTAGCTCTTCGTATTATTCATATATCATCACATAATTTATATTAATTTTAAATTTCTGCATTCTTCATTTCTGTCGTGTGCCTTTCTCGATATAATTGTCATGAATTTTATATTCGATTGTATTTCACACCTAAACCCTTGCATAATTCAAGTGCAAAGCCTACATTTAAAACATTTGATATTATATTATGTGCAAATCGTTATTAGTGTTTCCACCTTTTTCGCTGGTAATCTGTTTGGTTAGGACCTAATCGTTAGATAGGTCCGATTCAGTACTCGCATATTTATAATAGGTAATATTGCAGTAATGTCGCACTTAATATTAAATTCCATGCACGTGAACATCATAATAATTATGCCATGCGTCACATGTACACTTGTCGGCTAAGTTTCTCGTTCCCTATCTATGTTTTAATTTGTATTATTCAATGTTCGATTTCATTTTTACTCTCGCTATAAACCTATAACAAAGTACAGACTATAATGTACGGTATATTATTATCTAGCTGTCAATAGTTTGATCGTACGAAATATAATTACTGTTAAGAATAAACCATTGGTTTGTCGATGATGGGTAAGCTTTGTAAACTACAATTTTAATATATGGACCACTTATAAAAGTTAATGCTGTAGCATTGTAGCAACAGCTAAGTAAATGTTTTCTAATTGGTGATTATAGTATGATGTGATCTTACCGTCTTCGTCGTCCTTAAAACATTAGTTGGTATTATCATAGAGAAATCATATTTAATCTATGGTCCGTCTAAAATCCTCTCGTTATTATAAATATTTAATACGTAAAATAATCGGTCCCCGCTTCTATCTTTTAGAAATAAGCGAAACTAAATTTAAGATTTCTCAACATTAAAAACTTATATTTATATTCTGTGTATTTTTTTCCAACTAAAATTTTAAATCTTGTTGTTGACACATTTTGAAGTTCTTTATTATTTAAAATATTCATTAAAAAATTATTAAAAAAGTAACCAATTTATTTTGTTAAAAAAAATGTACAGAGAAAAAACTTTGATTTATAACGTCAATAATAATATTATAGATATAATTTTGTTTATATTTTACAAAATGCTTTAACTATGATCGTTCGTTTTTATTAAAAAATGTTATACATTAAGCTTACTAATTATTTATTAGATATGAAGTTAAAATTGTAAGTTTTAATTTATTTTTAAAAAATAAAGGTTAAGAAGTCATAGATTTAAATAGTATGAAAACGAATAAACATGATTTTCAAGTGTTTTATTATGCACTACAATGCACGCACCGTATAACACATTTTATCATGTTCTTGTGTAATATGTAAATTAGCTACCTAGTTAAAACCAATTTAAATCTACAAAATCCTCATGTAACCATTGCTATAATTACCTATGGCTATGGCTTTTGGGCCTAGTTAAGGATAGAATATATCAACATTTTTGGGTAGGTACTGTTTTATTTTCACTCTCCACCAAGGTATGTTATATTACCGCCATCCATTATAATGGATTGCACGATGGCGTCGAGAAAATAAAACTGAGTTGTGGAGCGAATGCGCTATACATACTAGTACCCATTTTTGAAATGTACCTATAATTAATTTTTGTATTTTTATTTTTTATTTTAGTTGGTATGTTTTATTTTGGCTGTATCTACTCTTTCGCGATTGAACTTCTTACCGTATAGTTTCAAATCATCTTACCATTCTTCCAATGGTAAGTACAGAGCACTGCAGACATTTATTTTTTTTATTACTTACATTTTAGATCAAATCTTTTCTTTTTAATCTTTTTATATTTATCTGTATGTTCAAATGATTTATTATAGTATATGTCTTATTCAGTTCCTGTTGTGTATAAGACATTTATTATATAGATATTATATTCATGTATTTATACTAGTCATAAGACTATTTTTTTAATTAAACAGAAACTTTCAACAGGATACTTACTTACTAATAAATTAATAATTGTTACTTATGAGTAACAACACTTGTAAGATAATGAAATATTCTGTAAACCTTTTAAATTGAATGAATCAAAACAATTAATTTATACAAATAACTTATTACTGGACCACAACTAAAAATTTTACTTAAAAATATATCAAGAAAAACGCATAGAAATAACTACACCCAAATATAAGTGCAATAAATTTTTAATTTCTTAACTATAAACTCTTCTTTCCAAAACTTATATTTCCTTGATGATTTAAAAATAACTTTTAAGCACAGCATTTAAATTAAAATTGTCAGTTCTTCTTAATGATACATAATATGTATATGTTTACTTTTTATGTTGTTCTTATGATCTTGCAGATCCAGGTACTATATAAATATAACAAACAAACTATACTACTAAAATGTACTTAGGTTTGAAATAAATAAAATAAATTTAAACTTTTGTAAATATTTCTTTTCTCAAAAATTGTATTTTATTTATTGTATTGTATCTGTTTTAGGAGAAGTTATTACTGGACTTAATCTTTCAAACATGGAATATGATTTTCTCATATTTAGTCAATTATGTGTTCTGTTCTTTTTTTTTTATCTCAACTTGAAACTTAAAAATGCAACATATGTAGTAAGTTAAATGTATATACTGTATAACATAAGTTAAATTTATTGCTACATTTTCCTAATCGTTTTTGGATTTTGTAATTATAAAATAATTTTAAGTCCTCAAAAGTGTACTCATTTGATTCTAACAAATAGTCTGTGATTATGTCAAATTCCCAGTTTTGAAGTATAATGTTTAAAGCAATAAACTATAGTTATTATATTTGCAATTTATACATTTATTAGTTGTATATCATGCTATACTATTTTAATCATAAATCATAATATTATATTGGATTAAAAATTTATAAACTTCAATGTTTTTTATCAACAACTTATAACAAATATTTATGGCAAATTTTCAGCTTTTAAAACTAATAGGTGACTTTCACGTAAGAAAAAAAATTGTATTAGTACATTAATGACTAACCTAATATAACAACATATACTAATTAAAGTGTATTAATAATGAACTGGTTTTGGTAACTTTAATTTTATATTTTACATCCTAATATACGCCATAATATGATTAATGTATATTGAATGTAGTTATGATATAAGTATTATCTTATACCTTATAGTCAATGCTTAAATTTTAATATGTATTTTTATTTTCTAGCATAACGCTCAAGTTATCAACCAGTGGTTGGTTACTAATTCAATATTTTTCGTATTCTTCCTCCTTACCATTGGCTTTATTACTTTAAAAAATGGAACATCAAATTTTATTCCTATTGCCATTCCTGTAAGCAGTAAGTATAAAAATCATAATTTTACATGTATTGCTTATTAATTATTTGTCATTTTTTTCAGTTGTTGTAGTATATCAGATATATGTGGTAAAATGTTTTTATGATGACGAGGTCAAGTTCTTGGCCACTTCTACAAGAAATGTAGCTCACCCTACAGTTCAGTGTGCACCAATTGTGTCTATAACCAATCAAAATGTCCAGGCCCCTCCCGTCTATCCTGTACAGTCTGGACCATATGTTATTCAACAAGTGCCTCATCCTGTGGGACAAGCACCCTATCCTCAGCAAACATACCAGTATGAACCACAGCAGCCATCCACCCAGTCCCATCCAGTTTTACCGCAATCAGACCAACGTACCCCCCAGGAATACTGTAACCCTCCACCATATTCACCTGCTTATAATATGCATGAAGGTTTTTCGGCCAAACAGTAATGACGCTAAACAATACTGTTTTCCAATGTATTCCCTTAAAAATATCATCCCAGACTTATTATTTTATAACAGTGTGTTTACAATATTATCATATTTTGTACGTGTAGTAGATGGAAATTACAAATTGTTTATTGTATTTTTACATATTATTTACTACTTTTTTAATTTTAATGAAGTATGTAAAGTATTGTATGTGTTACTTATTGTCACTTCAATACTTATACATATTAATCTCATTCATGCCTAAAATAATATTGTAAATTGTACAGTAAAAATATGATATATAGATTAGTTTTTACAATTTGAATTAAAGGCTATTATATTTTAAATTATATTATACTATTCTTAAGATAATTTTCAGAAAACTTAAAAAAAAAAAATTTAAAAAAATGTGAATTTGATGTGTTACAGTAGTTATATTTTTAAACTTTTTTATACTTATTTATCAAATCAATCTAAGACTGTATTGTTTTCTTAAATATATTGATTATCTTATGACAATGTTAATCGATGTGTCATATAAGACTGTCTAAGAACCAAATTTTAATAATATCCTTTTTTTATATATATAATTAATAAAGAGCATTGATAATTATTTTAATATATTTCTTATTTAATATTAGTTGTTCAATTCCTTTCATTGGGTGATGATACTTTTTTTAAATAACACTTTCTTTTGTACTTTCAAAAATTGATGAATTACTTATTGTTATGCAGCAATCATCATATTATATAATTCACAGCTATGTTGGACTATAACTGGTTTCCATAAAAACGTTAGATGCACTTACTGTATGTTGGTACAGCATTTGAATATTTAAATGACAAAACGCTGAGTAAAATGTTTACCCAGAATGTACTTGAATACTCATTTGGCTGTGAAGAATCGTGCAGTGGAGTGGCTATGAGTTTTATCTGCAGGGAGGGATTGATTGACGTTTGGATGATAAAAACCTCACTTTAACCATTCTTTTAAACTAAATACTAGATTATATTAGCCGATAGTGCAACCGAGTTGGATCCCAAACACCAAGAGTAATATAAGATAGGATATCGGTTGAATTTTTTTTGGTACCTACCACTCTAGTAGGATCCTAGATGTTATTGGTTAAATACTACATCATTACTTTAACTTTCTCCTTCAAATTTTAACAGACTTGCGGTCTATGAACAAATTTTGATCACAGGTGTTTTATTATTATCATATTACCATTGCATTAGAATATGTACTTCAATATTTTTTGGTTTGAACCTCTATATTATTAATGTGTTAAGTTGTGTTGAATTTCAATAATTTATGTTTTTATTATTTCAGCAAAAAAACCTTTTTAACCATAGTACCTGTGGTCAAAAATGTATTATGGACAATCTTAAATCTGTTAAAATTTAACAGAACAAGCTACACACTGACTATGTAATGGGGTCAAGCATTAATAATTCTACTCAACTGTACACTTAAATCCACCAATAGTAGTTAATTTCTAATTACAACGCTTTAAGCATTTGCAGCAGAGTTGGGCATTAGTCGAATAAAAAATTATTAGATTGATTATTTGAATAAAAAATTACTCTTTATTAATTTATTTTCTATTTGGTTATTCTAGTTTATTTTTATTCATCATTTCAATTTTTACAATTATTCGTTATTCATTATTCAACGAGTTATTCTAGATATTTTTATTCATTATTCTTCATAGTTGTGTTTATTTCAAATAATTCATAGATAATTCAAAATACTAATTTAATTTAAAATTGAAACTGGTGTGTTTCTTTTTATTGTTATATTATCTGCTACCGAAAATGTCAAAACCAAAAATCATAAATAACATTGTTATCTCTGAGGGGCTAATCTAAATGGTTTAGCACTCGATATCGATGTTGGGTTTTACTGCTTAAGTAACATTTTTGTAATTAATTTGAAATAACTAAAATTAAATAATTTGTTACACGAAAATTGGATATTATTCACAATTTATTTATTTAATTTATTCACAATTTTTTTATTTTTTATTCACAACTAAAACTATTTAAAATAAAATATTATTCTTTATCACAAAATAATTTGTTATTCTTGCTTTTATTTTTTATTCATTATTTTGATTTGTTTTTGCCCAACTCTGATTTGCAGTACAACTAAAATGAACGAACACTGGAATAAGAAAAATGTTAAATAAGTTAAACAAAGTCTTTATGAAGTGTAAACAACAAAATAACAGACACTGTGTATGGCCAAGAACTACAGACATTTAAATTTTTGGTCGACCGATTACTATTTACTATATTCTTATCTTGTGTTTTATATTGATGTTATGTGTTTCATATGTATCATCAATTAAATTCTCAAGTGTGTTTTCGTCTCGAGTGTTGATCCAACAATATTTTCACTTACTTGCATTATGCATCAAAATTAAAGTTGGAAAACCATAGCAATCCAAAATGTTATGAAAAAAAAAAAAAATAATACCTATGAACGTACACGGTTACATGATAAAATATTATTGGATCATGATCGATTTTGTACATTCGCGACATAAAATGTTATTCAACAGTATTGTTGGTGTTTATTCAAATCATTCGGTCGTAAAAATATTTATTTGCCCTGCACAATGTTCACCAGTTGTCCGTTAACAAAGTCTCCGAATTTCCTGAACAATCTGCAGCTATTTCCGCTGCTAGAGCACAACAAACAGCCTCGATGTGTGTAATCGGTTATTAAAAGTGCCTACAATATCAATGGAACTCGTAAATGTAAAAATAAAAATGAAAACATCGCGTGTGCACGCCGTTGTAAACGCTATTTTGTCGTCAAGTGTACCCGAATTGCCTATGCAGAACGCCGCATGATTTCAACGTGCATGGAGACAGAAATACGAGCTAATGAGCTTAGTTTTAGATTCTGAATGAAACGCAAGGAATGTACCTCTATCGGTCTTATCGCGATGTATGCCTAGTTCGTTTTTATGTATCTGTTTTCGACAAAGAGGATTGCTCCGAATTGTACCGAACCAGGAACTTTTCTGATAGGAAATTTTGTCTTGGCGGTACTTTGGAAGGTTTTTTTTCATTTTCTCGGCCGTTTTCCGAATAATTGAGAAAAACAGAGAAAAAATTACAAAAATACTTCAACTGATATCGAGAATCGAGTTGTTTATATTTTATGGATACAAGATTTTTCAATATTTTTTTTATTTTTATTAGCAAACAGATTTTGTTAATATAAGACAATTTAAATTTTAACGATATTGGGTATTTCAACGAGTTTTTATTTTACATGATATAAGTTATTCCAAAAAAACATAAACAATTTCATTGGTTCTGCTACTACATGTCTATATATAGACCGTTTTTAGTAATATAATTGGATCCGTCCGACCTCTTTCACTTAGAATTGTTTTTTCGAGAGCAATATAGGCAATAATAGTAACTACTAACTACATTGGCTTCAAGTTCAAAAGACTAATACAGCAGTATCATTCACCCATCACTGTATCTTATATTATTGCCCTACCGTGGATTCTCGCCCAACCTAGGAATTTCGCCTTTTTTTTTTCAATTTTTCTCTCTGAGATATTTATCAAAGCGCGCAATTCGCATCAAAGAGCGATTGGATTGAAAACTGTAAAATACTATACTTTTTGCTCCTAACACGCATTCGAACAAATGGTGGTTGGTAAGTTCCCAACATTTATGTATAAGGTCCGATATGAAAAAATATATACTGGTACGTAAGCTCCGTCAAGAAAAAAAAAAACATTCAGACAGGGATAAGTTCCAACAGGAATAAAAATAACATTATGAAATTCTACACGTGGTGGTGATAAAATTAAATGCATTTAAAAGTTAGACAATATAATTATGTGATGTGTTTGAGTTTCCATATTAAGCCACATAAAATTTGGTTATTATTATCTTATACACCTACAGTATACGAGTAGGTCCTATTTATACAATATTCATGTTCTATATTTTTAATTTTTAATAAAACACAAATACAAACAAATGTTAACTACATTTAAATTGTCAGTCCTAAGTCTGAATAAAGTGGGTAGGACATTTTTATTAGAAATCATTTTTATTCGCATAAGAATTTACAAATACTAATATAGAGTCTAATAAGATGTAGTGTTTCGTGTCGGAACTTACGTACCGGTATATTTTTTTCGTATCGGAATTTACGTGTGCAAACCGATGGGTGATTTTTACCTGCCTTATCTCGTGTGAGAACTTACACTCGCCAAAAGAAATATACATTTATGTATAAAAAAACTATTTTCGATATCATTACGATTTGTTAAGAACAATATTATCTAATCAATATTTTTTTCCCCTCTCGTGGTATAGTAAACTGTAGTTCAACCGCACTTGGAAAATCTGACTAAATCCTTTCGGTCGGAAAAAATATTGTATAATAGGCAAACAAACATTCATCACAGTTATAAGTTATAACACATCATTATTTACGAGCGTAAGGTCTTATTGAATTCACTAGTAACATGACGGTAATATGACGGTTGCCTGTTATACAATGTTTGCTGACTGAATGTATTTGCCTCATACTGTATTATACTATAATGGTATAACATAACGATTTGAGGGATTCACTAACAATATGCAAACAATATAATATATTGTGACATATGTTGATATTAACATGGTAATGTATTATCTAACAATTTTGTCTAAAGTGAAAATGTTGAATTTTAGCCAATAAAAAATTATAAATAATTTTCAAAATGGATAACCTCAACATAATATTAAGTCGGGATTCAAAATTAAATATTCAGCTAAATACTAATGGCGACAGAACTTTATCCTCATGAATTAAAAATTGATCGTAAATAATACATGAGTAATGTAAATAATTGTATTTTTTGTCGGTAGCTCGCTCGATAGTTTAGATGTTTGTAGGTATAATAATATTTCAGCCCCCATTAATCAAAAGACACAGCAGAAAAATGTTTTCAGTGTAGACTGTTGAATTCAAAGAGAGAGAGAGAGAGAGACAAACAGAAAGAGACAAACAGAGAGAGACAGAGAGAGACAGAGAGAGACCGAGAGGGAGGGAGAAAGAGATAGAGAGAGGCAAGGCGTTGTAGCGAAAGTTACATAAATCCCTAGCTGAACTAGGATAAGGGTGTAAGGTCTACTATCGACCGGTCCCCGGGACAAACAACAGGGCGTTTCGTGCAGCTCCAGGTCGTCCGTCGGAGGGCCATGGGGCGTAAGCATCGGCAGCTCGCCCCCCTTTCCCTATCACACCGATCGCAATTTGCGTGGGATTTACGTATTTTGTGCTTACCAATCAACTCTTTCGCGCACGCATTTTTTGCGTTGTTTGTGCGCGGACCCGATCAATAGAGCTCGACTAGCCGGGTCACCATGTACGCTGAAAGCTTATAAATTCTACCCACACGCTCGACGATCGCTCATTTGATGGCACGCCGGCAATCACCATAGACGTCCCAGTTCATCGTCGGCCGCCAATGATGCGTCAACAATCGCTGATCGAGATTTTGTTGCCAGTCACCAAATTATGGGGTCGTATGATGAAAAACCCGCGCATGGGTGCCTTCATCGTGGCCTTGTTCAACATCGTGAGTATTTAGTACTTAGAATTTTGTATTTCGTACAAATAATCACCGTTTAGTGGACAACGATCATGTTGTCCGCAAACGTATGCGCAAAAATCGCGAATCTCATACTTTCATGACTTTATCGGTATATTATCCAACTATTTGAGATGGTGTCCTCCTTCCCTGGGATTTCGTCGCAACTCTATAATATAGTCGCTCGAATCGGAACACACAAGAGCCTCGCGGAATTCTAATAATTAATTTTAATCATAGGTTGGGTTGAATAATGGGTTTTGTTTTTACATTTACTCGCTTCGAAACACTATTACGTTTACAGACCTTTAATCCGGCGCATTATTCCGTGATCGTCTTCGTATAAAAGTCGCCTCCGGTCTTAAAATTAAATTCATATATGGAACAGGATTTTAAAGTGATTATTTTCACAACAATTATCGTTAAACGTTTTTAAAATAATGTATGCGAATAAAACACTTGAAATATATTTTTTGTAATTTTCTGCGACGTAAAGATTTTTCCGACTAGAATTTAATAATATTTATTGTTCCCTACGGATTCGAATTACATCGGAAATGCGAATAAATATTAAATTAACATAATTTCTTCCACGACTTTAAATTAACATAGAATTCATAAAAGTTTGAGAGTTTTAACTTCGCCCAGTTTTTGGATAACGTATATTTTAAGAATATTTTATTATATTGTTGTGCTTAAGCACAAGAAGAATTCTCAAAGCAATGATTATAAATATTCTTTTGAAATAAAAAAAAATAAAAATAGTATCATATTATAGCGATTATTATTATAAAAGATTTTTATTACGATGTTAGAATAAACCCGATTAAAAATGAAAAAACATCATCCCCAATAAAATACAAATCGAAAACTGTCTCAACTTAAAAACTTGTATATTATTATTGAATTGTACATTGTGTTTTTATGTTTTAGAGTTTTTATACAACGCTCGTCATATTTTATATTTATAATGCATTAATTGGTCTATATTATCTATTTTCGTATGATTTTACATTTCGCACTGGTAAGTGTACAACAACACTAATTATTTTTTTTTTTATGTATAATAAAAATCCAAATGTAACAGTGTTTTTATGTGTATTCTGATATTACGTGTATATTACATATAATATTATTCAGCCATTTTTATGTATGTACATTATAGGTATTGTAGATTTTTGTTATTTCGAACGCCGTTGATATTTCGAATTTTTCGATTTATCTCAAATTATATTAATTTTGTGTCCTCTTAACTCACGTTCAACGAGGTATTTTATAAGGCCTTTTTTTCCTGTTTGAACCGAGGATCGGGCGAGAACAGTTCGTCACAGTACTTTCATCCATTTTATAAAACCTATAGTACCTCGAATATTCTAAAATGCTCGGAGATTTCATATCTGTTCCCCTTAAGATTCGATATAACGAGAATTTACTGTAATTATTGTTCTGTTTCGTACGATTTGTTCATCTATTCCAACACATATAGCTACGACCATCGATATATTCACGTTGGACTACAGGTGCTTGGAGGCACACCCATTAGACATCATATCGTCAACTATGTTCACCACGTGCGTTGCGATCGTGTTCGTTTATTTCAACTTTAAACTCCTGAAAGCGACAAAAAAGGCAAGTATACGTAGATGTTAAGTTTTCATACTCTATAATAGATTTATTGTGTACAGCGGTTTATATTAATATTTGTTGAACATTACATACTACTTGAATTATAACATGTACAGGTTATATAACTTTAAGGTGTGATTCCTTAGAACGCGTCTAGAGACGCGGCGCGACTCTAATTTTAGCCGCGCTTGGACTTCTTTTGCTATTTTTATATGTAGCCGATTCCTTAGAACGCGGCTGACGCATGCGACCGCCGCGGCCGCACGCATTTAGAGCCGCGCGGCTGTGACCGCGCTAGAGGTAGTCAAGACGCGGCCGCGTGCTCGTATTTTTTATAATTATTACAAATAAATATTAAATTACATTTTATTACTATGATATTTATTAATTTATTATATTTATTTTAATTAATTTATTAATTATATTATACATTAAATATAAAAATGTCTTCGAACATTATGAAAACGGGATTTAGTATTGAAGAAGATAAATCCTTGTCTGAACTCGTTGGGTTTCAATTTGCATTTACTTATACCAGGGCTAGGATTGGTATGCAATAAAAAATTGTAAAATATGCATTTTAGTTTTTATAAGATAAAACAGTTGGCTGTTTGTCTTAATATAATATAATTGAGAAATAAAATAAAATACAATTAAATATAATATAATATAATATAAATTAATTATATCTTATCTTGGATTTTATATTGACCGACATACTTTTATTAATTGTGTTTATCTTTCTCCGTCAAACTATTCAATCTTTAATCGCATACCTATTGTACTATGGGATTGTATTTAAAAAATAAAATTTGTGTTTGACAAAAAAACCAAGTTTTATAATTTAATTAGCAGAACTAGAATTAAATACGAAATATTAATATTAAATTATAAATATTAATTACAAAATATACTATAAAACATGCATTTTTCGCATTCTTATAATCGAAATATGCAATTATATTCATTTTATCGAAAATATGCAAAAACATGCAAAATAAAAACTCCACCATTTATCTCATCGTGAGGTGATTCGTGGACATAACTGACAAAATCAATAATCAGAAGTCGCAAAAAAAACATGCTGTTGCATACAAATCCTATAGCCCTGCTTATTACAATTATTTTAACCTTGTTATTTATGCTATTTTATGTTATTGAACAGTCGTATTTTTACTTAAATATTAATTTGGTTTGTTATTATTTTAAAAAGTGACGATTTTATTTTATTTTTTATCAATATAATAATATATATTTATTTTATTTGTACTTTTACATAATGTTTCCGTTAAATAATTTTTCTTTTTTATTTATATTGATAAAGTATATGATATGTTATATGTATAAATATTTTTAAAAACATGCTTACCTTAACGTCACAGCGAATTTCTCCGCCGTTGAAACAGGCTCTTTCACTCTATTTTACGGATTTAATTTTAAATCATCTTCGATTAAATTTAAAACATAATTAAATTGCTCCCAACTCAGTCTAAAAAATTTCCTGAATTTTTTTTCATCTCTAAACAAATGCTTCTCAATCAATACACTAAAAAAACCCTCCTCTTTCCTGGTCAAATACAAATCGTTCAAACTTTTTATCATAACTTCTTCAATTATAATTTCATCTACTTCTATTTCTTCTAATAATAGATTTATCAATATTTTTTTCTTCTGTTGACGCAACATTGTTCACTGGTTTGAAAATGTATAATCAATACAAAATTGTGCTCGTATTTTTTATAATTATTACAAATAAATATTAAATTACATTTTATTACTATGATATTTATTAATTTATTATATTTATTTTAATTAATTTATTAATTATATTATACATTAAATATAAAAATGTCTTCGAACATTATGAAAACGGGATTTAGTATTGAAGAAGATAAATCCTTGTCTGAACTCGTTGGGTTTCAATTTGCATTTACTTATACCAGGGCTAGGATTGGTATGCAATAAAAAATTGTAAAATATGCATTTTAGTTTTTATAAGATAAAACAGTTGGCTGTTTGTCTTAATATAATATAATTGAGAAATAAAATAAAATACAATTAAATATAATATAATATAATATAAATTAATTATATCTTATCTTGGATTTTATATTGACCGACATACTTTTATTAATTGTGTTTATCTTTCTCCGTCAAACTATTCAATCTTTAATCGCATACCTATTGTACTATGGGATTGTATTTAAAAAATAAAATTTGTGTTTGACAAAAAAACCAAGTTTTATAATTTAATTAGCAGAACTAGAATTAAATACGAAATATTAATATTAAATTATAAATATTAATTACAAAATATACTATAAAACATGCATTTTTCGCATTCTTATAATCGAAATATGCAATTATATTCATTTTATCGAAAATATGCAAAAACATGCAAAATAAAAACTCCACCATTTATCTCATCGTGAGGTGATTCGTGGACATAACTGACAAAATCAATAATCAGAAGTCGCAAAAAAAACATGCTGTTGCATACAAATCCTATAGCCCTGCTTATTACAATTATTTTAACCTTGTTATTTATGCTATTTTATGTTATTGAACAGTCGTATTTTTACTTAAATATTAATTTGGTTTGTTATTATTTTAAAAAGTGACGATTTTATTTTATTTTTTATCAATATAATAATATATATTTATTTTATTTGTACTTTTACATAATGTTTCCGTTAAATAATTTTTCTTTTTTATTTATATTGATAAAGTATATGATATGTTATATGTATAAATATTTTTAAAAACATGCTTACCTTAACGTCACAGCGAATTTCTCCGCCGTTGAAACAGGCTCTTTCACTCTATTTTACGGATTTAATTTTAAATCATCTTCGATTAAATTTAAAACATAATTAAATTGCTCCCAACTCAGTCTAAAAAATTTCCTGAATTTTTTTTCATCTCTAAACAAATGCTTCTCAATCAATACACTAAAAAAACCCTCCTCTTTCCTGGTCAAATACAAATCGTTCAAACTTTTTATCATAACTTCTTCAATTATAATTTCATCTACTTCTATTTCTTCTAATAATAGATTTATCAATATTTTTTTCTTCTGTTGACGCAACATTGTTCACTGGTTTGAAAATGTATAATAAATACAAAATTGTAACCAAACACATGTGATCAATAGAACGAACAACGTCGTATTAACCCAGTTGTGCCCAGCCCGCGAAGGTATTTTATGTGGCCCATTACGAATTTTCTAAAATAAAAACAATTTTTAAAATTGTTAAAAATTTTTAAATTATTTATTTTCATATATTATTTTTCTTTACATTTATGAATTCGTTTAAATAATTATTCCAAAAAATACAGTTATAATGATAATAATAAAACTTAAAACTATACAAAAATTTTTTACTCTTATTTTTAAAGTAAAATTTGAGCTTTTACTTCTTTTACTAATAATGATAAATCTGGTTGAAGTTTAGTGGTTCCAATTCTCAAAATTGAATGAAGTTGTTCATCCGTAAGTCGCGATCTATGAACCGATTTTGTTTGTTTCATTCATGAAAATATTTGTTCGCATGTATACGTCGAGCAAATTACAATAGCCATTTTCATCATAAAGTCTCTTAAAGCAGGGAAATCTTCATGTGGAAGTTTTTAATACAATTTTAAAATATTATTTTGTTTTATTTTTTGAAATTCATCACAGTAAAATGAATTTGTTTTCAACTCAATAACTTCAAGTTGAAAAGAAGTGTAAAGATTATTTTTGTACTTTTATACTTTGTGGCCCGCTTGAAGATAATTGCTTACCAAAGTGGCCTGCCAAAGGAAAAAGGTCGGGCATCACTGTATTAACCAGATATCAAAATATGTGGCACCCGGCTTTTTGTTGCGGCGCGGCGCGATTTGTAGTTCTAGGGAATCCGCTATCAACCGCGCGGCCAAAATTAGAGTCACTCCGCATCAGTTTTTATCTCGCGAAGATTTACGATTTATATCATATTTTTCGCCGGGACAACGAATGAATCCCGGTACAATGTGGATCTCCCCTTTCGTCAGAACCCGTGTTGCCCAGATTGCACTGCAGTAGTATTGATCGTTTCCCCTCACCGCTTTCCCGCCACACCACGTATTCCCCGTCGTTGTCAAGGAAACCAGCTGTCATGACTGCGGTTCATAGTCGTGGTCGTCGTTATTACGTCCTAAAAATATAACCTTTGGGCCATTACAGCAAGTTAGTGAGATATATTTTTACCACATTATATATCTGCAGGGAGAACTGGAGAAGGTAACTTGGTATATATAGCTATATATAGTTTACTCAAGGTAATCCGAGCTCTAATTATGAGAAGTTTTTTGCGATATTTTCTATTTACACACTTTGCAATTCGTGCGTTTAGTCGACTACAATAATGGTTTTAACAACTAATTATTTTTTCTAGAGACATCTCCAAAGCATTATTTATTGGTTGGCGTTTCATTCGTTGCATTTAACGTATTTCATAATTTACTGTGTATTTTTTGGATTTATTAAGAAATCTCTTCATCATCTGATATTGGGCACGCTCAATTCCAGTACGTGCGCCTAATGCTTATTTGATAATATTATTCCCGTAATTTAACTGTTTCGTAATATTATTTCTGATCTCTTTTAGTCGTTTATTCTCTATCCATATGGCTGGTGAAACGCTTTTACGACAAATTGCGCAAACCTATTGTTTACAACATCATGTTGACGCTGGAGGATCCTGCTGTCTTTCCAATCCAAAGGATCATCAAAGTTTAAAATATTTTAATTCTGCTATTAGTGTAATCGTAGGAAATAGAATGATCTAATTGTATTTTAGTCTAAGTGTAAAATGTACAATAATTTCAAAACTAATACAATTAATAAACAATACAATTATGTACGGATGATCCTTGTCCCTTATTAAGCAACAAATGTTAATCATATAAGTTGCATCGAGGTACTTATTTTTATGCAAAGATATTTGACGAACCTATTGAGTTAAAAAAATGATAAAAATTCGGAAATAATTTTCAAAAAGAGAACAAAAGAAGTTACAAGAATGTCAAATTATTTATAAAATGTTAAATTATAAAAATGTATTTTAATTTTAATTTTTTCTGAATCCCTCCATCAATAGCCAACCTAATTATGACGTTTCGACTTACAGCCCGCGTAACATTTCAAAAATATATATTTCAGTATATGTCCCAAACAAAAAAATGGTTGAGTATGACTGGTGTATATACTTTCGAATTTCGATTCCATAGGTGTATAATTATTGTGTGTTATATGTATGCTAAAAATTAAATTGAAGCGTCCCCCTCTCTGAGTTGAGATTTAATTTCATAAATCTATTATAACTACAATAAATTATATAATATTGGCGTGTATAAAATATTTTTTCTAAAATAAAGAGGCGCTGCTACTTGGGTACTGTAAATTAGTTGTTAAGGCTCACGATAAAATGTGAAAAAAAACTTGACGCGTTCGTTAATATAAATTCTTAACACACACATATATATGTATATATTCACTAAAATAAAATCTATAATCGTTTTACCGTTTTACTTAAAATACTCGTAACGTTCTGACAACGTGATGAAAAAAATATAAATATTACACAAGTTTATTTATTTCAATATACGTTTGTTACAATTAAATGTAAATTAAAAATTTATGTTTATATTTGATTGTAGCATCGCTATATCGTACTAAACGAACATCACATGTTTTATCTAACAGACCAACGTTGATCATAAAAGGTAGCTCGCACTACTGTTACTGTTCTGAATGTGGCCAAAGCTTTTTTTTAAATCAATTTTTATGTACAATTATTTTGATATATTTGTTGAATAATTACTATTATATTCCTGTGTGTGTGTGCTTGGGGTCATAAAAAGTCGTATACGTGGAGACGGTCAAACGAGTCCATTTTTTTCGATTCAAACTCATAACTTTGAAAAATCATAAAATAAAAACGAAAAAACAAGAATAAAAATGTAGACTCTTAATGTAGTGTTAAGTATGGGTGGAACCGTTTATAATGACATTAACTTTATACGACATATCAGTGAGTCTATGTGGTATGTAATATAGTTAGCTTAGGTAAGTTAGTTTAGGTATTTGGTTCAATCAGTTTTAACGTATTATAAGATTTCATTCGATGAACACACCTCTTTAGGTTTAATAGTGTTTGTATTCGTACGTGATACATGTCGGAATCGTTTTTTCGTGAATAAAATTAAAAACTTAAGGTTTCACTTTTCTCCACAAAATTCAAGTCAATGGGTGTAATAAGCCCGACACTAATTTATTGTTGACATGTATCTAAAAATTTCGGCTAAATCGGATTTACTGATCAACTTAATTTTTAAATTGTATTTGTAATCACATACAATGAAGTAACTATAATCATCGGGCCTCGCTTAGCCGAAATGAACTCGTAAAAGAAGCCCTTAATTTTCTGCTGGTTTGGCTGGATTTTATCAAATTTCAAAACTATTGGAACTATTTATATTGAAAGAAGTTTTATAATACCTGTTAGGTTAGGCACATCCCACCATACTAAATTAAATAGATATAAGTGTAACTCGTCTCTCTCATCTCCTGGGCATACATGGGGGGATTGTTAAAACTTATTGAATCAAAGGTAAAATTATTTTTGTACTCGTGTGTGATATATGTTGCGGTAGCAGATTTTTAAAAAATGTCTTAACAGCATGTTACAGTTAAGACATGGTAAAATATCCCTTTTTGCATGTAAATGTTAGGATATTTAGGACATAGGACTGCATGTTACTGCATGTCACTTGCATGTTAGCGTTAGGAGATTAGAAATGATACTCGACCATAATATTGGTAGCTAATGAATGTCCCCGAGTCAAATCTACTACCGCTGACAAGTATCCGAAAAATGTTACTCAAATCGTGTTTGCTGTTCGAATCACAGCTGGTTTGACTACATTTTATTGGGTATGAAAAGATTTTTACCACTGTGTAGGGGAACCTATTATAAATTAGGTTTAGTAAAACGCATCTCTATAAATATAAGTATCTCTCAGCTCTCTAATCTCTCTCAGCTCTCTCAAGTCTCTAAACTCTTTTGGGGCTCTAAACTCTCTCAGCTCTCTAAACTCTCTCAGCTCTCTAATCTCTCTCAGCAAGTCTCACTGGGAAACTCGTTATGACAATGCACAACAAGTGTATTAGAAATGTCGTTATAAACAGTTTCCACTCTAGAAAATTAATTTAAGTTGATATACGAGTAATATAAAATATAATATTTTCGATTAAATGACTATGTTTGACCCAATCCATAGGACGAAAATATCTGAACCACAAATTTTTAGTATAATTAAGTGAACAAAAAAATCATCCGCTTCCTATCATACTTTAATTGTAATTTATATTATAATGTTATTGTAATTATATGTATGTCTTATTGTAAAAACTTTTCAATGTTTTAATTATAACTTGTAAATAAGTATTAGCGTTAAATTTGAAGTACCAATGACCTGTAAATTGTCGACATTTTTGATTAGACCTATTTGATTATTGACAATGTTTATATAAATGTTAAATGTATTCTTAAGTATTTTATTACATGTGGCTGAGCGCCTGCGAGACACTTATGTACTGTACTATTTATTATTGCATCATTGTGCGTTTAAAATAAATTATATATGTATTGAAACTAAACTGTCTGATGTACCTACATATTTGTACATTTGTTTGTAAAATTAAAATTTCAATCTAATATGCAAATAATAAATAATGTTTACGCACACGAATTTGATGACTGTTGATTGTCCTATAACTCCGTTCCTTATAATCGAAAAACTGAAATTTTTTTAGAAAATGCATACTGTAAAATATTATAGTAAGTCCTTGAAAATATCCTCAAACACGGGTTTAAAACGGCGTCGAATTTAAAAAGCAATATAATGTATACATACGATATCAGTCGCGTGGCAAAAAGGGTTGTCGGGAGGCGGCCACCAATGACTCTTTTTAAGGGGCAACGGGTGAGTGGGTGAGATATAGCTAATGGGTAGTAATTTAGTTTTATAACTATTCATTTATCCATCATGCTGTATGACGAAATAGTGATAAAAACCCAGTGTTAAATGTTCATGTATAATATCCGTTGAGCGGGATATAACTCGTGGGTTCGTCAGTAGGTGGGCGGGAATTGAAAAAAAATACTTACCTCTGAAAATATTTGAGTTCGCCACGCCACTGCATGGTATAACTAAAAACAATATGGTGTAAAATCAAACTTTAGAAGCATTCAAGATTTCGACAGTTTTTAGCCGCATAGGTGAACGTATCTACATTGTAATGAATTCTACTCATGGTAAGTGACACACTGACACTCAAATTGAGTAAAACGTGTTATGTGCGATGAGTATTGCGAAGCATATACAAGAGAAATATAAAAATCGAATTGGCCGACGAAGCTGTACGAACTGAGAACGCGCAAAAGCCTTCGACGAAGGTGCGTTGAAAAGTAAGTACATTATATTCGTGTGTAATATGTCCTAACGTTTTCAACGTCATCCCCAATGGACAGACACACTAATGTGAATAAAAATAAAAAAATAGTGCACGAGCAGAATGAGTGTATGAAATTATTCAACGAGACGTGCAGAGACTCTTGAGAAATCAAACGTTTCGCGGAATAACCTATAGTAGCATTTAGTATTTTTTATTTAGTATTTTCGTAGGAAATATCCATTCCTGTAAATATAGTCACAAGACTACGATTTCTGATGAACCGCCAAGGTGTGGCATATTATACAACCTTTGGTTTCTATTCCAGAAGAATCCATGGAAATAAAACTCGTTTTTCGAGATGAGACGCGTATTGATTTTTTCACACTAATGCGACTTTAAGTAGGCACTCACTCACCGTTATTGTTTTAGATTTTACTTCTAAAAAGTTGTTCTTATTTTAACGTAAAAATGTCGGAAATTCATAAAGACACTGATTTTTTTTTATAACCATTTGCATATTCCAATTTTAACAAATCTCGACCTAAATCACGAAAATCTGTATCATTTTTGTAGTTAACAATGCGTAAAACTTTCAATTTTAATACATTAGGCTTAAAAATTTACTTCAAGATTCTCCACAAGTTGTTATTTATTCTAGTCAGCGAGAAAAAAGTTTACCCTTTAAGTTGCAAATGATGTTCATAAGTATTTTTGTATTACATTTTGACGAAATCGGATATTTTATCATAATTTGTTGAATTAAAATAATAATAATTTTTGATTAAACAAATATTAGTAATTTTGATGAATAAAAATATTAACGGTATAAGGACTTGTAACATAAACTGAAACTATTAGGTACTTACACTTACACAGTAGGTAACTTTAGTTTAGACATAGAAATTATTAAAGACTGCTCAAAATGTCCTGATTCACTCAGAATTATTATCGTAAACCAACTTTACCCAGTAATATACATAAATAATACATCAATCGTTTTATTTTTTTTAAAGCTTAGATTATATGGAATCTAATAATATTTTTTTCCACAAGTTCTGACGAATAGCTTAATTCCCAAACGCCGCTGAATATAGCACGAACCAGTCTGTTTTCCGCTGCCACTAGTCATCAAATTAAAATCTGAATTTGAAATATGTGACTCACTCTAATGGTGAAATTATGTACTAAAATTCTACTTTATAGATAATGAAAGGTGGAAATAGTGTTTAAACATAATTTCTATCATTATTTCTGATCACATAATGCATTTACCCCTTTTCAAATTAAAATCTGAATTTGAAATATGTGACTCACTCTATAGGTGAAATTATGTACTAAAATCCTACTTTATAGATAATGAAAGGTGGAATTATTGTTTAAATATAATTTTTATCATTGTTCGTGATCAAATAAAACATTTAAATCACATAATGCATTTACGCCTTTATATGCAGTGAAGGGTTAAATCATTGGTACATATTGATTTCAAATGTAAAATATAATATTCCGTTTTCCTCCAAATTAAATTAAAATATTAATTAAATAAAAACGATTTATAATTCCACGCGAACGTTCGACAAAATAAAACAAAATTTTATATTCGCGGTTTTTATCGTGTGCTCTTATTATCTTCATTTCAAATAATTAGTACAAATTAATAATCAAACAAACCGATGATGTTAACGATTCATTCAGTCCGTTTATCAATGATGACCATCATGATTTTCTATTATAAACCGTGATTTTTATTTTCTACGCAGCAAATGTATTTCCCACGTACGTTAGTTATTACTAGGGCCCGGAAATATATGCACTAAAAACGTACGAAATATACATGCATTTATGCGACGGTTATCATTCAATTATGCATTCAACAGTGGCGTACCCAAGGGGGGGTTTTCGGATCCGGACCCCCCCCCCCCCCATTGAGATATCTACATTTACACAATTGTTTAATAGTAAATCGTATAATAAGAGTAGGTTTACAGTGTATTTTAATATTTCCCATTATCTTCAGTATACAAAGTGTATAACTTTATGAATACACCAAAAAGACAATGTGTACTACAAAATGAAGTAAAAAGTTAAATTCCTGATTCTAAAAAAGAAAAATTTAAAAAATGTGTGCTACAAGATGGGTAGAAAAACATAATTCTATCAGAACATTTGTAGAATTACAACCAGCTGTAATTAGTTCATGAGAAGTAATGAGTGGTTGGGTTGATAGAGAAACTTCCACAAAAGCATCACAATTGCTTCTGTCGCTTCGTGATACAACATTCAATGTCAGTTTAATGGTTATTGATGAAATTTTTAAGCATACATATGTGTTATGTAAATCATTACAAAGATAAACTATTGATTTACTTGAAGCAATTAATCTGGCTGAGGATTTAACTAATGAGATACAAACAATGAGACAAAATACTGATGCAGTCTTTTCAGTTATATTTAAGAACTTGGAAGAAAAATCTGAATGTCTTGATATACAAATTTGTATTCCAAGGACCTGTAAGCGTCAAATCAATCGCTGTAACATAATTAGTAAATCTCCAGAAGAATACTTCAAAATATCAATATTTATACAATTTTTGGATTACTTTTTAGATCAAATAAATAGTCGTTTTATTGAACACAAATTGGTTTTAAAAGGTTTTAAAATGTTATTTAAAAATTAATTGGACAATAATAATAACGACATTTTACAATTGATAGATTTTTATAAAGATTCGGATAATTTAAGTGAGCCTGATATTGTAATAGCAGAAATTAAGATGTGGAAAAATGTCTTAAAAAGAACTGAAGAAGATCAAAAGCCAAAAACTGTAATACAATTTCTACAATTTTGTGATGAAGACATTCACTAACAATATGCAAACAATATAATATATTGTGACATATGTTAATATTAACATGGTTATGTATTATCTAACAATTTTGTCTAAAGTGAAAATGTTGAATTTTAGCCAATAAAAAATTATAAATAATTTTCAAAATGGATAACCTCAACATAATATTAAGTCGGGATTCAAAATTAAATATTCAGCTAAATACTAATGGCGACAGAACTTTATCCTCATGAATTAAAAATTGATCGTAAATCATACATGAGTAATGTAAATAATTGTATTTTTTGTCGGTAGCTCGCTCGATAGTTTAGATGTTTGTAGGTATAATAATATTTCAGCCCCCATTAATCGAAAGACACAGCCGAAAACTGTTTTCAGTGTAGACTGTTGAATTCAAAGAGAGAGAGAGAGAGAGAGAGAGAGACAAACAGAAAGAGACAAACAGAGAGAGACAGAGAGAGACAGAGAGAGAGACCGAGAGGGAGGGAGAGAGAGAGAGAGAGAGAGACAAGGCGTTGTAGCGAAAGTTACATAAATCCCTAGCTGAACTAGGATAAGGGTGTAAGGTCTACTATCGACCGGTCCCCGGGACAAACAACAGGGCGTGTCGTGCAGCTCCAGGTCGTCCGTCGGAGGAACAAGGGGCGTAAACATCGGCAGCTCGCCCCCTTTCCCTATCACACCGATCGTAATTTGCGTGGTATTTTCGTCTTTTGTGCTTACCAATCAACTCTTTCGCGCACGCATTTTTTGCGTTGTTTGTGCGCGGACCCGATCAATAGAGCTCGACTAGCCGGGTCACCATGTACGCTGAAAGCTTATAAATTCTACCCACACGCTCGACGATCGCTCATTTGATGGCACGCCGGCAATCACCATAGACGTCCCAGTTCATCGTCGGCCGCCAATGATGCGTCAACAATCGCTGATCGAGATTTTGTTGCCAGTCACCAAATTATGGGGTCGTATGATGAAAAACCCGCGCATGGGTGCCTTCATCGTGGCCTTGTTCAACATCGTGAGTATTTAGTACTTAGAATTTTGTATTTCGTACAAATAATCACCGTTTAGTGGACAACGATCATGTTGTCCGCAAACGTATGCGCAAAAATCGCGAATCTCATACTTTCATGACTTTATCGGTATATTATCCAACTATTTGAGATGGTGTCCTCCTTCCCTGGGATTTCGTCGCAACTCTATAATATAGTCGCTCGAATCGGAACACACAAGAGCCTCGCGGAATTCTAATAATTAATTTTAATCATAGGTTGGGTTGAATAATGGGTTTTGTTTTTACATTTACTCGCTTCGAAACACTATTACGTTTACAGACCTTTAATCCGGCGCATTATTCCGTGATCGTCTTCGTATAAAAGTCGCCTCCGGTCTTAAAATTAAATTCATATATGGAACAGGATTTTAAAGTGATTATTTTCACAACAATTATCGTTAAACGTTTTTAAAATAATGTATGCGAATAAAACACTTGAAATATATTTTTTGTAATTTTCTGCGACGTAAAGATTTTTCCGACTAGAATTTAATAATATTTATTGTTCCCTACGGATTCGAATTACATCGGAAATGCGAATAAATATTAAATTAACATAATTTCTTCCACGACTTTAAATTAACATAGAATTCATAAAAGTTTGAGAGTTTTAACTTCGCCCAGTTTTTGGATAACGTATATTTTAAGAATATTTTATTATATTGTTGTGCTTAAGCACAAGAAGAATTCTCAAAGCAATGATTATAAATATTCTTTTGAAATAAAAAAAAATAAAAATAGTATCATATTATAGCGATTATTATTATAAAAGATTTTTATTACGATGTTAGAATAAACCCGATTAAAAATGAAAAAACATCATCCCCAATAAAATACAAATCGAAAACTGTCTCAACTTAAAAACTTGTATATTATTATTGAATTGTACATTGTGTTTTTATGTTTTAGAGTTTTTATACAACGCTCGTCATATTTTATATTTATAATGCATTAATTGGTCTATATTATCTATTTTCGTATGATTTTACATTTCGCACTGGTAAGTGTACAACAACACTAATTATTTTTTTTTTTATGTATAATAAAAATCCAAATGTAACAGTGTTTTTATGTGTATTCTGATATTACGTGTATATTACATATAATATTATTCAGCCATTTTTATGTATGTACATTATAGGTATTGTAGATTTTTGTTATTTCGAACGCCGTTGATATTTCGAATTTTTCGATTTATCTCAAATTATATTAATTTTGTGTCCTCTTAACTCACGTTCAACGAGGTATTTTATAAGGCCTTTTTTTCCTGTTTGAACCGAGGATCGGGCGAGAACAGTTCGTCACAGTACTTTCATCCATTTTATAAAACCTATAGTACCTCGAATATTCTAAAATGCTCGGAGATTTCATATCTGTTCCCCTTAAGATTCGATATAACGAGAATTTACTGTAATTATTGTTCTGTTTCGTACGATTTGTTCATCTATTCCAACACATATAGCTACGACCATCGATATATTCACGTTGGACTACAGGTGCTTGGAGGCACACCCATTAGACATCATATCGTCAACTATGTTCACCACGTGCGTTGCGATCGTGTTCGTTTATTTCAACTTTAAACTCCTGAAAGCGACAAAAAAGGCAAGTATACGTAGATGTTAAGTTTTCATACTCTATAATAGATTTATTGTGTACAGCGGTTTATATTAATATTTGTTGAACATTACATACTACTTGAATTATAACATGTACAGGTTATATAACTTTAAGGTGTGATTCCTTAGAACGCGTCTAGAGACGCGGCGCGACTCTAATTTTAGCCGCGCTTGGACTTCTTTTGCTATTTTTATATGTAGCCGATTCCTTAGAACGCGGCTGACGCATGCGACCGCCGCGGCCGCACGCATTTAGAGCCGCGCGGCTGTGACCGCGCTAGAGGTAGTCAAGACGCGGCCGCGTGCTCGTATTTTTTATAATTATTACAAATAAATATTAAATTACATTTTATTACTATGATATTTATTAATTTATTATATTTATTTTAATTAATTTATTAATTATATTATACATTAAATATAAAAATGTCTTCGAACATTATGAAAACGGGATTTAGTATTGAAGAAGATAAATCCTTGTCTGAACTCGTTGGGTTTCAATTTGCATTTACTTATACCAGGGCTAGGATTGGTATGCAATAAAAAATTGTAAAATATGCATTTTAGTTTTTATAAGATAAAACAGTTGGCTGTTTGTCTTAATATAATATAATTGAGAAATAAAATAAAATACAATTAAATATAATATAATATAATATAAATTAATTATATCTTATCTTGGATTTTATATTGACCGACATACTTTTATTAATTGTGTTTATCTTTCTCCATCAAACTATTCAATCTTTAATCGCATACCTATTGTACTATGGGATTGTATTTAAAAAATAAAATTTGTGTTTGACAAAAAAACCAAGTTTTATACTTTAATTAGCAGAACTAGAATTAAATACGAAATATTAATATTAAATTATAAATATTAATTACAAAATATACTATAAAACATGCATTTTTCGCATTCTTATAATCGAAATATGCAATTATATTCATTTTATCGAAAATATGCAAAAACATGCAAAATAAAAACTCCACCATTTATCTCATCATGAGGTGATTCGTGGACATAACTGACAAAATCAATAATCAGAAGTCGCAAAAAAAACATGCTGTTGTATACAAATCCTATAGCCCTGCTTATTACAATTATTTTAACCTTGTTATTTATGCTATTTTATGTTTTTGAACAGTCGTATTTTTACTTAAATATTAATTTGGTTTGTTATTATTTTAAAAAGTGACGATTTTATTTTATTTTTTATCAATATAATAATATATATTTATTTTATTTGTACTTTTACATAATGTTTCCGTTAAATAATTTTTCTTTCTTTATTTATATTGATAAAGTATATGATATGTTATATGTATAAATATTTTTAAAAACATGCTTACCTTAACGTCACAGCGAATTTCTCCGCCGTTGAAACAGGCTCTTTCACTCTATTATACGGATTTAATTTTAAATCATCTTCGATTAAATTTAAAACATAATTAAATTGCTCCCAACTCAGTCTAAAAAATTCCCTGAATTTTTTTTCATCTCTAATCAAATGCTTCTCAATCAATACACTAAAAAAACCCTCCTCTTTCCTGGTCAAATACAAATCGTTCAAACTTTTTATCATAACTTCTTCAATTATAATTTCATCTACTTCTATTTCTTCTAATAATAGATTTATCAATATTTTTTTCTTCTGTTGACGCAACATTGTTCACTGGTTTGAAAATGTATAATCAATACAAAATTGTGCTCGTATTTTTTATAATTATTACAAATAAATATTAAATTACATTTTATTACTATGATATTTATTAATTTATTATATTTATTTTAATTCATTTATTAATTATATTATACATTAAATATAAAAATGTCTTCGAACATTATGAAAACGGGATTTAGTATTGAAGAAGATAAATCCTTGTCTGAACTCGTTGGATTTCAATTTGCATTTACTTATACCAGGGCTAGGATTGGTATGCAATAAAAAATTGTAAAATATGCATTTTAGTTTTTATAAGATAAAACAGTTGGCTGTTTGTCTTAATATAATATAATTGAGAAATAAAATAAAATACAATTAAATATAATATAATATAATATAAATTAATTATATCTTATCTTGGATTTTATATTGACCGACATACTTTTATTAATTGTGTTTATCTTTCTCCGTCAAACTATTCAATCTTTAATCGCATACCTATTGTACTATAGGATTGTATTTAAAAAAATAAAATTTGTGTTTGACAAAAAAACCAAGTTTTATACTTTAATCAGCAGAACTAGAATTAAATACGAAATATTAATATTAAATTATAAATATTAATTAAAAAATATACTATAAAACATGCATTTTTCGCATTCTTATAATCGAAATATGCAATAATATTCATTTTATCGAAAATATGCAAAAACATGCAAAATAAAAACTCCACCATTTATCTCATCATGAGGTGATTCGTGGACATAACTGACAAAATCAATAATCAGAAGACGCAAAAAAAAAATTTTGTTACATACAAATCCTATAGCCCTGCTAATTACAATTATTTTAACCTTGTTATTTATGCTATTTTATATTTTTGAACAGTCGTATTTTTACTTAAATATTAATTTGGTTTGTTATTATTTTAAAAAGTGACGATTTTATTTTATTTTTTATCAATATAATAATATATATTTATTTTATTTGTACTTTTACATAATGTTTTCGTTAAATAATTTTTCTTTTTTATTTATATTGATAAAGTATATGATATGTTATATTTATAAATATTTTTAAAAACATGCTTACCTTAACGTCACAGCGAATTTCTCCGCCGTTGAAACAGGCTCTTTCACTCTATTATACGGATTTAATTTTAAATCATCTTCGATTAAATTTAAAACATAATTAAATTGCTCCCAACTCAGTCTAAAAAATTCCCTGAATTTTTTTTCATCTCTAATCAAATGCTTCTCGATCAATACACTAAAAAAACCCTCCTGTTTCCTGGTCAAATACAAATCGTTCACACTTTTTATCATAACTTCTTCAATTATAATTTCATCTACTTCTATTTCTTCTAATAATAGATTTATCAATATTTTTTTCTTCTGTTGACGCAACATTGTTCACTGGTTTGAAAATGTATAATCAATACAAAATTGTGCTCGTATTTTTTATAATTATTACAAATAAATATTAAATTACATTTTATTACTATGATATTTATTAATTTATTATATTTATTTTAATTAATTTATTAATTATATTATACATTAAATATAAAAATGTCTTCGAACATTATGAAAACGGGATTTAGTATTGAAGAAGATAAATCCTTGTCTGAACTCGTTGGATTTCAATTTGCATTTACTTATACCAGGGCTAGGATTGGTATGCAATAAAAAATTGTAAAATATGCATTTTAGTTTTTATAAGATAAAACAGTTGGCTGTTTGTCTTAATATAATATAATTGAGAAATAAAATAAAATACAATTAAATATAATATAATATAATATAAATTAATTATATCTTATCTTGGATTTTATATTGACCGACATACTTTTATTAATTGTGTTTATCTTTCTCCGTCAAACTATTCAATCTTTAATCGCATACCTATTGTACTATAGGATTGTATTTAAAAAAATAAAATTTGTGTTTGACAAAAAAACCAAGTTTTATACTTTAATCAGCAGAACTAGAATTAAATACGAAATATTAATATTAAATTATAAATATTAATTAAAAAATATACTATAAAACATGCATTTTTCGCATTCTTATAATCGAAATATGCAATAATATTCATTTTATCGAAAATATGCAAAAACATGCAAAATAAAAACTCCACCATTTATCTCATCATGAGGTGATTCGTGGACATAACTGACAAAATCAATAATCAGAAGACGCAAAAAAAAAATTTTGTTACATACAAATCCTATAGCCCTGCTAATTACAATTATTTTAACCTTGTTATTTATGCTATTTTATATTTTTGAACAGTCGTATTTTTACTTAAATATTAATTTGGTTTGTTATTATTTTAAAAAGTGACGATTTTATTTTATTTTTTATCAATATAATAATATATATTTATTTTATTTGTACTTTTACATAATGTTTTCGTTAAATAATTTTTCTTTTTTATTTATATTGATAAAGTATATGATATGTTATATTTATAAATATTTTTAAAAACATGCTTACCTTAACGTCACAGCGAATTTCTCCGCCGTTGAAACAGGCTCTTTCACTCTATTATACGGATTTAATTTTAAATCATCTTCGATTAAATTTAAAACATAATTAAATTGCTCCCAACTCAGTCTAAAAAATTCCCTGAATTTTTTTTCATCTCTAATCAAATGCTTCTCGATCAATACACTAAAAAAACCCTCCTGTTTCCTGGTCAAATACAAATCGTTCACACTTTTTATCATAACTTCTTCAATTATAATTTCATCTACTTCTATTTCTTCTAATAATAGATTTATCAATATTTTTTTCTTCTGTTGACGCAACATTGTTCACTGGTTTGAAAATGTATAATCAATACAAAATTGTGCTCGTATTTTTTATAATTATTACAAATAAATATTAAATTACATTTTATTACTATGATATTTATTAATTTATTATATTTATTTTAATTAATTTATTAATTATATTATACATTAAATATAAAAATGTCTTCGAACATTATGAAAACGGGATTTAGTATTGAAGAAGATAAATCCTTGTCTGAACTCGTTGGATTTCAATTTGCATTTACTTATACCAGGGCTAGGATTGGTATGCAATAAAAAATTGTAAAATATGCATTTTAGTTTTTATAAGATAAAACAGTTGGCTGTTTGTCTTAATATAATATAATTGAGAAATAAAATAAAATACAATTAAATATAATATAATATAATATAAATTAATTATATCTTATCTTGGATTTTATATTGACCGACATACTTTTATTAATTGTGTTTATCTTTCTCCGTCAAACTATTCAATCTTTAATCGCATACCTATTGTACTATAGGATTGTATTTAAAAAAATAAAATTTGTGTTTGACAAAAAAACCAAGTTTTATACTTTAATCAGCAGAACTAGAATTAAATACGAAATATTAATATTAAATTATAAATATTAATTAAAAAATATACTATAAAACATGCATTTTTCGCATTCTTATAATCGAAATATGCAATAATATTCATTTTATCGAAAATATGCAAAAACATGCAAAATAAAAACTCCACCATTTATCTCATCATGAGGTGATTCGTGGACATAACTGACAAAATCAATAATCAGAAGACGCAAAAAAAAAATTTTGTTACATACAAATCCTATAGCCCTGCTAATTACAATTATTTTAACCTTGTTATTTATGCTATTTTATATTTTTGAACAGTCGTATTTTTACTTAAATATTAATTTGGTTTGTTATTATTTTAAAAAGTGACGATTTTATTTTATTTTTTATCAATATAATAATATATATTTATTTTATTTGTACTTTTACATAATGTTTTCGTTAAATAATTTTTCTTTTTTATTTATATTGATAAAGTATATGATATGTTATATTTATAAATATTTTTAAAAACATGCTTACCTTAACGTCACAGCGAATTTCTCCGCCGTTGAAACAGGCTCTTTCACTCTATTATACGGATTTAATTTTAAATCATCTTCGATTAAATTTAAAACATAATTAAATTGCTCCCAACTCAGTCTAAAAAATTCCCTGAATTTTTTTTCATCTCTAATCAAATGCTTCTCGATCAATACACTAAAAAAACCCTCCTGTTTCCTGGTCAAATACAAATCGTTCACACTTTTTATCATAACTTCTTCAATTATAATTTCATCTACTTCTATTTCTTCTAATAATAGATTTATCAATATTTTTTTCTTCTGTTGACGCAACATTGTTCACTGGTTTGAAAATGTATAATCAATACAAAATTGTGCTCGTATTTTTTATAATTATTACAAATAAATATTAAATTACATTTTATTACTATGATATTTATTAATTTATTATATTTATTTTAATTCATTTATTAATTATATTATACATTAAATATAAAAATGTCTTCGAACATTATGAAAACGGGATTTAGTATTGAAGAAGATAAATCCTTGTCTGAACTCGTTGGATTTCAATTTGCATTTACTTATACCAGGGCTAGGATTGGTATGCAATAAAAAATTTTAAAATATGCATTTTAGTTTTTATAAGATAAAACAGTTGGCTGTTTGTCTTAATATAATATAATTGAGAAATAAAATAAAATACAATTAAATATAATATAATATAATATAAATTAATTATATCTTATCTTGGATTTTATATTGACCGACATACTTTTATTAATTGTGTTTATCTTTCTCCGTCAAACTATTCAATCTTTAATCGCATACCTATTGTACTATAGGATTGTATTTAAAAAAATAAAATTTGTGTTTGACAAAAAAACCAAGTTTTATACTTTAATCAGCAGAACTAGAATTAAATACGAAATATTAATATTAAATTATAAATATTAATTAAAAAATATACTATAAAACATGCATTTTTTGCATTCTATTAATCGAAATATGCAATAATATTCGTTTTATCCAAAATAAGCAAAAACATGCAAAATAAAAACTCCACCATTTATCTCATCATGAGGTGATTCGTGGACATAACTGACAAAATCAATAATCAGAAGACGCAAAAAAAAAATTTTGTTACATATAAAGCCTATAGCCCTGCTTATTACAATTATTTTAACCTTGTTATTTATGCTATTTTATATTTTTGAACATTCGTATTTTTACTTTAATATTAATTTGGTTTGTTATTATTTTAAAAAGTGACGATTTTATTTTATTTTTTATCAATATAATAATATATATTTATTTTATTTGTACTTTTACATAATGTTTTCGTTAAATAATTTTTCTTTTTTATTTATATTGATAAAGTATATGATATGTTATATTTATAAATATTTTTAAAAACATGCTTACCTTAACGTCACAGCGAATTTCTCCGCCGTTGAAACAGGCTCTTTCACTCTATTATACGGATTTAATTTTAAATCATCTTCGATTAAATTTAAAACATAATTAAATTGCTCCCAACTCAGTCTAAAAAATTCCCTGAATTTTTTTTCATCTCTAATCAAATGCTTCTCGATCAATACACTAAAAAAACCCTCCTGTTTCCTGGTCAAATACAAATCGTTCACACTTTTTATCATAACTTCTTCAATTATAATTTCATCTACTTCTATTTCTTCTAATAATAGATTTATCAATATTTTTTTCTTCTGTTGACGCAACATTGTTCACTGGTTTGAAAATGTATAATCAATACAAAATTGTGCTCGTATTTTTTATAATTATTACAAATAAATATTAAATTACATTTTATTACTATGATATTTATTAATTTATTATATTTATTTTAATTAATTTATTAATTATATTATACATTAAATATAAAAATGTCTTCGAACATTATGAAAACGGGATTTAGTATTGAAGAAGATAAATCCTTGTCTGAACTCGTTGGATTTCAATTTGCATTTACTTATACCAGGGCTAGGATTGGTATGCAATAAAAAATTGTAAAATATGCATTTTAGTTTTTATAAGATAAAACAGTTGGCTGTTTGTCTTAATATAATATAATTGAGAAATAAAATAAAATACAATTAAATATAATATAATATAATATAAATTAATTATATCTTATCTTGGATTTTATATTGACCGACATACTTTTATTAATTGTGTTTATCTTTCTCCGTCAAACTATTCAATCTTTAATCGCATACCTATTGTACTATAGGATTGTATTTAAAAAAATAAAATTTGTGTTTGACAAAAAAACCAAGTTTTATACTTTAATCAGCAGAACTAGAATTAAATACGAAATATTAATATTAAATTATAAATATTAATTAAAAAATATACTATAAAACATGCATTTTTCGCATTCTTATAATCGAAATATGCAATAATATTCATTTTATCGAAAATATGCAAAAACATGCAAAATAAAAACTCCACCATTTATCTCATCATGAGGTGATTCGTGGACATAACTGACAAAATCAATAATCAGAAGACGCAAAAAAAAAATTTTGTTACATACAAATCCTATAGCCCTGCTAATTACAATTATTTTAACCTTGTTATTTATGCTATTTTATATTTTTGAACAGTCGTATTTTTACTTAAATATTAATTTGGTTTGTTATTATTTTAAAAAGTGACGATTTTATTTTATTTTTTATCAATATAATAATATATATTTATTTTATTTGTACTTTTACATAATGTTTTCGTTAAATAATTTTTCTTTTTTATTTATATTGATAAAGTATATGATATGTTATATTTATAAATATTTTTAAAAACATGCTTACCTTAACGTCACAGCGAATTTCTCCGCCGTTGAAACAGGCTCTTTCACTCTATTATACGGATTTAATTTTAAATCATCTTCGATTAAATTTAAAACATAATTAAATTGCTCCCAACTCAGTCTAAAAAATTCCCTGAATTTTTTTTCATCTCTAATCAAATGCTTCTCGATCAATACACTAAAAAAACCCTCCTGTTTCCTGGTCAAATACAAATCGTTCACACTTTTTATCATAACTTCTTCAATTATAATTTCATCTACTTCTATTTCTTCTAATAATAGATTTATCAATATTTTTTTCTTCTGTTGACGCAACATTGTTCACTGGTTTGAAAATGTATAATCAATACAAAATTGTGCTCGTATTTTTTATAATTATTACAAATAAATATTAAATTACATTTTATTACTATGATATTTATTAATTTATTATATTTATTTTAATTAATTTATTAATTATATTATACATTAAATATAAAAATGTCTTCGAACATTATGAAAACGGGATTTAGTATTGAAGAAGATAAATCCTTGTCTGAACTCGTTGGATTTCAATTTGCATTTACTTATACCAGGGCTAGGATTGGTATGCAATAAAAAATTGTAAAATATGCATTTTAGTTTTTATAAGATAAAACAGTTGGCTGTTTGTCTTAATATAATATAATTGAGAAATAAAATAAAATACAATTAAATATAATATAATATAATATAAATTAATTATATCTTATCTTGGATTTTATATTGACCGACATACTTTTATTAATTGTGTTTATCTTTCTCCGTCAAACTATTCAATCTTTAATCGCATACCTATTGTACTATAGGATTGTATTTAAAAAAATAAAATTTGTGTTTGACAAAAAAACCAAGTTTTATACTTTAATCAGCAGAACTAGAATTAAATACGAAATATTAATATTAAATTATAAATATTAATTAAAAAATATACTATAAAACATGCATTTTTCGCATTCTTATAATCGAAATATGCAATAATATTCATTTTATCGAAAATATGCAAAAACATGCAAAATAAAAACTCCACCATTTATCTCATCATGAGGTGATTCGTGGACATAACTGACAAAATCAATAATCAGAAGACGCAAAAAAAAAATTTTGTTACATACAAATCCTATAGCCCTGCTAATTACAATTATTTTAACCTTGTTATTTATGCTATTTTATATTTTTGAACAGTCGTATTTTTACTTAAATATTAATTTGGTTTGTTATTATTTTAAAAAGTGACGATTTTATTTTATTTTTTATCAATATAATAATATATATTTATTTTATTTGTACTTTTACATAATGTTTTCGTTAAATAATTTTTCTTTTTTATTTATATTGATAAAGTATATGATATGTTATATTTATAAATATTTTTAAAAACATGCTTACCTTAACGTCACAGCGAATTTCTCCGCCGTTGAAACAGGCTCTTTCACTCTATTATACGGATTTAATTTTAAATCATCTTCGATTAAATTTAAAACATAATTAAATTGCTCCCAACTCAGTCTAAAAAATTCCCTGAATTTTTTTTCATCTCTAATCAAATGCTTCTCGATCAATACACTAAAAAAACCCTCCTGTTTCCTGGTCAAATACAAATCGTTCACACTTTTTATCATAACTTCTTCAATTATAATTTCATCTACTTCTATTTCTTCTAATAATAGATTTATCAATATTTTTTTCTTCTGTTGACGCAACATTGTTCACTGGTTTGAAAATGTATAATCAATACAAAATTGTGCTCGTATTTTTTATAATTATTACAAATAAATATTAAATTACATTTTATTACTATGATATTTATTAATTTATTATATTTATTTTAATTAATTTATTAATTATATTATACATTAAATATAAAAATGTCTTCGAACATTATGAAAACGGGATTTAGTATTGAAGAAGATAAATCCTTGTCTGAACTCGTTGGATTTCAATTTGCATTTACTTATACCAGGGCTAGGATTGGTATGCAATAAAAAATTGTAAAATATGCATTTTAGTTTTTATAAGATAAAACAGTTGGCTGTTTGTCTTAATATAATATAATTGAGAAATAAAATAAAATACAATTAAATATAATATAATATAATATAAATTAATTATATCTTATCTTGGATTTTATATTGACCGACATACTTTTATTAATTGTGTTTATCTTTCTCCGTCAAACTATTCAATCTTTAATCGCATACCTATTGTACTATAGGATTGTATTTAAAAAAATAAAATTTGTGTTTGACAAAAAAACCAAGTTTTATACTTTAATCAGCAGAACTAGAATTAAATACGAAATATTAATATTAAATTATAAATATTAATTAAAAAATATACTATAAAACATGCATTTTTCGCATTCTTATAATCGAAATATGCAATAATATTCATTTTATCGAAAATATGCAAAAACATGCAAAATAAAAACTCCACCATTTATCTCATCATGAGGTGATTCGTGGACATAACTGACAAAATCAATAATCAGAAGACGCAAAAAAAAAATTTTGTTACATACAAATCCTATAGCCCTGCTAATTACAATTATTTTAACCTTGTTATTTATGCTATTTTATATTTTTGAACAGTCGTATTTTTACTTAAATATTAATTTGGTTTGTTATTATTTTAAAAAGTGACGATTTTATTTTATTTTTTATCAATATAATAATATATATTTATTTTATTTGTACTTTTACATAATGTTTTCGTTAAATAATTTTTCTTTTTTATTTATATTGATAAAGTATATGATATGTTATATTTATAAATATTTTTAAAAACATGCTTACCTTAACGTCACAGCGAATTTCTCCGCCGTTGAAACAGGCTCTTTCACTCTATTATACGGATTTAATTTTAAATCATCTTCGATTAAATTTAAAACATAATTAAATTGCTCCCAACTCAGTCTAAAAAATTCCCTGAATTTTTTTTCATCTCTAATCAAATGCTTCTCGATCAATACACTAAAAAAACCCTCCTGTTTCCTGGTCAAATACAAATCGTTCACACTTTTTATCATAACTTCTTCAATTATAATTTCATCTACTTCTATTTCTTCTAATAATAGATTTATCAATATTTTTTTCTTCTGTTGACGCAACATTGTTCACTGGTTTGAAAATGTATAATCAATACAAAATTGTGCTCGTATTTTTTATAATTATTACAAATAAATATTAAATTACATTTTATTACTATGATATTTATTAATTTATTATATTTATTTTAATTCATTTATTAATTATATTATACATTAAATATAAAAATGTCTTCGAACATTATGAAAACGGGATTTAGTATTGAAGAAGATAAATCCTTGTCTGAACTCGTTGGATTTCAATTTGCATTTACTTATACCAGGGCTAGGATTGGTATGCAATAAAAAATTTTAAAATATGCATTTTAGTTTTTATAAGATAAAACAGTTGGCTGTTTGTCTTAATATAATATAATTGAGAAATAAAATAAAATACAATTAAATATAATATAATATAATATAAATTAATTATATCTTATCTTGGATTTTATATTGACCGACATACTTTTATTAATTGTGTTTATCTTTCTCCGTCAAACTATTCAATCTTTAATCGCATACCTATTGTACTATAGGATTGTATTTAAAAAAATAAAATTTGTGTTTGACAAAAAAACCAAGTTTTATACTTTAATCAGCAGAACTAGAATTAAATACGAAATATTAATATTAAATTATAAATATTAATTAAAAAATATACTATAAAACATGCATTTTTTGCATTCTATTAATCGAAATATGCAATAATATTCGTTTTATCCAAAATAAGCAAAAACATGCAAAATAAAAACTCCACCATTTATCTCATCATGAGGTGATTCGTGGACATAACTGACAAAATCAATAATCAGAAGACGCAAAAAAAAAATTTTGTTACATATAAAGCCTATAGCCCTGCTTATTACAATTATTTTAACCTTGTTATTTATGCTATTTTATATTTTTGAACATTCGTATTTTTACTTTAATATTAATTTGGTTTGTTATTATTTTAAAAAGTGACGATTTTATTTTATTTTTTATCAATATAATAATATATATTTATTTTATTTGTACTTTTACATAATGTTTTCGTTAAATAATTTTTCTTTTTTATTTATATTGATAAAGTATATGATATGTTATATTTATAAATATTTTTAAAAACATGCTTACCTTAACGTCACAGCGAATTTCTCCGCCGTTGAAACAGGCTCTTTCACTCTATTATACGGATTTAATTTTAAATCATCTTCGATTAAATTTAAAACATAATTAAATTGCTCCCAACTCAGTCTAAAAAATTCCCTGAATTTTTTTTCATCTCTAATCAAATGCTTCTCGATCAATACACTAAAAAAACCCTCCTGTTTCCTGGTCAAATACAAATCGTTCACACTTTTTATCATAACTTCTTCAATTATAATTTCATCTACTTCTATTTCTTCTAATAATAGATTTATCAATATTTTTTTCTTCTGTTGACGCAACATTGTTCACTGGTTTGAAAATGTATAATCAATACAAAATTGTGCTCGTATTTTTTATAATTATTACAAATAAATATTAAATTACATTTTATTACTATGATATTTATTAATTTATTATATTTATTTTAATTAATTTATTAATTATATTATACATTAAATATAAAAATGTCTTCGAACATTATGAAAACGGGATTTAGTATTGAAGAAGATAAATCCTTGTCTGAACTCGTTGGATTTCAATTTGCATTTACTTATACCAGGGCTAGGATTGGTATGCAATAAAAAATTGTAAAATATGCATTTTAGTTTTTATAAGATAAAACAGTTGGCTGTTTGTCTTAATATAATATAATTGAGAAATAAAATAAAATACAATTAAATATAATATAATATAATATAAATTAATTATATCTTATCTTGGATTTTATATTGACCGACATACTTTTATTAATTGTGTTTATCTTTCTCCGTCAAACTATTCAATCTTTAATCGCATACCTATTGTACTATAGGATTGTATTTAAAAAAATAAAATTTGTGTTTGACAAAAAAACCAAGTTTTATACTTTAATCAGCAGAACTAGAATTAAATACGAAATATTAATATTAAATTATAAATATTAATTAAAAAATATACTATAAAACATGCATTTTTCGCATTCTTATAATCGAAATATGCAATAATATTCATTTTATCGAAAATATGCAAAAACATGCAAAATAAAAACTCCACCATTTATCTCATCATGAGGTGATTCGTGGACATAACTGACAAAATCAATAATCAGAAGACGCAAAAAAAAAATTTTGTTACATACAAATCCTATAGCCCTGCTAATTACAATTATTTTAACCTTGTTATTTATGCTATTTTATATTTTTGAACAGTCGTATTTTTACTTAAATATTAATTTGGTTTGTTATTATTTTAAAAAGTGACGATTTTATTTTATTTTTTATCAATATAATAATATATATTTATTTTATTTGTACTTTTACATAATGTTTTCGTTAAATAATTTTTCTTTTTTATTTATATTGATAAAGTATATGATATGTTATATTTATAAATATTTTTAAAAACATGCTTACCTTAACGTCACAGCGAATTTCTCCGCCGTTGAAACAGGCTCTTTCACTCTATTATACGGATTTAATTTTAAATCATCTTCGATTAAATTTAAAACATAATTAAATTGCTCCCAACTCAGTCTAAAAAATTCCCTGAATTTTTTTTCATCTCTAATCAAATGCTTCTCGATCAATACACTAAAAAAACCCTCCTGTTTCCTGGTCAAATACAAATCGTTCACACTTTTTATCATAACTTCTTCAATTATAATTTCATCTACTTCTATTTCTTCTAATAATAGATTTATCAATATTTTTTTCTTCTGTTGACGCAACATTGTTCACTGGTTTGAAAATGTATAATCAATACAAAATTGTGCTCGTATTTTTTATAATTATTACAAATAAATATTAAATTACATTTTATTACTATGATATTTATTAATTTATTATATTTATTTTAATTCATTTATTAATTATATTATACATTAAATATAAAAATGTCTTCGAACATTATGAAAACGGGATTTAGTATTGAAGAAGATAAATCCTTGTCTGAACTCGTTGGATTTCAATTTGCATTTACTTATACCAGGGCTAGGATTGGTATGCAATAAAAAATTGTAAAATATGCATTTTAGTTTTTATAAGATAAAACAGTTGGCTGTTTGTCTTAATATAATATAATTGAGAAATAAAATAAAATACAATTAAATATAATATAATATAATATAAATTAATTATATCTTATCTTGGATTTTATATTGACCGACATACTTTTATTAATTGTGTTTATCTTTCTCCGTCAAACTATTCAATCTTTAATCGCATACCTATTGTACTATAGGATTGTATTTAAAAAAATAAAATTTGTGTTTGACAAAAAAACCAAGTTTTATACTTTAATCAGCAGAACTAGAATTAAATACGAAATATTAATATTAAATTATAAATATTAATTAAAAAATATACTATAAAACATGCATTTTTTGCATTCTATTAATCGAAATATGCAATAATATTCGTTTTATCCAAAATAAGCAAAAACATGCAAAATAAAAACTCCACCATTTATCTCATCATGAGGTGATTCGTGGACATAACTGACAAAATCAATAATCAGAAGACGCAAAAAAAAAATTTTGTTACATATAAAGCCTATAGCCCTGCTTATTACAATTATTTTAACCTTGTTATTTATGCTATTTTATATTTTTGAACATTCGTATTTTTACTTTAATATTAATTTGGTTTGTTATTATTTTAAAAAGTGACGATTTTATTTTATTTTTTATCAATATAATAATATATATTTATTTTATTTGTACTTTTACATAATGTTTCCGTTAAATAATTTTTCTTTTTTATTTATATTGATAAAGTATATGATATGTTATATGTATAAATATTTTTAAAAACATGCTTACCTTAACGTCACAGCGAATTTCTCCGCCGTTGAAACAGGCTTTTTCATTATATTATACGGATTTAATTTTAAATCATCTTCGATTAAATTTAAAACATAATTAAATTGCTCCCAACTCAGTCTAAAAAATTCCTACAGAGAAGCCTCTCAACGTTTGCAATTGCTTGAAAATGACGCTCATTGGGATCAAACTCTCAATGATGCTGTAATATCATCACACGCTCATCAAATACGAACATTGTTTTCTATAATCATATCTACATGCTTCCCATCAAACCCAATTGATTTGTGGATCAAGTACAAAGATTATATGTGTGATGATATTTTGTATCAAATACAGAATAGAATGGGAAATCTAAATATACAAATCAGTGAAGAAATTTACAATGAAGCATTGATTTCAATTGAGGACATGTGCTTGATAATGTCAATCAACTATTAATTCAATTAGGCCTGACCGCGCCCAATCGTCCAATGCATGACGCTTTGAACCAAGAGTTGCATCGAGAAAGACTGTATGATCTCAACGCTTTGAAAGAATTAATTCAAACAAATCTTCCACTGTTAAATGAACAACAGAAGTATGTATTTGAAACTCTTATGAAAGTAACAAATGATGAAACTGGAGGGATTTACTTCTTAGATGCACCTGGTGGTACAGGAAAAACTTTTTTGATTTCATTAATATTAGCAACAATTCGCTCACAAAATAAAATTGCACTTGCACTCGCTTCGTCAGGAATCGCAGCAACTTTGCTTGAAGGTGGTCGAACAGCCCATTCAGCACTAAAATTGCCATTAAATATGCAAAGCAATGAAACTCCAACCTGCAACGTTTCGAAGAACTCTGCAATGGCAAAGGTTTTGCAGCAATGTAAATTGATTGTTTGGGATAAATGCACGATGGCACATAAAAAATCTTTGGAGGCTTTGGACAGAACCTTAAAAGATCTACGGAGCAATAATAACCGATTTGGTGGTGCAATGATTTTATTAGCAGAAGATTTTCGTCAAACATTGCCGGTGATTCCACGATCAACGCCAGCTGATGAACTCAATGCATGTCTAAAGTCCTCCAGTTTGTGGAAACATGTCAACATACTTCATTTAAGCAAGAATATGCGTGTCGAGTTGCAAAATGACCAATCTGGAAACATATTCTCTAAACAACTCATTGACATTGGTAATGGCAAATTTCCTATAGACATGTTGACTGGCTGCATTAACTTTCCTCAAAGTTTTTGTCAGTTAACTCGATCAAAAGATGAACTTATTCAGAAGGTGTTTCCAGATGTTTCTCAAAATTACAGAAACCATGATTGGCTGAGCGAACGAGCTATACTGGCTGCAAAAAACATAGATGTAAATGAATTAAATTTCAAAATTCAAGAACAAATTACAGGCGAATTGAGGATATATAAATCAGTTGATTCGGCTACTAATCAAGATGATGTAGTCAACTATCCACCGGAATTTTTAAACTCGCTGGATTTGCCAGGATTGCCACCTCACAATCTTCAATTAAAGGTTGGATCGGTGGTTATAATGTTGCGAAATATCAACCAACCGCGTCTTTGCAACGGTACACGGTTAGCGATAAAAAAATTACTAAACAATGTGATAGAAGCAACTATACTCAAAGGAAAGTATAAAGGAGAAGATGTTCTCATACCGCGCATCCCAATGATTCCGACTGATGTGCCATTTGAGTTTAAACGACTACAGTTTCCAGTGCGTCTTGCTTTTGCTATGACTATAAACAAGTCCCAGGGGCAATCATTAAGTGTTTGTGGTATTAATCTAGAAAACCCATGTTTCTCCCATGGTCAATTGTATGTTGCCTGTTCCCGTGTTGGAAAACCATCAGATTTGTTTATCTATGCGCCAGGTAATCAAACAAAAAACATCGTATACCACAAAGCACTACAATGATAATAATAATAATTATGATTCACATGATTAACAATAAAGCGATTACTTACTTTTAAATCCTTATATATGTTTTATTTAATTATTTTTTATTCACAACGCCCTATCACCAGGGTGACGGTTCTGTTCAGGAGAATTTTTTAAAATACGTAGGCACAAAAACTGCCACATTACAAATCTTTTTGACAGGACGAAGTCTGTCGGGTCAGCTAGTTACAAATAAATATTAAATTACATTTTATTACTATGATATTTATTAATTTATTATATTTATTTTAATTAATTTATTAATTATATTATACATTAAATATAAAAATGTCTTCGAACATTATGAAAACGGGATTTAGTATTGAAGAAGATAAATCCTTGTCTGAACTCGTTGGATTTCAATTTGCATTTACTTATACCAGGGCTAGGATTGGTATGCAATAAAAAATTGTAAAATATGCATTTTAGTTTTTATAAGATAAAACAGTTGGCTGTTTGTCTTAATATAATATAATTGAGAAATAAAATAAAATACAATTAAATATAATATAATATAATATAAATTAATTATATCTTATCTTGGATTTTATATTGACCGACATACTTTTATTAATTGTGTTTATCTTTCTCCGTCAAACTATTCAATCTTTAATCGCATACCTATTGTACTATAGGATTGTATTTAAAAAAATAAAATTTGTGTTTGACAAAAAAACCAAGTTTTATACTTTAATCAGCAGAACTAGAATTAAATACGAAATATTAATATTAAATTATAAATATTAATTAAAAAATATACTATAAAACATGCATTTTTCGCATTCTTATAATCGAAATATGCAATAATATTCATTTTATCGAAAATATGCAAAAACATGCAAAATAAAAACTCCACCATTTATCTCATCATGAGGTGATTCGTGGACATAACTGACAAAATCAATAATCAGAAGACGCAAAAAAAAAATTTTGTTACATACAAATCCTATAGCCCTGCTAATTACAATTATTTTAACCTTGTTATTTATGCTATTTTATATTTTTGAACAGTCGTATTTTTACTTAAATATTAATTTGGTTTGTTATTATTTTAAAAAGTGACGATTTTATTTTATTTTTTATCAATATAATAATATATATTTATTTTATTTGTACTTTTACATAATGTTTTCGTTAAATAATTTTTCTTTTTTATTTATATTGATAAAGTATATGATATGTTATATTTATAAATATTTTTAAAAACATGCTTACCTTAACGTCACAGCGAATTTCTCCGCCGTTGAAACAGGCTCTTTCACTCTATTATACGGATTTAATTTTAAATCATCTTCGATTAAATTTAAAACATAATTAAATTGCTCCCAACTCAGTCTAAAAAATTCCCTGAATTTTTTTTCATCTCTAATCAAATGCTTCTCGATCAATACACTAAAAAAACCCTCCTGTTTCCTGGTCAAATACAAATCGTTCACACTTTTTATCATAACTTCTTCAATTATAATTTCATCTACTTCTATTTCTTCTAATAATAGATTTATCAATATTTTTTTCTTCTGTTGACGCAACATTGTTCACTGGTTTGAAAATGTATAATCAATACAAAATTGTGCTCGTATTTTTTATAATTATTACAAATAAATATTAAATTACATTTTATTACTATGATATTTATTAATTTATTATATTTATTTTAATTAATTTATTAATTATATTATACATTAAATATAAAAATGTCTTCGAACATTATGAAAACGGGATTTAGTATTGAAGAAGATAAATCCTTGTCTGAACTCGTTGGATTTCAATTTGCATTTACTTATACCAGGGCTAGGATTGGTATGCAATAAAAAATTGTAAAATATGCATTTTAGTTTTTATAAGATAAAACAGTTGGCTGTTTGTCTTAATATAATATAATTGAGAAATAAAATAAAATACAATTAAATATAATATAATATAATATAAATTAATTATATCTTATCTTGGATTTTATATTGACCGACATACTTTTATTAATTGTGTTTATCTTTCTCCGTCAAACTATTCAATCTTTAATCGCATACCTATTGTACTATAGGATTGTATTTAAAAAAATAAAATTTGTGTTTGACAAAAAAACCGAGTTTTATACTTTAATCAGCAGAACTAGAATTAAATACGAAATATTAATATTAAATTATAAATATTAATTACAAAATATACTATAAAACATGCATTTTTCGCATTCTTATAATCGAAATATGCAATAATATTCATTTTATCGAAAATATGCAAAAACATGCAAAATAAAAACTCCACCATTTATCTCATCATGAGGTGATTCGTGGACATAACTGACAAAATCAATAATCAGAAGTCGCAAAAAAAACATGCTGTTGCATACAAATCCTATAGCCCTGCTTATTACAATTATTTTAACCTTGTTATTTATGCTATTTTATGTTTTTGAACAGTCGTATTTTTACTTAAATATTAATTTGGTTTGTTATTATTTTAAAAAGTGACGATTTTATTTTATTTTTTATCAATATAATAATATATATTTATTTTATTTGTACTTTTACATAATGTTTCCGTTAAATAATTTTTCTTTTTTATTTATATTGATAAAGTATATGATATGTTATATGTATAAATATTTTTAAAAACATGCTTACCTTAACGTCACAGCGAATTTCTCCGCCGTTGAAACAGGCTCTTTCACTCTATTATACGGATTTAATTTTAAATCATCTTCGATTAAATTTAAAACATAATTAAATTGCTCCCAACTCAGTCTAAAAAATTCCCTGAATTTTTTTTCATCTCTAATCAAATGCTTCTCAATCAATACACTAAAAAAACCCTCCTCTTTCCTGGTCAAATACAAATCGTTCAAACTTTTTATCATAACTTCTTCAATTATAATTTCATCTACTTCTATTTCTTCTAATAATAGATTTATCAATATTTTTTTCTTCTGTTGACGCAACATTGTTCACTGGTTTGAAAATGTATAATCAATACAAAATTGTGCTCGTATTTTTTATAATTATTACAAATAAATATTAAATTACATTTTATTACTATGATATTTATTAATTTATTATATTTATTTTAATTAATTTATTAATTATATTATACATTAAATATAAAAATGTCTTCGAACATTATGAAAACGGGATTTAGTATTGAAGAAGATAAATCCTTGTCTGAACTCGTTGGATTTCAATTTGCATTTACTTATACCAGGGCTAGGATTGGTATGCAATAAAAAATTGTAAAATATGCATTTTAGTTTTTATAAGATAAAACAGTTGGCTGTTTGTCTTAATATAATATAATTGAGAAATAAAATAAAATACAATTAAATATAATATAATATAATATAAATTAATTATATCTTATCTTGGATTTTATATTGACCGACATACTTTTATTAATTGTGTTTATCTTTCTCCGTCAAACTATTCAATCTTTAATCGCATACCTATTGTACTATAGGATTGTATTTAAAAAAATAAAATTTGTGTTTGACAAAAAAACCAAGTTTTATACTTTAATCAGCAGAACTAGAATTAAATACGAAATATTAATATTAAATTATAAATATTAATTACAAAATATACTATAAAACATGCATTTTTCGCATTCTTATAATCGAAATATGCAATAATATTCATTTTATCCAAAATATGCAAAAACATGCAAAATAAAAACTCCACCATTTATCTCATCATGAGGTGATTCGTGGACATAACTGACAAAATCAATAATCAGAAGTCGCAAAAAAACATGCTGTTGCATACAAATCCTATAGCCCTGCTTATTACAATTATTTTAACCTTGTTATTTATGCTATTTTATGTTTTTGAACAGTCGTATTTTTACTTTAATATTAATTTGGTTTGTTATTATTTTAAAAAGTGACGATTTTATTTTATTTTTTATCAATATAATAATATATATTTATTTTATTTGTACTTTTACATAATGTTTCCGTTAAATAATTTTTCTTTTTATTTATATTGATAAAGTATATGATATGTTATATGTATAAATATTTTTAAAAACATACTTACCTTAACGTCACAGCGAATTTCTCCGCCGTTGAAACAGGCTTTTTCATTATATTATACGGATTTAATTTTAAATCATCTTCGATTAAATTTAAAACATAATTAAATTGCTCCCAACTCAGTCTAAAAAATTCCTACAGAGAAGCCTCTCAACGTTTGCAATTGCTTGAAAATGACGCTCATTGGGATCAAACTCTCAATGATGCTGTAATATCATCACACGCTCATCAAATACGAACATTGTTTTCTATAATCATATCTACATGCTTCCCATCAAACCCAATTGATTTGTGGATCAAGTACAAAGATTATATGTGTGATGATATTTTGTATCAAATACAGAATAGAATGGGAAATCTAAATATACAAATCAGTGAAGAAATTTACAATGAAGCATTGATTTCAATTGAGGACATGTGCTTGATAATGTCAATCAACTATTAATTCAATTAGGCCTGACCGCGCCCAATCGTCCAATGCATGACGCTTTGAACCAAGAGTTGCATCGAGAAAGACTGTATGATCTCAACGCTTTGAAAGAATTAATTCAAACAAATCTTCCACTGTTAAATGAACAACAGAAGTATGTATTTGAAACTCTTATGAAAGTAACAAATGATGAAACTGGAGGGATTTACTTCTTAGATGCACCTGGTGGTACAGGAAAAACTTTTTTGATTTCATTAATATTAGCAACAATTCGCTCACAAAATAAAATTGCACTTGCACTCGCTTCGTCAGGAATCGCAGCAACTTTGCTTGAAGGTGGTCGAACAGCCCATTCAGCACTAAAATTGCCATTAAATATGCAAAGCAATGAAACTCCAACCTGCAACGTTTCGAAGAACTCTGCAATGGCAAAGGTTTTGCAGCAATGTAAATTGATTGTTTGGGATAAATGCACGATGGCACATAAAAAATCTTTGGAGGCTTTGGACAGAACCTTAAAAGATCTACGGAGCAATAATAACCGATTTGGTGGTGCAATGATTTTATTAGCAGAAGATTTTCGTCAAACATTGCCGGTGATTCCACGATCAACGCCAGCTGATGAACTCAATGCATGTCTAAAGTCCTCCAGTTTGTGGAAACATGTCAACATACTTCATTTAAGCAAGAATATGCGTGTCGAGTTGCAAAATGACCAATCTGGAAACATATTCTCTAAACAACTCATTGACATTGGTAATGGCAAATTTCCTATAGACATGTTGACTGGCTGCATTAACTTTCCTCAAAGTTTTTGTCAGTTAACTCGATCAAAAGATGAACTTATTCAGAAGGTGTTTCCAGATGTTTCTCAAAATTACAGAAACCATGATTGGCTGAGCGAACGAGCTATACTGGCTGCAAAAAACATAGATGTAAATGAATTAAATTTCAAAATTCAAGAACAAATTACAGGCGAATTGAGGATATATAAATCAGTTGATTCGGCTACTAATCAAGATGATGTAGTCAACTATCCACCGGAATTTTTAAACTCGCTGGATTTGCCAGGATTGCCACCTCACAATCTTCAATTAAAGGTTGGATCGGTGGTTATAATGTTGCGAAATATCAACCAACCGCGTCTTTGCAACGGTACACGGTTAGCGATAAAAAAATTACTAAACAATGTGATAGAAGCAACTATACTCAAAGGAAAGTATAAAGGAGAAGATGTTCTCATACCGCGCATCCCAATGATTCCGACTGATGTGCCATTTGAGTTTAAACGACTACAGTTTCCAGTGCGTCTTGCTTTTGCTATGACTATAAACAAGTCCCAGGGGCAATCATTAAGTGTTTGTGGTATTAATCTAGAAAACCCATGTTTCTCCCATGGTCAATTGTATGTTGCCTGTTCCCGTGTTGGAAAACCATCAGATTTGTTTATCTATGCGCCAGGTAATCAAACAAAAAACATCGTATACCACAAAGCACTACAATGATAATAATAATAATTATGATTCACATGATTAACAATAAAGCGATTACTTACTTTTAAATCCTTATATATGTTTTATTTAATTATTTTTTATTCACAACGCCCTATCACCAGGGTGACGGTTCTGTTCAGGAGAATTTTTTAAAATACGTAGGCACAAAAACTGCCACATTACAAATCTTTTTGACAGGACGAAGTCTGTCGGGTCAGCTAGTTACAAATAAATATTAAATTACATTTTATTACTATGATATTTATTAATTTATTATATTTATTTTAATTAATTTATTAATTATATTATACATTAAATATAAAAATGTCTTCGAACATTATGAAAACGGGATTTAGTATTGAAGAAGATAAATCCTTGTCTGAACTCGTTGGATTTCAATTTGCATTTACTTATACCAGGGCTAGGATTGGTATGCAATAAAAAATTGTAAAATATGCATTTTAGTTTTTATAAGATAAAACAGTTGGCTGTTTGTCTTAATATAATATAATTGAGAAATAAAATAAAATACAATTAAATATAATATAATATAATATAAATTAATTATATCTTATCTTGGATTTTATATTGACCGACATACTTTTATTAATTGTGTTTATCTTTCTCCGTCAAACTATTCAATCTTTAATCGCATACCTATTGTACTATAGGATTGTATTTAAAAAAATAAAATTTGTGTTTGACAAAAAAACCAAGTTTTATACTTTAATCAGCAGAACTAGAATTAAATACGAAATATTAATATTAAATTATAAATATTAATTAAAAAATATACTATAAAACATGCATTTTTTGCATTCTATTAATCGAAATATGCAATAATATTCGTTTTATCCAAAATAAGCAAAAACATGCAAAATAAAAACTCCACCATTTATCTCATCATGAGGTGATTCGTGGACATAACTGACAAAATCAATAATCAGAAGACGCAAAAAAAAAATTTTGTTACATATAAAGCCTATAGCCCTGCTTATTACAATTATTTTAACCTTGTTATTTATGCTATTTTATATTTTTGAACATTCGTATTTTTACTTTAATATTAATTTGGTTTGTTATTATTTTAAAAAGTGACGATTTTATTTTATTTTTTATCAATATAATAATATATATTTATTTTATTTGTACTTTTACATAATGTTTCCGTTAAATAATTTTTCTTTTTTATTTATATTGATAAAGTATATGATATGTTATATGTATAAATATTTTTAAAAACATGCTTACCTTAACGTCACAGCGAATTTCTCCGCCGTTGAAACAGGCTTTTTCATTATATTATACGGATTTAATTTTAAATCATCTTCGATTAAATTTAAAACATAATTAAATTGCTCCCAACTCAGTCTAAAAAATTCCTACAGAGAAGCCTCTCAACGTTTGCAATTGCTTGAAAATGACGCTCATTGGGATCAAACTCTCAATGATGCTGTAATATCATCACACGCTCATCAAATACGAACATTGTTTTCTATAATCATATCTACATGCTTCCCATCAAACCCAATTGATTTGTGGATCAAGTACAAAGATTATATGTGTGATGATATTTTGTATCAAATACAGAATAGAATGGGAAATCTAAATATACAAATCAGTGAAGAAATTTACAATGAAGCATTGATTTCAATTGAGGACATGTGCTTGATAATGTCAATCAACTATTAATTCAATTAGGCCTGACCGCGCCCAATCGTCCAATGCATGACGCTTTGAACCAAGAGTTGCATCGAGAAAGACTGTATGATCTCAACGCTTTGAAAGAATTAATTCAAACAAATCTTCCACTGTTAAATGAACAACAGAAGTATGTATTTGAAACTCTTATGAAAGTAACAAATGATGAAACTGGAGGGATTTACTTCTTAGATGCACCTGGTGGTACAGGAAAAACTTTTTTGATTTCATTAATATTAGCAACAATTCGCTCACAAAATAAAATTGCACTTGCACTCGCTTCGTCAGGAATCGCAGCAACTTTGCTTGAAGGTGGTCGAACAGCCCATTCAGCACTAAAATTGCCATTAAATATGCAAAGCAATGAAACTCCAACCTGCAACGTTTCGAAGAACTCTGCAATGGCAAAGGTTTTGCAGCAATGTAAATTGATTGTTTGGGATAAATGCACGATGGCACATAAAAAATCTTTGGAGGCTTTGGACAGAACCTTAAAAGATCTACGGAGCAATAATAACCGATTTGGTGGTGCAATGATTTTATTAGCAGAAGATTTTCGTCAAACATTGCCGGTGATTCCACGATCAACGCCAGCTGATGAACTCAATGCATGTCTAAAGTCCTCCAGTTTGTGGAAACATGTCAACATACTTCATTTAAGCAAGAATATGCGTGTCGAGTTGCAAAATGACCAATCTGGAAACATATTCTCTAAACAACTCATTGACATTGGTAATGGCAAATTTCCTATAGACATGTTGACTGGCTGCATTAACTTTCCTCAAAGTTTTTGTCAGTTAACTCGATCAAAAGATGAACTTATTCAGAAGGTGTTTCCAGATGTTTCTCAAAATTACAGAAACCATGATTGGCTGAGCGAACGAGCTATACTGGCTGCAAAAAACATAGATGTAAATGAATTAAATTTCAAAATTCAAGAACAAATTACAGGCGAATTGAGGATATATAAATCAGTTGATTCGGCTACTAATCAAGATGATGTAGTCAACTATCCACCGGAATTTTTAAACTCGCTGGATTTGCCAGGATTGCCACCTCACAATCTTCAATTAAAGGTTGGATCGGTGGTTATAATGTTGCGAAATATCAACCAACCGCGTCTTTGCAACGGTACACGGTTAGCGATAAAAAAATTACTAAACAATGTGATAGAAGCAACTATACTCAAAGGAAAGTATAAAGGAGAAGATGTTCTCATACCGCGCATCCCAATGATTCCGACTGATGTGCCATTTGAGTTTAAACGACTACAGTTTCCAGTGCGTCTTGCTTTTGCTATGACTATAAACAAGTCCCAGGGGCAATCATTAAGTGTTTGTGGTATTAATCTAGAAAACCCATGTTTCTCCCATGGTCAATTGTATGTTGCCTGTTCCCGTGTTGGAAAACCATCAGATTTGTTTATCTATGCGCCAGGTAATCAAACAAAAAACATCGTATACCACAAAGCACTACAATGATAATAATAATAATTATGATTCACATGATTAACAATAAAGCGATTACTTACTTTTAAATCCTTATATATGTTTTATTTAATTATTTTTTATTCACAACGCCCTATCACCAGGGTGACGGTTCTGTTCAGGAGAATTTTTTAAAATACGTAGGCACAAAAACTGCCACATTACAAATCTTTTTGACAGGACGAAGTCTGTCGGGTCAGCTAGTTACAAATAAATATTAAATTACATTTTATTACTATGATATTTATTAATTTATTATATTTATTTTAATTAATTTATTAATTATATTATACATTAAATATAAAAATGTCTTCGAACATTATGAAAACGGGATTTAGTATTGAAGAAGATAAATCCTTGTCTGAACTCGTTGGATTTCAATTTGCATTTACTTATACCAGGGCTAGGATTGGTATGCAATAAAAAATTGTAAAATATGCATTTTAGTTTTTATAAGATAAAACAGTTGGCTGTTTGTCTTAATATAATATAATTGAGAAATAAAATAAAATACAATTAAATATAATATAATATAATATAAATTAATTATATCTTATCTTGGATTTTATATTGACCGACATACTTTTATTAATTGTGTTTATCTTTCTCCGTCAAACTATTCAATCTTTAATCGCATACCTATTGTACTATAGGATTGTATTTAAAAAAATAAAATTTGTGTTTGACAAAAAAACCAAGTTTTATACTTTAATCAGCAGAACTAGAATTAAATACGAAATATTAATATTAAATTATAAATATTAATTAAAAAATATACTATAAAACATGCATTTTTCGCATTCTTATAATCGAAATATGCAATAATATTCATTTTATCGAAAATATGCAAAAACATGCAAAATAAAAACTCCACCATTTATCTCATCATGAGGTGATTCGTGGACATAACTGACAAAATCAATAATCAGAAGACGCAAAAAAAAAATTTTGTTACATACAAATCCTATAGCCCTGCTAATTACAATTATTTTAACCTTGTTATTTATGCTATTTTATATTTTTGAACAGTCGTATTTTTACTTAAATATTAATTTGGTTTGTTATTATTTTAAAAAGTGACGATTTTATTTTATTTTTTATCAATATAATAATATATATTTATTTTATTTGTACTTTTACATAATGTTTTCGTTAAATAATTTTTCTTTTTTATTTATATTGATAAAGTATATGATATGTTATATTTATAAATATTTTTAAAAACATGCTTACCTTAACGTCACAGCGAATTTCTCCGCCGTTGAAACAGGCTCTTTCACTCTATTATACGGATTTAATTTTAAATCATCTTCGATTAAATTTAAAACATAATTAAATTGCTCCCAACTCAGTCTAAAAAATTCCCTGAATTTTTTTTCATCTCTAATCAAATGCTTCTCGATCAATACACTAAAAAAACCCTCCTGTTTCCTGGTCAAATACAAATCGTTCACACTTTTTATCATAACTTCTTCAATTATAATTTCATCTACTTCTATTTCTTCTAATAATAGATTTATCAATATTTTTTTCTTCTGTTGACGCAACATTGTTCACTGGTTTGAAAATGTATAATAAATACAAAATTGTAACCAAACACATGTGATCAATAGAACGAACAACGTCGTATTAACCCAGTTGTGCCCAGCCCGCGAAGGTATTTTATGTGGCCCATTACGAATTTTCTAAAATAAAAACAATTTTTAAAATTGTTAAAAATTTTTAAATTATTTATTTTCATATATTATTTTTCTTTACATTTATGAATTCGTTTAAATAATTATTCCAAAAAATACAGTTATAATGATAATAATAAAACTTAAAACTATACAAAAATTTTTTACTCTTATTTTTAAAGTAAAATTTGAGCTTTTACTTCTTTTACTAATAATGATAAATCTGGTTGAAGTTTAGTGGTTCCAATTCTCAAAATTGAATGAAGTTGTTCATCCGTAAGTCGCGATCTATGAACCGATTTTGTTTGTTTCATTCATGAAAATATTTGTTCGCATGTATACGTCGAGCAAATTACAATAGCCATTTTCATCATAAAGTCTCTTAAAGCAGGGAAATCTTCATGTGGAAGTTTTTAATACAATTTTAAAATATTATTTTGTTTTATTTTTTGAAATTCATCACAGTAAAATGAATTTGTTTTCAACTCAATAACTTCAAGTTGAAAAGAAGTGTAAAGATTATTTTTGTACTTTTATACTTTGTGGCCCGCTTGAAGATAATTGCTTACCAAAGTGGCCTGCCAAAGGAAAAAGGTCGGGCATCACTGTATTAACCAGATATCAAAATATGTGGCACCCGGCTTTTTGTTGCGGCGCGGCGCGATTTGTAGTTCTAGGGAATCCGCTATCAACCGCGCGGCCAAAATTAGAGTCACTCCGCATCAGTTTTTATCTCGCGAAGATTTACGATTTATATCATATTTTTCGCCGGGACAACGAATGAATCCCGGTACAATGTGGATCTCCCCTTTCGTCAGAACCCGTGTTGCCCAGATTGCACTGCAGTAGTATTGATCGTTTCCCCTCACCGCTTTCCCGCCACACCACGTATTCCCCGTCGTTGTCAAGGAAACCAGCTGTCATGACTGCGGTTCATAGTCGTGGTCGTCGTTATTACGTCCTAAAAATATAACCTTTGGGCCATTACAGCAAGTTAGTGAGATATATTTTTACCACATTATATATCTGCAGGGAGAACTGGAGAAGGTAACTTGGTATATATAGCTATATATAGTTTACTCAAGGTAATCCGAGCTCTAATTATGAGAAGTTTTTTGCGATATTTTCTATTTACACACTTTGCAATTCGTGCGTTTAGTCGACTACAATAATGGTTTTAACAACTAATTATTTTTTCTAGAGACATCTCCAAAGCATTATTTATTGGTTGGCGTTTCATTCGTTGCATTTAACGTATTTCATAATTTACTGTGTATTTTTTGGATTTATTAAGAAATCTCTTCATCATCTGATATTGGGCACGCTCAATTCCAGTACGTGCGCCTAATGCTTATTTGATAATATTATTCCCGTAATTTAACTGTTTCGTAATATTATTTCTGATCTCTTTTAGTCGTTTATTCTCTATCCATATGGCTGGTGAAACGCTTTTACGACAAATTGCGCAAACCTATTGTTTACAACATCATGTTGACGCTGGAGGATCCTGCTGTCTTTCCAATCCAAAGGATCATCAAAGTTTAAAATATTTTAATTCTGCTATTAGTGTAATCGTAGGAAATAGAATGATCTAATTGTATTTTAGTCTAAGTGTAAAATGTACAATAATTTCAAAACTAATACAATTAATAAACAATACAATTATGTACGGATGATCCTTGTCCCTTATTAAGCAACAAATGTTAATCATATAAGTTGCATCGAGGTACTTATTTTTATGCAAAGATATTTGACGAACCTATTGAGTTAAAAAAATGATAAAAATTCGGAAATAATTTTCAAAAAGAGAACAAAAGAAGTTACAAGAATGTCAAATTATTTATAAAATGTTAAATTATAAAAATGTATTTTAATTTTAATTTTTTCTGAATCCCTCCATCAATAGCCAACCTAATTATGACGTTTCGACTTACAGCCCGCGTAACATTTCAAAAATATATATTTCAGTATATGTCCCAAACAAAAAAATGGTTGAGTATGACTGGTGTATATACTTTCGAATTTCGATTCCATAGGTGTATAATTATTGTGTGTTATATGTATGCTAAAAATTAAATTGAAGCGTCCCCCTCTCTGAGTTGAGATTTAATTTCATAAATCTATTATAACTACAATAAATTATATAATATTGGCGTGTATAAAATATTTTTTCTAAAATAAAGAGGCGCTGCTACTTGGGTACTGTAAATTAGTTGTTAAGGCTCACGATAAAATGTGAAAAAAAACTTGACGCGTTCGTTAATATAAATTCTTAACACACACATATATATGTATATATTCACTAAAATAAAATCTATAATCGTTTTACCGTTTTACTTAAAATACTCGTAACGTTCTGACAACGTGATGAAAAAAATATAAATATTACACAAGTTTATTTATTTCAATATACGTTTGTTACAATTAAATGTAAATTAAAAATTTATGTTTATATTTGATTGTAGCATCGCTATATCGTACTAAACGAACATCACATGTTTTATCTAACAGACCAACGTTGATCATAAAAGGTAGCTCGCACTACTGTTACTGTTCTGAATGTGGCCAAAGCTTTTTTTTAAATCAATTTTTATGTACAATTATTTTGATATATTTGTTGAATAATTACTATTATATTCCTGTGTGTGTGTGCTTGGGGTCATAAAAAGTCGTATACGTGGAGACGGTCAAACGAGTCCATTTTTTTCGATTCAAACTCATAACTTTGAAAAATCATAAAATAAAAACGAAAAAACAAGAATAAAAATGTAGACTCTTAATGTAGTGTTAAGTATGGGTGGAACCGTTTATAATGACATTAACTTTATACGACATATCAGTGAGTCTATGTGGTATGTAATATAGTTAGCTTAGGTAAGTTAGTTTAGGTATTTGGTTCAATCAGTTTTAACGTATTATAAGATTTCATTCGATGAACACACCTCTTTAGGTTTAATAGTGTTTGTATTCGTACGTGATACATGTCGGAATCGTTTTTTCGTGAATAAAATTAAAAACTTAAGGTTTCACTTTTCTCCACAAAATTCAAGTCAATGGGTGTAATAAGCCCGACACTAATTTATTGTTGACATGTATCTAAAAATTTCGGCTAAATCGGATTTACTGATCAACTTAATTTTTAAATTGTATTTGTAATCACATACAATGAAGTAACTATAATCATCGGGCCTCGCTTAGCCGAAATGAACTCGTAAAAGAAGCCCTTAATTTTCTGCTGGTTTGGCTGGATTTTATCAAATTTCAAAACTATTGGAACTATTTATATTGAAAGAAGTTTTATAATACCTGTTAGGTTAGGCACATCCCACCATACTAAATTAAATAGATATAAGTGTAACTCGTCTCTCTCATCTCCTGGGCATACATGGGGGGATTGTTAAAACTTATTGAATCAAAGGTAAAATTATTTTTGTACTCGTGTGTGATATATGTTGCGGTAGCAGATTTTTAAAAAATGTCTTAACAGCATGTTACAGTTAAGACATGGTAAAATATCCCTTTTTGCATGTAAATGTTAGGATATTTAGGACATAGGACTGCATGTTACTGCATGTCACTTGCATGTTAGCGTTAGGAGATTAGAAATGATACTCGACCATAATATTGGTAGCTAATGAATGTCCCCGAGTCAAATCTACTACCGCTGACAAGTATCCGAAAAATGTTACTCAAATCGTGTTTGCTGTTCGAATCACAGCTGGTTTGACTACATTTTATTGGGTATGAAAAGATTTTTACCACTGTGTAGGGGAACCTATTATAAATTAGGTTTAGTAAAACGCATCTCTATAAATATAAGTATCTCTCAGCTCTCTAATCTCTCTCAGCTCTCTCAAGTCTCTAAACTCTTTTGGGGCTCTAAACTCTCTCAGCTCTCTAAACTCTCTCAGCTCTCTAATCTCTCTCAGCAAGTCTCACTGGGAAACTCGTTATGACAATGCACAACAAGTGTATTAGAAATGTCGTTATAAACAGTTTCCACTCTAGAAAATTAATTTAAGTTGATATACGAGTAATATAAAATATAATATTTTCGATTAAATGACTATGTTTGACCCAATCCATAGGACGAAAATATCTGAACCACAAATTTTTAGTATAATTAAGTGAACAAAAAAATCATCCGCTTCCTATCATACTTTAATTGTAATTTATATTATAATGTTATTGTAATTATATGTATGTCTTATTGTAAAAACTTTTCAATGTTTTAATTATAACTTGTAAATAAGTATTAGCGTTAAATTTGAAGTACCAATGACCTGTAAATTGTCGACATTTTTGATTAGACCTATTTGATTATTGACAATGTTTATATAAATGTTAAATGTATTCTTAAGTATTTTATTACATGTGGCTGAGCGCCTGCGAGACACTTATGTACTGTACTATTTATTATTGCATCATTGTGCGTTTAAAATAAATTATATATGTATTGAAACTAAACTGTCTGATGTACCTACATATTTGTACATTTGTTTGTAAAATTAAAATTTCAATCTAATATGCAAATAATAAATAATGTTTACGCACACGAATTTGATGACTGTTGATTGTCCTATAACTCCGTTCCTTATAATCGAAAAACTGAAATTTTTTTAGAAAATGCATACTGTAAAATATTATAGTAAGTCCTTGAAAATATCCTCAAACACGGGTTTAAAACGGCGTCGAATTTAAAAAGCAATATAATGTATACATACGATATCAGTCGCGTGGCAAAAAGGGTTGTCGGGAGGCGGCCACCAATGACTCTTTTTAAGGGGCAACGGGTGAGTGGGTGAGATATAGCTAATGGGTAGTAATTTAGTTTTATAACTATTCATTTATCCATCATGCTGTATGACGAAATAGTGATAAAAACCCAGTGTTAAATGTTCATGTATAATATCCGTTGAGCGGGATATAACTCGTGGGTTCGTCAGTAGGTGGGCGGGAATTGAAAAAAAATACTTACCTCTGAAAATATTTGAGTTCGCCACGCCACTGCATGGTATAACTAAAAACAATATGGTGTAAAATCAAACTTTAGAAGCATTCAAGATTTCGACAGTTTTTAGCCGCATAGGTGAACGTATCTACATTGTAATGAATTCTACTCATGGTAAGTGACACACTGACACTCAAATTGAGTAAAACGTGTTATGTGCGATGAGTATTGCGAAGCATATACAAGAGAAATATAAAAATCGAATTGGCCGACGAAGCTGTACGAACTGAGAACGCGCAAAAGCCTTCGACGAAGGTGCGTTGAAAAGTAAGTACATTATATTCGTGTGTAATATGTCCTAACGTTTTCAACGTCATCCCCAATGGACAGACACACTAATGTGAATAAAAATAAAAAAATAGTGCACGAGCAGAATGAGTGTATGAAATTATTCAACGAGACGTGCAGAGACTCTTGAGAAATCAAACGTTTCGCGGAATAACCTATAGTAGCATTTAGTATTTTTTATTTAGTATTTTCGTAGGAAATATCCATTCCTGTAAATATAGTCACAAGACTACGATTTCTGATGAACCGCCAAGGTGTGGCATATTATACAACCTTTGGTTTCTATTCCAGAAGAATCCATGGAAATAAAACTCGTTTTTCGAGATGAGACGCGTATTGATTTTTTCACACTAATGCGACTTTAAGTAGGCACTCACTCACCGTTATTGTTTTAGATTTTACTTCTAAAAAGTTGTTCTTATTTTAACGTAAAAATGTCGGAAATTCATAAAGACACTGATTTTTTTTTATAACCATTTGCATATTCCAATTTTAACAAATCTCGACCTAAATCACGAAAATCTGTATCATTTTTGTAGTTAACAATGCGTAAAACTTTCAATTTTAATACATTAGGCTTAAAAATTTACTTCAAGATTCTCCACAAGTTGTTATTTATTCTAGTCAGCGAGAAAAAAGTTTACCCTTTAAGTTGCAAATGATGTTCATAAGTATTTTTGTATTACATTTTGACGAAATCGGATATTTTATCATAATTTGTTGAATTAAAATAATAATAATTTTTGATTAAACAAATATTAGTAATTTTGATGAATAAAAATATTAACGGTATAAGGACTTGTAACATAAACTGAAACTATTAGGTACTTACACTTACACAGTAGGTAACTTTAGTTTAGACATAGAAATTATTAAAGACTGCTCAAAATGTCCTGATTCACTCAGAATTATTATCGTAAACCAACTTTACCCAGTAATATACATAAATAATACATCAATCGTTTTATTTTTTTTAAAGCTTAGATTATATGGAATCTAATAATATTTTTTTCCACAAGTTCTGACGAATAGCTTAATTCCCAAACGCCGCTGAATATAGCAAGAACCAGTCTGTTTTCCGCTGCCACTAGTCATCAAATTAAAATCTGAATTTGAAATATGTGACTCACTCTAATGGTGAAATTATGTACTAAAATTCTACTTTATAGATAATGAAAGGTGGAAATAGTGTTTAAACATAATTTCTATCATTATTTCTGATCACATAATGCATTTACCCCTTTTCAAATTAAAATCTGAATTTGAAATATGTGACTCACTCTATAGGTGAAATTATGTACTAAAATCCTACTTTATAGATAATGAAAGGTGGAATTATTGTTTAAACATAATTTTTATCATTGTTCGTGATCAAATAAAACATTTAAATCACATAATGCATTTACGCCTTTATATGCAGTGAAGGGTTAAATCATTGGTACATATTGATTTCAAATGTAAAATATAATATTCCGTTTTCCTCCAAATTAAATTAAAATATTAATTAAATAAAAACGATTTATAATTCCACGCGAACGTTCGACAAAATAAAACAAAATTTTATATTCGCGGTTTTTATCGTGTGCTCTTATTATCTTCATTTCAAATAATTAGTACAAATTAATAATCAAACAAACCGATGATGTTAACGATTCATTCAGTCCGTTTATCAATGATGACCATCATGATTTTCTATTATAAACCGTGATTTTTATTTTCTACGCAGCAAATGTATTTCCCACGTACGTTAGTTATTACTAGGGCCCGGAACTATATGCACTAAAAACGTACGAAATATACATGCATTTATGCGACGGTTATCATTCAATTATGCATTCAACAGTGGCGTACCCAAGGGGGGGTTTTCGGATCCGGACCCCCCCATTGAGATATCTACATTTACACAATTGTTTAATAGTAAATCGTATAATAAGAGTAGGTTTACAGTGTATTTTAATATTTCCCATTATCTTCAGTATACAAAGTGTATAACTTTATGAATACACCAAAAAGACAATGTGTACTACAAAATGAAGTAAAAAGTTAAATTCCTGATTCTAAAAAAGAAAAATTTAAAAAATGTGTGCTACAAGATGGGTAGAAAAACATAATTCTATCAGAACATTTGTAGAATTACAACCAGCTGTAATTAGTTCATTAGAAGTAATGAGTGGTTGGGTTGATAGAGAAACTTCCACAAAAGCATCACAATTGCTTCTGTCGCTTCGTGATACAACATTCAATGTCAGTTTAATGGTTATTGATGAAATTTTTAAGCATACATATGTGTTATGTAAATCATTACAAAGATAAACTATTGATTTACTTGAAGCAATTAATCTGGCTGAGGATTTAACTAATGAGATACAAACAATGAGACAAAATACTGATGCAGTCTTTTCAGTTATATTTAAGAACTTGGAAGAAAAATCTGAATGTCTTGATATACAAATTTGTATTCCAAGGACCTGAAAGCGTCAAATCAATCGCTGTAACATAATTAATAAATCTCCAGAAGAATACTTCAAAATATCAATATTTATACAATTTTTGGATTACTTTTTAGATCAAATAAATAGTCGTTTTATTGAACACAAATTGGTTTTAAAAGGTTTTAAAATGTTATTTAAAAATGAATTGGACAATAGTAATAACGACATTTTACAATTGATAGATTTTTATAAAGATTCGGATAATTTAAGTGAGCCTGATATTGTAATAGCAGAAATTAAGATGTGGAAAAATGTCTTAAAAAGAACTGAAGAAGATCAAAAGCCAAAAACTGTAATACAATTTCTACAATTTTGTGATGAAGACTTGTTCCCAAATATATACAAGTTAATAAAAATATTATGTATATTACCAGTCACGACATGTACTTCTGAGAGAAGTTTCTCTTCATTAAGAAATCTTAAAACATATCTCAGAAATACTGTATCGGAAGAAAGACTAAATTGACTTGCAATGCTTAATATTCATCGAAATGAAATCTTAACACCAGATGATATAATTGAGGAACTTGTAAAAAAAAACAGGAGATTAAAATTTTAAAATAATTATAAGTTAAGTAATGTAATTTTTAACATTTTATTACCAAATAAAAATTGATTTAAAATTATAGTACCTACCTATTGTTATAAACCTTTCTGTATATGTGCTGTGAGTGTGTGTATAACTATTGACTATTGTAACTATATTATAGTTATTAACAGTAATATGTTGGTAATGAATTAAACTATAATTATAATTAGAGAACAGATAAAATAAAAATTTTGGACCCCCCCCCCCATAAAAAAATCCTGGGTACGCCTCTGGCATTCAAAATGTGCAAAAATATGCGAAAAAATGCAAACAAAAATGCATGTTTATTATTTATTAAATTTGTGTAATTTTAAAATTTATACAATTCATTAAATAATTAATATTCAACAAAAAATACACTTTAAAATATATAAATTGTATTTTATATATTTTATTGAACTGTATGGAAAAAAAACGGACATGCTTATTTTCCAATTTTTCCAAAGGGATATTTGCTAGGAGCAATGTGTTGCATAAATCTTTTGCGAACATGGATTTGTCCGGTATATTTTTCTATTAACAGCTCGGATTTGTTTATCTGTTTTCAGATGCTGTGTGACAGTAAAGCGCTATTGACACAATTGACTTTAATCTCACATACTTTACAAAAAAGAATTTCCCCGTCAGATGCAAAAATATTTTCTCCAAATTCCGCTACATATTTACGAACAGATGATTTTACTTTTGACATTTTAAAAGAAACACGAACAGTCGAACGAACATACAATACCGCGAAGCACGGTTAAATAAAAACTAAACCAGTATTTAATCATTATTGGTCCATTACTAGTTTTTCGTTATAGAGAATTATCGTATTGGCACTTTTAGCAAACTTATTTATGACACAAAAATCGAATTATATAACTGCACGGAATTTACGATGGACATGCCCTAAGTATAAATATTAATAACTTCGTAATATTTTTTTCCATATATGCATTATATTTCAGAAAAATTCTAAAATATGCATAATAACTTTAAATGTTCCAAATATGCAAAAATATGCCAGATTTAATTTCGCATACCAACACATTAGATTAAGATTCAAATGTCTGTCTTACCTAGCTACTTTATAGTTTAATATATAAAAATACGCAAATGCATACAATTCCTGGCCCTAGTTATTACTTATTCGTCTCTACATCAAACAATAATTATTATATTAATGTAACGTATTTTCGAAACCATACTTGAGTCAAGTGAAAGCGACCTAACCAACTACATTCATCCGAAAAATTCTCAAAAATATCAAAAACAAATTTTAATCTAATTACTGGCGGAAAACGGGCATAGTGCCGATAACGATTGAGGGACACTCCGGTGGAAAACGACGACGCCCGCGCCCCGCGAAATCGGTCGGAAAAAATCATCGGCTGTGATTGTAAACATCGATATTACACGTTTCGCCGTCATCATAGAGGTGATGAAAAATAGAAAATCTGTACAACATCTACCTACTGCGTAACCACCTGAAGCGTAAAAACGGTAAACACGAGATGACGAAGAATTTTAGTGCATCATACGAATAAAAAAAATTGCAACAACCCTGTGAATATGAACCGACGAGACAGCAACCCTTAAACCTGTTATGCCTGTTATGAGTTCAGCAACAATGTGGTAGTGTACCCGTAACAAGTGGTCTAACTTCTGATCTCCTGGTACCTTTTGACACGAACGCTGCTGAGTTCACGGCACAAAGCGACGTTGCCTACTTACTTCGTGGTTCGTCGCCGTCGCGCGTCGCCGCTTTCATGCGCGTCGCGGCAGTGTGACCGATGGCGACGTATTGCACGTGGGACCCTGGTACATCGAAATGTTATTTTACATGGTGATAGTTCGTCTTTCCCCGACGCCGAAAAAGGTCGCTTTTTTCGTCGCTCAGCGGTTGAATAATACGAAAACGAAAAATCTGTTGCGTGTCCTTTGTATGTGATTGATCAAAAAGTATAATCAGCAATTAAAATCAAACTCTTTGGTGCGTTCATTCCACGATCGATATCAGCACTCCAAGTAAGTCATTTTTATTTTAGATTCTGAACGAGACTACGTTTTGTCCGTTTTCTTTATATTTATTATTTATATCGATATGATTATAGAAATGTTTAATATAGTTGTCGATAACTTATTTATATAGTATATTTAATGATATACTGTAATTGTTATTGCGTATACAAGGGGGTTGCCTCCCTCCTGGATATTTGTTTCATTAATAATTATAACTAACTTATTTTATTATTTTTAATATAAATATAATATGTTATATTATATTTAATATAATAGAACAATTTTAGGGATATACGTAGTTGCTACTATAATGGATGTAGATAAGAGATTAGGGGTATAGCGGCTATAATAATCATATTTTTAGATATATTATATATTAGATATATTTTGCACTGAGCACTCTGAAACCGTGTAATTAACTAATTTGGTTTTCGGCTCAGTGATTTTCGGGGGAATCGGGAATGATACCACAGAGCATAATAATGGTATGATACAAATTAAATATATTATAACAAAAATTGATTAGGTTGTACGGTAATGCAGTAGCTTACGGTTTATACTACTTTATCACTTGAAATAATGGCTTTGATGAAGAGTAAATAAGCTTTCGTTAATATACGTAAACTTTTATAATTTACGATTACATTTCGCCCCAACCCCATCAACCCCCCCCCATCATTCGGGCGATGAGCTGGACACGCCCCTGTGTTATTGATTATTGTGTGTTCGACACGTACTCCTGTTTTTCGCTTATTCGTCGACGAATATTACAGTCGAGCCCGTGCTATAAGAATATTATGTAGGTGTTGAAGTGTTATATGGTGGTCATGAGGGTAATGAGGGGCGTGAGTGGCACGCGTGCGCAACTGTTCAGATGAATAATAAATATATATGTTTGATGCGATCATTCGATATGTTTTTTCTATTATAATTTACATAATTAGTCTTGTTTATTACAAGTTACAACCACTTTTCGCTGATTACTCGACTGTAAAATTATGAATATTAAATAAATATACTGAATTAACAGGTGTCTAACAAGTGTCTAGACGCAGCTGCGCTGTAATTTATAATACCGCCCTGATCGGAAGGACAATGATTTACAAAATTGAATGTATTATGCATTTCTTATGTCATATTTATTAATCATTATTATTTGTTTGCTATGGCAAACTATTTTTACCAACTTATACTGTCATGTATCTTATACATTACTTTATACACAATGCCATTTCAACATGATTCGTACAGAAAATGCGATTACATTACAATATATTAGGTCCCAGGTGGAAATGAAAAAAGTGTAATACAAATGGCGTAACTATCTATACAGTTAGATCGAAAAATAAGTATTAATTCAAAAATTTTAAGTCATAAATGCACTTAGAATTTAATTAATACACATAAAGGATTCCTATGATATTCATAGATAAGAGTTTATGACACACAAACGTTCAATAACTTTCAAACTTTCAAATCACTGCCTTGAAAAGTTGATTAAATTGACATAAGCCCTTTCTACCCGGGACTAAAAATATATTCAGAAAGGTTGTCTGTTACTGTGTGGCGAATCTAGAATTAGATTTTCTGCACAATAATTACAGACATTATTGTCGACTCTGCTAATTATCTCAACTAGTGACTACGCGCGTGGGTAAGCGTTCGAGATTCGATTGTCCTTTACACCCCGTATTACTACAGGTTATTAAAGACGTACGATCGCATAATATTTCATCACGAACGACGAGACACTGTATTATATATTTTCAACTATACTAATACCACCCATCGGTCGGCCGATCAATATTTTTGCCACCCCCTATGACCGCCCGTTCGGGCTGTCCAGCACACTTGCTACAACGGAGGGTCGCGAGCCCGGTATTTTCCCGGGGAAGTACATTTCCGATCAATAACCAGCAATGTTCATCCCAACACACATTGCTGGCACCATTTTTCTCCAGGTCCTGTGCGTTTTATTTTTAGAGCTCAGCGCCTCGACCACTTTTTTACAAATATCTTATACCCCAGCAGTCCAATCTTCTTACCACTGTCAGTTCTATCAGGAGAGAGGGGGGGAGTACTGGGGAAATTCCAAATTGTAAAAATCGCCGTTTTGACTTGAGAGAAATTTATAATAATGATAATGAAAGTTATATAATATGTGGGGGTGTTGGGGGTAACGTACGTCTTTTAACAGGATTTTTTTTTATCTAGAAGCCAATTTAAGAGGGCGTACCTATTGCTTAAAAGGGGCAAATATAAACTGCTCCCCGATTATCTTTTTGTTAAAAAAGCTTATTATCGGTACAAAATGTGTGTCCGGATCAATTATATAATTATATCATAGAAATATTAATTTTGTGTGTACATAATATATGTTAAAATGCTCAGCGTAATCACTAATATTCACTAAGGAAATTCAAATAGAAACATCTATTAAATTCAATAGTTTAAAAGATGTAATATTTAAATGTAAATGTGTTTATCTTTTAACTATCAAAATTCTAAATCCAAAAAAAAAAAAAAGTACGTGACAATGAGAACTTTTAATCCAATAATAAAACAGTGATGAAATTTCAATTGAACAAAATGTATGTAATTATTTTTTTTTATACTTTTATTGATGTTACACAGCTGTAACGAACTAAATTTAAGAGAGAGATTATAACTTTTTAAAATTTTACTCAATATTACACTATATCAGATTTTTAACTTGATTAAAACTCGGGCACAGATTACATGTGTCATTTTGTGTTCATCTGTACCTTTGGTGCAGTTTACTAGTTTATAATCGCCAAACGCTCTATAATTCGATGATACTATACACATGGGCGTATACACACATGCATACATGTCCGGAGACCTATTAATTATAATTAGGGCAAGGATAGTATAGGATTTTGCATTTTTTTTTTTTGAACTTACAGGATATAGCTTTTTAAGCACAAAATGTGATTTGGTCATCTACGAGTTCAAATATATAGTTTTTATTTTGCATTATTTGGACTTTTTTTGGATTTGGTGTCCTTTTTTAGCATTTTTAGGTTATTTTTTCAATTTGATAAACGTTTTTTGTAATCTATTGAAATCTGTGAAATACTTTTATAAATTTGCATTTACACTAGATATTTTCGATAGTAGCTATAAATAAATTTGTAACAGAAATAATGTCGGATTCAATATTTTCTTTACAGAGATAGTGTGTTAATACTCACTTAAAACCACTTATAATATATTACAACAATAATCTTCGACACCGCGAGTTATCTTAATCGTTCAATTAAATGACAGTGATCTAAGGGTTACGGATACGGATGGTTTTGGTAGATTTCTATTTAGTAAATGTCTTTACTTTCGGGATTGGGATTCGGTCATTTTTAGATTATTTTTTGTCATTTAAATCCTAGCCCTAATTATTATATACAATGTATGATAAGATAATTTATAGGCCGATGATGGTTTATACATTTTTGAACACAAGTTGTTTTTGTGTAATTTATTTGAGGTTCGAAAGATTTATGATGTCTATTATTTTTGTATAAGTACTTCATTAAACCAAGTATTTTTATATCTATCTACCCAAGTATAGTAAATTTTTTATAAGCCGATATTATTGGTAATATCTTAAATTCTTGCATAAACATTATCTATGATGTGTCGGTTTTTATTTTTTCAATAAATAATCTCAATATAAATATTTTAACCAAATATGTTTATACCTATATAAATAATTATTAATTTGTTTATGTTTGTGAAAACATAAAAACACTTAATCACAGATAATGTTATTTTCCTTAAGACTAAAAAAATAACGACAAAACATGATTATATAATCTAAAAAAATTTTTTATTAAAATAATTTAACCGTACTAAATATATGTAAGAGATGGGGTTAACGGTCGTAAATATGTTTGTCAGTTCCTAGTTTCGACTAATCAGTCATAAATTACATTTTATATAGATATGAACTTCATTATTATATTCGCTCTATAAATAATAATGTGGGGTGCTTTTGCAATGGCTGGGCTGAGCGCTAATCCGGGATTCCTCCCAAAGAGGGTTGCTACTTCCCGATCAATAATACACGCTTTTCTCCCAACTACGTTAGCAACGCTGAACATTTCGTGTTTCCATAGTAATAGACTGTAATACTGTAATATAAATAATAATGTGGGGTGCTTTTGCAATGGCTGGGCTGAGCGCTAATCCGGGATTCCTCCCAAAGAGGGTTGCTACTTCCCGATCAATAATACACGCTTTTCTCCCAACTACGTTAGCAACGCTGAACATTTCGTGTTTCCATAGTAATAGACTGTAATACGCATTTATTACGCATTTCCAACAATCGACAATATTATTATTAAAAACAGTTATACATTTTATATTATATTCAACTTTTTTTGGTACGATCACACAGTAGAATCTATCAATAAATAACTTCCAATTACGAATCCATTTATTAATTTTAAATAATTAATATCAAAAATTAAAAGAAAATATTAAATATGTTAAATAAAAATAAAACATTTTCGTCAAATATTTTACAATAAGTACTTTATGTTTTAAGATTTAATTGTCATATGATCTTTTTCAAACTATTTACCGAGACATATTGTTATAAAGTAGGTAGGTTGTTATATAGTACCTTACTTAGTAAACGACGTTCATTAAAACGTCTGACATTTGCACTCTAATAAATTCGTATAGAACACGTCAACAGATGTGACATTCTATGCGCGTTTTCTGCAAGTATATCTCGAAAATCTAAGATTTCTAATCTTTACTCGTCGGGCTTAAATTAAACTCACATAAGTATATTTCCGACTGCATAACCGTACAATATCAAGCTTTGTACATTTTAAATAGTGTTTAGTAAAAATAAACAACAGGTCTAGCCTGTTAAGGTGTAATTAGCGAATATTAAAATATATTGGCGGATTGGCTGAGCAAAAAAAAATGCAGTAATAACGCTTGCCGTGGTTAGTTCAAACCAGGTCACAGACGGCCACTCTAACATCTATTGTGGTCTAGAAATACAATTGTTCGGCGAAATACTGCCCATCTATCCCCTCCCTTCCCTGTGCAGAAAACCACTGCAAAATATTAAAATCTTTGTAATCAATGTAATTATAGTAATAATAACAATTATAATAATAATAATAATAATAAGAATTATAATACAAAGGTATTTATAGGTATTATTATAACAATTTATTTAATTAATTTTTTAATTTAATAAATTGTCATAAATTAGATACCTATACCTATAAATTAAGATAGAGCGTTGAAAAATGCGATGTTTACGAATTAACTATTTTAAAACTTTCGACCGTCATAAAAATGGCAATTTTGAAGATATCAACAAACTGTAAAGATCAAAGTTGTTCAGAAAAAATAAAGAAATCGAAATCTGGTCTCCAAAATAGTGGTTGCTATTTAAGAAATTTTTATTTTACTGCGCGTACGCTGATAAAAAAAAATTAAAAATTTGAATTTATTAAAAAAATATGTATTTATAAGTCCTATATGCAGTATAAAAACACCGAATCAAATTCAAGGTCACAGGATCGAAATATTTCCTGTTACCTTTAAAATTGAACACACGGTATACTATATATAAATACTATGCATATTATACATCAATCTTATAGTATTGAGGGGGTGGAGCGTGAACTCATAAAATAGTTTGATAGGGTCGTGGACCTCAAAAGATTGAGAACCCATTGTGTTAGAATAATGATAATGATAAACTGATTTTTCATTGTTAAATAGGGAGTTTATTAGAGATGAGCTACCAGAAAATTTTACTTTAAATGGAAATAAGAAAAGTATAAAAACATAGAGAATTAGCATTAATTATAGAGCTACAGTGGGAAAACTCAAAAAGGACCATGTCCTTGGTCTTGTTGGTCATGTCCTCAGTGTTGTGTAAATTATTTTAAAATGGAATATATATTTTCAAAAAAAAGTCTATATCATATAACGAGTAGTAATTAAACGTCTGATGTGGTTATTAATAGTTTTCGGTATAACCGTTAACGGTTTTTATTCGATAATTTGTATCTACATAATGTGCCGTAAAATATTGTTATCATATTGATACGATCGGTGTAAAACTCAGTCACGATTCCGTACGGACACAACAGTTCAAGATACACATTCGACATTTGACAGTTGAGTGAATTGTGACTCGTGTGTAACTGATAACTCGCTGAATTTTCGTAATTTGTAAAATGTCTTATATTTCAATTATTTTTAATTTTGATAATTTACTAAGTAACAAGTAAGTTACAACAGAGATTCGCTCGCTGTGCATTTCAATAAAATGTTGCAATAAAAAAAGGTAAATCAATACGAAGTGTTTCAGTTAAGTCTTACATAATTGTCGTTTGATAATTACCTTCCCGATAAGTACCCAAAATTATTTTTATTAATTGTAATGTTTAATTATTGGGTGTATTTTCGGTTATATATAGCCATAATATACCTATTTAGAGTATGTTAATTGTGATGTAAATAAATCACACGCGTGAATATTTGAGTGCAGTTTTTTTTATGCGATCTAATAATAATGCTGTACATCCGTAATGGTGTTTGTTTTCCAATGATTTCCAAAAAACTATACTCAGTCCGATCGCCTGCAGATTTAACGCGAATTATAATTTTTATTTGTGATCCTACCATACCACTACGAATAAGTGTGAATACAACAATTTGTGCAACCTTCTATCATAATTCGTAACCACTTTACGCTTTCATTAAAATCTGGGCACGGACCAGCCGGGTTACCGTTATTCGGAATGTTATTATATATCTTTTACTATATTATAATTTTAGCCTATGTAAGGTGAACGTATACGATTAAGTATAATCAATAAAGACCATGGTAATGAAATTGTACACAGAATATAGATAACCTTTTCAACAACAGAAGCTATTAAACTGGAATTCATTCGTCGTTGCGATAACCTATTGTGTGAACAGGAAGAGATAGCAATTATCTAAATTATTCAAATGTGTTGCACTAGCCTTTATACGGATACGTGTTGTATACGTGTTTCTTTTGCTCAACACTTATTAACACGTAGCTAACGTACATATTAACTTTATTAAGGTATAAGCCTATATATCCGACATCCGTCCAAGTTACTCATTAAATTTTCAATTGTTATACTTTAAAATATTCATAACAACTCGTTTTGTAATTAGTTCTACAGAAATAAAAATTGTTTATCTAAATTCTAAGCCGGTTGAGCGATAAAAATACAAATTTTATATCACGTAAAATTACAACGAAACAAATGAAAAATGAACACCACGTTAACCGAAAACACGTTGAGCTCTCTGGCGCATAATTTTTTTTTTTTTAGAAATCAACGAACAGGGCGCCACTTAAAACACAAAATGTTACTTACTCATTCTAACCAACCCCTAACCTAACACGTGGTGGTCATTAATTATTTTTTCGTCCGTCTGGTGCGCGCGCAAAAAGAGTGAAAAAAATAAGATATATAAGTCTCCGAGCCTGATGCGTGCGATGCGATGGAAGCCAGATGGTTGAGTCTCGCGATCGTGTCTGGGTGTCGAAAAACGGGGCGGTAACGGTGGTTCGTTGTTTTCCCATTCAGTTTCCAACGGGATATTTATCCGATCTAGCCGTGTATTATTTCGTTACGATTGTTCTAGAAAACGAAAACCGTGCGATCGACGACCGAGACGACCATCCGCAGACGGTGAGTCGATCGACCCCCGGTGCACGCGGGCGGCGAACGAGTCGCGGCGGACCAAGGTCACTGCGCGCGGGCAGGGCGAGTGCGTGGACCACCAGAAACCTGTTAGAACCCTGAACCAGGTAACAGCGTCCACATCGAGAGGTTCCTCGGCGGCGGACGCACCCTCCCCGACGCCGAGCCGGTTCGTACCGAGTGCCGAGTGCGTTCGGCCGTCATTTGTCCGCTGCGCGCCGTCCGTTCACGTCCTCGCCCGCTCCGTGTGCTCCGCGTTGAATCCGCGCGTGCGATCGCGCACCACACCGTTCCGACCGCATCGGCCGCTTGCTCGTACGGGTTCGGCCGTAGTGCGGCTGCGCGTGCTATCGTCGGCGCAAGGAGACCGCGAGCGAGCCTGCACGTTGCGCTATTGTTGTTCGCGGGCACAACCACCTGTTCGACGTCGTCGCGCCCTGCAAACATGCCGGATCACGGACAGACAGCGGTCGGCTCGGACGGAGAGCCACGACGTCCTGATCCTCGAGCCAACGCCATCGCGGTGAGTCAGAACAACGTTTGGGTTATTTGCTTTCGATAGAAATGTCGTGCTTAATATATAATGTCGACAATGTCGTATTTAATTTTTTATGCACGAGTGCAATATTTTATACGTTCATGTCGATGCGTGTATTATACTAACGAAAAATACCATAGTCGTCACCTTTGCTTGAACGATCACCGTAAGATGGTCTCGGAAGCAATAACTGTGTGGCCTCACCAATGAAAAATATTCAACTAGTTTATGTTAATAATTCAATTGAATAGTTATGCAGCGTGACTCTTTAACCATACTCACTACCCTTTTTGGCCGTAAAAATGCTTAAAATTGGACCTTTTTTTTCATGCCAATTTAAGGGTGTCCTGTGGTTATACATCTAATATATAAATGTGAAAATGAAAACCTTTGAGTGATATGTTCTCGGAAACTACTGAACCGATCGTTATGATTTTTTTTTTCAATTGAAGAGCTCATTGCGGAGAAGGTTTATGGCATTTGATCGATTCTCTAACTTTAAAACAAAGGAGTTATCAATTATCATAAATAATGACCTGTTGCGTAGACTTGGTGGGTGAGGTTCGCGGTACGGCAACGGACGGCGGCTGGACATGGCCGCCCAAACTTCCGCTTCCATATCACCGTTGCGCGACGTGATAGTTCATAACGTTATTCGTTGCTAATGGAAAACTTAGATCATATATATATGGATGGACTAGGTAAGCAATAGGAAATATAAGAAGTATAAATTATATGAGTATAATGGTTACTTTTCAAATTTATATTTCAATCACGAGCTTATATGGCATGTAAATTTGAATTAAATCTTACTTTCTCCGAAACCGAAACTATTAATGTTATATTTATTCACCATTACACCATACCGAATACCAATATATTTTTATTTGATAAAAACTACTCAATAATCTTCTTTAAAACTAATAAAATATAAAACATACGTTATATAAAATAAAAATATGTATAATAATAATTCATATTTCAAATGTATTCTTTATAATCACACTATTTTTTTTTTTTTTGATCTTTAAAAACATCAACAACAAAGGTTATTAGTTTTTTTTTTTGGTTGAATTTCATGGTGTTGGTTAAAATATTTCAGTATTTATATTTGTATGGTGTTTGTTATGTTGTGTTGTTATATGTATTTGCTATTTATGTTACAATTTTCTTTGACGGTAGGTTTAAATTTTGTTGAATAAATCTGATTTTTTGAGGAATTCTAGCATGTTTAATGTATTTTCTATATTTGGTCCTAGGGCTTCGTATAAGTTGGGTGAAATGTTGTAATTTTTTAGATCTTGTGAATATTGATAGCACTCAGTTATTATATGTTTCACTGTTAGAGTGACTCCACAGACTGTGCATTGAGCGGGTTCTTCTTTGGCCATTAGGTGTTTGTGAGTCAGTCTTGTGTGGCCTATTCGGAGACGATTTATAATAATTTTTTCTCTTCTGAATCACACTATTATATTGTTTACTTTTTACATAACAACAGTTACATTTAATTGTTCAATGTAACAATAATTTAACTAGCAAATAATCTATAACATATACAGAGTATCCCGCCGAGATAAATAACCTAGCACAGACCGATATCTCCCGCCTTAATATATATTACCGAATTCTGTTTTTTTATGAGCACCACCGGGCAAAGGCAACTTTATTAACAATAGTTTGGTAAATATAAGAGTATTATTAAAAAAGTTATAAAATTAACTTTTTATTTTCTAATTAATGGATCGGTCTGAAATTTGGCATACAGATAGCTATTATGAAGTAGGCATCTGCTGAGAAAGTAGTTTTCGAATTGAGCTCTGGGATGGACGTTTAAATTTTTGGTTATCTAGAAAATATTTTATTTTGTTTAATATGTTGATTTTATTCATTACCGATTGAAGTATAAGGTAGGTATATATTAATATAGCATAGTTAAATTAAAGTGGATATCATTAGTTTACATTGTGTTGACGATTGTGCGTTGTTTTCAACCTAAATTTTTCTTATGACGAAATAGAAATTGATCTTATCTAAAATAGTAACATATCTCCCGGGCGAGGCCGGATAATTCAGCTAGTACTTTATATTTTTTCTAATGGGAACACCATATTTCTTACGCAAATATTATTCAGTTAATCTTTCTGGAATTTTTGATCTAACATAGTCAAAATTCGGATCAATACATTCATTATTCAGTTATTCAAATATAAAATTGCGTATGAAAAGTGTAAAATTTGAATCGTCTCGAATTAGTAGGAATTAGCGATTACATGTAGTTATAAATTATATAATATGTAGTATTAGATATTATAATACTGTTTTCCTTAATACTTAAATTGAAATAATTCAAAAACTACTCGTTCTTATTTTGATTTCGATACATCAAAATTCATTGAAAATGCTTTCATTAACATACCGCGGTGAAAAAAGCGTGTTTCTATTTGAAAAATAAAAGTTTGTATCGCTACAGGACACCCTTGAGGTATAAAAAAAGTTATGGAATACATAGGTTATATGGTAACTGGAACAATTAATAAAAAAAAATACTAATTTAATTTATGGCAAACAAAGGGGTGAGCATAGATAAAAAATCACCTTTTATACATTTTTTTCTGTACCTACAACTTTTATACCATCAAAGTTCAACCCCTAAGTAGATATAATGGCTACATAATATGGAATATAATATTTATCATGCACTATACATAGGTGATAATAGAATAATATTATTGTTCAACACAAAAATAAAATCTTATTTGAATTTAATTATACTACTCTATTGGTTTATAGTACTTGAGAAATATCACAATCTTTATTGTCTGTATAAGAATTAATCACCGGTCAGCGCTACTATATTTTACAAGACCTATTTACTCATTAATTCATATTAATTCCATATTTTGTTTACCTACTTATTAAATCAAATTATACTTACATTATACCACAAATATTTCTTATAATTATGGATAAGCTAGGATATAGCAACATATTTTTTTTTTTTACTTGTTCAAATCAAAACTTCATGAGTTTCAATTATGATTCATTCAACCTTACTAAAATAAATATACCCAATTGTATTATTAATTTTTAGAGAAAAATATTACTAAAAGAACATTTTAAGAACTTTAATCTATATTTTTGTAATAATTAATCATTATATTTTATGTTAAATGGATATTGTATTTACAAAACATGAGGTAATACGCATCTTAAAATAATTATTTTATAAAAAAAATTATCAGTATAAATAATGAATAGACATATAAAATTATTGAATTAATTTTTAAAGACAAAAACTGGTTTAGAACTTTAAAATCTTTTTCTACTGTATTTGGAGTCTCAACATTTGTAGTCAAATGGCAAGTAGGAAAAACATTTTATTCATTGAGTAAAATTACATTAATAACTTATTGATTAAATAATAAGTGTATATTCGGAAAATAACCATATTTTGTTGGTATGGCAAACTTTTGTAATATAGGGATGTGAATCGATTGTAGATTTTGGTGTTTACAGACCTGCATTTCATCATTATGTTATAATATAATATGAAAATAGAATGTAAATAAATATATTTTATAAATAATATTCTTTTAGTTGTAAATTACCTATTTAATATTTAAATTAAATAAATTTTATGTTTTATTTTAGAATAAATCTAAAAACAAATCAAAGAATACAATTTCAAATACTGAAAGCCTTACAATAAAATCAGAATCTGAAGTCAAATATTCTTCAGTCATCCGACCAACTAGTTTTGCTCTTCCTCTAAACACCAATTTAAATTTAGCACCATCTAATTGGTTAAATGATGCTACTGAATCTTATGGCGTGCAACACATGTCTACTCAATCAGGTTTTTCTAGGTAAATTAATTTATTACTATAAGTACTATAATTTATTAATTAACTATCAATATTACTTTTTTTTAGTTTTCAAATTGCTGATAAGAATTTAGACTGCATCAATAAAGTGGATATTGTGTCTGATGCAGAAAATATTAAACAGTTATTGAAAATACCATTCAGTAAAAAATCTGTAATTTCTAGCATTTAGTAGAATAAATTATTAAGTACTTATTTATACTGCTTTTCGAAGGCTTCTTTAAAAAAATTCATGTTTATTACTAAATTCCAACAAATATCTTGTCATAACATAAATGACTGGAAGTTAAAATATCAAAAAAAACATGATGAGCTTTTTTAAAAAAATAAAAACGTAATTGAAACACATTTTTAAAGTATTTAAATTGTATTATAGGTTAGTATGATGGTGCATAGAGTTGGTGATACATTACTCATAGATGAATTTAATGCTTCACAACACTTGGTAGTACAAACAGAAAACAAAAACTGGAATTGGTTGAAAAAATTCTTTTCAGACCACATTTTCAAATCTGGTGATGAGGTAAGCATATTTTATTGAACATTTTATTGATCAAGTAATATGCCTTAACAGTTTTAAATGTAGTAAATACTTCTTAGTGATATGGTTCATTCTAGTCTGCAATTACATAAAATAAATTGTTGAAATTGTTTCAAAATTTATTATTATAAATGTAGTTCTAAAATCTGAATAATATTAAGACCTATCAAACAGTCTAGTGTTTTTAGTTTTAAAATTGTTATAGAAAAATTGTTGTGATGTTAAAAATGTATTTAAAAATAAATAACTTAATACAGTTAAAAGTTATAATTTAACATTTTCTAATTAGCAATAAATTAATTAATAGCGAAATGTATGAATTTGATATTGAAGTTTTGATCTGAAGATAGTAGGAGGTAAATCTAAGGTATTTTATAATTTATAACTAAATAAGTATATTTTATAAGTATTCAACATATTAGAATACCCAGGGTAAGTTCCTCGCACAAGACTTACTTATAAGTCTGGACTGTCTATAAGCGCTAAGTGCTAGTCACGAGTTGGTGAAGTTCAAGCACAACTCTATTATATTCTTTTTGTATAAACACGGGTATCAAAATCTTAAATGTGATCATAAATCATGGTTGTTGATGTGTATTATTACAATGATAATTCTATTGATTATAGAATATATTTATTTATTCTATAATCTATAATAATACTTATTAGTTTTTCAATTATTTATTTTAAATATTCCCAATACTTCATTAATGAAGGTACTTCATATTATTTTGTAGTTTATAATCGCTACAACATTATATCATTTTTAGGATGTAGGCCTTCAAGCATTAAAGAAATATCAAATATACTTGGTAAAAATAAATATTAATTTTATGAAAATAATTTTAGTACTTAGTGTAAATATCAAATAATAATAAATTGCAGAGAACACCAAAATAGGATGTGTGCTAGATTGTTTCTGATGTCAATTACTCAACAATAGAACCTAAAATTATCCTAATTCTACAAACAGCCTTAAAATAAATGTTAAGAGATTTTATCTATAAATTAAACTTATTAAGTCTATTATATTATGTTTTATTAATATAGGAAAAATATTTAAGCCACAGAGTGAATTCATTCAATGTTTTACAAAAAAAAACTTTGAATTCAAAGTTTTTACATTATAGCATTGCCAATTCATCAGATTCTTCAAATAATAATAATTCTCAACAGAAAAATACTACAAAATGTAAAGTTGATCCGGTAAGTTTAACCTATTTACATTCAGTGTCAGATTTTGGGGGAATTCTTTTCAGTTGAAACATCCACTGTTACAAATATTGTACTGTTTAAAATTTTTATTTTTATTTATTTTATTTTTTTCTAAAATATGTCATAGTGATGGGAAAAATCCGGATTTAGTAAAATCTGATTACATCCAATTTTGTCTCTAGTCTCGGATTTGGATTTTGAAACTTTTAATTAGGATTCTGTTATGAATTAGTGAATTAATTATAATATTTTGACATGATATTCACCCATTTGTTGAATTTTACTCAAATTTGTACGAATACATTTTCAATAAACAATAAATATTTTAATAACCTTCGTAATTTTATTAACTTTGTATAAAAATATAAATGATAAATTTTAAAATTAGCAAACCCGGGATTCGGATTCTGAAATCCAAAAATCGAAAATTTGGATTTTGAAATCAATAAAATCCAGACTTGTGTCACATTAATACATGGGATATGGGTATTTCTATTTATAAATAGGGCACCAAAGATCTAGACGTCTAGGAAGTTACTAGGGATACAAAAAAGCACCCACCATAAAAAAAATCCTAAATCTGTTACTGTTTATATATATTTATATTTCTTGAAGTTTTTGTTCAGATATCATAGAATAGCAATTTTGATTTAATATATATTTATATGTATGTATATGCAATTTATAGTCTACTTCGCATTGTTTACCACAACCATATCCTGAAGTGAAATTCCCAGATCATCCTAATACGCATAATTTCAACCAAACTATGTTATGGACATTCGGAGATGTAAAAATGTTAATTGGTTCTGATTTGCCAATTTTTAAACATGGAACTTGTTCTTCTCAAAGCTTAAGATTAAAGTATAAGATTAAATATAATATTAATATTTACTTTATAATAAATATTCCTTAGATTTATTTTATTTAATCAAGATTGTACTGACATTTTATTTTCGAATTAGGGATTCATCTAAGCCAATCAACATTTTAACTAAAATCGATTACTGGTTGGATAACTTGATGTGCAACGTCTCTGAAGTTGTATTATGTCATCATAGAGACGGAATTGTTCAAAAGTATGAGAAAGTAAAGACTGAAGAATTGCCAAAATTTGAAGAAACATTTATACCGCAAATTTTTAAATATATTGCAAACAATTTATTATCATTTTTAAAGTCAAAAGTCTCTAAAGTGGGCCATACATACTGGTTATATAAAGGTATAGATTAAGTATTATCATTTTCAGTATAATTTTAAATTGATTGATTAGATATTTTATAATGATTTTTGAATTTAAATTCCAGGCAAAAACGAAAATATGATTACAACTTACGATCTGACGTCTTTATGTTTTGAACCATTATCTCAAGACCAAAATCCATTTACTGTTCCAATAGCTATGCTATTATATCGTGTTGCCCATAGCTGGTTATATTATCCAGTTGATGAAAAAATAGAATTTAGTTCTATCAAAAGTTTTCTAAGCAATAGTTTAAAACTTTTAAAAAAAAAAGATCACCCTCTAGTAATAAGTTTTTTATAATAGGGCGAGTCATCTTTGTAATTATTAATATTACAATTTACAGATGAATACATCAATCAATTTTATGTTATCAGAACTATACATTCCAGTCGATTTTGATAAAAGCTCTAACATTCTAAAAGTATCTTTGGGCTCTGAAGATTTGATGGATCAAAATGACTATGAGTTGATAAATTCAACTGACATATTTAATTTATGTATTTTACACAATGAACAAAATACTTCCAGCGGTAAATATTTTTTTTTAGTATTTTTACATTTTATTACCGGTTTTAATTATTAAAAAATATTTAAATTATTTCAGAATCGGAGGACTCTGAATTAAATTCGGTTGAGCTATCAAAGATTGAACGTTGTCATAAGTCATTTTTTTACATTGGGGATGGCTTACAAAGCTTACGATATATTATAGAATCAAAAATCTACAAATCGCAGGTAAAAAACAAGAAATAAATGGTTTGTAACAATAAATAAACATATTTTAAAAAAAATATAAGGTTGCTTTGAACAAAGTCATGTGGAGTCGTTTTATAATTTAATTAATTACATTTTTAGATAGAAATGTTGGATGAACCCAATATTGCATCATCCTCATCATCTAATCTTAATCCAATTGTTACCAAAATTGATAAAAAAAAACCTAAAGGTGGTAATATGGATAACAAGTAAGTTTTGACTTATAATAATAATAATAATAATAATAATATGTAATTTGCGTTAATATACATTTACTTCTAATAGTGTTTTAAATTGTCCATTTGATGGTATTGGTGTCATATGGCAACATCATTTTCGAGGATTACTTCTTCAAAAAGCAGTCAATTTGGTTTTGATGTTATCCTTTAATGATTTTCAATTTGATAAGTAAGATAAGTGAAATAGATTAAACATTTTTGAAAATAACTCGTACACTTTTTTTATTTAGCCTTGGAAATTGTTTAAAACTTTTGCACCTTGGAGTTGAATGCCAACTGCGTATTTCCAATTTCAGTTATAACCCTATAATGTTTGGACATTTGTTTCAACAAGGTGGAAATTGTTTTTTAAAAATCTCTCAATCATGGAATAATATCAAATTATATAATAAGGAGCTTGAAAATGTAGACAATTTTTGTTCAGGTACAATAGATTTCTTGGAAGATGAGTGTAACAATTATTCTCATGAAGGTAATTCAACTACATTTGCTGTTTGTCATAATTATTATATTGTAATGTTTCTAATTTCATTTTTTTATACTTTTTTCCAATTAGATTTGGATCTAGTAACACGAAACTTAACATCAAAGTATCATATGTTGGCTGCAGCAGAAAAATGTTACAAACGTTCATTGGAATATAATAATGAATATAATAATAGTATCTCTCTTATCGCTAAAGACGTTGGTGCAGTTTCTGAACAGTATATTATTTTTAACATAGATCATATGCAAAGTAAATTATAATATTTTACAGTTTTAATATGTAATTATTGTGCAAATTTAAATTTTGTTATTTGTATAGCTGTATTTGAAGAAGCAATTTTAATATCGCTCACAACACTTCAATCTATAATAAATGTATCACTACATTATTTTTTGCTGGCAATTGATTTCTATAAAAGAAGTTCTGTGATAAGAAGTCAGTCAATCTTATATTTAAACATGGGTGTTTTGTATTCTTTGGCTTCAGTGTATGTGATAAAAGTTAATCCTGATTATAAAGGCACTTTGGATGACACTTATGGAAAAAAGGTTAGTCTAACACCTGCTGTGTAGTGAAATAATTATAATAAACACATCTATAACTGTATGCAATTTTAGGCCATAGAATACTTCAATATAAGTCAAAAATTATTTAGAGAGAATAGTTGTAATATTGAAGTTTGGAACTACTGTTGCCAAAATACATTTACATGCTATTACACACTGGCTACGAGATATATTTCGTTATGTACCGATAATGAAGTATCTATACAATTGTAGAATTCTATAATTAATTGTTTTTTAATTTTGAACATTTTTTACATATAGGTCAAAGATGTTGATTCGAAAGCTATGTATTGGCTTAAGAAATCTATGATATTTTATAATATGATAAAAGATGATAATATAAGAAATGTTAATTCAGTAAGTGTTGCAACGATTGCAAACAAATTGGGAGATTTGTACTTTAAGCAATTACAGTAAGAACATTTTGTCCATAGATAATACGATTGGATTTTTTCAATAGTCATGAATTAATAATCATATTTATTTTATAGGCTCTTTGGTCAGAATCATCCCGATCTTATAAATATTTTAAAATATTGCTGTGAGCAGTATGATATTGCGTATGATCTGTTTATTATGATAGGAAATTCATATAAGGCATTAGAAATGTTGAACCGAAAACTCTTCTTTGAAGAATATCTTATGACTAGTAAGTAGCTAGAGCTTTGTTAGATTTTGAAGTTTTTTAAAACTGTTTCAATTATAATTGATATTTAGATGGACTTAAATCGAAAATAGAATGTTGCTTAACGACCATACAACATTTGGAAAAAAGTACTCATTTATTATATAAGTCAGTGAATGCTGATGAATGTTCTAATGATTTAAAAACACTTCATTTTGATCCCACCGAGTTCTTTGTAGTACTAGAACAACGATTGGGATTTGTTTTAAGACACATGACAAAAATATCTATGGATGAAACAAGCGTGTAAGTCATATTTACATATCATACTTATAACTTATTAGTATTTAGTAATGATTTATATGTTAAGTAATATGTTCTATTTTAAACAGTTTGGCTAGTCAATCGGATAAAATAAAAACCATCTATTTCGCATTTATTCAAAAGAAAACTAAAGATCATTTTACACGTATACTGGAAACTATCAAGCAAGTGACTGAAATGAAATTTGAATAATCAAATACATTTGTAAAATTACTAACAATTTTTATTTAGTACATTGTAAATGATTCAATTTATTCAATTTTAATTTTTAATTTTTTTTGTCTTATACTTTGATATACCTACTTGAAAGAATAAAATTACTCTATTGGTTTTTATTTTTATGCTTATTTATACCCACAGTTGTGGATGGTAGTAATGGGACTCCTAGCTCATGGATGCCGTGGTAAGGTAGATTACTAGATTAGTAGATTATAATTTATTTTAGTTACAATTACACCGGTTGAGAGAACATACAACAGTATTAGTTTAGGCAATGGTACAACTATGATTAAATTGTGGCGTCTTTATTCCCGTCACACTGTTATCTATAAACATAATACAACTAATTTTGGAAGGGATCTGAGAATTTTGTAAGGCTTGAAATTTCTTTAACTCAAGAACTTATCAACTATGTATTACATGTAATAGCTACTGATTCATAAATAAATATAAAGTGTTTCTAAATTACCAACAACTATGACCATGAGTAAGGACTAATGAATACTAATCTATGTGCATTATAATATCTGAAATCTATGAATTATGAGAATCTCAAATCTTGTATAAAATATGTGTATTGAACATGTTATCTTGTCGACAGCACACTGATCTCTTCTTATTTTTCGAGACTGTCTGAATAGGTTGTTGAATCAGAGCAGACATCCTTTCGACAATCTATTGAGGATAATTCCCCATCCACTAATAACTATACCTACGTCCGGTGATATCATTTTAACAGCAACGGAAAATATCGATAGAACTCTCTGGATGTATCTCATAGTATTTTGTTCATACCATGGGCGCCCGTAGGAAAAGTTTTGGGAGGAGGAGAGTTCTCAAAATATAAATTAAATAAAGATTTAATATTATTTCATGAATTTCAATAATAATAGAATAAATATTGGAGGGACTTTTCCTTCAAGCTATGTCCTATTTGTGCCAATATGTATGAAGTACCTATAAATGCATTTCAATAAAATGCACGAATCATGTTGGCAGCCTATTGTAAGCCTATAGCTGGTAACTAGTCTGACAGCAGCCTTTAACCGGCCCAGCGAACGACAAAGGGGAGGTGGGAGTAAATGCCTCCTCCCCAAAATGACGCCTCTGACTATATTCAAGCGGAACCGTAAAAATGTCATTATAAAAATTACCGGTACAATTTTTTTTATGTAATTATTTAATGTATTGTTTTCACAGGTAAGTACTTGCCTAATTGATAATCTACAGCAAATAAAACTATAATCATTTATAACGAAAATAAAATAAAATTTAAAAAAATTAACTTGATGGTCATTTAATCAAACATCAAGAAAACAAATTAGTACATTTATTATTTTTAGAATTTAGATAATTTTATAAATTAGTTAAATTCAATAGTCAAATCAATTACCAAACAATTACGCATCAAACTAACAAAACGACCGAAAAATGCTCAAGCATTCTCTAAAAGTGAAAAAGCATCGAAAAATACTGAATAAAAGTTTCACCTCTGTAGTATCTGTTACGTGAAACGAGTACTATTGCCCTTGGAGAGCATTGTTTAAGATCACCCAACAAGAAATATGCACTTTGCGTTCAAATTCTGGCCCTGATAATAAATATGTCTGCAGACGTTAATTATTGTATTGGTTTAACAATTGATGCACGCGATCATATGTAATACATGATGTATACATGGTAAGGACATTCATATCGTTTCTGTAATTGGCTATTGTTTTAAACGTATACCTAGGTTATCCCAGATCGCCGTCTTATTTACAATAAATAGTATTACCTACTCGACCAGTTATTTATTAGTAACGCTTTGTGCACATATTTTTTTAAAACTCAAATCGATTAAACCGCGCCGAAACACCGCGCAGAGCATTCTCACTAGGAAATATCACATAAGTCGCTGAAAAACCCGAGCTTTCGACACTAAGCGATATGCAAAACAAACCGGAAAAAATGGGTGAACGGATAATTTATCAACAGCACAAGGAGAAAGTTCGTCCGATGATTATAAAATAATTCAATGATAGTATACAGTTATTGATGTAATACGCCCTCGTCCTGCGACTCGAAACTATTACACTATATAGACGGATTACGATCATTACACGTGCGGTACTTATAATTTGAATATTGTTTTTTAGATGAAAAATATTCAACCGAAAGTGGACGACAAAGGGTCTCCGCTGAACCTTGTAAATTTTTACAAGCCCGGCAGGATGGAAAGAAACGCGGCCAGACAGATGCAAATAGACAAGGAGAATTTAAATTTAATAAGACGCATAAACATTATTTATCGTACACAGGTGAAAAATGAATACTACATATATTGTAAATTACCTGTCGGGTGTATCAAAAGTCCAATATAACTTTGTGCTTATTCTTTTTTTTCCCCTATATACTATTTTGGCCCAACCATGCGCTGTCCAAGACAGAATTGAAAACAATCGTGTTTAGCGATATCTTTTTTCAAAAAAAAAAAAAAGAAGAAGCATTTAAAATGATCGATTTCTGTTCTGTAGGTATAAGTATAATTTTCCTAATACTTAGATATTATAAGAGCTCTTAATGCTTGTAAGACCAATGTGTAGAGGTAGACTTTAGGAACACCTTTGTGTCCGTGCAAGTTGTTGCAGTGTTCCGGAAGAAAGCGTTTGTAATCACGATTTCATATTTATACGTGTTTCGTTTCTTATATAAGTTATAAATACAGAGGGTGAACGTGTACGAAAATCATATGCTTAGATAACTTGAACCTTTTACGGGCAGTTAGAAATAAAATTAATCTAGCATTTCTATACAGTCAATTGCAATATCAATAGAAAACTTTAAAAATTATAATAATACTTCTTATCATACTATATACTATACAGTATACAGTGAATATCATAATTCATACGAAAATATTAAACTGTGACATTTTTAATGAGCACCGTGAACGCGTTCCTTTGAAAACACGAGTACGTTCTCTACAATATTCATTGGACGTGAACGAGTTCAGATTGCAATCAAACTTTCCAAACTGCCGACACCCAACTGATCGAAGTATTTTTCGTATTCAGTGCAATTTAATTTCGCCGACCAATAGTATAAATTTCGATCGAAAATCGCACGGTCAAAGTAGTTTTCCTCTCCAAAAATGCCATACCGTTTTCCTCCACTGTCCAGTTTTTTCTGTTATCAAAATAATTATATCCCTGCAACAGGAGAATTGAAAGTACCTCCCTTCCCACCCTCCCCGGTAGAACACGACTGTCTTTCCCGTAACATCGGTCAATTGTTGTTTGATCATTCAAATGGACTACTATAAGATCTCGGGTTATAACTGTGCGCCCGCGGATAAGTAACACGTGCGAGTATTTGATTTAGGGGAAAACCGATTGTTATAAGCCGAGATCAATGGTAAAAGGTGTGTCGGGGAATACGAAAATCACGGAGGAAAAGAACAATAAAATTTTCAAGGAGAACAAGGAATTATTGACTAAAATCCGTCACGCGGTAAGTCGCGTTGCGCGCGCAAACGAAAACATCTTGAGCGCGTATACGCGAGAATAATTATAGGTGCCAGCTGTAACGATATAATGCCATTTCATAAAATCTATCTATGCGTATACCTCACATATAGACGCCAAAGATTATATCGGGTGCGAATTTGAAGATACATCAGAGAAATCACTATCGAAGTATAATATTTTCCAGTCAGTATCCGGAAAATTTAAAAGAGAGAATCGACTCGCGTGACAACTACGATCCGCTGATCGTCAACGTAGGACTACCAAAAGACGTTAAGATAAAAAAGTCAAAGTATGTGCCAGTTTCGAATATTACAATAACTGTTTTGCTAGTGCCGTTTTTTTTCCGCTGACAACGAAAAATGTTCAATGTCGTACGACGAGTTTTCGATTTGACACGCCAGGTTATTTTTTCTTGAATATGTAGATCTAGCATCTAGTGTGCAAAAGTGAATAGTATCATAACACCATGTAGTGCGAATGTAATATAATCATATATTAAAAAGTTATTTTAACAAATCACGTATTGTGTTATAAAATTATATTTATGTCTACAATTAGTACTTATTAACATTTTTTAATCTGTAAATATTGAGGGCCTGGACCTCCTTTTAAATCAATAATGTGAACATCAGAATATTATTTTTAAAACATATCGTTTGTATCCGAGACGCACATCGACAATTATTAATCCAAGAAAACACAAGACTAATCAGTTTTTCGTGTACATACCACTGATATAATCCAATGTATCGCGTTTTTCATGAATGGATTTAATGACGATCAAAGTTAATTATATGATTCTCGTCAAAAAAATATTTTATTTTCAAAACACCCGATTTTATGACACCATTGACTTTTAAACAATTTACATGCAACATTTTTTCTTGTACCGTTCATTATTTTAGACCCGAGATCGGGTCTACTGTTTTCGTTTACTTGCCGATAAGCTTTCAAGCGTACGCGTGCGGCTCCAACCCTTCCCCGCCCCGGTTCCTTCGGATTTCTCAACTTTTCTGGACAATTTTCAGAAAAATTTTTATGCAAATTTAAAATAATATAATCTTTTAGAATATGACGGCGATACTATTTACAAATTTTTCTATAAATACACAACTGCTATTATGAGCGTTCCCGTGTACCTTTCCATACGATTACTAATTTATTTTATACTACTACTCATAATGTATAATTTAAAAGTATTTATTATGAGTTAGATATATTGTTTGCATGACACTGTGTCTCGAAACTATAAGCTATACCAGTGGTGGCCAAACTACGGCCCGCTATCATATAATATCTGGCCCACGAAAGAACTATAATATTTTACATTTACGTAAAAAAATATATATATATATCACCATATCGTAGCTTATTTGTTGTTTATTTAATAATATAAATAGCATTATCGTATCTTATATTATTTTCGTATTTTACTGTGCTCGTTGGGCGACCAATTTTATCTACATTGTAGTTTCTACAGCCATCGTGTTGTATAAAGATGTATGTACGAATCATTATTCGTCTGCGGTCAGGACGTAACTAATATAAAGTTAATGTTGTTATTACGTTGTGTATAGTAAAAGTTCATTCTGTTTAACAAAAAACGGAAAATCGGAAAAGCTGATTTAATTTTTTTTATTTGTAGTAATTATTAAGTATTAAATAAAGTCATTAAAATTATTAAGTACAATAAAAACGTCGTTAAATATGAAATTATATACCTATACCTAAAATTCTGATGACTTAAAAGTAAAACAATTTTAATGGCCTGCGGTAAAAAAAAATTTTTTTTTATGGCACGAGGTAAAAAAAGTTTGGCCACCACTGAGCTATACGGTCGACCGCCGACAAGACGTGTAATAGTTGCAAATATTATAAAATAAAACGATTTTATTTAAAAACATTGCTAGAAACTTACTATAGTCAATTTTAATGTGGGTGATAATTCTGATCAAATATAGTTTGATAAATAATACTATCAGGGATGGGCAACTTTAAGTTACCAGAGGGCAGAGGGGGCCAGAAAGCACTTTCTAAAACTAATACCGAACTACGTAAAGTATACGTCACGATTGACAGGTATAATACAACACTGATAAAACAAAATAATTGATATAATTGACAAAAATTAAAAATCACACATCATAATAAAACAAATATATTCCATACTTATGTATAAAATTATACTAAAAAGATTAGTCAAATTACATATCTGATATAATTTATATCAAACTTTTCACATATTCATAAACACATATAAATGTACTGAAATCTAGCAATATCAAAGCGTTGACGGGTCAGCTAGTAGTTAGTACACTATATATTGTATATTATTGTTAAAATAGATTATAGAATTTATGAGTTCTTTTTCTCAATATGTTATCAAGTAATTATTATTTGTTCAAACATTTTCTTAACTAAAGTGTATAATTTCAAACGGTAATGCGGGCCAAGTCAAAATGTTACGCAGGCCAGATGCACCTACAGCTTTCCATCCCTAAACAGTTGAGCGTTCTTGTGAACATTTCGGTTTTTCAGAGTTGCATGTTAAAGGGGACGCTTTTTATGCCCTATATGAAAGGTAGAGAGACTGAGTGCCCTTGTAACCACCGCCCCAATTGAAGCCCTAGCCATACCGATACAGTTTTCGCTTACATAATATATTATGTAACTATTAGTGATGGGGGGAAAATCCGGGATCGCCGAAGTTTGAAAATCCTGATTCTGGATACTTAAGTCCAAATTTTTCTGTAGACTGACTCAGGATTTTGCATCATTAAATTATGATTCTTTTTTGCATTAGTGCATTTCCTATTAATTATTATCAAGTCATAATAACTTAATCCTTTTTTTAAATTCTACTCAAGTTTTTCAACTAACAATAAATATTTTAATCACATTATATTTTCTTTGTATGCTTATTGACGACAAATTTTTAAATTAAAAATTGTTTTCGACATTGATTGAAACTAGAATAAGTCTAGCTCTTATTTATTAAGTTGACAAGTTAGCCTTAGTATATTGGCGTAGTTTATACCGACAAATTTAATATTTCGGTTATAATTATTAAAAAATCCGCAATGTAAAACCCGGAATTCGGATTCTGAAGTCCAAAAATCCGAGATCCGGATTAATGTCCAATTACTAGGCACCATCCCTACGTTATGCCTTGGTTACCACGTGTTGTGACCGTCTTCCCGATGGTGTGACAGATGTTTTCTGGACATCGTGGACACGACAGCCGACCGACCGCTGGGCCGGCTGACGGTCGAGGTGTACGACGGCATCGTGCCCCAGACCGCCGAAAACTTCTTGGCCCTTTGCAAGCAACGCGGCCAGGGCGGCTACGGCGGCACTCAGTTCTTCCACATCGTGCCCGGCGTGTTCTGCCTGGGCGGCGACGTCCAGTATTCCATCGGGCTCGGGGGCACATCCGCGGCCATCCACAACGGGCGACGTTATTTCGCCGACGAGAACTACACGCTCAGCCACAATGCGCCTGGTAAGTACATTAATAAATATATATCTAGAAAATTGATAAATGTACAGGGTGTCCCGCCGAGGGTTTGCACATTAAGATATCTCCTGAGATAATGAAGATATTCAAATTCTGTGTATTTTTTTTTTTTATAACACTCGCAGGAACAAGGACTACAAATATTTCATATTTTAATTGCATTTAATGTTTTGGTAAAAGAGTTAAAAAGTTAAACATTAAAAATAAATTTAAGTATAAAATATTTTTAGTCTTTCCCCCTGTGAGTCTAATAAAGAAAACAGAATTTGATTAAAATATTAACTTATCTCTCAGGAGGTATCGTATATTCTCGGCGGAGCACTCTATATATATATACAAATATATAATAATAAATAAAATACTACACTCCCCGCCCTCCTTTAGAAAAAGTTGTTAATAATTCAATTTGTCTCTACAGTACCAGCTATTACTTAAACCTGCAGTATAAAATTGTCTAGGTGCGCGTATAAAAACTTTCCATTGAAATTGCTATTTTATTGACCGACTTAAACATTTACAACATTTTAAGTTCTATTGTAACAAAAGTGGAACCTATCGTCATCAAATCATTCCGAGTCAGTCCGGCTGAGTAACTCGAGTATATTTCGAACTTGCTCGGAGTTTACTGACGACTGTTGACGCGATGTTCTTTTTTACCAAGCCTCTTCTTATATCTTAACATAGATTTCATGAATATTTCGAGAACCGATTGCTCGCGAAACTAAGCAGAAAATAAATATTAAATTAATATTAAAAAAACATTTTTAATCTGCTATGTTATGTGACTATTGGTGAGAAAAAAAACAACTTTTTTCCGTACATACGCCTGCAATTCGGGATGCATTTTCAAAATGTTTTAAAAACAATTAATCGTTGTTCTGCGCACGTGAAAGGAATACGAACTGCACGTGCAATGCGCGCCTAGTGTGTATGCTACAAATACTGATAAAATTATCGACGTCGTATTGATATTTGCAAACGATAACGGCCGAGTGATAATTAAATCAAATGCTTTGGCCACGTACACAGGTGTTCTGTCCATGTACAATTTCGATAGAAACCAAAACGCTTCACAATTCCTGATGACGTTCAGACCGTTGACGACGATGGACGGCAGATACGTCGTTTTCGGCAGAGTCGTCAGCGGGTTTAACACTTTGGAATTGGTACGCATCATCCGTCTCGTGCCGAGTACGTACGGTGTTTCCGTTTATTATTCATGCATTGTTTTATATTGATGCGCAGATCGAGAACACGGGATTGCCTTCCGGTAAACCGAAACGCAAGATAATCATTAGCAACTGTGGAATGGTTTAAGGACAAAACTCTAAGATGACAGGGACACGGAGCTTATATTGTAATCACACAACAACGTTTTAACGCTTCGAGTATTGGAATATATTCTCAAAATAAATTTAGCAGTTATCGTGTTAATTAATCGAATACAATATTATCATTTATTAGTGTACGTTCCGAAGAGTAGGAATACAATTGGACTAAGTATAAACATATGTAATAGTATATATTGAGTTCATTGAATCGAGATTATTATTCACCACCACACACGCAGTATAGTGTGTATGTATGATTCGGTTTTAATTATCAAGTCGTAGAATAAAATGTAAAAGGGTGCAAAGTTTTATAGTACGATAAGAATGAGTCTGTTCGACATGTGCTAGAACTTAAAGATTTATATAGTAGACAATAGCTATTTTGTTTCTTAAAATGTTGTTCTCATTGATTAATCAAAGGTTCGGCTTGTATGAATTCAAACTTCCATTTTGCTACGTCCACAAAAAGTATTGCCGAATCATCGATTTCGTAGTTTTCCCTTTCTCTGTGCATGCTATGTCTCATTGATTTCAAGCACAAATATGACACTGAAAAAAAAATTACAAATTACAAATACAAATATATATATATTTATTTGTATATGTATTATATATATATATTAAATATTGTCTTGGACGTGTAAACGCAGGGTTGAAAACAAACTACATTATCTACTATTTCCTATAGAGAAAAATAATTTTTTATATATTTTTATATCTTACCGTATTCATAATCCATGATAATGTCGGCTTCCATGGCGGAAAAACTAGCATTTCGCAATCGCGGGACCTGCAATGAAAATGTACAAATTAATTAATCGCATCGTACATAAACATGACATTTTATAAGCAACGATTATATATTTCTTTGCATACAAAGTCAATGATTGCTGACATAATGTTTATAAACCTAAGAGATTAATTGTTTTACTCAAAAAGTACGTCTTGACGAAGTTAAGACGTCGTTCTCAAATCAAATGTCAAACTATTCCTGTACTTAAATACTATGTACTATTTTTGTATCCACCCACAAGTCAAGATAATATTTTTAAATACAATTTTTACCCATCGTTTGAAGTTGAAAACAATTCTAACAAAAGCAGCGCCGCTCGCATTGCTTTTAACGGACTATTCAATACACGTTCACGCATGCCCACTTAACTATACGGAATATTCTTTTGGGAACGAGTTTCTACCATGAACCAATAATACACTCCAATATCCATTTGTTTTGGGCTTGTAAGATTTATACTCGTATATATTACAAGATCGAAGATTATTGGTTCAAGTAATAAAATATGTACAGCAGCAGACACCAGTTTCCTGACAAATTCCGCGCGTACGATGACAAGTTTTTTCGGTCTCTCCCGTGTCGTTAACATTAACTTGGTATTTTTCTAGTCAGATTATCTGGGACTTAATTTACATACATTTATGATTTCTGATACTATACGAGTGTGCGTCGTACCGGTCATTAGTGAATGGTAAATAAGTACCAAGTCGAATAGAAACAGATACATTCGGTACAAACTGATAATTAGTTTGCCGCGAGCATCGTTGATGAACCAAAAATACGCTGTATTTCTGTACAACAGAACTATTTTGTAATCGTTGGAAAAAAAAGAGAAAAAAAATCGGTAGTAATAGAATATTAGAGTCGTATTCACAGTATTTGGTTGGTAATTCGCTGATAAAACACAAAGGCTGGGCCCGGACGCAGAATGGATCCTCCGTCGGGGCTCTGTTTATTTGCAGACACTAATCACGCACGAGTCTGTTTATCAACACACATGCCTCAGTTACTTAACACGACGTGATAACGGTCTGATAGTGGATCGGAGTCCGTAGTGAAAACGTTTCCAGCAATCACGAGATACTAAACAGACGCGTATGGACTGGTAAGCGCGTGATTCTACGCGAAAACACAGTTTACTGCGATAACGTCAAAACGGACAAACGAACAGGCGCATTGTTCGGCGGCATATAATATTATGCAAGTCGTTAGTGTAGTTAATACTGTACATAGAACGACGTTCGTACGATGACCCCCTACGAGTACGTGTTGAACACTTCAGCTGCGTGGTGACAGGATTATTTACAAGGGGCAAACAAACATTTTTGGCAGCCACCCGCAAATTTGATGGTGTCTTTCTATTTTATACAAAATAACATATCGTCTACGATTGAACGAGTAATAGACGAATGGTACCTGACCTAATTTACTATACCGGACAATAATTGATATTAGAAAAAATGTAATTAATAGATCTGTAGTTCTAAACCGATTTCGCACCCACCCACCACTCGAGTTTTTTACTAGGGGTGACTTTCGACACGCCACCGAAACACGCTTGATTGGCCGTACTTCAGCCCGGAACGCACGCCGGTTTCGATAGAATTACAACTCGAAAACTTTCAAAGAAGAAATGTGTAGATAATTCTCAGCGTATCATTATATATCATACTCACCGGGTAACGATGAATGAACCCGAAATTGAACATGAGGAAATAATGATTGGTCATCGAGTGCAAGACTGGATGCGAAGACAACAGATACGCGAGGTACAGCGCTTCATCTGAAATACGACAAGGAACACTAATTATTAATAATTCTCCCGTCCATCGGTCACCCGCGTTATAATAGCCGGTGACACTGTCTCAGATCGCGTACTTGGAGCGATATCCATGTTGACTACGAACCACCGAACGAGATCTTTTCCTAGAAACAAAAAATATTTTCGATTAGTAGTCATTCATTTATTTACTTGTATGAACGCTTTATATAACCTTAATTGCGCCGTGTACATGTTGCTATTGTTTTAGTGAACGAATTTAATATGACGATTATAGCACGGGTGTGCGAGATAGGGAGGGGGTAAGGGAGAGAGCGAGAGGGAGTGAGAGAAAATAAGACAACTATAATTCCAATATTGACCATTGTTCTCTGAAAATATTGAAAAACATTGAAATCTTATGGCACTCTCTTGATATTTTATCCGAAGCTTAATTCGTAATAATCATGTCGGAAATCCAAATTTATTTTACACTAATACAATGGGAACGAATATTTTCTTGTTACACAGTACTGAATTCTAACGTGGGTGTCTATTATATGGATATCAAAACAATTATTTTCGTGTAGGCGATGTATTTTTAAATATAACAAATTTACAAATAATAAAAAAAACCGTGGGTATAACACTATTGTCTTAAAATTTAAAAAAAAAACCCCTAATTATAATAGCACACATACCATATAATTCATACAAGTAATTAGGTACTTCATTAAGTTTAATGACACCTTTCTAATCAGAACCGTTTAAGATGTGTGGAGCATAGAATAAATGTGTTTGGACGGTAATGAAATAGTGAAACATTTAAACCGTCATTTTTCAGGTACGTGTAACTACTCGTACAATATAATATTTTAAAATAACTCCACTTTTTAATAATACCGCTGAGCGCGGCGCGCAAGCAGCGCAATAATATTATTAAGTGCGTCTACCGTAAATCATCACGGATACATTTCTCTGTGGTGTATTCTTGCGCTCGTTCAAAGGGACACCAGTCAGCTTTTCCTCCATGCGAAAAATCAAATCGGCCACCTGAAAGAGATCAAACAGCAAACGGTGATGTAGAACTGAAATACGAAATGATGAAGCGGGGGAGTGGAGTAGTTCATTTACTTTAACATTAATGAGGTGGTCCAGTGTCACCATTTGTTGTCTGTGAAACAGGCTTATCTCATCCATGCCGACATTCGAATGGTTATCAGCTTCTCTCATTGTCCTGTAAGGACGAGGTAAAACGAATAGCGAGTAATGTATGCAGTAGGCATAACAACAATAATCATAATGATAAAAATAAAATGTACAATTATAATATAAATGCAATAAATAAATAATGTTCACGGTATATGATGATTAATGATATATCAAGGGCATTACTTGTACCTAACCTAATCTAACCAGCAGGGTGGCCGTTCAGATGCGTCAAACCGAACTGGGGAAAAAAACCCGTTTTAAACAACACAACTTATGCATTCTACCATTATAGTAATAAACATAATGTTATGCGTCAATCAAGATTATTATCATATTATAACGTATATAATATGTATAAGCTTGAAAGAATGCGGCAGTGCAACGTAAGGTGTGTGTGTGTGTGTAAAAATGGTCAAACGTGGTAGGTACGGTTGTTGTACACAAATTAGTAAGGATTCCAAAGTATTGTCACGGTGACTGCATTTGGAGATTCGGCCATTGACAATGGGATATTTTGCAAGTGGCCAGAACGCCACTGTATTGGTAATCGGCGAGTTAGGGGCTAATGCGCTCACACACACGCATACTCGTGTAGTATACAGATATTTACTATTTGAATTTAGATGATTACAGGGCAAGCGTGACGAGGACGAAATACGACTTGAGTTGTTAGAAACGAATTTTTTCGGCGCATTTAAAAAAAATTAAAAAAATATTTGTATCACAATAACCGTATGTTTGAATGATCAACAGACTAAAGGTTTTCCACAACATCTAGTGGCTGAGAGTAAAATCTATTTTTAAAATAAATTCTCGATAAAATTCACTAAAACCGTAGTAACCACAGTGGGTTCCGAATGAAATTTGCCGGTACAGCTAATAATATTATTGTAATACGCCTATTAGGCCGGGCGAATGAGACGCAGTGCGTAAGCGAGGGCAAATCTTGTCATCTCCCGATCCGTAAGCGTTCCAGAGCGCTGTCGCACGACCACGTTATGATGGGATTCAAGTAATCCGGTGACTTGAAATTATAATCAACCGTGCTGTATACACATGAATATAATATGGCCCGTGCGGACGTACCGTTTTTTCAAGAATCTGTACAACGACCTGGCGGGCTGCAGCAACATGTCCCAGGACATAACTTTGGCAACACGCGGTCGGTAATAATTGGTGTCGACGGCGGTTCTTGCGGACGGACAAGTCAGGAGACTATGATGACGGCGTCGGGAGCACTACTGCGCGCGGTGCGTAGGCGTCAGTTTCGATATCGGGTCTCGCGTATGACGTCGCACTCCATGTGTCAACGACACACCATTAGGAAACAACCGATAGCCTCGTAATGACACCGATAACACGGCAATAATACTCTGTGACATGTTCCGTCCGCAGCCCCCGTAGCCACACGCGCGTGCAGAGATATGGAAACGGAAAAACACGAAAAACGCGACGAGGCAGGAAGGACATGGGGAGAGACACTAATAAAGCTAATAAGCTACACCGTATCGCGCGGTGACGCCACGCCACAGCTGCACTCGTATTATTTCCGATATCCAAACACAATTTTGGGGCCATGGGCGTACCATAAATCGTCATGACACTTTTATCACTGTAATGCGCATTACTTTATGTAAAACTAATAGCACACATACGTTACATGTGTACGCACAAGAGTTCCTCGATACGCTATTTTTTAAGATGTTTATGATTTCAGTTATGTAATAATATTCTAGATATCATCCACATTTAAAATTAATGATGTAATGTAATCGTATTAAAAAAATATGCGCAGCGACTTAGAAATATATATAAGAAATCACTTGTAGACTTTTTAGGATTCTTATATGATTTGACTTTGAATCGACCCACACGCGCAAGTGTCAAAAGGTAATTGGTCAGCTAGATTAAATGTAAATTTAAACTACACAGTACAGCTCGACGAAATTACTACGAAACACCTAAAAAAAACCAAAGGGCAGACCAGCAGAGCATCAGTTCAAGCAGCATATACAGCGTCTTCAAATCGACACTAAATGCAGACGTATCCAGCCACCCAGTAATTGAAGCTCTGCCAATTATCATCATCAAATTATCGGTTGTTTCTCCATGATGATTTGAGTATAAAGTGTTAATAAAACGTAGAACTGCACAAGTATAACTTATTCATTTCAAATGCGTAGGGAAAATATTAATACGATATATAACAACAAAATTATCGGGTAAAGCATTAAAAGTTATAAAGACACAACTAAATGGACAAATTTAAAGAAATATTTAAACGAAGTATTTGAATTGCAATACTCAGCGTCGGCTTTACAATTACAAATTGACTAGATAAAAATTAACCCTGGGGAAAGCGTAAACTAAAAGAACAGACACTAGGATTATATATTAAAGGATTAATTTACCCTTTAAAAGTTATGGTGAAAGTGAGGGATCCAAAAACTTTAGAAGAAGCGAGAAGTATAGCTAGTAGCGAGAAAGTTTGCGAGAGTTTGAAGTAGAAAGAGAAACACAAATTGTTTTTAATAAAAATAAACGTCATAACTTTAATAATGGTAATACAAATAATGGTAAACCATCATACTTTAATCACAACAACAGAAATAATTGTAATAATAATTTTAACAATAAACCTATACAATGTTAAAAATGTAATGGACTTCATTTTTCTAATAAATGTGGAGCGAATTAAATCTAACCCTCCAATCAAAGAATACTAAATAATAATGGATATAATAATAACAGTTACATCCACTATAATTAGGACCATTTGAAGTAATTACAATTATAAGAAACAAAAATATTCTAATTCAAAGTGTAAGACGATAAGTGACTGTTGATAAAAATAATGTAAAACTATACCACACCAATTAAAATAAATTAACAATTTTTTTTTTAATTTTACAGATAAAGAAAGTATAGAAAAAAAATAATAATATTAAATTTAAATAGACAAAATATTATTTGGGAAATAATTACAAAAAAAAAAAGAAATTAAAACTCAGTGAATTATATATTTAAATAACACACATACGTTACATGTGTATGCATAAAAGTTCTCCGATTTGCTATTTTTTAAGATGTTTATGGTTTCAGTTATGTAATAATATACTATAAGTTCCATCTACATTTAAAATTAATGGTGTAGGTGTAACAAAATCATATAAAAAATATACACAACGATTTAGAAATAGATACAAAAAATCTTATATAAAATATATATATATATGATGTAACTGTTTAACTCGGCTGGGTACCCTTTTTATGATTCTTATATTATTTAACTTTAAATTAACCTACACGCGTAAGTGGCAAAAGCTACTTGGTCAACTAGCTTAAATATACATTTAAACTAATCAATAAAACTCGACAAATTTATGAAATCCCTAAAAAAACAAAGGACTGACCAAAAGGGACCGTTCGAGCAGCATATATAACGGCTCCGAATCGCCGTCTGTCCGAAATTAGCCCTACGACTTAGTCGTATAAATTCGAAATTAGTAACAAAATTTAGAATTTTTTTAGCAACCGATTCCTTCATAGTAAAAATCAATTTTTTAAAAACTGGGGGGGCAACTCCACGTAGCCCCTTGACTTTGTCCGATCAGCTCCAGACCGGTGTCAATATTTAGCAACCTTTCTGAAAATAATTGCAACCTCAATAGAACAATTTGCAACCTATTTTCCCATCTGTTATAATCCGTACAAGATCGAATTTGTCGGATCAACTTTGTAGCAAATGATTATATAACATATAGTATATGACCAACGATCAAAACTAGTCAATATATAGAACACAGAATTAACAGAATTAAATAATGGCAATAGTATTAAACTATTATTTAAAATTATTATTTTTCAATAAAAAATAAATTTTTTTCATCATACATTATAAGAATATTACATTTTTTTTCAAATTGTCTTATTTCTATTTATTTATTTTTTAGTCTACTTATCATCAAATTATATGTTTAATTATACAAAATAAATTATTAATTAAATATTTAACAGATAGCATTTCATGAGTTCGTTGTCAAATTAGTTTATATTCTATTATTTTTTTAGAAATGTAATTTAGAAAGGTTCATAAGAAGTTGAATATTGAAATATTGAGACAATGAGTGGAGAACTCCCTTTTCCTGAAAAAAAAAAATTATGAATACACAAATTGGACCAAAACTTTATTTTAGAATACATCGAAATGTTATTGATGTTAAAAGTGGTACTTATTACAGAATTACCAAATTATCTAGTGGAATACTATGTGTATAACATGTTATTTATATCAAATACTTTTGGAAAGTATTATACTTAAGTCTATACATTTATAATATACATGGTGGATTCAACTTAAAATCAAATAAAATAATAAAATATACAACCATATAAGTCCAACCAAAAAAATTAATGTTCGAAATAATACTCCAATTTTAAAAAGAGTTTTTTACTCTCCTCCTATCAAGTGCATAAATTGAAAGAGTATTTAGTGTAGGCTCCTGTGTAATAACAACAACAAAGAGTTAATAAAGTGAATGAAATTTCTAAAATATTTATATGTATCTTGCAATATTTGGTATTTTTCATGATACTTATATATTAGTATTATCGATGACGTCGAGATTCGGGGAAGGGGTAACTATTAATTTGCCCCAGGCCCTAAAATTTTGACAGCCCCAGTACCCGTTTTTTTTTTTATTAATTTTTGTTGAGGAAGCTAAGTTTTAAATGTTATATGCACCTTATTTGTAGTCTTATCAAATTTAAATTCGAATAAAATGGTGGACATATAATCAAAAATAACGGTTTTGTGTGCGTAATATAGCGTTTGTATGACAAATATTTATAATCACTGATTAAGAAGAAAATCGCAAGTGGTTGCGATCCAGAATGACTAAAATAGACATATGTATATAACATATTAACATATAGCCCAGATACCAAAACTATTTTGACCAGTTCTTTGAAAATGTTATATTTGAAAAATTCATTCTGGATGCACCTATACATTATAATAGTTTATGTACAAAATTTCAAATGAATCTGCATAATAATTTTGGCTATACACTGATCAATAGACAATTAGTGGATGGTATTTAAATCAAATATATTAAACCATTAATAAATATAATACAATATAGATGTTACATATATTATAGAAATTATTACGGAAAAATATTGTTTTTTAGTTATGATTTCAATCCCATTTGCTGGAACGTTTATCGAGGTTTGGCGAAAGCTATTGAAATTGAAAATGTAATCTTAATTTCGTGCAAAGAGTCAAACATATATAAGTGAAAAAAATAAGTTTTCTAGTAAAGCCGTTTAAAATATAATAGTATTACATATACACATATATGTATAAATATACACATTTTATTTTGTACTCATTGTCATGCATTTTGACATGGCTATGTAACACATGCACAGTGTTTTGTAATCCCAATAGAAAATAATGGACACATAAAAAAAGCGATTGTTTAAAAGTTCTTTATGGCATCTTTGAAGAAATTATCGATCAAAACACAAACTGTCTGAGACTGTGTAGATATTACGACTTTGACTTAATTCGATTTTTTATTCGGTATAATGTTTCCGATAAACGAAATTGTTGTTTTTTTTCCGAAGTTATACGCCTGATTTTTAATAGACAGAGATTTAATGAGCGAGCCGAGATCAAATAATTTAATATTTAAAAGCATATAAAAACATCCACGTGAATGATAATATGACAAACGTAACAAATCAATTGCGCATTATAAATAATACCTAACAATGTGTTATTCGTGAAAACCGCGTATATCGTTATTATAATAAAACAGATGCCAAGACTTGTAATAGCAAGTGATATGTTGACATATTTTATATTCGACAATAAAAAAAAAAATATTAATATTATAGGCATTCCGCCGTACGGTAAAGAAATCGTGTTCGATTCGGATCGCGTGTCGGCCGAAACGATTAAGTATTCAAATTGGCGAGGGTTATAATAGAGAAAGAAAAACAGGCGTTTATTGTATAAAGGTTCGATATCGCTTGTACGGGTATGAGTACAACAGAAGTGCGTATTTATGAGATTTTATTCTGAATTATTAAATACACGAACGTATGCTATCGGTGTAGAACTAATGGTTTTTTCCGGTTATTGCTCAGATTTAAATTGATAATTTCACCCGTCAATACTGCAATATTCATATTTTTGATATTATATGAACCAACTGCAGATACTTTAAAGGTTAAGTTTGTAGTCAATAATAAATGGTTGTCCATTCGACTTTGTACGCTATATGCAGCAACAATACGCAACTATACTTTGTAGTATCATTCCCGCCGATCGTTTCCACAGAAAACAGTATAGTCGTGTCACCAAGATTTGAACGATGTGAGTTTTTTAAATTTTTTTTTTTTTTTAGTTTCTACTTGATTAAGAATGCGATTAGAAACAATAATATTACTTTGCGAACGACATTATACTTACGCTTTTTAAAAAACTTATAATTTATAGCTTATTTCAGTGGCTCTCAAAACTTTTTTGGGTCGCGCGTCCCCGAAAATAAAAAAATTAATCGCGCCCCCTATGAATAAATAATAAAAATTATTCATCATTTAATTTTAAATATAAACGTTATATTTTGATTTAATGTAAAGAAAAAAATATTTTTTATTTATTAATGTAAAAATTTGAAATCAACGGTTTAACACTTTAACTGCTACATGCATTTATTTTTCAACATCAAGTTTCAGACTGTATTTCGATTTTAATACGGCAACTGAGGAAAATACTGATTTACACAAATATAATGGTGCAAATGGAATGTATTAATATACGCAAAGCTTTGTTGGCATCTTCGGGATAATTCATCATTCTTGTTGTTCCAAATTCCTAAAAGTGACAAGGAAGAAAATTTTATCGTAATCAGGAATAGATGAAATTGGACGATTGCTTATCCTTCCTCTGTAATTGTGAAACTCGATTATGGTTTTTTAGTAAACGAGTCTTCAATCCAATTTCATTGTATTATTAAATTTCTTCTGGAAAATATTTTTCAAAATTACTTTTAAGAATCATCGGGTGATCAGAAATTGTTATAAATATTTTAAATGTGGAAAACAAGTGGTTTTTGTTAGTTTCCTTTTCTATAGGTCGATTTTTTTTTTTATAAAAGTTATCACGTTATACTTTATCATATAACTGCAGGATATAATTTATTTACACTATACCTTGTAATGATGTGTTGAGTATATTAAGTTTTTCAAAAATATCGCATAAGTATGCTAATTGAATTACAAGATCACGAAATGTTCGTAAATAATTTTAATCTTATACATTTATTTAAAAATAAATGTATAGTATTGTAGTATAGTGTACAATATCAGTATTTACCACAAGCCTTCTCCTATAAGTGCTAGGGAGGCACGCCTCAAAGTTGAGGAACCGCTTATTTAATCGTTTTGTAAACTTTTACCATACAAAAGTTTATATATTTTCATCAGGTAAATATAATGTTGACCCTGGAGGGTATACAATCGTGAGAGTCTACTTTAAAATCGGGAGATTTTACCACCGCCCAGTATTATAGTACCTTTTATTATCCACGGGTGTTTGGGACTCAACTCGAATCCGTCGTAGAAGTCTCATGCACTACTGATCGGAATAGCGCATGAGGGTTATTACTTACACTGGACTCTATGGTGTCTAGTACAAAGACAGTTCAGCCCATTGCGATCCCCATGGTGTCGCGGCCACATACGTGACGGCGATGTGACGGTGATTCTGACGGCGGTCAGAAATACAGAAATAGTTAATCGTTAATTATGTTCGAAAAAAAGCATATAGATACTTTTTAATTTAAATTTAATGAGATGGTTGTGTTTATTAAACATTTCAAAGTTTTTCATAGTCTTTTCATAAATTGACAGTTGAAACACACAAAAATAAATACATTTCTAATGATGACAGATAATTACTAAAAGTTAGTACAAATAGTAAATACGCACATTTGAAATGTTTTCTTTCTGTACAAATTACTTGTCTCGTACGATGTAAATGATAAAATATTTGTAGCCGGTTAAACCGGTATTAAACGGTTCAAATTAGAATTTATTAGAATGGTGTGTCATGAGGGGACTAACTTTATTTCTAAATCTATTTCGGGGATCGTGACATTAATAGGGTTGAAAAGCAATAATTATCTGAGAATATCCTATATAGTCGAAAAGGCGAGTACACTATACAAAGGCATCTGCATTTGACGTGCGATGTGTTCATTTTTAATTCCGTTTTACGAGGTAAATGTAAGTTCTCATACGATATACAACAGGTAAAAATCACCCATCGGTATGTTCCGTCACGAAAATATATATCTAATATTATAATATGTAATTTACTACACGAATACAAATTATAACAATTAAAATTTTCTTCTTACATTATAGCCACCAAGGGACAGTAAAGGCTGACTTAACTTAAATGTAGTTACAGTGACTTGTTACTATTATTAAAATATTTAAAAAAAAGGGCTACAACCCGTTTGGACCAACTTTTCTGAAACACAACCCGTTTGGGCTAAAAAATATAATTTTTACATAGCCCGTTTGGACTAGTGTTTCTCTTACCATTTTAACAATCTTGGGACTGTCTTTGGCATGGTTAAAAATGGTTTCAATTATTTCATTTAGCTTATCATTAGCTATAATAGTTACACGAACGTTACACGAACGATTTGTACACCGAAAACAAAAATTACGATTCTTTAAAACATTACACTTATTGAATTTTAAATTGTCGACTATTATACACGTATTACCTCGTTTTGTTTTAAAAACATTTTCGATTTGTGTATCCATTACGTGATTTGAATTTACTGTGTAGTAGCTGACACGGTCGTTGTTTTATTATAGATTATATATTCGTGTATAATTTGTAGTTTGTTTTGTTATTGAACAAGTTATCCTATCGTGGAATATTTTATCAATATAAAATTGGTCCAAATGACTCCATTAAATTCTGGTCCAAACGGGTTGCAGTTTTATTAGTGGTCTTAACGTTCCTGGTCCAAACGTGTCTTCCCCAAAAAAAGGATAACCCAGAGGTATTAAAACTGTCGCGGCTACCAGGGGCATCCAAGCCAATAATCAATATTAACCTATATGTATACTGTAATGTATATTATATATATATTATATATAGATACAAATGTATTTATTAATATTATTTTAATAAAGGGCTTTTATCATGAACAGTATGATTGTATATATTCGTATTATCGTATTATTATAGTTGTATTGTGATACAGTGTGTCTCGCCGGGATTTACACAGAGCTCCAATACAGATGATCAAATTCTGTTTTTATATGAGCATCTCTGGGCAGCGCAAATTTTGCTGACAATAGTTTAGTAAATGTAAGCGTATTTCTTACTAAAGAAGTTAAAAAATGTACTTTTTATTTTATAACTTTTATGAATTTTGAAAATAGCCATTTTATAGGGCTTATTTTTCTGAAAATTTGGACGGTTCAACTTTCAATTTCCATAAACTTCTAGATTTTTAAAAATGTTTCTAGTCTACAAGAAAATAGTGTACTATTTACAAGGTTATAATAATAATTATTACAATATCGGAAAAATGACGAGGTGATAATGATTGACATTATTTCTTCGTGAACTAAAAAAAATGCTGAAAAAATCATAAGTCCAATGAAAACTGAAAGTTGAACCGACTGTGGAGATTCTCAGAAAAAGAAGCCATATAAAATGGCTATTTTCGAATTTCACAAAAATGATAAAATAAAAAGCTAATCGCCGTTACCGAACGTCCGTCATCATAATTAGCCTTAGCCCAGGGACGCTCGTGAAAAAAAAAAAATAAAAACTATAGAATTTGACTGTCACCATCGAGACGGGAGTGACGTCGCTCCGCGGGAATCCCGGCGGGACACCCTGCACGTGTACAACGCAATCGTCGCGCGCCGGCGCGCTGCTGCAGGGTAAACGACGACGAGGCGGCGGACGACCAGACCGCGATGGACGTGCGGCTGTTCAAGGTGACGGGGCTGATGCAGCTGGTGCGGCCTGCCGGCGGCCGGGCGGGCCGGTGGTACCGGGCCGCGGTCGGGGGCCTGGTGCGGCTGGCGTTCGTGTTGCAGAGCACGCAGCTGGTCGGGCTGTACTTCGCGCTCAACGACTTCCAGCGGTTCGCCAACATGGCCGTGCTGGTCATCAGCGGCCTGATGAGCCTGTACAAGGGCCACGTGCTGGTGGCGAACGCGGACCGCGTGTGGGACACGCTGAACGTGACGCGGTACGCGTTCGTCACGTGCAGCGGCCGGGACGCGTCCCGGCTGCGGCGCACCGGGGCCGTGCTGCGGCCGCTGCTCCGCGCGTTCTTCGTGTTCAGCTACCTGACGCTGGCCATGTGGATCACCATGCCGTGTTTCATGCACGACCCCGTGCTCATGGTCGCGCTCGACGGCACCGTCGCCGAGTACCGCATGACCGTCAACAACCTGTGGATACCGCTGCCGCCGGCCGTGTACAACTCGCCGGTCGTGTGGACCGCGGTCTACGCGGTCGAGGCGCTCATGGTGTCCGTCAACGTGTTCGTCTGGGTGCTGTTCGACTGTTACCTGATCACCATGTGCTTCGTGCTCAACGCGCAGTTCCGCACCATGTCGGCCGCGTACGAGAAGCTCTGCGCCGACCCTTCGGCGGCCGCGGACGGTGGGACCAATTTCTTCGTTTTTAAAGTTTTTTTTCGCCGCTCTCGTGCACGTAGAGCCGGGTACACACCAGACGCGCACGAGCGTCCGGAAATGTTTGTTGCAACATTATCATATGTTTGCCAGTGTTCGTCAATGCGTTTGTGCTGTTCAAAAAGTACAGTTATATATTATCTCTAACTTGTATAATGTCTGATCAAATCGCCAGTGCTGCGTTTATTGTCATACATAGCGTACTTGAAAAGAAAATAGAATGTAAAAACCGTAAGCGACGCCGATTTTGGGTGACTCCTGCTTTACAAAGTCGAAAGATTTATAGTGGTATTACACTTGACACGGGCCACTTTAAAAAACTCTTGTCGTATGTCTTCTGAAGACTATGAAGTACTAATTAATTTAATTGGTCACAACATTTTTAAAAAAGATACCAATCATAGAAGTTCTATTCCAGTGAAAGAGCGATCATCAGTAACATTAATATATTTTGCTTACTGGAGATTCTTATACAAGCTTAATATTATTAATATTATTGTCGATATCACACGAATATAAATTTGATAGTTCAACCAATGCATCATTTTTTTTTATTTTGTAGAAGTAAGATTTTTCTTTTGGGTTCCATACAACAGGTTTTTCGCGATAGGACTCAATTAGTTGAATTACTTTATCTTGATCCCAAGCATTTTCTGAATTGCAGCTTATTATTATTATAAACTTTATTTTATTTCATTCTATTTAATTATATAAAAATATAAAAGAATAAACAATTGCGTATTGACCGTTGCAGCAACAATACGACACGGACAATTTATCGTCCAAACCAGATAAGCAAAACGCGCCGAACATAGTAGCAACGTTGCAAAACGTTTTGCGCGTCTGGTGTGGACCCGGCTTAACCTTGTACGGTAGCCCTTTCGTTTGTCATTACGCACGCGTTACATCCCGGTCGGTTGTACTAACCGACGGGGAAATATACGTCTCTGCACGCGTGCATTAAAATACAGCGATGACCGAGGAATGCTGCCGGTACATAGGCATATAAGATTTGGATGCTTAGCGCTTTGGAAAATCAACTTTTAGAAAACGTTTGTTTTTATATTTATGTTTTCATATCTACGCGGAGGGAGGGGGGGGGGTAAGACGGGTACCAGTTTAAAATTATTTTATTCTGCAACCGTAGTCGTTGGTAAAGTTTTATTTTTATTAGTTCTAACTTGTTAGGCATTACTCGCAATAGTCGTAGTACCACGATACAGTTTCATACGTGTGAATGAGTTTATGTCCGATAGAGAAGACGAGAATTATCAAAAATTGGTGGTACTGTATTGGTTGTATTAGTCCAGTGCCGTGTACGTCATACGCTCATACCTACGCCACATACGATGATTATAAATTGTTTACTTTTCGAAAATTCAAAATAAAATCGAATCATTGATTTCAAATGGAGTATTAAAAAAAAAAAACTCGTAGCAAATCTGTAAAAAAAATAGTTTATAATTCTAGTTATGATTTATATGAATCTATGAGAGATATTGCTAATAATACATATTGAAAATTATTATACTATTTTTTTATTTGTTAATAATTATTTTAAAACATTGAACTGAAAATGAATATTGAAAAGTATATACGATAATGTGGCAAACAAAATAAATATTACTAAAAGTATTATTTTCCAAAACATTGCTTTTCTATATTTTGGTATTCTAAAACTCGGCATTTTAACATTATATGATTTTGTAAAACCTGCCTCAGTTCTACTGATATTATCGAAATAAATCAAATATACTAATTTAGACTATATAGTACGGGAAAAAGTCGAACGACCTACCTATCCGTTGACTGAACGGAAATTAATTTTTCATTATTATTTAATCCATACCGATGTCGGTATAATACCGATATACCGATTTAAGGTCGGTATACAGTCAGTTTAGTTATAATGGAATCAAAGTAGTTGATTATTTGAAAATATATATAAGACAGCAATATATAAATACGGCTCATGGGAAGGGATCTATGTCCCATTTCAACCCCCCGTAGTTAGTAATTACGCTCCTGATTAATTCTATTAATAATATATTTTGTAACACTATTGAATTCGAAATTATCGAAAATATCGAGGATATTTATATTACCAATGTATTTAAAATGTTGAAATTACATATGTATAAAAAGAATGTATTGAAATTACCGTATCGAAATATATAAAAAATAATACCATCACCTTTAAGTACTTAAATATAAGTACATATATATAAACTATTTTTCAACTTTTATTTTTTTGTTTTAGTGTTATTGTATATTAGCCAGTTGAGGACCATACTATGAAAAGCGTAATACCCAATTCGTATTATCATCCCTTAATTGTCTTGGAAAAATAACTTTTTTTATTTTTAATTTCTAGAAAATTGCATAATGACGAAACAAATTTTCGTGGACCTTTTAAAGCATTGAAATCGAAAATCCAATAATAACTGTTTATCACGTTCCGTAACACTATATTATGTTCATTACATTTTACAAACTGAATGCTGACAATATTTAATAACACTGTTGCAGATATTAGTGCGAAAAATGATGAAGTGAAAATGAATGATTACGACGATTTGATGGAACACATAAAAGATAGTCAACGAATAATGAAGTGAGCATAATAGCGTTTGTGAAAATTTAGATATTTTACTCGCGTATCATGTTGGTTAGAGTCTTTTGTGTAGAATAACTTGTTTTCGAATATATTACCCAACGTTTCGTGTTATACAGGATTATCGTTTACTTCAATTTTATGTCCTGATTTTTTTTAAATCTGTCCCGCGTGATAATCACCATTTTTCCTTACACTTAATGTACAACTAATTATTCAATACAATGGTATTTTTAGGTTATTTTTTGAGTTTGACCATTTTAGCGGGTATATTGTATTATTATAAAACTGTTTTTGTCTACAAATATTTTAATTGTATTTAAAAACTATATAATAATTATTATACGTATGTAATATATAATATATTGTATGCTATATATGCACATTTGGTGGGATGGTCGTTGCTGCAAATCAAATCTTTTCTATCTTCTATTTGCACGAGATAAATGAAATGTTCGATATGTGTCTGATTTCGGGAGAACGAATTTTGCGAGGAAATATTTTTATTTTTATTTATTCGTCTGCGGTACGAAAAACAAAATAATAAAAGCATCCAATTTTCGTATCGCTGAAATTGGATGGGCTGCAATAACAACGGCGTTGTTTTTTTAGTGGGCCACCGCACACTCTAGAGCTGTTTCAATTTTACGTATACGGCTTTATTTCGGTAAAGTAATATAAGCTCAACGAGGTTGCGATAAAATCCTACTATAGTAGGGGTTGTGAAATATAACAGCGGCTGTTGTTGACGCGATATAACATCGTTTGGCCTCGGGGCGTCTACTCCTCAAATACCGTTCGGTTTGCAAACAAATCCCCGGGGTGGAATTGAGCGACCGCCGCCCGTTGCCGTGGCGACATCGAATGATGGGCTAGGAGACCCGGGCAAAAAGACCCGGGCAAAGCACTTTGACGCAATCCCTCCGGCGGTGGTTGTTTGTGAACGCACGCCTACACATTTCATGTAATATAAACTCATGGCAAACAAAATATATTATATTACGCGCAAAAGCTTTGAGCGTTTCCAATTACGATAGGATTTCGGGGAATTCGGGTCGCCGTTGACGTCATTCCAGTTTTATAATACGAAACACGCCCTCCGAGAACTCTTTGTGGCAAAAGAGAAGCGACGCAGCGGGGACGGGATTGGGGACGTTCACTTTAATTAATTTTATCGTGAAATAAAGTGCTCGAAGAGAAAACTATTCAATAGCAGTATGTACGCCTCGAACCGTTGCTAAAAATAATTACTTCGTAGAACGAAGAATTTATCAACGTGTGCAAAATGTTCAGATATATTTTTGAACATTTTTGCTCGAATAGTTGTTGAACATTTGTATAAACTATAATTGATGAATATTTAAACGCCGAAGCAACATTATTTTATGAATTGCTAAAAGTTCGTTTATTTACTCAGATAGCACTATAGATACTTTTAAATAGTTTTGTTGTCGGTTCAAGACAATGGCGTTCAAATATTAGAACATGTTTTAAATCAAATTATGTCACTTGAGAAATAATAATAAAACATATTATTATTGACAAACCCTGGTCATAATGTTTAATGTTCAACACGCTGTATGTAATATATTATTATTTAGAAATGAACAAAATTAATTGACTTATAGTACAATTTTATTTAATGTTCATAAGTCATAACTCAAAATATTTTCTTTTCATTATATGTGATACTATCGTACTTATAAGATTTAATTTAAGTCTTAAAAACGATCTTTGTAAACGTGCGTTAATCACCTTATCTGTAATAGAGTGGATGATTAATTGTTTTCTAATTTCGAGCATTTGAAAATAGAAATTTGTATATGTAAGTGCGGAACAAATATTAGCCCTAATATATGAAAATTACATAATAGTAATATCATCCAATTCCCAATCAGTCTGTGCCCCATAATTTCGTAATCTTATCTGGCGACCCGTGTTGAGTAATAATAATAACATAAAATATTTTTATTTCTTATTTAAATTTTATACTTTTTTATTTCTATTACAGGAAACTGGATGATTTTTTCGACATCGTACGACCAGTGGTCCTAGTTCAAATAGTGAACGGTTCATTTTCAGTAGTAACTTTAATGTTTATTCTCTCATTGGTGAGTGTATTCTGGTATAAAAGTTATACCGGATTAGCCGTTTGCGTGAAATCGACAAGGCCTTTAAGCAATTAAATAATTAGTTATTTTTACGTATGAATATAATTTAATCATTTTTGAACGAATAACAAATAAATCCTAAGACACATTGACTGTCATGAAATTCCAAATTAAACCACAACGACCATTGACTTCGCCGTTTTGGTGGTTAACTTTGACAGTTTTTGAAAGAAAAAATGAATCAATAAAATTAAAATTGTACAAAATATAATTTTAAACGACGTAATAATATTGTTTAAAAACTTTAAAAAGGACGATTATTTATATGAAATAAATCGTAAGTCGTGTGAATATTAAAAATATGAAAAATTAGGCATATAACCACTTATCATAAAAAGAAAAATGTAAAACGAAATAACGTTTTATACAATTATATGAAAAATTGAGCCGGTGATCATAATTATTAACCTTACTTTTTGCATGTTATGTAAACCTTTTTAAAATGTTGTAATAAAAACATAATTTATACCGTTCGATACCTGTTTGACGAACATAATATTAGGATTTAAAGAAAACGTGTTTTAACGAGTATTTAAGCCACATCGATTATTTATTTTCACATTTTTCTGATTGCATATACAACGTTGGTAGTATAATAATTTCCGAAATAGTATGAACATTTTTTTTTGCGTTCGTTGTCCGATTATTAAATAGACAATCGTCAACGAAAATATTTTAACTAATTTTTCCGATAGTACGTTAATGAATTTATTCATTCAGTGGAAAAAAAGTGTTGTAATTAGCATTTAACTATCGATGATTTCTTGAGATCGGTATATCTGATCTCGTGATATCGGTGTACTTAACAAATGAATAAGAAAAATTTCACGTCTGGAACCTAAACGTGTTATGACTAAAAAACCGACGATAGAATTACTCTACTTATCACGTCATATAATAATATACTATACTCTGGGCGTTTACATTTTACTTACAGAGATTTGACACTTAATATTATCTATTTTTAGCTGTATATTATGGGTTGGTCAGTTGTATCGCCACCATTTTTGAAATTTTCCGCAGGTTTTATATCACTTACCATGCAACTGTACATTTACTGCTACGCGTTCAACTACATAGAGACAGAAGTAAATTATATTAATTAATTTGTTCAATCAACCTTAGAGTTATAACATTTTCATAGTGTTCATGTGGAAACCAATTCAATTACATATTTCGTTAATCAATTGCGTCTTCTAGAAATGTTCGATGAATTTTGGATTATACAGCAGTAATTGGACTGCGAAGGATCTAAAATTTAAAAAAACCTTATTGTTGGCGATGAACTTAAACTCGGCCCACAATAGAGAGATGAAAGTGTCACCGACGTCGATCGTAAATTTGGCTATGTTCGCCAGGGTAAATATGTTACTATCATTATCTTTTTAATCTGTATTTTCATTTTTATGTATATAATAAAATATTTTAAATATATTCCTATCCGGACAATCGATGTTCGGATTAACAACGTCCTGCTGTACGCAGTTACTTTTAAAATAAAAATAACCGTTATTGATTTATATTAATAATCTATGTAATAATTAACAGGTGATGAACATGTCATACTCGATATTGCCCATATTATTAAATGTAAGCACCGGAAAAGAAAATGCAGCTGTTTGAATTTTCCTTTCACACGATACATACGAAGTGTAGAATTATAGTAGAGTTTCTATACTGGTATAATGTTAATATAAGTCCAGTTGTATTTTGAATGGCTATGTAAACATAAAATAATATGTACGAGTAGTTATGGTAAAAAAAAATTTACGTATTTAAATGTGTGTCTGTCGCTTATACCAAACGTTTATATCATCGATGAAACATTAGAAATTTGTGAATTATTGTTATTTATAGAATTATAATAAATAGATATATCAAACCGATAACATTTACATCAATAGTTTTTCCTAAAAATAGTGTATAAAATTATTAATATAAAAATCAGCATATCGTACAATAAAATGTGTTTTATCAAGTTTGAACACAATAGCGATTGAATTCATTGGCGGAAAAATAATTTTCTAAGTTCTCGAGTTTTTCTGTTCACCAAATCGAGGAGATTACAAGTCTGTAATTTTCCGATCTAGTGGGTTCATCCAGTGCCGGATCACCCATTAGGCGGAGTAGGCGCCCGCCTTGGGGCCTTACTCATTTAAGGGGCCCCGTGAAAACGAAAAACCACACTATTTTTTATTTAATAATACCTGTATCATATTTACGAGATTACGGAACAAAAGTCAATATGAAATATAAAAAGTAAGTTGTAGGTATTATACGCAGTATTAAAAATAAAATTATTTGGTGGATTTTATCGTCGTGGTAAATAAGTACTTGATAATATCTATCATATATTGATATACGGCGACGGTGGCAGTGACGAAAATAATTACATAACCGTCGTTATCTGTATTTTATTGTAGTTATTTGTATAAATATCAAAAATAGATTTTAATGGCCACATGGCTACATCATTATTCGTTGTACGTACTATTATAGATAATATATAGCTTTAATCATTTTATTTGATATCTATCACTTGAGAGAAGTATCGTATCGAGTTCTGTCAAATTGCTAAATTTTTGTGCTTTGAAAGGTAAGTTTTTAGTTTTTACACACGCGCGTTCATAACGCCTCGAGTGTAACTAGCTTTATTATTTTATATAATATACAGTAAACTGTCGATTATCAGTGGTTTTCTGTGCAGAGTAGACTTTGAAATCCCGTACTTTTTCTCTGCGTCCCGAAAAGTTATTTTTTTTGTCCTTAATTCTATTCTATTACGGCTTTTTTTAAAGTTTCTACCGAATAATTTTGATACGGTTTTCCACCAACTTTTTTAACATATTTTCCCATTCGAATCTTAATAATAAATACCTACCTAGAGAGTGAAGTGTCCTAAGTAACCCGGTTTGACGGTAATGAATGAAAGCAATATACATCTTTTATGTATTATTCAATCTAGGTATGCTTCTATAAAATATAACTTTTGTTTTTCTAAAATATTAGAATCCAAGATGAAAAGGTATCAAAGTGGTGCAGAAAAAAAGAAGAAAAAGAAGAGAAATTAATGAAACTTGATTTAGAAATTATTTATTAATATTAGTTTTTTATTATTAAAGTTGTTTATTTTAACTATAGGGTAGCAAAGTTAAAGATGTATGTAAAAAATAATTTTGTTGGGGCCCAAAATTTTAATTGCCTAGGGGCCCACCAATGTTTAATCCGGCACAGGGTTCATCATATTATTGTGTGGACGGTGCCGGCGGCCTGGGGCACTTTAATATTAATTAAATTCTATATATAGCATCTCGTCACTGTCAAAGTCAGGAACTTTAAAGTTTACAAATTTAATATTAAATGGGATTCGGCAACTGCGTTGTTTGCTGTCAGCCCGGGCAAACCCTCGAGCAAACCCGGGCAAACCCGGGCAAACCCGGGCAAACCCCTGCAGCTGCAGCCTTTGTGTAGCCTGCAGACCTGTCAATTCCGGGAAAACGTGCTAGGTGCCTGGCGAGAGTATTGACGTTTTTTCTTCCCAAGTTTTGAGTATCAGCTATAGACTTTGCGCGTGTCCCGGATTTTGATGACCTGAATACGCAGAAAACGCTCATCGAAACTAAAATGTTAAAACTTAAAACTTCAAATTACTGCGATTTAAATAGAATTCAATATATAATATATGATTTAAATAGATTGAAAATGCAAAAAGCATTTAAACTGTGAACTGTCAAGTTCTATACAAAGTATCAAAAGTTTTTATTTTTAATTTCTAAGGAAATACAAAATTACATTTCCACCGTGAATTAAACATAATATATTTTTTTATTTGTTTTTATTCCTAAAAACTAGTTGATATATATTGCTCTAAGTATAGTGTTTATGCGTTGCATTATTATTAATTATTATATGCCGAATACACCAAATAATCCAAAATAAAAAATATTTCGGTTTAAAAATTTAATAACAAGTTGACTGCGTTCATAATATTATAGTTCTATATATTTAGGTATAAATTTGCTAATGTTCCAGACGTTCCAGTGATATCGACTTGTGCGATCTGTACATGTTCTATTAATTAACAATGTAGAAGAAAATTAAGAAAGTCGTACAAAAAAAAAACCTGACATCATAATGAAAGCATCAAAAAAACATGCATAGATCGTCTATGGTTACATTAATACATTGAATAATTTACATAATAGATACATTACGTTGTATTAATGATTTCCGCGATCAGATAAATTATACAATTCTTACTTGGCTTGTGAAATTCCCGTAAAATTCGCTTAACTCTAATTATGAATAAAATATTATAATTATATGCTCTTCATTGTACGTACTTTTAATAATAATAATAAAATCATATTTCACATCGAAATCGTGTCACTACTATCCGCTATAAAGCACTTATTACGAATACTTTGTACAAATAATATTCAAATTTTTAATTTATAATAAAATAATACCTACATCGCAATTAATCAAGATTTCTATTAATCGTTTTCAAATGTCATATTTACGGTATGGTAATAATATTTGTTATTAAATGAACAAATGAATAGTTTACTATTTCAGGTTTGATTTAGTAATATACGAGTAATTCATTCGAGATATTTTTGAGTAGTATTTTCCATCACGACGCAGATGCTCAATATATTTAATATTTACTGTAAGTATTTCATGTTACAACGGTCTTCGTGTTCACTAACCCAATGGTAGATTACTTTTTGTTCAGAGGATACAGACCCATTATTCAGAAGGGTCGCCGTGATTTCGCCGCGCCTATAAAACCTTTTAAACGCTGTCCCGAAAATATTTGTCTGAAACCTGTTTTTGTAACACGGTACGACTGCACAATGTACATAAATAATAATAATAATATGTCGTGTGAATATTAAAAATATGAAAAATTAGGCATATAACCACTTATCATAAAAAGAAAAAATGTAAAACGAAATAACGTTTTATACAATTATATGAAAAATTGGGCCGATGAACATAGTTATTAACCTTACTTTTTGCATGTTATGTAAACCTTTTTAAAATTTTGTAATAAAAACATAATTTATACCGTTCGATACCTGTTTGACGGACATAATATTAGGATTTAATGAAAACGCGTTTTAATGAGTATTTAAGCCTCATCGATTATTTATTTTCACATTTTTCTGATTGCATATACAACGTTGGTAGTATAATAATTTCCGAAATAGTATGAACATTTTTTTTTGCGTTCGTTGTCCGATTATTAAATAGACAATCGTCGACGAAAATATTTTCACTAATTTTTCCGATAGTGCGTTGATGAATTTATTCATTCAGCGGAAAAAAAGTGTTGTAATTAGCATTTAACTGTCGATGATTTCTTGAGATCGGTATATCTGATCTCGTGTTATCGGTGTACTTAACAAATGAATAAAAAAAATTTCACGTCTGGAACCTAAACGTGTTATGACTACAAAACCGACGCTGGAATTATTCTACTTATCACGTCATATAATAATATACTATACTCTGGGCGTTTACATTTTACTTACAGAGATTTGACACTTAATATTATCTATTTTTAGCTGTATATTATGGGTTGGTCAGTTGTATCGCCACCATTTTTGAAATTTTCCGCAGGTTTTATATCACTTACCATGCAACTGTACATTTACTGCTACGCGTTCAACTACATAGAGACAGAAGTAAATTATATTAATTAATTTGTTCAATCAACCTTAGAGTTATTACATTTTCATAGTGTTCATGTGGAAACCAATTCAATTACATATTTCGTTAATAAATTGCGTCTTCAAGAAATGTTCGATGACTTTTGGATTGTACAGCAGTAATTGGACTGCGAAGGATCTAAAAATTAAAAAAACCTTATTGTTGGCGATGAACTTAAACTCGGCCCACAATAGAGAGATGAAAGTGTCACCGACGTCGATCGTAAATTTGGCTATGTTCGCCAGGGTAAATATGTTCCTATCATTATCTTTTTAATCTGTATTTTCATTTTTATGTATTTAATAAAATATTTTAAATATATTCCTATCCGGACAATCGATGTTCGGATTATCAACGTCCTGCTATACGCAGTTACTTTTGAAATAAAAATAACCGTTATTGATTTATATTAATAATCTTTGTAATAATTAACAGGTGATGAACATGTCATACTCGATATTGACCATATTATTAAATGTAAGCACCGGAAAAGAAAATGGAGCTGTTTGAATTTTCCTTTCACACGATACATACGAAGTGTAGAATTATAGTAGAGTTCCTATACTGGTATAATGTTAATATAGTTAATTAGTTAAAATATAGTTAATATAGTTGTATTTTGAATGGCTATGTAAACATAAAATAATATGTACGATTAGTTATGGTAAAAAAAAATTTACGTATTTAAATGTGTGTCTGTCGCTCATACCAAACGTTTATATCATCGATGAAACATTAGAAATTTGTGAATTATTGTTATTTATAGAATTATAATAAATAGATATATCAAACCGATAACATTTACATCAATAGTTTTTCCTAAAAATAGTGTATAAAATTATTAATTTAAAAATCAGCATATCGTACAATAAAATGTGTTTTATCAAGTTTGAACACAATAGCGATTGAATTCATTGGCGGAAAAATAATTTTCTAAGTTCTCGAGTTTTTCTGTTCACCAAATCGAGGAGATTACAAGTCTGTAATTTTCCGATCTAGTGGGTTCATCATATTATTGTGTGGACGGTGCCGGCGGCCTGGGGCACTTTAATATTAATTAAATTTTATATATAGCATCTCGTCACTGTCAAAGTCAGGAACTTCAAAGTTTACAAATTTAATATTAAATGGGATTCGGCAACTGCGTTGTATGCTGTCAGCCCGGGCAAACCCTCGAGCAAGCCCGGGCAAACCCTCGAGCAAACCCGGGCAAACCCTCGAGCAAGCCCGGGCAAACCCTCGAGCAAACCCGGGCAAACCCGGGCAAACCCCTGCAGCTGCAGCCTTTGTGTAGCCTGCAGAACTGTCAATTCCGGGAAAACGTGCTAGGTGCCTGGCGAGAGTATTGACGTTATTTCTTCCCTAAGTTTTGAATATCAGCTATAGACTTTGCGCGTGTCCCGGATTTTGATGACCTGAATACGCAGAAAACGCTCATCGAAACTAAAATGTTAAAACTTCGAATTACTGCGATTTAAATAGAATTCAATATATAATATATGATTTGAATAGATTGAAAATGCAAAAAGCATTTAAACTGTGAAGTGACAAGTTCTATACAAAGTATCAAAGGGTTTTATTTTTAATTTCTAACGAAATACAAAATTACATTTCCACGGTGAATTAAACATAATATATTTTTTTATTAATTATTTTTTTATTATTTATCCTAAAAACTCGTTGATATATATTGCTCTAAGTATAGTGTTTATGTGTTGCTTTATTATTAATTATTATATGCCGAATACACCAAATAATCAAAAATAAAAAATATTTCGGTTTAAAAATTTAATAACATGTTGACTGCGTTCATAATATTATAGTTCTATATATTTAGGTATAAATTTGCTAATGTTCCAGACGTTCTAGTGATATCTACTTGTGCGATCTGCACATGTTCTATTAAAATGAACAATGGAGAAGAAAATTAAGAAATTCGTACAAAAAAAAAACCTGACATCATAATGAAAGCATCAAAAAAACATGCATAGATCGTCTATGGTTACATTAATACATTTAATAATTTACATAATAGATACATTACGTTGTATTAATGATTTCCGCGATCAGATGAATTATACAATTCTTACTTGGCTTTTGAAATTCCCGTAAAATTCGCTTAACTCTAATTATGAATAAAATATTATAATTATATGCTCTTCATTGTACGTACTATTAATAATAATAATAAAATCATATTTCACATCGAAATCGTGTCACTACTATCCGCTATAAAGCACTTATTACGAATACTTTTTACAAATAATATTCAAATTTTTAATTTATAATAAAATAATACCTACATCGCAATAAATCAAGATTTCTATTAATCGTTTTCCAATGTCATATTTACGGTATGGTTAATAATATTTGTTATTAAATGAACAAATGAATAGTTTACTATTTCAGGTTTGATTTAGTAATATACGAGTAATTCATTCGAGATATTTTTGAGTAATATTTTCTATCACGACGCAGATGCTCAATATATTTAATATTTACTGTAAGTATTTCATGTTACAACGGTCTTCGTGTACACGAACCCAATGGTAGATTACTTTTTGTTCAGAGGATACAGATTACAGACCCATTATTCAGAAGGGTCGCCGTGATTTCGCCGCGCCTATAAAACCTTTTAAACGCTGGCCCGAAAATATTTGTCTGAAACCGGTTTTTGTAACACGGTACGACTGCACAATGTACATAAATAATAATATTATCTCCTTTAGCCATCGTTTATCCCGTACACATTAAATTGCTTTTTATTCCTTTCTCGTGTGTTCAGAACATTCTAAACGGCGCGGCGTATAGTAGAATCTTTATACAACGATCGAGTATCACGTACATAATATTCAACTGGAAACCATTTTAGTTTTACAAATAACAAAGGGTTCTCAATGTTTTTCAAACAAACCTACCTCGAGTAGTGGACCTCAAACTATTTTAAAAATATCCTCTAATTTTTTCATCGCAGCACTTTAAAACCGTTTTGTGGTATAGTTATTATTAATCACACTATTACTGTGAAATTCGCTGCACGTGAATTACGTCCCGAAATATAAAATCCTATAATCAGGTAGAAGGTACACGAATCGCGTTCGTATCACCTAAAATATATATTATATATAACACGTACAAATACCGTTTTGTCAAAACGACTTAGCGGGTTCGGGGTTGACAAGTACAAGGCGGTAAAAATCCTTAAGTCACGGAGGTAAATGATAATGGATAATCGTCGTAAATCGAAATCAAATATGATCGGAAAAGTTCTAATGACCTATATAAGTTATAAGTTATCGGCTGATTTACCAAATTAATGTCAGTAACTTAAAATTAACTACTTATGATTAAACTTTATTTGAACATCACGTCAGGTAATCTACACTACCAGTACGAAAAGTCAATTTACCGGATTTGCATGACGTAAAAATTCGTGTAGTAATTAAATATTTTGCAATTCGTGTAATTATAATATATCATTGGGACGCATTTTATGTATAAAAGCGATTTCTGGGCCCGATTCGTGTGCTGTCGTGAAATTAATGAAAATTTCAGTTAAAGTTATTTTTTTTTACTTTTTTGAAATAAACTATATAATGATAAATATAATTTCATTATGAGGAGATATAATAGATGTATATAATACTCGTGCATGTCAAAGACATGATTCATTTTTTTTTACGAAAACTCGATTTTCGATGACAATGCCTGGTGACTGATGATATGATATATTGCTACTCTATTTCTATTACTTTTGGATAATTCAGTATCTTGGTAGCACTACTTTAATGTAAGTATATTTCAGGATTTTGTGGCTCTATAACACTAAAAAAGCACTTAAAATAAACCAATCAATCACTAAAAAATAAAAAAAAGTACCTACATTATTTTTAAAAACATACAATGAAATTGAAATAAAGTATTAAGTTTGTTTTAATCTTATTTTTTAATATAATATACAGCGATTTATGACTTTAATGTATCGGGGGTTATAGTGAATTAAAAATTAAAAATTTAAAATATTAATTGAATACAAAAAAAATACTAAAAAAGTTAAATCGAACATTTCGAGATAAAACAGACTGAACCACAACTTTGAAACACATCATATAGCATAAGTTTAAATAACCTCCTAAACATTTCAAATACGTAAATCTAGAAGAAAAATTGTAAAACTGTTATTAAAAACAAATTAATCTACTTAAAGTAAAAAAAAGTAAAAAAAGAGCAAAAAAAAAGCATTGTAAAAATGTAGGTTAAAAAGCAAAATAAAATAACGTTTAAATAAATGTATAGTTTTGTTTTAGACTAATAGATAAAAAAGCAGATTCATACAATATCCAAACACTATTTATTTCGTTATTAGAAAATAATACAGTCGAGTCGCGATAACTCGAACCTCGATAACTCGAAAAACTTGACGACTCGAATTTTTTTTTATTTCTCTAGAAATTCTCATAACAATGTATTATAAATCTCGATAACTCGAATATAAAACTGTGATAAATAGCTGAGTCGAAGTATTATATCTGTTATACCTGGGTATTTTTGTAAACATACTATGTTTTATCTTCTTGAGTACTGTATAATTAAGATTAAACATTAAACGTGTAGATAGAAACTGATTATTAGCGTATGCACAGTACGAATGTATTGGTTAGTATGTGGTTTACCTGTCGTGTTTATCGTGCGTGTTTCTGTGTTTTTAAACATGTCTCAAAAACGAAAATTAAATCATTTAACTATAGCTGAAAAAAAGTTCATGTGATTCAATTGGTGGAGAAAGGTAACCAGAAAAAACAAGACATCGCGAAATTTTTCTACTGTATCTAATAAATAAAACATATACTCTTATAACACTATTGTATCTATTTTAATTTTTGTATAAATTTATGTACATATACTAATCATACATTTTTATAATTTTTATACGGATTTTATTATATTTCATTACATAACTCGAAGTTTTGATTTAATTTTGATAAATTCGAGTTAGGTATCTCGAATATTACATATCTCGAAGTGTATTTTTATCCCCCTTTAACTTCGAGTTATCGCGTATGGCGTATTATATTATTATATTCAATGTAATGGTGTTTTTTGTGATACGTGAAAAATGTATATCTGTGACATCAGACAGTGATACATTTTCAATTCGTCCGTGTATATAAAGTGTCAAGAGTAACTATATATAATGGAAATCGTTAAAACTTATTAGTAGTTGCTCTATAGTTTGTAAGATCTTAGAACATTTTTCTACGTTAGTCAGATTGAAAACAAGACCCTCATAAATCACTAGGTATACATTTTACGACGGATGTGGATGAACCCGCACATATCCTTGAACACGAAAAAAATCTAGAACCCTGTACAAAACACGCCATCAACGTAAAACGTTTTCGTATAATATTATTACTTTATAGCACCAAGCCGAGTGTATTTTACAATATATTATCTTTATGTGTGCCATAGGGGGTGCGTTTGCCGACCGCCGATGAAACCGATCGAACATAATTCGTAATTTATTACACGTATTGTGTCAATGTTCGTTGTGTACGGTTTTAGTATACGGGAAAAGAGGGTCGCAGCGAACACCTGCATTGGGCGTGTTCACAAGTCTATTATATTATACATATTATACTTCACGGCGGGGTCTGTTCGCTCGGGGACACATTTCAATAAACTGCTGCAGGGTGTGGTTAAATGATAATAACTCGAAGTGCAAGAAGTGTTTAACGATTTTCCCGGCACATAAAATTAAATGAAAAAATATAGTAAAATATTTATCTATTGTAACACTGTGTCTTGAATGTGTACTTGAGCAAATGCGCATTACGGACTGATAGTGAAATATTATCTATAAAAAATATCAGAGGGTCGTTTAAATCTTGACTCTAAAGTACCGGACATTTAAAAATAAATCGAGAAAAATAACTCGCCGGTATTCTATTCTACGCGGTCTAGAGATTGGAAAAGTGCGAAGAGAAGCACCGAGTCATTTTTCCCAAAGGTAACATCTATTGTGAGCGAAAACATTGCTATACAACGTTTCAGAGGATTATGTTTTATTGTTGTGTAGTTGTATGAGTATGGTTTTCGTCAAAATAATAAAAATGTTTGCGCTGAAGTACCGACTGCAATTTGTTCACGTCTGGTACGAATCGATTAAAACTAATTATAAGCTTCTACCACGACGTTATACAAGTTCAGTCGATGTGCTTGGCAGTGTGCGCTGAACACTTATAAATGAAAATCAAATGCATTTGTATGCGGCTGGAAATGAAGTTTCCTCGACATGTTTTTAATTAGCATTTCATTCTACGTTCTGATTGAATTCAGTCTGGCATTTTAATTACATTTTTAATTCCATTTTTAATTAATTATTAGTTTAAATCTCGAGACCAATTTCATTATATCGTTTGTTTGTACACTACATCATTTCAAACGTATTTCATTCTCAGTTCTCAGAAACATTCTCTTCCATCAAAATAATTCTTCTCGGTCTGTACATTTAATTAGTTTTAAATGTACCGAAAACTTTTTGTGCTAATGATGTTGATATTTTGTGCTTGGTCGAACAATGTCAAAGTCCAAAATGTCGACTACAGGATTCATTAAATTCATTAAATATTTAAATGTAAAATATAATATAAAAACCAAAATCTGAACTCTATACATATTATAAATATACTATATTGTATTGTATCTATGCAATTTAGGAAAAAGATTTTTTTTCGGTGCTAATTTCTTAACTGATTTACCACTGTCGAATATTTATCAATTCGGCTTTTGATTTTTTTTCTTCATTTATGATTCGTACTATCGACCATGCGATTAAGCACAGCCGACAATATTTTAAAAATTATTAAGTTAAGCATATTATACATTTCTTTCACTTGGCACTGTTTGTTCTGACCATTGTATTCAGTGTTTAGTCTATACACAAATGGTTTGAATAACTCGGGTATTGTATCATTACTTACAATGATCATTACTGCCCTTATGAACCTTAAACATATGCACCAAGAACAAACAGTGCGCGATATACATCCGCCCGAAAGATACATATATGATTTCATGAGAGTGTTCCCATATTATGTAGCCGTAAAAAAACCTTTGTCCGTTGGGAAATCAAGAAGTCAACAAGAGATTTCGTTTGATAACAATAAGAATGTAAAAACATAAAAGCATATACAACGTATTGGTAAAAAAACGATTTAAATATGTCGAATGCATCCAATGTGCCTACTCAGCAAGAATTGGACAAAAACAAATAAACGATAAATAAAAAATAAAAACATGAATAACTGATTATTTTGTGAATAAAAAATAATATTTTAACCTAAATCGTTTTAGTATTGTATGGACAAAAAAAAATAAAAAATATCTTTATTGCTTAATTCATGATTGATTGTAATCATTTTCTATAACAAAATAATAATTGTAATACAATATTTATTACAATTCAAATGATAAAAATACCAGCAATAACAATAATATAAAAAATAATGACATACGATAATGACAGTATAATAATAATAAAGATAATAGTTGGAACTTATCTACAAAACATTTGAGTTGAAAACGATTATAATATGGAATAATGCATAACAAATGATCGTAAAAATTAAAATTATGATAAAAATAACCGAGAGTTAATCAAATTAAAAATAAATGTATAATTTTTTAATCACATAATTAGTCGAATAATTATTTATTCGACTATTACCCAACTCCGACGTGTATAGGATATACGAATGTAAAATGTATTTTATGCCGATTGAGAAAAGGAGTTTACCTGCTAGCACAGCGTTTCTCAACCTAAGGATCGTGAACAAAATTGAACGGGTCGCCATATAATCAATTAAATTATATATTATTTTCATTTCAGACTGCCCGTATTGAAAAGTTTTGAAAAAAATGAATGTAACATTTTTCGTAAATTATTTTAATCTCGACAACGAGTATGAATTTAACATTTCGGTAATTTAAAGCTATAAACTTATTACAAAACTCTTTATTTACGGAGATCACTAAATTATTATTGAATCGTTGAGGAGAAATCAACCAACATTTTTCCCCGGTATCAATATACTATCGATAACGTGAACTTCACTATAGGTAGACATCAGCTATTACTCGTGTCCTGTTATTATCATTGTAATCGAAATAATTAAGGACGCGTGATCATAAGGGTTCTGTACACTGTAGACAATCACAACTGGACGTGGTAGAAATATGCCGGGTTATCAAGGCATTGCGACTCGTAGGCAATACACCTATGGAACATAATACGTGTATACCACGAGCGGAGTACCGCGCCCGTCTGGCAACAGTGGCTCTATTGATTTCGTACGGACCAGCACCGCCCGCGGAGCGAGATACCCGGCCACCACCCCGTGATGGTGTGCACAGTCTCGAGCGGGCGCCGTATATTCGCATAGCATCCGACGCCGATCAATACAGCAAGCGCCCAGGGCCCCCGTTAAATGTCAAAACTCACCCTCCCTCTCAACCCTCTCTGACAATCTGTCTACATCGCGTTTCGTCATGGCAACGGAGTAGGATTTTGTGGCTCTCCGTTCAATCATTATGCTGTATAAACCAGCGACGAACGTTTTGAAATGTAGTCGTGTTAGTTGTGTATTAATAATTTATTGTTTAATGTATTCTTAGCGATTGGCATTATGGCACGCGTTACAGTAGAAGAGTTTGAAGAGTTTACTTTGGCATTTTAAACCGTGCGAAGAAATATCAAATTTATGTATACAATTGTTTCTAAAACGTTATGTCGACAGTCGAGGCAGCATAATATTATTATTGCGTACCTATGTTCTTTTAATATAGAAAATAATGAAAAATGAATAAATATAATTTAACTCCGTTTAATCAAAGGTTACGAAATAAGACCGATTGAGCGACAAACACATTATATATAATATGTAATGGTGATATAAAAATAATATCGACCTTTCCCATTGTCAGTGTTTCAGTTTTACGTAGATCTAGAGCAATTTCCGTAAACATTTAATTAATTAATGAAATCGAAAAATGAGGATTTAACTAAAAAGATCATTAAACAAAATGTTGATAACTTTCTTCTACGTAGTATAAATCAAATGTTTAGCTAACATTGGTTCGTTGGACCGTTTTAGAAATTTGACAAATATCAAAAAAATATCAAAAATCCGAATTTTTGGGCAATACATTCCTTGTTTAACTGAGAATCTAAAACAACACTATACATAATATTTGATCGTATACGGGTCATTGTTGCTAAGTCTTAACTAACAGTGGAAATATTTTACTACAATAAGAACTTGAAATTATATTGAAAATGTATAAGAAATTAATAAGTATACTAATGCTGATACTTATAAGTGTTTATTTTCGCCAATTAGATAGCCCGAAAAATTAGTTCTCTAAAATAAATCTGTAGTTGAAATTACGGATTATTTGTTTTCGCAGCAGAGAATATTTATATAACTATATAAAACTCATCGTCGTATAAGTGTATAACTAATTTATTATAAACCTCGTGCGGGGCTCAAAAAAACAGTATTACGATCGTGTTTGGTAAAATGTAAACAACGTAAAATTCGATTTAAAATATTATGCAATAATATACATAATTTTACCGTTTTACGTACGTTTTATAATATTGATTTACGTTTACACGATGGTGGCGGTGAAATATAATGCGGACAATATGAATATACTATTAGTGGTCACCTTATTCTTGAATCTATTATATAAAGTTAAATTATTCGAGTCTATCTTTATACAAGTAAGTTGTTGTTGTAAGAATATTTCCATAAATACGACTGTTTTTCCGGTTACGTGATTTCCTATCGTGATCGTCAATAATATTTATCAACTCGACTGCGACATGTTACTTTGCATATTTTATATAATTCCAATAGTTCTTTCACGGAACAACGATCGATGAATATTTACTTTTCTATGAACACTTTCTGGTGGACAACTAATTGTTGTTCTTAGTGAACGAAAAAAATGTTGAAAACACAATTGCTTAAATTGAACAACATTGATACAAAGTGTAGTGCTCAAGCAATTATTTTTCGATTTTTTTCGTATCTAAAACCGGACGAAATACGCAAACACGTTCAATTTCTTCTGAAATTTAATTTTTATTTTAAAATTTTACGTACACGACGCTATGATACTATTGTAGTATACAACTATATTCGAAAGAATATGTGTAAATCAATAACTAGTGGTCATGTATGCATCCATGTACCCTTGCGCGCACTTCTCGATTTAAGCACATCGTTCTTGTACGTTTCCACAACTGTTAATCCGGCCTCCGTAGTCGTTTTAACAGTCGTGCTTTTCCCGTTCTTAATGTTAACGACTATCGTGACTTTTTTCTCGTCATCACCAGCCAAACGCCTAGCACATTCGTATATATCGTTATTATGACCGGTATTCAAATAATCCAATAAATGTTCATCGTCCATCGTCCTCCGACCGGTATATCTGTTGTCGTGCACGTCAGACAGAATTTGGTTGATGAATGACGAGTTGAAGGGATTACTGGTCGGTGGTCGGTGAAACCTAGGACCTGAGAGTCCGTGTGAAAGCGCGAAAAAATAATCGTGAAAGTAAAAATTCCCAAAAACAAACGGCGAAAATAACAATCGCGAAATGTTTTAACAGCGAAAACAGTATACTTGGAATGATAATTGTTTTTAGCGCATGCATTTATTTGTTATTAGGTTATACTTAGGTATACATATAAATATTATAAAAATGTTTCGACTTACAATAATCATTATTTAGAACAAATATTTAAAAATATAAAATATTTTTCATATAGATTATTTTGATAACATATTTATATAAATATAAAAAAGCTAGAACTAATAGATATAAAAATAAAATGGGCGAAACTTCTAGGTCGAATGAGACTCCACGGTCGGGCGAGATACAAAAATGGGTTTGTTGCTGTATTTTTCATTTAAATTTGAAACAAAATTACTATTGCTATCTCGAAAAAAACGATTCTGAATGAAAGAGGCATCAGTTTAAATTCTTAAGTAGAAGAACTAAATATCTTAAGAAGAAAAGTTTTAAGACTTATAGGTATCTATTTAAAACTAGGAATATTAGTTAAATTATGTACGAAAAATGGTGTTGTATTTTTATTAATTTTGTATCGATGTTTTGATATACCTAGTATCTAACATGAATCAGATAATTTAATAGAATCACGAAGTAAAATTAATAATATGATTAATAGTAATAGTCTGGATAAAATATAGGTTAATACAAAAGTGTTAGGTAATTTTAAAGGTAAACATATCTCAAAAATAATGACAGAATTTGCAGGGTTAATATCAAAACTGTGGGATTATTTGAAAACACTAGATGATGAACAATAAATTAAAAGCGAAAAGTATAAAAAATAATGGGGTATAGGAGAAATACTATAATTTCAATGGTCTTAAAAATATTTTTTAACAAGTAAATAATCAAAGTAAATACATTTAGAACTAAAAATATTGATATTTCTTCCGTTGAACAAAAGAAAAACGTATTAAGTGCACATGATTTAGAATAAAATTATTAGATGATGGGGTTAACTTTACTTCAGGGTAACTATAAATATAAGCAACGGAAATTATATAAATGAATCCTTCAACATACTATACTTTTTGAAATAGCTGTTAGTATTAGGAAAAAATAAATTTTAGGGATATTTATTTAATTTCATTATGTAATAATTCATTTTATTTTAATTTATTTTATTATTTATTTTATTGCAGCAGACTCGAAAGTACTACATTTCCTAAATTCGCTATTATTGTTTTCACTGTTAAAACATTTATTGCAATATTATTTTAACAGGCACGATGTACCTGATGCTGATGGTCTCCGGTGCTCAGGGAACATGGAATCCATGAACTTATGGAAGCGCGGAGTATACGGCTGATAGTTTTGGTTCCGTCTCCATTTTCTAGACGGGTGGCTACTCAAATCGTTCGCGCAAAATTGACTGTTGTAACTTTTGCGTTTATTGTCGTCCGACAGAACCGCATAGGCATTTGAGATTTCTCTGAACTTCTGGTTCGCTTGTTCCTGATTACCTGGATTTTTGTCCGGATGCCATTTCAACGCCAAAGCCCTGTAAGATTTTCTGATATCGCTCGTTGACGCGTTCGACGTAACTCCTAACGTGGAATAATGATTTCTGGGCATTTTGAATTTTCCGTTGCCTTTCAAAATGTACAGGTGAGAGGTAATTGTTATATCACTACACTCGGTGATTTTGAAATACAGTCAATTCAAAACAAGTATGTAGGTATTTTTTTTCTATAGCAACCGTAATATTATTCAACGATCAGACAGGTTCGCGCTATGTAAAAAAAAGAAAAAAATGAGAGCATCGGCAAGGACAACACAGCGTGAGACAACTTCCAGGGTCTAATTATTGCAGAAAGCATCAGGATCAACTAAAACATTTTAAACGAAAAAGTCTAGTGGCTTTAAAGTTGAATAATTGAGTCTGAAAGTTCAATATTCAAATAAAAAATGTTACGTAGATGTGTCGACCGAACTTTAAAAATCGTTTTGAACAACGTCAACGGAATGATAGCTAGTTTAATTATAAACTATTAAAGAATTTAAATAAATTACATTGAATAATATCTCCTGTGGACCGCATTACGAACATGCTCTATTGCGGTGGTTTCCAAACTTTTACGACAACCAGCACCCTGGCAAAATAATTTGCATTCGAGGAACCCCAATGACCCGGGCCTAAAATTTGACTCATTTCAGGGTACCTACACACACTTTTCAATTCAATATTGTTGGTATCGACAGACTTCCATAGTCCAAAATAACAAATTGGATTTTCTTATAATTTGTTTCCTCACATTGCATAGCGATATAACATTTTTTTTTTCTAAAATTAAATAATAGATATTTCTTAATATTTTCACCTACCTTTCGGAACCTTTCTGCTGTGGTATTATCACAGATACCTAATAATGTACTATTATTTTATGTTCATTATCTATATCTGTGGGTTTCGTCAACTACTATCTTTAGGTACTTAATGAGTTTTCATGTTAAACGGCAACAGTGCAACACGACTGTCTTACGTGGTCTTTAAATATTTATTTAATAATAATGGGAAAAAAAAAATTTAAATTTAAAATTAATCTGATAAATAAAAGAAATTAACTAAAATTAAAATAATTCAATCTTGAACATTTTACCTGGCTTTGAAATATTAAATTACTTTAAATATTACTTAAAAATATAGGTAGTATGGTTCTTTAAATATTGTAATACAATAACAAACAATTAGTGATATCCCACTCAAAACACTCCGCAAACTTCGCGTAAAAAAAAAAAAAAAGTGAAGTATAAAATACAGCTCTAAATGTTGTGATATAATTTAATAACAAAGTCTTTGAATTATTGATAAAAATGTTCTGCTGATAATTGAACATAACCTCGCGACCTACGTTTAAATGTTAAAATATAGCGTTCTCGTTATGTTTTGAGTACAATACGTGTACTAGCATGAAAATAGTGCAATCTGTGCTATACTAATCTAGTGTTTTAAAGTCGCCAAGCTAAGTTCAATAAAGAGTAGAACATTTTTATCTGTAATTCAAAGACTTATAGCTATTAAACGATATCACGAAATTAAGAGTTATATATTTTTATACTTATCGTTTTTTTTCCACGGAGGGTTTTGATTGGAATATAGTTATCGATAATCGTCTTATGTTTTATGGAAATGAAAAAAAAGTGAAGACTTGTAGTAACCTTATAATCATAAATGTTTGACCGTTTCATTAAATATGTTTGAATATATAATAAATAATGAAAATGAGACCGTACACACAACACAGATAAAATTTTATTATTTGTAATTATAATGAATTGTATCAACGTAAATATAATTGTGACATCAAAATATTATCAGTTTAAAATTAAATGTTTCTATATACTATGCTATTAATAATAATTGTAAATTTTGTAATACGAGTAGAGTGTTACGAATACATTGCAATCGAGCAATAACAATATATTATTTTGACAGTGAAAACATTTCAATTGGAGCATTTCATATTTCGAGTACAATATAGTTGGCATATTGATGAATACAATAGTTGGCATAATGATGAATACAATTTTAAAAATATTTAAACAACCTGATATGGTACAATATGGATATGTAAATAGAGTAGGTATCATTATTTCGATAAATGCATTTATTCGGTCTTAAAATATCCTACTTGCCTACTTCCCTATTTGCCAGTAAGTACACACTTTTATGATATTTTTTTATGTCATTATGAATTAAAATGACAATGATTTTTATTAAACATACATTTTTAAGAAATCGTTAAAAAATAATTGAACAAGATTATTTTCATCGTTAAAAATGAATAATTGTTGGTCTTAATGTATGCCTTTTTTAATCATAGGCGTGCACAAAAGGGGCGAGATGAGCGAGCATACACGAGTACACTCGGCTATAGACAATTATCAGCAAAATTAATTTAATTTACATAGGTAAACCATGAACATTTTAATAGAAAATTGAATATATTTTGAAGTATCTGAAATTAGTAATTACTTGAATATTATCCGAATAAATTTATTTCTGAATTTATTTATCATTCAAACCATGTACTCGTATATTTGTCTATGAATTATGTTACACGTTCAGTGTATGATTCCATTTACCAATAAATGTTAAAAATGCATCAATGTAATATTTTAAAATTTTAAAATGTTTTATTATTTATGAATATAAGTTAATTAAAAAAGTTTTTACATTATGTTCACATATTTCTGTTATACCGGTGTATAGTTTCTAATAGGTAATATGATAAAAAATGTCCACGGATAACCGAAAAAAGTAATAGCCCTGTTCATAATTATGGTCTTAAAACATTTCAATATCGATTGGAAATTAGCGCCTGCGCACGTATATGCCTTTAATAGTTTAATGTACGATATAATCATAATACTGTAACCAAATGACCAATGATCAAACTCTATAATATAGGTACTTAAAAGTCACAACTCACAATGTGTCTTTAATCTTAGTGAGAATTAGTAAATAAAGTCATAGGCTTTAAAGTATATAAATTATTTAAAGTAAATAACCATTTTAAAATATATTTATAACTGTATACTTATAATATTATATTATTATTGTAATGAAAAACTCTGAATGTAGCTATGAAATATTTTGATCATTAGTAACTGTGGTTTGATGGATTTATAATTACGTTTGAATATATTTATTTGATATTTATCAAGGAACATTTATAGATTGGTGTCACTTTATACTTATTTTTTTAAATAATAATCATACAATCGATGGTACAATATAATATAATTTCAAAATACTATTCTAATACCTAATAATTTCTAATATATTTGGATTAATTATTTACGGAATAAATTTAAACACTATTCTTGAGATAATAAAATTAATAATTGGAATCAACTAGATATTATTTACTTAACAAAACGCACATGTTTAAGTTCTCTACGATCTAAAACTATTGTTTCTAGTTTTCTACATTATACTATTAATAAGTTATGATTCTATTTATCTTCATGTAGTCTAATAAACCAAGATTATTACATTACGGATGAGCAGAAATAATAAAATACATTATTTGACGGCAAACAGTTCAAATTAGTAAGATTAAAGTTTTTGAAAAATGAAATTAATATAATTTTGATATAATGATTATAATGTAATTTTTAAATATTTATTATGACTGAATTAATCGAAAATTAACATGTCTGCAATAATTCTTATAGGTTTATAATAACTAAATAAAGGATAATACGAATCATTGCTCAATGGGGAAAACCAACGGGAAAAATAACTCTGAAAATTCAAGATATGGCTTGAACATCAATAATTTTGTGTACTCAAATTCTATTTTTTTCTGGACACCGCCCTGTAAAAAAATAATTATATTATATAACATTTTTTACGTTTAAATTACACAACTGTATATAATCTTTATAAAAGAAAAAAAATTAAGACCTTTAGAGGACGACGTAAATCCCAAAATGCACGTTGTTCGCTGAATATTATTTGTTTTTCCTCTTCACCGTAGTTTTCGGTAAAATTAACATCTTGTATGGCGTCTGCCTCTATACGACTCCATATAGATGAAAATTTTTTCTTAAGTTTTTCCAAAGCTAAGGATTCTTGCTTAGACAAAGGCTCAAACATATCATTAGAACTGTAGATCTTTTTTCTGCTTAAATATGAAGCTGAAAAATATTTAATAATTTTTCATCGGTAATATTTAATACAGAAGTTTCGGTCAATTCACGAGTGTTTTTGAAAATAATCATGCTTAAAATATTCTGTTTTTCTCTATGGCAAAACACCAACTAATTTCATATTCTAAAGTAGACTATTTCTGAAATTTTCTGAAATTTCTATTCTGAAATTGACTGTATCAAAATTGAACAGCCAATCAATAGTCAATATTTATAATTATTTAATTAAATTTTAAATTGGCCGAATAGTGCACCGGCGGATCTTAAGACAATTTTTGGCACTCCACCTGTCAAAATTTTAATTACCAACTTGTCTCTGTTTGTTAAACGAATCTTTCGGGAAATAACTCTAAGAGATTTTTATGAAAAATTATGGTAATTTACCGACTTCGAATATTCTATCTATATCTACATAAACCTCACTCGATGCCTCGACCGGTAACAATTGTACAAATATATGAATACTCAGCATTATACATACTATGGTAATCGACTGTAGATATAATATTTATAGTTTAATACTTTACCATAATCATGATCACTGCCATCAGCTAATCCAGACCTCCAATAATACGGAGACTGTACAAAAATATAATGATAATTATTATTATTATTATTATAGGAACTAATACTAATTCTAACAATTGATACGAATATTATCTACAAAAATTATTACATAAAATAAAGGTATCTTATAATATATTTTTACGGATTTCGTTGTTCTTGCAACTACGCATAATCTTGTTATTTACTCTGTACATGGTTTCTTTAATGGATTTATTTTTAAATCTTTATGAAATTAGTTCGATGTGTTCAAAAACAATAATAAATACAACGTTGCATTGTATAAGCTAAACATGAATTTTCCATGAAATAATGCGAACACAAAACATGTTATTATCACATCCGCAACTATCATTGAATGCAATAAGCGTTTGTTCCATAGATATATACTAATACTAGATAGCCGTCTTCGAATACACCACTACAAAATGAGCTGAAACACGACGCCATATGCAAAGAAGGCACTCGGTAAGCAAACGTTATCAATATTAGACTATTATCAATATAATACATTTATTTTTATTATATTATTATTATATAAAAATGAGAATTCTCCGTCTTATAATTAAGTATTAAGTTTTATATCAATCAAATATAAGGTTCAAGCCTAAATAATAATTTAATTTACCAGCGATAATTTAAAATATTTTATTTGAACAATATTTCATATTTTCGGTGTCCAATAGGTGATAATTTAGTCCATGTATCTGATAACGTTTGTTTATTGAGTGTCTTCTTTGCATATGGCGACGTGTTTCACTGATAACGAGAAGACGGCAATCTAGTATTAGTATATCTATGGTTTGTTCCAAGATCTTAATGTTGCAGTATTTACAACCATCGATAACCTATCTACGACCGCGGTCTTTTCGAAAGCTCCCGTCAAAATAATGCATTTTATTCCTCCGATAACGGTCACGCCCCCCCCCCCCGGGCTAAAAGTGGTATAACATTTCTGAGACAATATTATACCTATACTATCGATTGTTCGGAACGTACTGCGAATCAACCATGTACAGCTGAACACGCGTATTACGTAAAATACACGGTAAAGTAATAACTATTGACAGTTTATCGCAAATATTGAAATACTAATCGGATCAATAACCATTTTATTGTATACGTATAATTACCTGAAAACGGTAAAAGCCAGAATCGTTTTTCACTTTCAGCGTGCGGTCATCAAGCGGATAAAAGAAGCCCAACGAGGACAAAATATTTGCAAGGTACAAAGCATCGTCTAAAATAGTATCAAAAGAGTATAAAATGTATTCTAACGATGAGTGTCATGTATATTATATTTGTTAGAACGGTATTATTATAATCACAACTACCTTCTTCGACCTCCATGTAATCCATTAGCCACGATATCATTTCGTTTCCTAAAAACAAAGTTTCAGTACACATATGCGTCATATATGATTCGTGGGTTAAGGCGGTGATATGTGACGGATTTGGGGAGAGGACTTACGGCCGCTAAGGTCTCTAAATAATTTAAAACAATATTCAATTTTTGTATATTTTGTACATTTCAACAAATTACAGAATACTGTATCTAAAAACGTACATCTCGTACAAGGAAAATTTATATCTTTTTTTTATTTGATTTAAAATTGTTTTCATGGGAAACATCACAATAATAATCAGTACTTAATTTTATCATGCTTTTATAATTTTAACTATTGCTGGTTATCGATAAATACGGTATAATGAATATTATGATTATAAAAATATCTTGGGAGTGTGGGGGTAGGTATTTGTTTCAAAACACCCAACCTCTTGCCCCATGATATTTTTCAGGATCTCCACCTATACGCAGTCTTGCGCAGATCAAAAAATTTACCAATAACGGTGCATGTGCAACTTACCGGTAAACACGGATGGCAAAGGTTGCGAGTTCCGCGTAATGATGCGCAAAGGAAGGCCATCTTCGATGTCAAACATACGGCATACCAGATTTTCCAACTGAAATACATACGATAAAAAAATGGTCGTTTTAAACGCATCGGTACCAGAGGACCACCGGAGCACTCGTTTAAAACACTTATTTACCCCATCGTAAATTTTCTGATCGGCTCGAACTCTTCCGTATCTATCGATGACGCGAGTGGACACGATCAAGGGCTTGATCTGTCTTCGTTGACAAGGCGAGTCCGTATCACGACGGATCACTTTGACTACTTCATGGTATTTTGCGGCCTCATCCAAGGTGAGTGGCTGCGGATAGGCTTTTTCGGCCTGGCTTGATTTGGTAATGGTACGGCACCAACCACAAACCCTGGAAGAAGAACTTAATATTTTACCGTCGCAACAATAATATGCCGTTGTTATATTATTATTATTATTATTATTATTATTATTATTATTATTATTATATGGTATTATCAGAGATCGCGGCGCGTGCGCGGTATACGTACTTTTCCCTGATGTAGCTGATCGATGCGAAAATCTGATCCGTTACCGGAGCGAAACAAGAATACAAAGTACGCATGTTGAACGAGGGCCGTGCGAAGTGTAGCAATACGACGTGAGAAGTATTAATTACGCGCGAACCGTGTGCGCGCGGGGACGTCGAGGAGAGACGCGGAGCAGCTTTTCGTCGGAGAGTAGTCGACGAGTGTGCAAAACGGCGTCGGCGAGCGGAGTGTGGTCGAGCTGCGAATAATCACTTGCAAACAACGTCCCGGGAAACCAGCCAACGGCGATAGTTGGGTGGAGACTATGACGTCTAGTGGGCATGTACGGTACGGGAAAAGCTGCGCAAGCGTGGTTTAATTGCGTCGTAGGTAAAACGTTCGGCGCTTTGCTATATACATATCGTATAACTACGCATATGTATATCGGCAATATAGCTACCACACGAGCATACGGACGCCGATAACAACGCCCCATTCCTCCCCAACCTTCCCCCCACAAACGGTGGGATGTGAGAAAATGATCCTTGACGTTTTATCGCTCGTAACACAGTGCGAATACGTCGAGTTCTGCTGTCGTACCGTTAAACGAAATAACAAAAATAAAAAAAACACGAATATTAGAGAAGAATAAAAAAAAAATAGAAATAGGACATGCGGGCGCACGTCAATTGAGTGTATGATATATTACGTGCACAGAGATAACACTGTTTTACGGTGTGCAGATGTTGCAAGCGACGTGTTGAAACAATATAGTTATGTAAGGGAACAAAAAACAACTGTCGTTTAGTTTATATCGGTCAGATGGTACTGCGTTAAGTTTTACTGCAGCTCCAATAACTTTGATATGTTTCGGTGCTGGAAACTGATTGTAAAATAATCATTTCAATTTTCATAACTGTATTTTTATTACTCTGACACTTTATTGAAATTACTTATTCAAATTTAAATGACTTTATTAAACTTAATCAAGCCGTAATATGTTGATGACAGTTAATTATTATGTTATGATTAGTTAAATAATTAAATCACTGTTAGTTTTCCAAATGAGGTTAAAATTATTGGTCGATGTGTAATACCGTAAATCGTTTTCTGTTCTCACATTGATAGGAGTTTTCTCAAACACAAAAAAAAAATAATTTTTGACTTTTTTGAATAAAATATAATATTTTGAACATTTTTCGATTTCGGCATTAGTGATTTCTAATCAGTATTATTACTCTTATCAGTATCTATTGAAAGTCATTATTTTTTATAAATCATAAATAATTATTTCAATATCTTAATAAAAACTCTTATATTTAATGTATGTATACATCTTTTCATTTTCGTTATCCTTATGTTATTTAAATTCTCGCCTTACCCCCCCCCCCAAGATTTGACCAAGAAAGTGTGTACTTCATCCATTTGAATTTTTTTTTTTTTATTAGGTTTATTACATAATTGGATTAATACACTTTTTCTTGAAAACATAACTATATTGCGCTAAATAGTTCGAATCAAATGAAATGTCTATAATCTATTTACCGTTTACACTTTACGATGACTTGAATATCATTCTTAATAGAATAAGGGTAGAAGTGGATTCTTCAATAAAGGAGAGACATGTAAAGACTATATTAGACAATATTAAGTGGTGACGTGCTGTGTGTGTTTTTGTGGAAAGTAAATAATTAGTGCACGTACAAATTAAATGTGACATGTTCATTCGGACAATATACTTACAATGTATGTGTTAACAGCCAATATTGTGTCGTGAACGACAAACCATTTATTAGTGCAGTAAAAATTGTTATTTTCATCCCAGCGTAACGATAGATCATATAATATGATAAAAGTTAAAAAATCTATTAAAATTTATTTGTAATATGCAAAAATGTATTTAGAATATATTCAAAATGTATTAGAAAATTTTCTTACTTTTTAAATTTTTTGAATACTTTGTGGATAGGTGATAATAAGTTTCAAATTTACGACATTACAAATAAGTTTATCTGATGATATCAGATGCTATCAAACCTTCTCGGTATCTAACGAGCAAGGTAGAGAAATATTAACAAAACTATTTAGTCATACATTTTAAATGAACGCCATGATAAATTTAATTTGATTTTCATAAATAATACTCGGAACATAATATCAATCGTTACGTTGGAAAAAAATATTCTTTTTGAACACAAAAAAAATAGTCGACTTTTGATCTGGAATGGCCTATGGTTAATACCACTCATTTCCTATATAAAATAAAAATAACGTCGCAAAACGTCTAAACTAATTTTTTTTAATTTTATACTACATTCAAAATAATCATCTACAATTTCTTGTCACAAACACATCTAATATAATTTACTAACGATGAATAGCCACATTATCGAGATTTAAAAACTGTTAACATTCTGAAAATTGGTCAAAACCTTTGTACATAGTTAAATTGTTGAAAGATAACAATATTATATTATAATAATATGATATTGTATAAAATATTTGTTTATAATTTAAATTTTGAAATTCGAAGAGTCAGTTTCAATTTTGATTTCGTTAATCTTCAATGTTTGAGTCGTGTAATATGTAGTTGATAATTATCCTTGTTCCGAAGCTTCATACACCGTTTCTATGGCGAAGGTTCCTTGTACCTATCATTTATAATGTTCCATTTGTTTATTTCTTTATAACTCAATAAGTTATCGTAATTTAATTCCAATTCTTTTTCGGTGCTAGGCTACAAAAGTATAAACATAAAACAGTATGAAGCATGATACTTTGATAATTCGATTATAAAATGATTAAGTAAAATTATTATAATATATAATTATTATATTACATTTGGTCTATGCACGTTCCAGAATGTCCGCTCTTCACTATCCAGTTTTTTTTTTTCATCGGAATTTTTAACATTTTCTTTAGTCAACATAAAATCGGTTTCAGCTTGCATGACTACGTACATCCAATTATGGGCATACATCTTTCGGAGCTTTAATATCTTTTGCTCTTCATAGTGATCCAATTTTAACTCAATATTTTTTTCCAAAGTTCTTTTGGCCAGATATATTGCTATGAAAAATTATGACGTATTATGTATCATTTTTTATTTAAAACAATTTCATATTCACACATCAGGGTCAAGGGACTAGAATCTACTGGGCATTAGCAGTGTTTTACGACATAATACTATGTTAGTATGTAATTAAAACAATACTGTTAGAAAAACCGAAAATGGAAACTAGAGTCGATATTAAATCAATAGTTTCTAGTCAATAAATAGCTCATTATACATAATATATTATAGTATACATTTAAAACATGTAAAACATTCATATCTTACCATAATCGTAGTCTCTAGGGTTGTTTTTGTTAGAATACCAATATTCCGAAGACTGTAACAAATTATATTATTATGATAAGTAAATAAATAGAACCAATACAATTTTTTATTGATGTTAGGTAAATAGCATTAATCATAAATCGTAAAATATACATAAGCTTAAGCATATTACGTCATACTATTTTTATAAGTTTCAACTTGTATTCAATATTTTTACTGCAACAGTTAGTACATTGTTAGCATTAACACAAGGCAGATTATTATTATTATTATTATTATTATTATTATTATAGTAGTCATTATTTCTTAGTTTCTTAAAGTGTTACCATCGAATATATTGATAAAATTTTATAAGGATGAGTAAGCTAAGGCATGTAGGTTTAAGGACCAAGCAATCACATGCCTTTTAAAAGTAATATCCATTTTTAGAAATTATTTTTTCATAAAAGAAGTTTAGATACGAGAAATTGTTTTTTTTGGGTTGTTTGTATATATTTGTATATATACATTGGGTAGGGATAGTCGTCCCGGCCAGAAAACAAAATGCCGGTGACCTCATTAGAACCGGTGACTGTGCTTTTAGACAAAATAGCCTTATCTCGCTTGGCCCCGTCGATCCCTTGAAAATTTATTCGAAAACAACTAAATTATAACTATCACAACGTCTTACTAAAAAGTGTATTCAATTTTTGAATTAAATATTATACTGATTAATTATAACACCCACTTGAAAGCGATAGTACTTGTCGTTATTCTCCACTTTGATATGATATTTATCGACAGGAAATATGTAACCGTGCGTAGCCAATACATTTGCTAGGTACAACGCCTTACCTGAAAAATTATAATGAATAATTATTTGTACCTAATATAATACATAATATAAAAATGATTAGAATCCTCCCCCCATGGTCCAGTGGATGGCGTTTTGATTTACATCTTAATGGGTGAAATAAATACTCTACAAAGGTACCTTCATTAACATTTTCCATGTTGGCTATCATCCACTTAATCAAGTTTTTTCCTAAAAAAAAAAAAAAAAAACCATAGTCGGTTGCGAATACTCTTTACATTACTATTTAACTACGTTCGCCCAAAAGCTAAACTACAGTACAATACGACTTTAGCGTGAAGCATACCCTGAAACACCGGTGGTACGGTCCCATCTGAAAGCTCTGATGTAGTCATACGGACTCCACTCGTGTAGTGGGTCATACGTTCTATCAATTCTTCCATCTGAAAAATAAAACGTCCGATAATGGTCGAGGCGCGCGTACCGTGCAGATTATCATGTCACGTGACCGTGATTACTTTTTTATAAATGAGGGTGTCCAGAGTTTTTTTCACGTTTTTTCTCATCGTTTCATACCTTTCAGTCTCAGTGAATTCAACGTCCGGTGGCGTTTTCTGCATGACTACGCTGTATAGGAAAACAAACAAGAACGTTCGAGAGGGCGTAATATAAATCGATTATAATTTTATGATGCGGTCGAGTTATAATCATAATTATTATTATTTTTATTAGTTTTTATTAATTACTTCGGAAATATAATGTGGCCCACTGAACACGTTCATGTGGCAACCCACGAGATCATAATTTACAATATTATGATTTTTTTTATATTATTAATATTAAAATTATTTTACACATTCGTTTATTGTTACACCATGCATTTACATGGGAATCAAAAGATTATCGATGAGTACAACGAGAATTTAAATAACGCAACGATTAACGATACGTCTACACTCGATCAAGTATTATCTGTATGATGGCGTAAAAATCTTACTGTGTTGAGCAATATTATATTATATTTTAATAATGGCATTTTCGAAACGAATTCATTTTTTGCAAACTTTGATGTACAAAAATCGAATGTGAAATCTATTGTTAATTAGTTATTAATGGTATTCAATTGTTGATGATGGTTCGTGGGATCAAAGCGTCCGCATCTTGCGGGGACCTGTCGCCCACCACCCTGCCAAAACTCTGCGCATCAGGTTTTGTACGTGTCTGCGTCGGTAATCAATAACCCTTGACGCCAACGGTGGTGCGGCGCGAGTTCGATCTGCGCAAGAGGGTTGCCAGCGGGTGGCGGGCGCAGGTCTTACTTAGACCCGGGGATTTTTTATATATATGTATATGCTTACCCTTTTTTTATATCATACGAAACGCCTTGAAAAACTGTTTTTCTTTTTTCAACGTAAAAACAATTATTTTCATAAATCTTTGTTTTCATACACTTTCCCAATGCATGCTTGAATGAGTACGCGATAGTGGCGACACCAAATAATGCGATGAATCGTGCAAACATTTTTTTGAAATATGATCGAATAAAAATTATTCCCAATTCACATAATTATTGCTTGGACACGGCATATTCCCGTGATGGTCAGAAGTTAATTTACCAAAAATCCTATCCTGACGTAACGTATTTGTCCGATACGCGATAGTACAACATTAGGTACAACCTAATTATATATCTTTAATGAGACTCTGGTAATCTCGTCCGCTTGATTAGTAGACAGTCTCGTTTGCGATACACTACGTCCAGTACGCTCGCCTCGGAATACTTTATTATTTGTACTTGTATTATTATTATTATTATTATTATACTTATTAAACATCATTCGCATCAGCAAAAATCGGCGTGTATAAATTATGTCAGTTTTTTATAACGCAACAGTATTAATATTTTACAACCGAAAACGATGCGAACGGATGAGTAATTACTTGAAGTAATTACTTGAAACCTACACCGAAACCGTATCCAATATAAACATTTGTAACGATATTAAACGCCATCGTTAATTAATTGTTTTTTGTAACGCGATGCAAGACGTGTACGGTGTACCGTACTCGCGGCCTACAATTGACATTGGCGTGTCGACAAACTACAGTTGCTCGCGTCTAACACAAACGGGTATAACAATACTAATATAATATTATGTGCAGCGGTACCTTTTTCCCCGGATGTATCCGTAAATGTAGATGATGTATAATCCTACGGATTTCAGCAGATATCTGAGCATGCTTTGATTCCCTCGCGTGCTGGAAATACGTCTGGAACCCAATGGGAAACAGTAAGCTGCGGCTCCGTGTTTCGGGAAATCAGTGCTCCTGCAGCATCCAGCCGTGGCAGTGACAGCGGTGATATTGGCTTCGAGCAAACAACCTTACGGGAGAGAGCTGTGGTTGGGCGACCGGACAACTGCGCAAGTGTTCCTGTGCGGCAGGGCTCGCTGTACATAGCTGAGGCATCGGTCCCTTCGCAGCTCCGGGGACGACGGGGTCCTCCGAACGGTCCGCATACTGTTGCCGCGAACATAAATCAATACAGCCACGGAAAGTGGGTCATCGAGACCCGGGCAGAGCGCGAATCTCATATCCCGGCCGTGCGCGCGCGGTTTCGTCTGTCGCACGGACTCGTGGAAACAATAACATACATTTATGTACATATTATTCATCATTTTTTATGTATACATCGACTCTATATTCTATACCCAGTATCCGTGAAAATAGGGTACACTCCGTAGCTCTGCACTATTTGCACATTGTATTTGAATTCGGCTTACGAGACATGAAACTAGACTGTTGGATCATTGTAATTTTTTCTCTACGATGTGCAATATTTTTACTCAAGTGGCTTACTCGTGTAGTTTACACACGTGCAACACAAATTCATTTTTTTTTTTTTAGAACCCATATTTTGAATATTATTTTCGGATTTATTGATTTTTTTCAAGTAATTTTTATTTGTTGATTTATACTCTTACATACAATATTGACTGAATGAGAGCTTATTTAAAGTAAAATAAAAATTTGCGTATTTCAATTTGAACATCTTCTTTTACGTACATTTATCTGATAATATAAAATGTTTGATATGACAATTGTTAAAGTACTTGAAATAGTTACTTTTTATGAAAAGCGACGTGTAACGTGATTCAACGGTATCCATATCAGTAAAAAATCGAAAAAACGCTTACACCTCGTCGTAGAATTCTCTATTCGGTGCAGATTCATAGAATTTACCTGGTTTACCACAGCACACGGTATGAATGTGAAAATGGTATTTTTGTTGGTTATAGGCATCATGGGAAATCTCCAAAACTTTTCATCCAATCGTCATGCTGTTTTTTCAAACAATAAAGTATATTGCGGGAAAACGTTTTATTCCTTATTCCAGTTATCCAAGTTATTGAATTTTTATTATTTATAACACGTTCAGTTTTACGTCACATATTCTCAAGTCGGCTCGAAAAATAGATTACATGTTTATGCGCAAACGTAATCAAAAAACGATTACGTTTTTTCAATCCATCAATATATTTACCGTACCTATATTGTGATGAGTGATGACACTTGAAGTGTTTGTCTCTTTCGTTGACGAATACAAGAGGATCAAAATAATTTCGTCGCTATCGAATATTACTGTTTATATTATATATAGGGTCGTTTCTCGAACAAGTAACACTGTTTTTTTCGCGATCCAAATGTTTGTGAAAAATTATTTAAAGTCAATCGTTTTTGTGACATATTCGTATCATACATTTTACTATTAAAAATCATTATTTTAATTAAGTTTTTCTTTTTATACGGCAACCGCAACACCTATACTTAATTTTATATTTTTAGTCGAAAAATTTTGTAAAAATGATTATGTAAGAAATCATAATAATATATTATTAAATCAGTATATTCCCTTTTAAAATTTTCCAACATTCTTATCGATACCAAAAATATCCTTTCAATCCAACAAAAAAATATAATATTGTACATTTTATCTTTTTTCGATCATACAGGCTTTTTACTATAGCCAGGTTTTCTTTTCTTTTTCTTTTTTCATTACTTTCTTATTTATAAATAACTATTAAGTATCTTGTATTTTATTTCACTTAATTATCAAAACTAATTGTTAAACGAAGTTTAAATAAAAAAAAAAATCAGTATATCATAAATATTTATAACTATTTTAATTTATGATCAGCGGAGTGGTGCACCTACATAATTATATTTCACAGGATATCCCCCTGAAGCCACTCAATATTACACTTCTAAGCTTTTAACAATCATACCTATATAGTTAATCATTGATTCGATACTAGATTTGTATTATGTATCGATATTTTTAGAAAAATATTCTGCTTAAGGATGTGAAATTAAAAGAATATGTTTATATGCATATTGGTAAAAATAAAAATAGCTTTCAATAAATTCTTATATTAATACAGTTACTTATTATACAAACACATGCAATATTACAATCCGTAAAATATAATACTATTGTTTGCTACGCATAATATTTGCAATAATTACTGATTAAATATGAAAATAATGTTTATCGGTATAACACATAAATCGACCTGAATTAAAGCTTGTTAAAACACTCACCCGGTATATTATATTATGCTGTCTACGCTTCCACCCACACGAACCCCCCCCCCCCCCCGGTTATATAACGCAATTTAATTTGCAAACATTTCAAAATGTCACGAGTCCCGGAGACTTGACGATGTATATTATGTACAGAAGCCCGGGCAAAGCACTTAGTCACCATACCGCCGCCGCCGGCAGCAACATTAAACTCACTCGTCTGCTTTGACAAATATTGCCAAACCAACAATATTATGTATATGCTGCACGTGTACGTCAACAGAAGCTTCAATACGTTTTATATTAAAACACAGTATCCGGTGGAGTACTCTATATAATAATGTGAAACCATCCGCATTTAATTAAGTTCTGGTTAAAATAATGATTGATGTTTTCGGGAGCTTACATATTAAATATCATACAGATATCAAGTTGTATGAAGCGTGGAGTATTGGCTTATTTTACGTTTTCATTAAAATATATACTTCAACGATGAACATACTTCAAATGAGAAGAGACATCATATTTCGCAACAGTTATTTTTAATAAATACAATGCACACTTCGACGTAGTCTAAAAATACATATTTTCATATTTTATATGTACATAATAGTCGTCGGTCAATAATTCTGCAAATATTTTGAGACAAAAGTATTTTATGACTGCATTAAGAAGATAGTCGCAAAACGAATAGTCGTTGATTCTTGGTCGTGGTTAACGGCAGCAAGACTAATAATGCGAGAGTGAGAATCATGAATATTATTTTTACCATTTTGTACATTTTTGATACATTGCATGAAATAAACTTGCGTATCTTTATGTCTACACGTGTTCGAGATATAAATTATAAATTACAATTATATTTAAAACTACATACCTACCAATTACCATATACGACAAGCCATAATATTGTTTTCGAATGCGATGATAGTTCATCATTGTTAAAATGTTGTTTTAATGGGTAGCATTTTAACATTTAAAATAAAATGTAGATTTTAACTGAAATCATCTAAAACGATATATTACAATTTTGATGCAATAAATACAATTAATTTCATTGATTCAAGTATGTATATCGTATATGATTTTCTAGTCTTATTGAAAACCTCATTTTTGATATTCAACATCTCATCATAGTATTTTTTATAATATAAAAATATTTTTAAAAACGAAATTCTAGAAAAATATTGTAAAAAAACATTTTTCAAACGCGTGAACAAATACAAATATATAATTAAGTTCCGAGTAATGTGCATACCTAATTAAAAAACATATAAACATATATTATTCGCTTACGTTAATGTTGTAGTTAGACGGCTGCCTAAAGTAGAATAGATAATTGCGAACAAATGCAGTAGTACAATAGACAGGCATAATATTGCAAAATGCATTTGAGAAGAATTGCGTGTTAAACAAAACGATCAAGTATTTAAATGTTCTAATAAGAAACCGACAACAAAAGAAGAAATGATAAAAGTGGTATTGCGTCAGTCGCGCGTATTAATGAGTTTTCACCGCAATCTATGGTAAATAAATAACGACAACCTAGCATTAAACGGTAAAAACAAAAGTTTTCGCCGGTCACCTCTCAGAAGCTAAAACAATAAAATATCAGATATCAATACAATTTAATTGTTATCCGTATGAAAGGACTGAGCGTGCCATAGACAATAATTATATGCTTTCGCATTAAACTCGTATTTCACTCACACGCACACGCACACACACACAACACACACACTGCACCGTTACTACTTTTCATTCTCATAAAGTCTTTCCTGTAGGTAATTTGTGTGGTGAGATTAGCCTTCGACCACGAGTAAATACAATGTAAGTTATATTTTTATATCTTAACTTATTAGTTTATTACTATTCGTATTGAATAAAATCAGTTTTTATTGTTTTTCAATCCGTTTATGGAAATAATAGTCGGTCAACTTAATGCAATAAATTGTTGATTTGTGTTTTCTATTATTTGTAGAACTAATTGAATCAACCTATACCGATTCAATAGGTAGTTTTATAGTTTAGATTCCAAACAAATCATATTACATGGTTTTTATATGGTTCATTACGTGCGCTTATGTGTCAATTTTGAACTGTCTAAACACGTTTTTAGTTGGAATAACAGAAGCCCTTCTTATATTAATACATATAAATATATAATAAAGCTACATAATAATGTAGCTTCATTGCTGATTATAAATTAAAACAGGAATCACTACGACGTGATGACTATGTGTTATTAGTTTTTTAATATTTTTCTAAAAATAACGTTGTATAATTGCACTGTAAATTTAATGCAACCATTTTAAATGAAATATATTTCCGTTTTTTATTATTTTTTATTATTTTTATTATTAAGCTAAAATTAATGAGTCATTTTCATTTAACATCATTAACATTGACACTGAAACACTATATATATAGAATTTAAGTTTATGGAGATACATACTGTTTAAATTTATGTTAATATTTTTTTTTTTCAAATCGGTTTTTTTACAACTATTTTAGGATGATTTATTAGACGAAAAAACCAAATTATTAAGTGCAAGTGTGTTACGTGTTACTCATGTGTATAATATTCAGCCGTTCAAGATAACACTTAATTTTAATACATTTTAAATAGCTTAGATATTTAAACATTTTAATATAAAAATTATTGTGTTTTAAGTTTCTTTGTCAAAACACTGAAAATGGAAACCTATATTGTCATTATTGTACTACCGATTCTAGGATATCTCTACGCTGGATTAATACAGCAAAACTAATTACATTTTTTTTTTAATAGTTTAAGCACGTTGAAAAGTGAAAACTTAAGATGTCATCAAAAATTTTCGATTTTTTTTAATACAGTTTTTTAAAACTAATAGCACGCTGATTTAACGTGTTTTACGTGATGTCTATAATTTAACGTAACATTTTTTTTTGTCTGTGCTTATATCACGAATTCATAAGGCGGGCACGCGCCTTTAAAGACCGTTAGCCCGTCGTTCGTCCTTCCCCCTACATGCGTATTCTTTATGATTATCTCCGAACAGTCGTGTGTCTTGGACAGCGTCCTGCACATATTACTGTGTAGAGGTTTCTATTACTGTAAATGATCAATTTCGCCATTATTTCTTGCTCTTTTTATCGTCCTCCCTTATCGACTTTGCCAACGAACGACTTACTACGCTTCCCAATTCCTCGTACTCTACACCACGACGGTCTACGGTTCCATATTTCCCTTCGGCATCACTTCCGGTGATCACCTGTGACTTTATTGCGTCTTTGACAAAAAATGAGGTTGCACTCGCCGCGGTTATATTTTTAATAATGAGTAATGTCCGGTTATCGCTCTTCTTGACTAAAATGTCATTTTTTTATCGTAAATCTTAGAAGCTTGGGGTTTACGAGACGCCGTGTCCACCAGGGGCGGCGAAGTTTTCGTTGAAAATTTGAAAACACATTCTCGAAAATCCAGTCACTAGAATAATATTGCACTCGTCGTCTCGGTACAATATAGTATTAGGGTATAAAACATGATCGAAGCGTTTAAACCACGAGTCGGCCGGACACGCGTGTACGCTAGAATTATTGTTGCGGTTCAATAATAACCAAAGGCCTTAAGATTTGCTCACGATCGTAACGGGTGGGTTGCACATACACTTCCGCGGCCCGCGCGGCCGACTACTAGCTTCAGGCGCTGACCTAGCGTGCCCGATTGCGCAGGGACCGCGTGGACGGCGCGCACGACGTGGACCCCGCGGACACCGCGATGGACGTGGGACTGTTCAAGGCCATCGGGCTGTACCACCTGCTGCGGCCCGACGACCGGCTGGGCGCGCGGTACCGGGTCGCGCTGCGGGCCGTGCTGCGGCTGGCGTTCGCGCTGCAGGCCACGCAGGTGTTCGGGCTGTACTTCGCGGCCGGCGACCTGCCGCGGTTCATCAACATGGCCGTGCTGGTGGTGTGCGGCATGCTGTGCGTGTACAAGGGCCACGTGATGGTGGCCAACGCGGACCGGATATGGGACACGCTGCACGTGGCCCGGTACGCGTTCGTCACGTGCGGCGGCCGGGACGAGCGGGATCTGCGGCGCGCCGGGGCGCTGCTGCGCACGCTGCTCCGCACGTTCGTGGTGATCAGCTACCAGACGCTGATCATCTGGAACGTGATCCCGTGGCTGACGGACGACCGCGTGCTCGTGGCCGGCGGCGACGGCACCGTCCACGCGTACCGCATGAACGTCAACAACCTGTGGACGCCGCTGCGGCCGGCCGCGTACAACTCGCCGGCCGTCTGGTCCGTCATCTACGCGGTCGAGGTGTTCCTGATCACCGTCAACGTGTTCAGCTGGGCGCTGTTCGACTGCTACCTGGTCACCATGTGCTTCGTGCTAAACGCCCAGTTCCACACCATCGCCGCCGCCTACGAGAAGCTCGCCTGGCCGTCGCCGCCCTCGCGCCGCCCCGGTACGTGCCATATATATTATAAGGTTGACCCGGGGGCACCCGTCGGTGGGACGAAACACGGGCTTTGCTTACCTCCCCTCCCCCCGTGATAGAATTATATCAGATATAGGAATGTAATAAATGTCATTATTGTTATCAGCACTACAATAGTTCTTTTGCTTATATTTTCTGTCCTTATGAAAAAATGTTCAACCTCGGAACAAATTTACAGTTTGAGAATCGTGTTCCCTCCCCCCCCCATTCCAAAATGTATTTCCTGGCCAACGGTACAACGTGATTTTACTCTCAACGGTACACCGAAAATATCGAATACACCGATTACGTCGAAAGAAATTTAATGCACGTCGGAAACTAGACGTTTCCGGTTGCTTCCTGGTCATGTCCGCCGCGGACATTTTGAAAGCCCTTCCGACGAGACGTCGGTTTTATATAGACGCGATGAAAAAAAAAAAAAGAAATATTGCCGGTGGGGCGCACTACACTTTTGTATTTTTTTTTTTTTTATATTTCAAAGTTTTAAAACGTGCGGCAAATACAAGTATTAAAGTTACAGCGCACCTACAATGAGGTTTACATATTTTTTATTTTTATTTATTTATTTATTCGAAAAGATAATAAGCCCCGCTGAACAGGTTCGTTTAGGGGCCAATGAGTTCACAACTCACAATATTATAAGCTAACTAGTGTTTACATTAATATATTAATACAATTTACATTTTGACTGTATTACGGTTTTTGACTTTATGATATAACTAGCTAAACATTCAATGTGGGTAACAATAATAAGGTCAAACACTCTACATATTTGCATATGTTTCAATAACTATTTCACAATTTTTTCGGTGACCCTAAATAAACGTATATTGTGCGCATTGATCTCACGAATTTTTTTAGATTTAATGTTTGTGCTTCTGATATTCTATACGTATGACTATAGTACATCTGCACCAAAACATGCATTACTATATAATCCAGAACGGATATGCGTATTATTTGCTGACACATTTACAGGCATTCGTGGAAAGGATGAAGAAGTTGAATCATTGGATCATTATGACAACTTAATTCTCCACATAAAAGATAATCAAAATATAATGACGTGAGTATTAAAACGCTTATGAGAATACTCAATTCATACACTTTTGGTGCCTTACAATTTAATTTTACTCGTAGTCTCATTGCGTGTTTGTTTCTCGACTGGTGAATGTCTGTTTTTAAAATATAACCCTCGAAAAATTAGGCTAAATAATGTTCACACATGTACATGTATGTATATAATTGAACTGCTGTAATATCATGGATCAAAGTAAAATAAAAAAATAAAAAAATGTGCGCGATAATATAATAACTTTGCACCCGTGAATACAATAGGTAATCAGTGATTACTATTTACTAATGTTTACAATAGTATTTTGTGTTGTTTATCATACCTACGATAGTTTAATACAAATATTAGAAATGCAGAGCATTTATGTTTATTTCAGCAGGAATGTTAACTATCATATTAGGTTATTTACCTCGACAGGCACGTTGTAATTGTTAAAAACTATAGGCACAGATTCGATGTTTTTTTTTAAACTTGTAAATTTTATTTTTATTTTGCTTTTATGGACTCGATGTTACATAAAACATTTTTATCCCCAACACGATATTATCACAGCTTGGATAAAGCCAGATGTTGCACTTCCTATTCAGGCCATATGTGCCCACGTAGTTCTCAAACGAAGAGACAAACCAATAATCAACCTCAGAGCAGTGTCGCAACTGATGGGAGGAAAAGTGTTTATCGAGCATACTTCAGTCACAGATAAAAACAATTCTGACTATCTAATTTTGAAATTCCATTAATTTGCACTGACACAAATGAAACGTGTACAATAAATACACAATATGTGTTGGAAATTATCGAATGTAATAATTATGATAAAATAAGTTGTACAAAAATTTAAATCCTCGTGTATGGTCAATTTGCATTGATTCGAGTAAGGATTCCGAAGTGCACCATTACGGTTTTATGATAATATAATCTGTGCCCCGCGATATTACCATGTTCTTATTTTACTGTGTATATTTATAGGAAATTCGATAGTTTTTTCGACATCGTTCGACCAGTGATCCTAGTTCAAATAGTCAACGGCTCGTTCTCGGTAATCACGTTAATATACCTCACCTTACTGGTAAGCGCTTTTCAATGCATTTATTTTGTAAACGAAACGCATTTGCATCGTCGTATCGCGCACACAATCAAACCAGTAAATCATATTTTTCGCGTTGCATTTTGATTTTACATTTAATTTTTTACCAAGATGTATCTCACGGGCTCGTCGATCACATCGTTGCCGATTTTGAAATTTTTCTCCGGGATGGCGTCTCTTACCATTGAACTATACATTTATTGTTACGCGTTCAATCTCATAGAAACAAAGGTAAAATAACGGCAACAATTATTGTAACATTGTAACAATATCACTGCAAGTTGAAACATGTTCGCGTTGTAAATTGTGTAATATTATACGATCATTTTATCAGAAAAGCCAGGTGAATTTCGGACTGTACAGTAGTAATTGGACTGCGATGAGCTTAAAATTTAAAAAAACAATGTTGATGGCGATGAAGTTGAACTCGGCCCATCAGCGATTGATGAGAATCACGCCACTGTCGATCGTAAATCTAGAAATGTTCTCAAAGGTACACAATTATTTACAGCTCCTAAGACCTAAGCGTACATGTACGTATGTAAGTGTAGATCACATTTTGCTTATTATCACGCCCATGTTGTGTAATGCATATATTCTGTTATGTAATGTTTTTAAGTTGTGCGCATATTCGTGTAATAAATAGGGCTGATTATACAAAATTATTTAAACGAATCCTTATTCAGTGTTCGCCAATTAAAAAAATTAAAGTATTTAAACTACTGACTAGATTCTAGACAATTAAGAACCCTAAATGAACGAAACTACCGAAATAATAATAATTAATAATTATGTTATTCATGATTCATGACTTTTGTACTTTGTCGACTTCTCAAATCTTATCTTCTCGAATAATAATTATAAAATGTTGCTTTATGTGATTTCGGAAATTATAAAAACTGTTTTTGATAGTAAATGAATAAAACAAATTATAATATGATAATTTTCAGGTGATGAACATGTCATATTCGGTCGTGACCGTATTGCTAAATTCCAATTCTGCGCAAACAAAAGTGATAGAATAAAAAATGTTTCGTTCAAAGAACAAATAGAGTATTATTATAGATTATCACTTGAACCAAGAAGATTTTCAATCATTGGTTATGAGTACACTTCGACTTAAAAATAATGTGCTACGTTATATCTACATTTAAAATAACGAATTAGTAATAGTGCTTAAAAACGTTAGTATCTTTCAATTGTAATTCTATTATAGAACATTTGAAGCCAATAATAATTAATCTCGATTCCACCTGTCATACAGTCTTACTTCTGCGTACACATTAAAAATACACTAATTTATGTATAGATGGCACAAATCTTTTGTTTTTTATTAATATTAAAGTTGAATAGTATGTATTAAAAAAATGTCGAGTGCCGTTTTACATTTTTTTTTTATATTTTCTATTATACAATCCATATGCTATACAATAAGCACAAAAAGTTTATATGATGAGTGTGTTATAACACATGAGGGGGTTGATTAAAGCAGTCACTCATTAGTGACTCTTGACTGGTGTTATATATAAATATATAGATTTAAAACAATTTTCTGAACCGAAAAATGAATAAAAACTTGGTACTTTATTTATAATTGTTGGTTTACAAACATAGCGTCTTATCTAATTCACAGTTATTTTCATTATCTAATTATTATGTAGTATCGTGAATGTAACAATTATTAATATTTAATTTCTGTCCTGCAGTCGAATCAAGCCTTCGGGACGTTTTAGGAAAATATTGTTTACACGATTGCAGATATATAATATATATAATCACTTATTTAATCGAAAATCATGAATCTTGTAGTTTGTAGGGTTTCTGTAAAATTTCGAAGTTTTATAATACCGCAAAACAGTAGGGATTAATATGAATGGTGATCTTATATTCAGGTGTATGTTTTGACTAATAGTTTCGGCATTGCGCCATCTTCAGTACATATTTAAAAAATAACGTTATTAAAAGGTTTACTTACATAAATAATTTTTTTTTTCCTAGTTTGAAACATAAACCGAGTGGGAACAGCTTTTCACAAAACTAATTAGAATATATATATATTAAAAAAACAAAACCAGAACATGGTGATAATTAATGTAAGAAAACATAAATTGTAGTTATTACTCGTAAAACAGTAACTGGTAATAAATTAATTTGATGCTATTTCATTATTGTTCTGAATGTGCATGTAAACCATTTAACCGTGTGATTGTTTAAATGTAATGACGACGCGAGATTCCAAAATTAATTAAGTTACAGTGTAATGTCGGCCGTTCTCTCGTAAGTCTGTATTTAATCACGTTTTATGTTATACTAGCTGAATAACCCGGCTTCCCTCGTGTGCAGTTATTGCTTTCTCTAAATGAAATTCTTAAATCAGATGTTAATTATTTACCTTCTTTCTTTTTTCCGTCCCCTAGCCACATTCCTTAAATAAATAAATAGCACGTAAGTTGTACAGTTAGAGTTAGTTTTATAATAATAATTAATAGCCCCTGTGCGCTTCGCAGCACCAAAACATTGAAATTGAGTAAAAATCAATATCATTAATCTCAAACCAATTAATAGAAAATAGAATTGTTGTTGTCATTATGTATGTGCAGCTGTTCAATATATTTAATCAAAATTCTTCACACTCAAAATTAAAAAATTTATTAATAAACATCAAAATTCGAAAAGTGTTATTATTATTTGGAAAATGGAAACCTAATCATTTAAAAATTCTCAAGTTTATTACATTTTCTATAAATTTATTATTATTTAATAATTATTTTCTTATTATTAAATTGTTCTCAATCTTAATTTTTTAAAGCTTTCAATGTACTGCAATGAGCCGAACGATTACTGCGCAATGCGAAATGAAATCGAATGTGGCACACGATTTGATGAAAAAAAAAAAATGAAAAAAAAAAACGAATTAATTTCTATCGTAAAAAAACAATATGAATTTTACAATCCAACGTGTTAAAAAACACTGACAACAACAACAACAAAAGTCACACCTACCTATGGATTCAATATAGCGAATATCCAAATGCTTTCAATGTACTGCAATGAGCCGTACTGCAATTTTAACTTTTTGTCACTAAAAAAACAATATGAATTTCACAATCGTATTAAAATGCGACGAAAAAAACACATGAAAAAACACCACACCGAAAACAAATTTTCACAAATTTTATTTCACTGAAAAGAAAGAAAAGATTAAATTTTACATGTAAGTAATTTTACGTAAAACGTAACTTTTAATGCCATAGACTCGCGTGCCACGGAAACAAATAATAAAAAATAACCACATAGAGTGTATATATCTCTCCACGGCAACACAATAATATTGTTGAATATCATGCGTGCGTGTGTGATTAATATTGTGCACTTAATAGGCCATAACTCCGGAACCACATATCACACAGCGTACAAACTTCACAGAAACCATCTACATATCAATTTTAATATGCCCTGAAATTTTTATCGAAATCGGTTCGGTGGATCTTGAGCTATAAGATTTATTCAAAATGTACACTTATTTTTATATATATAGATTCAGAAGAACTAAGAAGTGCTATATAATCTCAAATTAACTATAAATGTATATATGTATATATGTAGGATATAGGGGTTAGAATAAGATTTATTTTTTGGTTTACTTATTACCTATTATTTTTTATTATTTTTATTTTCCTGAATCAAATATAAAAAGTGCTCAGCCGTACGGCAAATCGGGTCATGGTGTATAATAATAGCTAGGCACTGTTGACACGACGACACGAGATAACAGTCCTTCCCGGGTCAATTTAATACGACGCAGTTTGCGAACAATTCCCAGGGGCCTCGCGCGTGAACGTACTGCTATATAGTACGGTAGATACGGGGTGGGGCGTTGCAAAGCGACCCGGCCGGAGCCCTTTGACGCCATCCCTTTTGACCTCGGCGGCTGTTCTTTTTACGTATAACGAATTCTTTATTTTATTATTTTCATGTATATATCGACGCCATAGTTTCCAATTATTTGATAAGATTTCGGGGGTGTTTGGGTCGTCGTATTTGACAGTTATATATAAGTCGGCCGGGATTAAATGTACAATTGTCGCCTTGGGGAATTATTATTTCGGTTTAGCCACCGGTCGACGGTCGCTTGTATAGCGCATTATAACGTTGTTCAATGATGATTAATAAAATAATAAATAAACAATTTACTTCTGTCATGGTTTTAATAATTTTAATCACTCATAAAAATAGACAAAAATAATATTATTATTACATTGAAAAACACTTTTGAGAAAAAAAAAGTTCAATGTGAGATCTACTAAACCGGCCATTGGAGCAACTCGATTATTGTAATCAAACTTAGTTGAACTAAACATCGAGTAAGAAATTCAAACAAGTACATATTATGTGCTTTTTCACTGCACATTATTTTTACTAAAAACCGGCAGGCGGTTCTAAAACTACACCTGTGTCATTGATGTTAAGCTCGCGAGTGATGCCCTTAGCGGATATGTAAGATATTTTTTTTTTCAAATTAAAACTATTGCCTTTCATACCGTCGTTTGTACAAAAGATTCAACGACAACATTTCGCATAAAAATTAACAATTCCAACTAGACACAACCAAATTTGCGCTTCAAACCCAATATAAGTCAATACGAATTCTCTCTGTTTATCTCAAGCATGCTTAGTATTTTTAAACCCTAAGTGTTTATTGGAGTTTTCTTTTTTAATTTATAACAAATGCGTTTAACACGATTGTTATTTTGTAACAAGAGTTCAGAGGTACTCGAAAAGAAAACGTTCAACATTAATAAACAATATTTTTTGATTTCGTTCTCGCATAACATTTTTAAAAATATTTCGATTTGATTCTTTATTGTTCAATTATTGTAATCGGGTGAGTTTATTTTAACGCCCTGTACACTTTCTTCGCGCATCAAGACATAACGTGTGGATCACCAAATACCCAACAGGTGTTTTTCTAGATGTTGCGTTTAAATCATACAAGTTGTTGCTGTACAAGTTTCCGCATCATGATGATCTCATTTAAACGTCTCTCATCTGCGCAAACAGTGCGAAGGAAATATACGAACTATTTTAACGGTCGGCCAATCCACACAAATTAATATTAAGCAAAAAAAGGAGGAGACTTAGGGGTGCCATGAAATATTTTTGTACAACAATTTAATTTTAGTATGTACCTAGTTAAGAAAAAAAATGTCCTAATATTTTAAAGATTTGAATCGAAAATATACAAAAATATACACCTTACTACATTAGACCTTAGAGGATCATATCATTTTTACATTAAATTAAGGGGTCCACTTTACAAAAATATTTGAGAAGAACTGATGTAGAGGTGTATACTTCGGTATTTTGCACACTCTGAAACCACGAGTTCTGTGTCACGCATTGTCCCTTTGTCCTTCGGTCAAAATACTGATCGAGTGTTTGGGCGTCGGAGTGTTATTTCAATAAAAAAAACTTGGAAAATTCGAAAGTTCTTAAATTATGGTTTTCTCTTATCCGTAACATATTAATATAATAATATATTACTCCGATTTCAATGCTACGATACGTTAACACGAACATATTAAAGGACACTGATTAGGGTGTTTTGCCGCCCCGCCCCTACCGTAAATCACGTACAAGGTGGAATATAATATTTTAACCGTTTTGATCGTCCGATATGAACGCTAATGTTATTTTTACGCACATTAGGAGGCTTTTATGATTAATTTATTTGTTTTAAAATATTATGATGACGGAAAATAATTTTATTGCGCCATTTCAATGGAAAAAATGCTGAAATCATAATAAAGTGGACGCCAATTATAAGACTCACTTTATGACCATCCCAAAGTGAGACTTATAACTTAAAGAACCTTATAGGTCAAGTAAGGAAAAAGTCAAAAAAACTATTTAAAATTAATTATTAATTTTATTTTGATATTTTAATTTTAAAAACTGTACTGATTTTAGGTATTATTTATTATTTTTATTTGTTATTTTATTAGATTGCATATTAAAATAACGATTGCAATAACGATAATTTAGGTAAATATGAAATTAATATATATATATATATATATATATATATATATATATATGTGGCTTGTTATAAGAAAGGAAAATGTCACATTTTGATAAAATTGAGATTATTGGACCAATGTTGTTTTTTTTCAACATGTTTATTGCAGTTAAAGGGCAAATGTTTACAACTATGCGTGGCCAATTAACGTCTACAATTTGCCATTTTAATTGTAATATAATGTCAATGTCTAAATAAAACTAATATCAGTTAAAAACAAAATGAGAGTTATACAATGAAATAAAAATAAATTTAATTAAATAAGAGTATTTTTAGTCCCGATTTTAATTTTAAAATGCTTATATATTTTAAAAAAATTGGCCAGTGTGTTGTGTTTTTGCTCTTAATCATAATCAAAATATGACATTGGCCTTTCATACAGCAATCCGCTACAGATTTATAAGTGTTTTAACATAGAAAAAAATATTTATCAAATGCTCATGCTCATAAAGTAAATTTATGAGATTTTGAAATTTATAATGATCTATTTATTATTTATAATCCCCCAAAAAAGTGTAAAAAAAAAATAAAAAATATTATATCAAACCACGTTAATGCAAAAAGAATAGAATATTATACCAACAAAAATATTCCGTCAGCTCAGTGAAAAATCAAGTAAAAAAAAAAAATATACCACTGAAGTTAGAAAATTTTTGAAATCGAGAAAGAGCTAAGTAATCTTGTAAATTAATTTTTTTATTTAGTAATCATGTTTGTTGTTTATCTAATAGAATTAATTTATCTCAGCTTGGCCGCTATTAGTTGGATGCATTAAAATAGGTGAGTGCTATGATAATAAAAATATTCATTGGATACGTGAATATATTCACTTCGGCTTGGGGACATTGTATAATTGGGTGTTTAGAGCCATAAATCGTAGTTGCCACCAAAATATTTTAAATTATTTGTATTAATCATTACGCAGGTAGTTTATTGTTTAACCACTTTAACCCATTTTATAGTTACTACTTTTAATCACTGAACGTTCACCGTTCAACGTTGTCGATTGATAGACGTAATACAAATGTTGGGGGTATATGGTGGTTTTTTCGACACGGGTGCGTTAAAAACCCTGTCGAAGCGCTGGCGTCCGGCATAGGGCCTGCACTTATTTATCCGTCACGCGAACGAGGTTCGTACACTCCGCGGCCGCGGCATTCGCTTGCAGTTGCTCGTGGCGACTGAAGGACGCAACAGTTACTTGTACGCTTTGAAAATTCTTTCTTATCCCCTCGAGATCATCCACTTCCGTTTCAAATCATTATTGGACTTGGTTTATTTCCGTTTTATGAATCATCATGGAAACCGTGATCAATGGAGATAAGAATAACAATGGAAAGTACAAGGTTATTGTGGTTAAGGGTAAGTACTTATACACTTATTACGTCTGCATGTTTCAAATTCGAAGAAACTATTATTTATTAGATACAAATAGTTTAAAACATTGGTTTTTATTTTTTTTTTTTTTATGAAAGATTGCCCAGAAATAATCTCATTGGACGACATTTTGGACGACTTTAATGAAAGAAGTATGATTAACAAGTAAAATCTTGTACAATTATTTTCCTATCAAATCTTGAGCAAACATTATTATTATGATTATTATTATTGTTATTATTTTCCGATCTATATACGGTCATTTAACTTTCCCATAACCAAACGTAAAAAAATAAAAAATTTCAAAGATAATTTTTAGATTCTGAGCAAAACGGGGAATGTATTGGTTTTATCATGATGTGTGTTTTTTCTTGTGCCTGTATACACGATTACGACCCGAAGGATCGCTCGATGTACACCAACCTGGTATTTTTCTGAAAGGAAATTTTGTCTAGTTGGGACATTTTTTGCATTTCTCAACAGTTTTCCGATGATTCGAGATAAACGGAGCAAAAAAAGTGCAAAAAAACCTTCAATGGAAATCGAAAATCGAGCCCAGCACCATCAATAGCATTTTTGTCACGCGCCATATACCCACTTGTTTATTTTTCGTGGATACAAGATATTTGGTTGTTGTGCTATAAAAATTAATTGTAGTGACTTGCAACACCAGTATATTATCGATATTAGCATTTAATAGAAATTTGATAATTTTCGATGCACGATTGTATACGAGATATAATAATATTTTGCTCAGGTTGAATAATATGCTCATACATAATAATTAAGTACATTATTGGTTGTTATATTCATATGGTTATTGTAATAAAATTGCCTAGATTGTAAAATATTACTTGTTTTTCGAATCGAACTACATTTTAGATGCAGTTTTTTTTTAAAAAAAAGTGTGACTTACAGCAATAAGATATCTTTATTGCCCGACCGTTAAGTCTCATCTGACCTAGGAGTATCATCCTTTTATACATATTTTGGTGTATGTGCAATATATTATAATATAACACTGTTTCGATAAGAATCTATAATTATACTTATCTAACTTTTATAAATTAACTTTATTTTAATACTTATGAAAATTACAGTTTATAAATTAAATAAAAAAATAAAATTAATAAAAAAACGCAATACCTTATAATAATTATCTGTGTTTTAAATTGGTACTTATAAATCTATCTTATTAAGATATTTGGTTCTACCACTATATTAACTATCTTTAAAAATTCAAACTGATGCCCTCGACTTCTTTCACTAAAAATCCTTTTTTTCGAGAGCATTATGGTTTCAAGTTGAAATTACAAATATAGCACTTAACCCATCCCTGTACCTCGCCCGTCGCTGGAGTTTCATCCGATATTAATTACAATAGGTTTTATTCCAATATAATACTCACTACTCACCTACTTGAAAAATAACATTTAAAAAACATACACTATACTGATAATCAATATTTTTCTCGTATCATAAAAGAAATTACCCGATATGAGATGGACTTATTAGAGGAAATAAAAATATTCCTATTCATGTCTTGGTGGTTAATATAATTGACGAAAAATATAGACGTATCGATTTGTGTTAAGAATGATTCACGGTTAAAATAATATTGCCTACCGATAGTATTAATAATTCATAAAAGTAAAATGTTTTAAAAATAAGTTCTAATATACAATACAGACACAATTTTCTATGATCGATTTCTATGTAAATTGTACTTATTAATTTTCTATTCAATTCCATACAACTTCAAGTGATTGAGAGTAGACATTATAACGTTTATATTATTTAATGGCCAACAATTTATTTTTATAAATATTTTAATGTATGTACGATATGATATAATATGCTATTCATATTTGTTCGGTGCAACCGTACGAATTTATTATATTTTCCTGGTAAATTATGTAGGTAGATCCCAACTGGCTCTGGATCTATTACGCATACTAATATGCACTTATGTAGATTGTTTGTACATTCCCACTGTCTACCTAATGAGTAATAAATAATAATTATTTCGATGTATTTTTAGTGTGTGTTTTTTTTTCAGGAAATAATTTGATATATGACAAGTGTATGTTCGGTTATATCAACGTACGCAATGCTACCCGAATAATTGCCATAATTTATTTGGTATGTAGAGTTGTGTTAATACATAATATTATTTTAGTACCCACATTTGTCGGTATATAAACGTGTAAACATCATGGAGAACTCGCGTCCGCGTTATCAAAACACTTCCCCGCTTGCAATATTTTACTACAACGAAAAATAGACATTTAATATTTTATGGCTTATGCTGCCTTATTGTAGCCTTTGTTTAAAGTATTAATCATTATTAATAATATTGGAAAATGTATCCATCGGATAAGTGTGAACAACTTCAGGGTGCATTAATCCCTTGTCAAGCTCTGTCAATTATCTATTTATTTCTATATAGTATTTTACAATTGTGTTCAAAAATACTGATGGTAAGTTTATTTCCTAAAAAGAATAAAATACTACGAATATGAAGGATTGTTATGTGTGATCAAGTGAGTAAAACAAGATAGTTTATAAATGTTACTGTACTTCTTGTTTTTTGAATCTTTAAATTGCTAAAATTATAATTTAAAGCATGATTAACATCCATAGTATAATTATTTATACAACTTCGTATGATTATTCTTTAGTGTACTACATTTGTAGAAATAAATCGTAATATTACAAAGTTTCAACAAAAAAAAACAAACTATTACTATGCAGTTTGTAAAAATGCAAGCATAAATTAATTATATTGAACATTTCAATACGGTAAAAAAAATCCTCTGTACGACATATACTCGTATAGTATCATATTATGTTCGATTCTATGTTTTGTAGTATCCAAACTAATTTCGTTTACTCTTCGAGTTATTATTATTATCATTAAATAAATATATATATAAATATATAATTTATACTGAATTTTGTACAACTCATCATGTACCACGTTAAGATTACAAATCTACGTATTTATAAATTGGATTGCCTAATTTAATGTAAGTATACGTTTATTATTAAAGTAATAATTTATTACTTTGATGTTGTTTTTAGATCATTTGTACTGTATCACTTTGGGCTTTGTACATTACAGAAAAAATATCCAACTTGCCTAAAGAATATGACAGTCATTCGCTTATTGTAAACCGTACGTACTATAAGTTTATTTTTTTATTTAATTTTTTTGTTAGTAATTTTAACGATAGGTTAACGATTTAAGTATTTAACGTGGATAGGTCTTTAAGTTTGTATATTTTATTTACCGAATACTTTAAATCTAATAAATAAGTCATTAATATCTGTCCAGTAAGACACAGGAGTTTGGTGGAATATATTAGCTATTGGTTCCAACTGATATTTCAGTCACATAATTTGTTTAATTCTGAAATTAATGAGAAATCTAGGTAAAATAATTATTAGTTGTGTAGTTATATTCAACATTATTTTCAAATTTTTTTAGTTTTTTAAATACTTCGTACAAATTGAAAATGTAAGTTCAAATTAACAAATCAAATACTTGATGATAGAAAGAGAAAAAAAACATAATTTTAAATACTTATCTCAATACGTCCAGAAACTAAAACATCCAAACCGATTTAAAAATGTTTAACTTTTACTACATACATTACGCATTGATTATAAAATAATTGTAGAAAAGATAGTGGATAATTTTCGCATATTACATATTAAATAGGTATTCTCTCCAAAGAAGAAATATCACTTATAAAAATGTATATAACTTTTGTATTCATGATTTTATACAATTATAATAAAAACAGAAAATTACTCATTATTTCAACAATATACATATTTTATCAGTATAAGTATAAAATATATTTACTACTAAATATTATTTCTGTAAATATTAAACTAAGTTAACTATCAATTAGAAATTTATAAAATAAATAATTATTATGATAAATGTTAAACACTGTATGTTTTTGTAAGCTTGCAGCTTATAATTTGTAAAATATATTAATAATAATTTAATTTTGTGTATCTACCACCCTTTAATACATAATATACTTGGTAAGTTATTATTTTTTTTCCAGCAAGCACGAACAACGTTTCTAAAACTGCACTTGATATTTATTGTACTATTGTGCTTTCAAGTTATGATTCGTGGAAATTGGAAATTACGACAGTTTATTATTTAATTGAAGCAATGTTATCATTGAGTGTGTGCTTGAATTACTTTTTGCTATTAGCGACATACAGTGTATGTACATTTGTATTATTAATAGAATATAACATAACATACTACCTGATAATCCAACATACATTTGAACTTGTTTCAGTATTCCAAGAAAGCTGTCTGCTTATGGTTTTGGCATATGTTGATCTATAATGTCGTATTATGCCTTAGTTCTCCCGACATTGTGCCCTGCCTCTTACCGATAAATGATGTTAAGTATTTTAATTACACATCCATTATATCATTATTTATAAATGGTAGGTGTCAAATGTTTCGCGTAAATAATTTTCAGTTGTATTGTTTAATCATTTTCAATTCGTTTTCAGTCATCAACATTTACACGATGGCTATAGTGGGTATCTTCCATGCCAATGAATGTGAACTAAAATAGAGATATACACCTCGTTTCAACATCTGATCCTCTCGTTCCATCACGTTGCGAATGCTGCATTAATATGAATAGTCAACTATCAAAATAGTGTAGTATGTGTAGTATGTACATTTTAAGACACGTTTAAAATGTAGTAGTCTTTTTCAACTTTATGTCTAGTGACAAAAATAGTTGTGTTATAATATAGATGTATAGTACTGTAGGATATTCATATTACTTAGTGCTTACCTATATATTCCCTATTATTATATATTATTCCCCTTCAAATCTATTTGAATTTTTCATCTTAGTTTTCAATTTATACTGTTGAATATAATTTGCAATGAATTTATAATGGATGAAAAAAATCCAATATCGTTATATTTGAAATTTTCACAGTTGCACTCATAAAGTGGATCCAATGGACATGCACCATCATACGTAACCATTTTACAAGTAGCCAGAAGGCACATATTTTAATCAGATTTTGTGTTAGTACATTACTCTATTATAAGTTACAACCGAATAATAATTGTTTATCCATATTTATTAATATTTGAGAGTGCCAGGAACTAGAAACTTTTGGCGATTTCGATTCTGATTCTGGTTTCAGTACTCAATTATTTCATTCAAGGATTCTAGTTCCGGTTCTTGTTTTAAAAAATATAAATTAATGGTTAAAATTCTAATTGAAACCAGTATTATAGGGTTCCCAACAGTAAATTTTTTTAATGGATTCTTTAGAATTTTAAATTTTAAACTTTTGATATGCACTGAAAATAATTGAACAAACCAAAACAAAATTAAAATATAAATACTATTTGCTAACAAAAATTTAAATAAATTATCATTGCATATATATATGGCTTTTCTATAATTATTATATTCAATGACGCGAAAATCATAATTTTCTGTTTTCATTTTAAAATATAGGTTCTGATTTCGATTTCTGGTTTTTTAAAAATATTTAAATTCGGAATCGGTTATGTTCTGGTTCCCAATGTTTTAAGGGTTTTTGCTTCCACTATCAGTAATTTTCGTAACGGTTCTCTGTTTATTTGAGTGTTTGAGACCCTAAAAATTAATGATCAACTTTATTATTGGAGTGGTAGTAATTCGTTAATAATTTATTCTACAAAATATACATTTAACTCGTGGACTACAGATACAATCTTCAATATACAGTATGGGGAAGAAAGACGCCAAATTCGTAAATATTATATAATAAGCAACGAAACATTCAGTACAACTATTTAAACAAATTATTTATACGTGTTGTAGGCGTGATCTGCCGATCTGGTATTTTTGCCCCGTACCCGATAATATTATAATTATCATATAATATTTATTTCGTTCACATGATTTTAATTATTTTATGTACATTGTTCGTTATCATTATACATACATCACCGCGACTGAACAATGTTCGAGCGTTTGAAGAAATATAATATAATAATCTAAAGATTAACTTAAGCGAACGTTAATGTAATATAATATTGCCGAAGTCATGTAACGAACTATTTAATTTTGATGCTGTAACTAAATTTAAATTGTATGTATTAAATTATTTGTAGTGTTCTGTCATATTTCATTGTCGTATAAAGTTATTATTCATTAAGTATTATAAACCACTGTACCCTGTGAGTGTTACTAAATAACGATAAATAAAACAATACTGTATCTCTCGATATTTCATTCCCGTTTGTTGATTATGAGTTATGACTAATAAATAATAATTTACAAAATAATGTTTGATTTATTAAATTACAATTGAATCAAGTCGACTTAAAGATTCGGCGATTAAGTTAGAAAACAGATGATGTTGACAGAAGATTCGGAATCACGTCCGATGGCCGAAGTCCGACGATCGAAAAAAATCTATTACGGTAAGCCTCTATCGCAGCACGCCAGACCGGACGTCAGGACTTTGATCCACTGAAAATTATGTTTGGTTCGTTGAAGCATTGTCGATTAAAATTACACGTCTGTCAATTATGATGAATGGATTAGATAAGGCTCTGAACATTTTCCAAATGTTTCTCTGTTTTCCGATTTCTATTAGGACCTAAACATTTTCGAAGTCAATGATTATTTTATAATATGCCTGTCGGCTGAATCTTCGGAATTCTCTGAAGAGAATTATAATCATCGTTTCCTTCCAATATAGCCATTTTTTCGGACTGCCAACAGGAACATAAAATGAGAATACGCTATATTTAATTATATCCGTGTAAATGTAATCGATTTGGTACGTTTTTTTTTTCGACAGTTTGTACTTGTAAAAACACAAGGGTTGACATATTAATTTTGTTGAGAATGCAAATAAAAAAACTCCTATTATTAATGAGTTAACTGGTCCGCAATTACTTTCCTAGGCGTATTATTTTGATTTTGATTACAAACGGTTGAAAGTTTTTTTTTTAAACAAAATTCTTTAACGACATTTTCAAAATGATATCATATTATGTAACTAATATAGTGTCTGCGAGCTACAGTTGTAAGCGGGCGGTGGCCGGTGGGCAACTAATAATAAAAATATATTTTTACTTGAATTTAGTATTTAACGTTTTGATAAATGATAATGCATTATTCATCGGATACACTATAGTAATGCATGGGAATGTGAACAAAATAAATAATGGATTTTTAACATTAACAAACATGAGTTTTTAATGAACGGGTAGAAAAAAATACTAATACATTCCCATTAGTGTTTACTATTTTGAAAGGAAATATCAATATTACTTGTCTACACTAGCTGTCTATATAAATGTTGTTCTGGTTATAAGGTCAATTTTTGGTTTAAAACGAATAAATTTATGTGCTTTGGAAACATTTAGTTTTAAAACCTTTTTGATGTACACGACACGTCGTTTTACATTAAAAACATTTCAAAGCACGTCGAACGTTGGGTATCCGAAAAAAAACATAATGCGGTGGAAGAATATACGGCAAATATATGAACACAGATAACATCGGAGTTGCGGTCCCCTCGATATTAAGACCGTGCGGAGATAAGGTGCATACGGAGTTCTGGTTTTACATGATATTTGTATGCATGCGGAGATACGGTGCGTCCCCAACAATAGCGGACCCTTGCTGTGTGGTCGCCAGGGTTTAGGTATACACGAAAATTATATGCGTTGTATTGAGTGTGTGTGTGTGTGTGTGCAGCGTTTTATTAGATGTGAACTCTAAACGATATTAACATTATATTTGAAATAAAATAGTAATATTTGGTCCGCGGCAACACAATATCGTAGAAAAGTAGATATTTCTGCGGTACAAAATCGGACGTGCGGAGAGAATATTGTAAGTCCATGTTATAGATACGTTGAGAGACTTGAATTCCGAATCACGCGCGCACACTGGCAACACGTGTTCACCAGTGTACCGCGGAAATCGCTGAGTGGTCTCTATGCCTGTCGCATTATTAAACCCTTAGAATTTGTGGTCAACGTTTTTTTTCTCTTCGCGAACGAGCACGTTTCGGAATTTGTACGAGTAGTGCGAACGAGAGGAAACGTTAGCGTGCTCAGAATTTTCAAATGGCCACCCATTTTATAATGTTATAACAGCGGGTGATATGTAAGCTTGTGATCAATCGATGTATTGTGTCTGGTCGAAAACACACCGTGTACAATAGTCAACAATGTCGTGTGGAGTACTATTTAGTATTTAGTTTGATTATCTCGGTTATCGACGCAATATTTTGCCCTTTTAAACTTGGAAAATGTCCCTTCTGACGGTGTGATACACGTATATACCTATGCGACAATCACACTTTAAATCATTTATTCGCATTCCAGTACAGATGGTGTAGGCAGACTGCAGGGACGTCGAAATATATTATATTAATGTAGATATGTAGATAATGGTCACTGTTTTTTTTTTTACATCGTCGAAATAACATATGCACCGCCGGGCGGTCATCAGAACTGCAATTGTTGACCTCACGTCGTTCGATTGTATTGAAGATTTTCGATCGTGTTAGATCCCAACACAAGTGAAGCCGCGGGTGGTGGTGAGTTTGGTACGACGCCTTTACGAACAAGCGCTGGCCAGAAATGTTTGCTTTCCAAGGAGTACGTCCTATTTCAAGGTTGTCTTTTACCTGACGCGGTGCCGTTGCCGCTGTCCCGTTCCACCGTCGCCTGGCAACGTTGTCCTTTGGCGACGGACAGTCGGGTCCGTCTCCTCTCTTGACTCGTTGTCCATCTCTCTCTTTCTCTCTCTCTCTCTCTCTCTCTCTCTCTCTCTCTCTCTCTCTCTCTCTCACTCACTCCAAACCGGCTTCCATGGTCTCGACGGTGGGGGTGGCGACAGATAACGACTATCGATTGGAATTTGGAGGGAATAGGGATGAACAGTAACGGACGAACACTCGAACGCATCCTAGTTTGTCTTCGTACAACCGTCGTGAAAAGCCAACTTCGTGCGTCGTCCTCGTGGTAACGGTGACAAGATTACACTGAAATTCTTCTCGTGTCAACACACAAACTTTGGTACGTATCACACCGTTTGTAATTAATAATAATTATTATTGCTCCGGTCCGGATTTATACGTTTTTACATATTATTCTCGTTACCGCGCGTGATTGCGCGTCATGCTCATTCGTTCGGTAATATTCCGCGGTAAATATTTTTTTTTTTTTTTTACATATCTGAATAAATGTTTTACGGGTTAAGGATAAAATATATTTCGGGAATGATCGCCACAAATGATCATAATACTTTTTACTTGCATAAATAATATAATATATAATTTATGTGTATAACATTATAATATATTAAGTATATCATAGTACACAGATGTCCTACCGGGATTTACACATAGCGATATCTCCCATGTTAATTAACTTCTAGATTTTTGTATGAGCGTCTTTGGGCAAAGACAATTTTGTTGCCAATAATTTCGTAAATATAAGTGTATTATTAAAAAAGATAAAAAATTTAATTTAATTTTTAATAAATGTTTAATTATTCTAAGGCACTTTACCTATCACTAAATAACACAATATAGAGAATGTTTAGTATAAATAAAAATCTTATTGTATACGAGCAGACGTTGTCAATGCTATTTTTTCTCTCACACACAATTTACGGAATATTCCAAAACATGCGAAAATAAGCCAAGTATGTTTTATTCTTAACCAACCCGTGAAACATTCACAAATATTTAAAAAATAAAATAAATTTTTCCGCGAAATTTGTGTCGGTCATTTGACACAGTTCCACGTTGATGACGTAAGAGTGTCATAGGTATTTTATTCGGTTGAGTGAAATAATATTTGACGGTATGGGGATGAAATCCACGGCTTTACGTGCCGTATTTCGACGTACAATCATGCGGTATGGCATCATCCCCCGACCAATCACTTATAGTAGTCCGGCGCGGCGAGAGGGATCACGTCATCATCATTCACTCTAACCACCTCCGACCTAAGACAACCCCCGTCGTTCGGATTGGTTCGCCCAGTTCACCGATACGTTATTTTTCCCAGTTTTCCGACATCGTTCAATCGTATCCATATAACATTCGCGGGCCCCATTCTACTGCCTCCCCCCCCCCGCCTCTTCCCCGTCATCACACTATTCGAGCACTGCCTTATTAGTATTTAAATAATTTAATTACTTGAAGTATATACTCCAGGAGTGTTACGCAAATTGTTTTTCAACATTTCAATTCGGCACATGAAAATGTGCTCGGATCGTGACATTTGAGTGGCAAACCGTCGCGCGGAATTGTGACGCGAATCGGCGCTATAAAAGAAAATAGACAGAGCTCACAGGTCACAATCGCTGTGCACACCCGTTGCACAGCAAAATAAAAACATGATCGCGCGATCCACCTCGTGTAATGGAACGTTGCCGCGCACGACCAATTTTATCGGCTAACTATTTTCGACGTCTCATTATTTGTTTTTACTCGCGCTCGTCACTGGATGTACCGGTTTATCGGCTTATGGGTACAATGTACGTCGATTTAATATCGTACATCCGGTGAAAAAGCGTCGCGTTAAGCACGGTTTACAGTTTACACGCAACGACTTATTGTACGTTTTATCGAACACGACAAATCGTATCAAGTTAAACGGAGCGTGTATACAGCAAATTGTACGTCTTATCGAATAGGAATGAAATCCAAGATTGGATCAAAAGACTGATGGGTTTGGAATCATTTTCCGCGAAATCGAACGACAAGTCGTTACGTGTAAACACAGGTTCGGCGCATTGTACGACTTTTCGTCCAATTATCGTTTATACTCTATTCACATGTCACAATGAGATCAGTACTCGGCGGCGACCAGTTTTCGTCGACGGCCGCGGCGCGCAGGTGGGCCCCCGCCCCCCATGTACTTGCTGAATCGACTCTCGTCGTGTCCTATATAGGTATACCGACCGCGACGCGATGTATTAATGTATAATAATAATAATAATAACCTTTATCGCACCGCGCTATATGGTTTAGAATTTAGATTATTAGTTTACAATTTACATATTAGTTGCCGATTGTAGAATAATGCGACGCTCCCGCAGACAAAAGTGCTCGAGCCAAAGATTCGGATCAAAGCCACGCCAATGGGCACAACTCGGCCGCAGAGTACTGATCTCATTGTGAATAGAGTTTTTATGGTTCTCTCCTAGACCAAGTTTCAGCTTGACCTAAAAACCTAACATAATTTCGTTTTTTTTACCATAATCAATAATAATTTGGTCGGTGTGACATTTTTTGTTTTTGGCGAACATGTCTGATTTACTGCAATGTTCCCACGAATTTCTCGCAGAATTTATTGAATCGTACAAAAGTTTATATGGGAGTACTGACTTCTTTTTTGACCATTTTCTTCTTTTTTCCCCTTTTTTCCTCATAAGCTGATGCCCCGTACTAGGGATATTATAGTAAAAAACCACAACAGTGCTTCTTCCATATCGTCAAAAAGGTCACTAACAAAAAACTGAGCAGAAACAACTGAAATACAGTTTATAAAATCCTTATATATACTATGATATTAAAAGATGATAGTAACTAGTGAATAAAAATACAAATTATTCTTAATAATTTAATTTGTGAATAAATTGATTATTCTGAATAAATTAAATAAATAAATTGTGAATAATATCCAATTTTCGTGATATAATTCGTTACATCTTCGTCAAATTGATTTTGAGAGCATTTCGTTTTATTTTTACAGTTCGTATTATTGGGATATTCAATTTTTTTTTTCGTGTGTCATTAATATATTTTTCATATTCATCTAAAATAGAACTGTCGTGCTTCCTCTTTAAATGTGATTTAAAATTTGAAGATGAAAAATAAATTAATATAGATCCTGTTAACGTTTTTTGGCAGACATTTAATACAACTTGCTATCACATTTTTAGAGTAGGAAGAAATTAATTTAAAAAAAGTTCTATCAAGTATAGTATCATTAGTGGCTATTTTGATCGACTTTTATGACTGTTGTTCATTTTGGGAAATAGTTTGACTCTGATCCTCCAATAATTGCACACTTTGAGATGAACTTGACCCGCTTTCATCATTATAAAATGTAATAGTGTCACTGCCACTTGTAATACTCAAATCATTCATAACTGTGATGTCTGTATTCATTTTACGCACTTATAGAAAAATGAAATTAATTTTAGTGAACTGTCATTATCAAATGACGATACTATATACTAAATAACATTTCAGCGCATATAATATGGCTACATCAAATTTTGTCAGATTTTATTTCAAATTAATAACAAAAATGTTACTTAAGCAGTACTTAAACAAAAACCCAACATTGATATCGAGTGCTAAACCATTTAGATTAGCCCCTCAGAAATAACAATGTTATTTATGATTTTTGGTTTTGACATTTTTGATAGCAGATAATAACAATAAAAAGATAACAATAAAAAGAAACACACTGGTTTCAATTTTCAATTAAATTAGTATTTTAAATTATCTACGAATTATTTGAGATAAACACCACTATGAAGAATAATGAATAACGAATAATTGAATAATGAATAATGAATTATGAATAACCAAATAATGAATAAAAAAATCTAGAATAACTCGTTGAATAATGAATAACGAATAATTGTAAACATTGAAATGATGAATAAAAATAAACCAGAATAACCAAATGGAAAAATTGAAATGATGAATAAAAATAAACTAGAATAACCAAATAAAAAATAAATTAATAAAGAATAATTTTTTATTGAAACAATCAATCAAATAATTTTTTATTCGACTAATGCCCAACTCTGTTGTATACTATCCTTATATTATATAATACGTCCCTTATCAAGCGTCTCCCGTCGTGCGTCGTGTGTCCGGGTCATTAGCAATAAATCATTATACGCTATCGCGGGTTATCGGTAATCCTATCGGGCTACCTACTCGAGGGTGATCGATTACGATCGATTACGGTGATCATTACGCGTCGTACCCACCGTTATTGATCACGTTCGCAATATTGTTCGCTTTTCAAACGAACAACAAGTCAACAACGGTACAGGCGAATAGTGAAAAGGCTACTCCGCGACAATCTCGTCTTCGTTATCCGCGGTACACGTGTTACGGAATTTTCGTCGATTTTTCCTTGTCCTTTGGACGCGCACCAATTCGTCGAAAACCCTCCAATGATGATGATGCCGCCGCGCCGTTGTCTTGTTGCCCCGACGTCGTGTTTCCAAAGTTGCGATTCATTTGCACGAAACCGTAGGAAACCGCCGACGACCCCCCACACGTGACCATGTGACGTACTATTTCGTGGATCGTATACGTTTGACGGGCAGTACATCAAAATTATACGAGAAATTTGTATTCGCGTGCTAATTCCAAGTGTGTTCACATTTTTCAGGTTCGACGTCAATGGTTTGCGCTGAAAACAAATAATTAAGATTTTGTCGATTCCCGGTACTCATCGCCTGTTCCGCGTGCATCTATTATATCCGGGTAAGGATTACGTTCAACGTGCATGGTGTTCGATATAGGTGCGCTAAAATAAAATCATTTCAAATGATCGTTCCGCAACTAGTTTTAATCAGATGTAATTTTCAAATATGTTGGTTTCTCTTTTTCCGTCAATGTATCACTAATGTCTAGAAAAAATATTTTGTTGCAAATGAAAAATTATTTTATTCAATGTACTAAAAATGCGGCCATTGAAAGTCCTGTAGTAAAAAAAAATTTATGATTACAACTAGTTTCAAATGGCAACAATGGATACTGAAGGTTACGTGTATTTACGGTCCAAGCTGGAAGAATTTTTTAAATATCCGTCATTCAGAAATGATTTACAATACAATGCTTTGTTTCATATCATTTACGGTAAGTTCCATACCTTTGTTTTCTCCTTATAATCACTGTTTTAAATTTATACTTTGCTGTAGAAAAAGATGATTTAGTCATTTCAATGCCTTCTGGCTATGGGAAAACAATATGTTATCAATTGCCTGCATTACTTAGTTCACCTCGAGTTACAGTTGTCTTTTCTCCTTCTGTAATTCGAATAAAGGTATTTATGGTTGTTAAAATAAAAATAATATGCATTTATAATAATAATTTATTAATTTCTCCAGAGTAAAATCCATGAATTTCAACAGTATGGTAATTATTTTGTTATTGAAACTATAAATTCAGAAACATCTGAATCAGAACAAAAGCGTATTGAAGAAATATATTCCAACGAAAATTATAACAGTCCTATTATATATGTTACTCCAGATCAAATCGATAATATTTTTTTCATGGTTAATAATTTTACATTGTAGTGAAATATATTCTTAATCTTGCTTTTTTTTAGAATTTTCTTACTAACTTGGTGAAAAGAAGATTTTTAGCTCGCGTGGTTGTTGATAAAGCACACCATATCAGTGAAATTGCTACTATGGGTGATACCGTAGACTACATGAAACTCACGTCACTTAGAAAAATGTTTTTCAAAATTCCATGGATCACAATTACTGCTTCGGATAATCCTAAAGTAAATTATTATAAAATACTCCATAAGTCCATTTTAAATAATGTTCATATTATTTTATTTTTAGATTGTTGAAAACATAATTTCTGCATTGAGCTTAAAAAATGAAACTCCTTTGATTCAAGCTCCATGCTATAGAAAGAATGTATTTTATAATACTGCATTGATTGACAAACCTAGTAACAATTATTACTATGTTTTACTACAATTTTTTCCAAGTAATACTATGGATAAAAATTATAGAAGTTATTTGGTAAATAATTTTTATACATTTAAATAAAAATATAATGTAACAAATATTTTGAATTTTTTTAGTCGGACAAATCAGGTGGAATTATATATTGTAAAACTGAAAAAATAACCGAGGAAATATCTATGTATCTCTATAGAAACAATATTTCTGTTGCTTTTTGCCATCCTGGTAATTAAACATGTTATACCTATTAATTTATTTTATTACGCTATTATAATTTCCTTTGACAATGTTTATGTTTCATAAGACTTGTTACAGAATAAACTGACTGTATTTTCTTCAATTGGAGAAAAATGAAAAGTTAGTGTGATCTAAGGATATCAGTAAAGGTTTAAAGGTTAATTCTATTGGTCATATGTTAAAATTCAGATATGATGTTTAGATTTGAATATTGAACAGTAGTCAAGAAAACAGAACAAAGATAAGAATGCGGAGTTGGATGTGTGTGCTTACCAGGGTAGAAAAAATTAGAATTGAGAAAGAAGTTTAGGAATAATTAGGAAAATAGAAAAACGAGAGAGAATAGAGTGGAATTATCTTGATGCAAGAAGAATGCGAGCAGTAAGTTATAAGGAATTAGAAAAAGATAGTTGATAGGGTATTACTATTGGAAGTGAATAGTGGTATATAAATAACTGTGCAGGTGTAGGGAAAGATAAAAAAATGTGGATTTGTCTTTTTTTATTGGATGACCAATCCGAATAGTTCAAAGAAAAGTTTTTAAATAATTAATTTTAAATAAAATAATAACAATATTTAAATAATATTATGAAAACAATAGGAATAATATATTTTTTTAATTTATTAGGTACATAAGTTTTAAAAGTTAATCTTAGATCATAATAAAGCTATTACAATATGATTTGTAAAACTTTTAAAATTTATCAATTTGTCTATTTATATGTATATAAATATGATGTATGTGAACTATTTACTAGTTCAATACTAAATCCCAGTATTTTGACAGTAATTTATAAGCCTATTAATGTTGTATATTTCATTTTCTTTAAGAACATGTTAAATAATTATTTAAGCTTAAGATAATGGAATTTATAACAAATTGATATTCTACAAATATTTATTGAGCTAAATTTATACAAACATGAATTATTTCAAGAACCCAGACATCTAATTTGTAATGCATTTAAATATTTTTTATTCTGAAAAAATATGTGATGAGCATATCCACTAGCTGTTATAACTACAGATCAATTTTTATGTGCATTTTTAGACCTTCTGTACTAATGTATTGGATTTTCAATGATAGTTTGTGTTTTTTTTTTGTAATCAAATGTTTGACTACTTAATCTGCATCAAAAGTAACAATTTTTTTTTTGGTAAACTATGCACAGAAGATTCATTAGAGAGATAGTTTCAATATTTTTAATAATTTTTGTATTATACAAAAACAATTGAAAAAAAAGTCTTAATTTTTAATTTTGTCCAGTGAGCATTTATGTTTCTTTTGATAAATAAGTTAGATTATAACAAATAAAAATGTTATGTTAGACTAACTCTAGGCATAGACTTTTACCTCACATTAAAAAAATTTGACTCTACCAATTTTTTTAGTCAAATTTTGTATGTTGAGTCTTGAGTTATTTATTAAGTTTGTATGAGTTATTATCTATATGTATGTTACTGCTTACCAACCATATATGATGGCTATGTAATTCGCAAATTATTGTCTCGTGGAACAAGATATCAAATTTCTTGCTTTGATTCATGAAGTTATGATATTTATTACACCCACTCAATACTATTATGCTAGGAAAATAACTAAATGTATATCATTGTTATATTGGTTGCAAACATAGTTAATAGTTCTGTATATTTGTTATAGTTATGTTATATTTATAAAAAAAAACAATATTTGACAGATTTTAGGAATCAATAATCATAGACAAATATTAAATCATTTGAAACTGATATTCATATTACCACACTGAAAATACTATTTTGAATATGTAATTCTATCTGTCAATGTATGAGATAAGACAATTATATTTTACGGGCCTTTTAAATGTTAGAAACCGTTTCAACTGTAGTTTAATATTTATTTACCGACTAACAGTTATATATAAAAGTATGGTTAAATTAACTTGAAATAAGAATGTTAAACTTAAATCAATATCCAAAATTATATAATGATAAATTATAAAAATTGACTAATACATTATTTTTAATTCCTTAAATGTATCACTTTATATTTAATTTAAAACAGGCATGAATAGAAGAAATCTAATTCAAATCCAAAGTATGTTTTCAAGTGGAGAATTGCAAGTTATTGTAGTAACTAATGATTTAGAAATAGAAATTAATAGACTAAGTATAAGGTTTGTCATCCATTGGGGTATGCCTAATGATATGAAAAAGTACTATCAAGACACATGCATGGTCGGTAAAGATGGGCTTCATTCTGTATGCTGCATTTACGATCTAAAAGAAGAAGAATTCCCAAGTCCATTCCAATCAATCTTAAGATTCATGAGTACTGAAACCTGTCCCCAGACATCTTATAGTACTATTCTCAAGTTTTTACAGTTCTTTGAAAACGCAAGGTAAATTTTTATTTTACATAATTAAATCTGAATGATCATTTTCATACATTAATTGTAATATTTAAAAATTGTTAGTTATGTTCAATGTGAGTCTTTGCTTCATTGTTTTAATCTTAAAAAACAGTCTGCATATCATATGGAGTCAAATCGTCTAGCAGTAACAAATATCCCGGTCCAATTGTCTGTGTCAAACGAGCAATCACATCCAGAAAAGATAAATGTTTCTGATAACCATGGTTTGGCTTCATCATCAAATGAGATAACTATGGTAGAAATTCTTCATGATGGGTAACGTATCTATGATTTGGTAATTGTTACACTTCAACATAATTTTTAGGTATGAATAAATTAACTGTAGGTGCCAAGTTAAAAACTTTATGTGAAAAGTTAAGAATTTTTCAATTTGTATCGAAATTTGACTTGAAATCTTATGTTTATAAATGTCCTTGAAATAATTTTGATTGGTAGTTGTTATGTATTTAGACACTAGTCATCATGGGTCCTGTTGGAAGTTTGGAACCCTTATGATAATAACTGTCTATCCTACTTATGTATATCTTTTTTTTTTTTGTAGTGATAATACTAATATAATCAGAGAAAATGCCGATAATTTGAAATTGACAAAAGAAGAAAATCATTTTAAAAAAAAGATTCATTTTTTAAATAAGACAATTGAAAAATTAGATCGTTTGTTTAATCATTCCAAAATCAAGAATCCTCCGAAAGAAGTAATTGGTTTGCTGCACAACTACAGAGTAAGAAATATTTATTATATTATTAAGTTATCTTAAATGTTAAAAAATATTGTAAATAAGCTAATCATAATTTGACTGCTGAAAGTCATTACTTTTGTGTTGTATTTGTATCATTGTAAAGCCTTTACTCTATTTAAATGGCAACATATCGTTTCAATTTCATATTTTAAAATGAGATTGCTGATTACGATGATAGTCTCAAAGATATATCCAATAGTTCAAAATAAGTATTATCTTTTTTATAGAACTAAAATGAACTCTGTTGAATGGCAGGAGTTACCCATTTAATGTGGACCACTTTTTTGCATCTGTTTATTTAAATTTAAATTATCTAATAGAATAAAGGCCATTTATCAGTTATTGCGATTATTATAACTATCTAAAATTTAAAGATAACTTTTGATGATTATATAATAATCTTGTTTTATTTTTTATCAAATTAAAGCCAATGGATGTTTTATATTAATTTTTATGAATATTTTTTAACATTTATAAAGGTAAGATATGATTTATTGGAATATATGATAGTGTGTTGGAAGAAGAGTCACCCCGAGTATGTTTGTATGGAAGAATATGTGAATGTTATTGATTTTTCTCGTATTGAAAATATGGTATATGAAGTTACTGGTTGTTTATCTGATGAAGGAAAATACAGAATGATAATTTTTAAAATAGTTAGTTTTATTAAATATTAATTTTATATTATGTTTTGTCTATGTAAATTAATGATCTGGTGAATCATCTAACATTCTAACCATTAGTCTATCTGTTTTTTAAGAAGTCAAAATGTTTAAATGTTGTTTTTGGTTGTCTTACGACAAATAACTTGTTTAAAATTTTCATCAAATAACAACCTATGAGCTGAAAATCAAATATAAAATTCATATTTTTATCTAGCTCGAGATATCTAGACTTGCATCTTTCAAAATGTGATTGTAATTATTCATGTTTTAATTCCACTTTATATGTTTTTAACAACTGTTTGTAATGAAATATTTTTTACTCCAACTGTACTGCTTATCTTTGTTTATAAAATATATTTATACTGAAATCTGATACTCAAATTGCAATACTATGCTGGTACAGATAATTCAAAAACAATAATTCTAAAGGGGTATTTATTTGTTAATAGATGAAATATAATTAGTCAAACACATGATCATTAAATTGCATTACTTAACTATCCTTCATAAATGATTTTGATATTTAATCTTAATTAAATATTTTAGGTTTCATATGCAGATAAGAATCCAACTGAAAAAGAGATTCTTGATATCATTAAAAGAAAAGTTGAAACCCCCAACACAAGTGAAGAACCCGATGATAATTTAGATAATTTAGAACCAGCTCAAGGTGAAGTTAATCATTTAAATCAGGATCAAAATTGTCACACAGTGTTGAAGGTGATTTATATTCCTATTACTTTGACTACAGAAATATTCAATATTCTAGAACTGTGTAATCTTAAAATATAAAATTGTAATTGATGTTTTGGTGTACCTATGCCAGTGGTTTTCAAACTTTTTTTGAACACTGTACACTATGCTCTTCACTAAATAATTGTTCATGGCACATGTCTCATCATGAACTACATTTTAACACATTTTGTACTTTATTATGCAATATATATTTATTTTCAAAAAATTGTGCACGCCTTGAGAATTCTCGCGAGTTGCAACACCCCAGTGTGTCGCAACACTTAGTTTGAAAATCACCGACTTATGGTATAGACCAGTGGTTCTCAACGGGGGCGATATCGCCCCCCAGTGGGCGGTGGAGGGTAATTGAGGGGAGATGAACTATTTTTGGGCGTCAGGGGGGCGGTGAACTAGGTTTGGGTGGTAAGGGGGCGGCAAGGGTGTTCACGCAAAAACGTACATGGTACGCCCTAAAAATAATACATACTTGATAATCCATATAATAGCTATCTATCACTATAAAAAATAATAGGTACTATAATTTTTTATAAATACTAGTATTTATAATCAATGGTACTATGTTGAGCAATGCTCAATAACTTATCTTTGATTATTTTCCAATTTACTATCCTTATTATTTTGGCAATTGTGCGTGCACATTATATTTTATTACACCGTATCATCTTAATTTTTAGAATTCCACATAGGGGGACGTTAAAAAAATTATTGCTGCTCAAGGGGGTGGTAACTTATGGAAGGTTGAGAAACACTGGTATAGACTTAAGTGAATAAAAATGGGCACTATAGGTTACAGTTAAAATATTAATTAATTAATACTCATAGCTTATATGTATAATTAAATTCAAAATGTAATTATGTATTACTATAACGTATTTTTGTAAACAAATTTCAGGAATCGTTCCAGTCTCCACAATTATCAGAAAATTAATGCTGTTCGATCCTGAAGATCAAATCAATTTTTCATGGAAAATTTTAAATTCAGATATCACCTCTTTGGTATAATAAAATGTAAACTGCGACAATTTGTAATTTTTATTCAATTTTTCCTATATTTTTTTTCAATTAATATTAATGTATTAATTATTTATTGATTTATGCATTTAATTTATTTTCAGTTGTATATAATTTTCATTTTTTTGAACATTTTAATATTTCTTATACTATCTAAAATAAGTATGATTTATTTATATATTTTAAGTCTTATTATTATGCTGTATTACTTATGAAACTAAAACAATGTCAGCCGAATTAGCTTTTTCAGTCGATGACTAATTCTAAAAAATATTTGTTTTGTGCCATGATATCTATTTACTTTATTTTCATCCTCGATGTGTGAGTGATAATTATAAGGCAACTGTAGTGTTAAAATTATTGAATATTTATTGGTTTTCGAGAGTAGCATCATTTCAAAATTTGGGCCTATTGTTAAATTTTCAACCATTGATCCCAACTAATATAGGAGCGTTGAGGGAGTACAACATTGTATATGCATTCCTTTTATGAATAATTTATTTTATATATTTAAAAAAAAATTTTTCTTTTGTTGTTTTTAAATATTATTCTATGATTTTTTATACATCTTCATATTTCATCATAATATAGCTAAACATTCAAAAAATTAATAATGATTGTTCATTTTATATTTAATAATATACTTACAAAATAATCAGTAATAGTAGGTGTAGGTTACCATTTAAACAAATATAAGACTCAGAATTTCCATATTGTTTTAGTTTTTTGTATGCTAAAGTAGAAAATATATCTAATGTGTTAATTTCTTAGGAAATTCTCTTTTCCATTGATGTTATTACGGCTAAACTTGTTAAACAAATTTGAGAAAAAATTTTTACATAGTATTATCGATGCAAAAACCCTTAAGATTTTGTTTACGACAGCAAATCTATGTTTTAAAATAATTTCCAGTATCAATGAGTGTAATGGTTTTAGAATGTACCAACTATTAATTTTGAATGTAAAACTTGAACACTGAACTATATTAAAAAAAAGCATTTTGATCAACTTTTAAGTCACTTTTTTGTGAATCTGCTCTTGCATTGGTACTTATTTGGGCTACAAAATAATACAATATAGACAACAGGCTTATAAAATTAAAATTAAATTCTAGTACCTACCAATGTTTTTGAATAAATAATATTTGTACGGTTAAAATTTAAAAAAATGTATGTTAAACAATATTATTATCAATATATAAGCAATGTATATTACTTAGAGATTAGGATTCCTTAAGCATACAGGTCCTGGTGCGAGTACACCCTCTGATCCCTCTCTGTAACCCCACTGATTCTCAGAATTAATTAGATCAGGAATACTCTATTATAAAACAACATTTAATTTCTAGACGGAACCTAATATTGGACACAGTTGTCCCTCGCAGACTGTCTAATGGTTTTGAAGTGGGTAAGCTAATAACACCTAGAACAATTTTTAATTGAGATTAAACTATGTCTAAATTACATTTTGAGTTATATTTAACCCAGCTTAGATTCTTTTACCAATATTTCTCCAGGAATATGCAATAGCAAGACTCTAAGAGATTTTATTATTTTTAACAATTTATTCAACGTACCGTTTGAAACTTACATGATTGTACGATACAATCTTTGAATAGGTTTAACTGATGGTACAACAAGTTATTTGTAAAACTTTATTTTCATGGTTAAAAGTTTTATTTTTAAATATTATTTATACTGTAAATGTATGTTCAAGAAAACGAATTCATTTTATTTCACCCAGATGTAGTATTATATTATATTATTATGAGTATTGGATAGCATTAGTTATGATCCTGTTTGTCTTGAAGTTTATGATGACGCATTTGATATTTATGAATAAATATAGAATAGAATGTTTCTGTTGGACGAAACATTTTTAGAATGTTTAACACATTCATAGTAGTTTTCTGTCATTTTTTTTTTTTCAAACTAACAATATCAATACAACTATGTGCATTTTTAATTACTTGTTACGTTAGGTACAATTGTTTACATAATGAGCGTTTATCAAATAATGAAAAAACATAATATTATAATTAACAATACAAAGGACAAATCATATAATTTTATTTAATCGGGATGAAGAGAGCAGAACATTAAAGAACAAACTTTTATTTTTTTTCTTGATAATATTACATTGATTTAAGATTAAAATCATTTCAATTGGTATTGAGATCAAAAAATTACATTTAATTAGAAAGTATAATAAATTGACCAGACTATGAGTGTGTGTCAAGACTAAAAAACCTCAGCAACAGCTTAATCCATGCTTGGGTTCACCATTTACCAGTATGGCACAATTGACGATGGCAGTGTGGTGTCTTAGGTGATTCCATTGGCGTGACTAGGTGGGGTGCTTTGGGTCCTTAGCACTCCTGAAGTCAAAATAAGCACCCCAAGAAAAATCGTTTTAAAATTTGAATTGAAAAAATGAAAACTAGATGGGCTATTGTATTGAACAATAACACAATAGCAGTCTTATAATATAACGTTTATTGATATGTTGTAATAATAAGAAATACAAATATATTAATATACATAAAAATTTAGAATTACCGTAATTCAGTAGGTGGGTGGTTGGTAGGTTGTCAACTTCACCAGTACCTACAGTGTACGGTATTCTTGCATAATTTACTTAGGGTTATAGGGTGGGGAGGGCGTACTCGTTTAAAACACTTTTTTGTCGTATAGACATTTCGGAACACATCGGTGACATAGCAGACTCGTTTATATTACCGTAATAATAACACGCGGATTTGGAAATTGTAACGGTTTCGTTGTAACTATTGTTGATGATGACGTGCTCGAATTCCCTGAAAAATTTGAACGCTCTATAAACACAAGGAAAAATAGTGTGCAGCATAAAAAGCTTCCATGATGAAATTATAAAATTGTATAATCACGCCGTGACTACTATTTGTAATACGGTACGCAATATAATGTATACCTAGTGGACCTAGTGACTCAAGGCTGGGCAACGTCTTTTTACTATGTTAGCATATGGTATCCGCATAACAAAATAAATAAATAATCAAATAGACATATAAACACAAAGGTAAATAAATAAGTATTTTTACTCAGTTAGGTTAGCTAAATTTTTCCCAATTAAGTGAACAATTAACTATTTATTCACATGTTGAACAATATGAATAAATGAAGTTTAAAATTGATTTCGCGAATACCGTATACTTCAGTCGATAAGTTAAGTTGATTTTAAGAAAAAAAATTGTTTATCCGTTCTATAAACTTACGAGTATACCTAATCGAACACGGTAAAAATATTTTTCTGGTTATGAAAATTCAAAACCATCTTGATATTGGGAACATGTGTGAAAAATGAATACGTTAATGTCTAGAAGGACTTATGAGTTGAGTCGATAAGGTTAATCTAACTGCAAAAGGAAATAAGTCAAGTTGATAAGTGAAATTCACTTAACAGCTCGTTATTAATGCCCAGCCTTGGATCGTGACATACGCGTCATATTACGTACAATGTAAATATAAGTGTAAACAGTAGTACATGATTATATTTAAATAAATAATATTTCGTGGAAACGCCCTACGAAGGAGATACCGTAGCCCATTTTTTTGTATATTCGGTTTAGAAAAAAACAAACGCTGGTCCCGCCACTCTGTGTCATGTCTCGTCGTGATCTCACCGCTTCACGGACACGGCGAAAGCCACATTTATTTATTTATTTGAATTAACGGATGGTAGACTCAAATACAGATATTTAGCATAAGTATGAAACATGGGTGGTATTACTTAATATAATATACTAGAAGTAACAAATAATATATAATATTTTCATTTAAAAACTATGTACATGGGTATTAATAAAAAAAAAAAAAATTAGTTTGGACTGTTTGGAGACCATTTATTGTTAGATTGTCAAGAGTAATGATTGATGTTATTATTTTAAAACCGATCAAACGCATGAACGTTCTTTGTATTCTGTCTAACCTCTCAACTTAATTACTAATGGACTTTGGATTCCATGTACAACGGAGCTGTGGTATTCTAGTCATCTAGGGCAGTGGTTCCCAAACTGTGTGGCGTGCCTCCCTTAGGAGGCGCAAGCTGCGTGGTTAATAATGATATTTTGAAAACAACAATAATTTCGCATACAGTTATATTGTAAGATTATACTTTATTCGGGAGTTTTCGGGTTATCGATATTTTCATCTGATTCTTCGTTAAAAATGAAGTTTTCTTCATTCTCACCGTCAGGATTTAGGTTCAACATTAAAGATGAATACCCTGAAGTAGCCAATAAAGCTTTGCCTGCATTACTACCGTTTGCGCCATCATATTTGTGTAAAGTAGGATTTTATGCACTTGCCGTATACAAATCAAAATATCGGTGAAAACTTAATGTTGAAATAGAAACGCGTGTTGCTGTCACGGCATCGCTACATAATTTTGAAGAATTATTAAACGTGAAACAATCGTATTGTTCGCATTAAGATTGAAATTAATAGTCATTGTATTTTTCGTAAAAATTAAAAATTTTGTAGTACTTTAAATAGAAATTGAATAATATTTACTGTTGATTTTTTTTTTTTTTCATAACAACAAAAATATTTGTATTCTTAAACAGTGTACATTTGTTATATACTTATTCATGGGGGGTGCGATTATTTATTTTTATTTTTAGGGTGGCGCGAACTAAAAAAGTTTGGGAACCTCTGATCTAGGGTATGCTCCTGCAGAGGGACGGCGGCTGTGCTAAGGGATGAGGGGACAAGCGTATGTTTGTTTTTCTGAACGGAAAAAAAACGAGCTACAGGGGATGTCGGTTGTTCTCTTTTAACGGTAAGCATATACGACGTACCTGGAAATGGTGACGGTTCTAAGCGCGATCATATGTTATTATTGTTTCCGATGTGCTGCACTATGTAGTCCGGCGTGTACGGCGGCGGGTTGCGATATTCTTGCGCGGTGTACTGCTGCTGCTGACCGCCAGGGATGGAAGGATGACCCGCCTCGTCGAGCCGAGGATAGACGGTGGTCGTCGGATCCGCGGCGTAATGTTGCGGTCCTGCGGTGGCGGCGACGGCGGCGGCTGCGGCGGCGGTTTGCTGTCGTATGGTGCCGTGGACTTGGTGAAACTGCCGGCCGTCCGCGGTGGTGATCATCCGATCGTCGGGTGGGTTCGCGAGGCCGCAGTGCAACGTCGCGGTGTTGTTGTGAAAAGCCGCGGCGGCCGCGGCGAACGACCGGACCATTTGCTCGTCGTAGAAATACTTCACCAGGTATATCTGGCACGAGTGCACGACTGCGTCACATGTTAGAACAAACGAATTATCGGCAAACGAGAAGACGTTTTTTTTTTTACATTTTTCAAATTCGCTACCGATTGATCGCGACAAGTCTATTGTGTCCAACAACCGTGCGACTAGGGTTGCCACCTTTCAATGATTTATGCCTACCCGGAGACGGGCCGATAAGCAAAAGAAGAAAAAGAAGTAATGTCGTCGGCAAAATATATATATATATATATATAGTGCCTGTGCCCCTATGCAAACGGCTTATAGTTTATTGGGTTAAAAAGTAGATAATGAAAATATGAAATACAATTTTATTTTAAAAAAATGCATATTAAGTTTTTTATTCACATTTGAAAACAAACTTTTGCATTTCTCGATGCACATTTCAATAATTTTTCTTATTCGGAATTCTTCAAATAGTGCAACAATTGTTGACAGTTTATTTTGTAATTTAATTTGACACAGACTTCTGATTTTACCATTTCCACTGACAGACGATTTCTTTCACAATTTTTCCATCAGGGAAAAGACGCGTTGAACAATAGCATTTTGTGACAACCCGAAGAATAGTTGACTGAACCCGTAGCCCTTAGATTTTTATGTACATAAAACCGGATTTTCCGGTTGAAACCCGGAGAGGTGGTAACCCTACGTGTAACGGTCTTTAGCAGCGGTTCCCAACCAGGGGGAATTCCCTCCCAGGTAGTTGTATATTGCATAATATAAAGTTATTTTGTATGTTTCATTTGTACCACTCACGAAAAAAATAACCGCCTAAACTCTATTTCAAGGGGGCAATGAGATTTTAGTAAATTTACAAGGGGGACGTAGAATGAAAAAGGTTGGGAACCGCTGTCTATAATGTACTGGCAATTCAATACTATTGTCCAATAAATTAATTTATATCAATCAAGTGCTGTGGTCGGGTACATTATGTATTTATACCACTTATTTCAACTAGTCCGCATAGAGTGTTATATGTAATAGTGTCTTCACCGTGGAAGGTTTTTTAAATCCGCCGTCCAATAGAGCTATATTATGCAGACATTATGTTTTGCCATCAAATAAACCTACTGCACTTATTATCCGTATAACGAAAAAAAAAATCACGATGAAAGATATATTATTATTATTAAATTATTTTTTATCGAATATCTTGCAAGTGTGCTCGAATGCGTTAAAAGTTAAAACAAAAGAACAATGTTGAAATAATTAAATATAATTAATTTCGAGAAGTGTTATAAACAGCAGTGGTATATACATATAATTCAATAACTGTTCATTAATTTAATTATTTAATAGTACCACTTTTAAGTTTTAGTCAGTCTATAAGTGCCATCATATAATGTTAAGACTGACGGGTCGTCGGCCGTTGCGGTTACACGACTCATTATTTTTTTTTTTTTAGTAGGTATATATGTATAAAATTCGAGACTTTGACGCGAGTAAAGAAAATAAGTCGCAGAAATAATTATTATTTACCGTACATGTAGATATACACTTTATGGTTTCGATATGATCACAATAGTAGACAGTCTTGTAAAATATGCTTAAAGTATTCAAGTACAAGCACAGATGTCTCAAAAAAGTATATACCTATAGATACTTTCAAATCCTTAAAAAAAGTTCGTAACAACGTTGTTTACACAAGATAAACTAGTATCACTAGTGTTTTTGACTAGTTCCCTTATGACCTTATATCTTTATTTATAATTCCATGCAACCTGTTGACTGATAATTGTATTATTTAAATGTGATAGAATTGAAGTACAATTTGTAAAAAAAAGCGTTTGAAAGTAGTATTTGATTTAAAATACAGACCCGCTGAGAAAGTATTTGAATACTTTTATTCTGAAAGTACTTTACAAGACTGACAATAAGCACCAATTGCAGTTTTATTATTAATAGGTGTACGTATACGTACAGCATATAGGCATGGAGTAATAAATCATCCGGAAATCGTAGCTGATGAGCACTATGTAGGTGACGGCCAGTACGTGGAACGACAAGAACATCGTGTTGATCGATAGCCACTGATGGATTTTATGAACGTTATGCTGAAAAAGATAATTTCATATGATTTTTTTACAGCACGACAGTGAATAGTTCAAAGATATAGGATTCCAATAATCCACGAGATTTTTTTTTATTTCTAGGACGGCGAAACAAAACTAGGAGCTCCATTAAAAAAGAGATTAAAAAACTTTTTTGATTTTTTAATTTGTAGAAAGTTGAACAGCGACAATTTTACTTTTTAGAGGAATTTTCCGAAAAATATGTTATATTCTTATATATTCTAAAATAAAATATGTTTTCTGGTGCTAAGTTTTAATAGTATTTTGTGCTACTGCAAGTCCCGTGAATCCTGCATAGTTCATACGATTTCGCTTAAATGTGTAATTGCATAAATGCATGCCGTATGGTATGAATTCATTGCTCAAAATACAATAAAATATGTAAAATATGTTATAATTGACCATCATAATTATTAAACTTACATCATACGTTGAATCCTTCAAGTAGTAATTTATGTAAAGAAACACAAATATTAGAAACAAATAAATGAACACGTCACAAACGTATGATATATATTCTGTGGGTGAATATGCGCTGACTGAAATCAAACGAAATACCAACATGATAATTAATATTAAATAGGTACATATTATATTTGAAAGATTCATCTACGTGTTTTTAATGTTTACATATACGAGTAGTTTTGTTCTTATTTTTTTTTTTTTATTGATCTATATAAAACATCGGCAGCTATGGCCATTAGTTTACTTTGATTTAAAATCAGTTTACATTATAATATATTAAATTAAAATTTTTTTTTTTTTTATTTTAGCTTAAATTAAGTTGTATAGTTGTATTTCTTTTAAAAAATGGAAGATGTTGGTGGTTGATTGGTGGTCTGTTCTTATTTATATACCATATAAAACTACAGTCAATGTTACGAAACTTATACTACATACTTCGGTTTGAATTCATCTTTGATATTAGTCGAATTTAGATTCTGTGAGGCTTACAGTATGTATTTGAGTGTTTTTTTCTTAATTAGTACCAGTTCTTTGGTTTAAACATTTTCATATTTTATTTTTATACAGGTATTTATGTATTATTATTCGTTGAAAAATATTATCTTATTGTATATTAAAAATATTTCCACATAGACATTTACCGTAAAATGGATTAAGTGCAGAAAGACACTTAATCATCAGCAACACACCAATCCACTGAAAAAATAAAAAACATAAGAGGTTATAATATACATAATCTGAAAATTAAACAAATATGAATTGTTAATCGTCTACTAAGTATGTGTAACGTGAATGTAATATAATATATAGTACATTGTTCGGAACAATTAGGTTCAAGAATGTATTATATACATATTATAAGCATAGTATATTTTGCGTATGACGATCCTAACACAAATGTTAAATGGATGATTAGATTATTTAAACGACGATTGGTTTTAGATTTGTTTGAGATCGTTCTTTATCTTGGCGCGATTCTAGCGCGTAATGCGGACTTACTATTCCACGTTTTATTAGATTGTCAACCGCGGTAATTAAAATATATTAACTAGAAGTTAATGGTTTTGTACGCGCATAAAATATAGATGCATGTTTCCGGAATACTTTTAATTTCAATTATTTGTAGGCACATGGACCGTTTTATAGACATAATTGTATGTACTACACGTTGGTGGATTAAACCGAAAATGATGTACGATTTGTTTTGAGTATTTACAGCCACTTGTTCTTCTTATTAAACATGACTTGACCGAGAAAAGCAAGTGTTGCTTGTTTGAAGTTTCGTGTAAATACTTATCGATAAAAAAAATCATGTATTGCGGCGAATACAAATATAATAAACGCTTGGTAATGTAGTATTATTATTTCAAATCAACTGCGAAATCGAAAATGATTATGACGAAAAAGGAACTTGGGCGCCCGTAGGAGAAGTTTTAGGAGACAACAAAAAACATTTTCAATATTTAGATTAAATTAAAATTTTAAGAGAACGCCGTATGCAAACGTCTTACAAACGTATAGCATATAAAATCTATGTTCAGAAGAACCAATTTTGTGTAGTTAGCTTTAATTGACCTATTTTCGAACTCAAAGGGAAGAACATTATTTGTTTTTAGATTCAGATTTTTACGATATTTGAATTTTCCAGCGAGTTATGATTAAGTAAAATATAACAAATTTGAAAAGCTTGGAAATTAAAGTATCGCAAACAACCTATACGAGTTATGTTATTTCATATATTTTAATAAGGACAGAAAAAGTATAATCAAAAGAACAATAAATTGTACAATTCTTTATTTCATACACTATAATATAAATAATTATAATAATATTTATTAAATAAAAAGTTCATATTATTTTTGCAATGGAAGTAAGTACCCCGTCTTACCCTCCCCCCGATGGGCACACATGTACTGAAATAATTTCTGTACTGAAAATAAAACGTATAGAAATCGCTGGATGCGGTGACTGTGTGTACGTATTCGAGAATCGAGACTATTAAACGAATTACGCACTTATGTTTAGAGTATTATAATATTATGTGTAGCACTTCGTGGAACAGTTTCGGGCAAGGGTGTCTCGTACTCAACGACATCAAGAATATCTTACGTTCTACGATTGTTTTAGCGGTTGATAGCCAGACCGACAAGCGCTCGTAGTCAAAAAGTTGATCGGTAAATATTTACACAATTTAAACGATTACAAAACGGTTCAATTATTAGTATTTCACTACATTGTAGGAAAGTACTCTGAAAACGATATTAATATTGTAAGTTATTACGTCACTATGATTATCCACGTGTTGTGTTATATTGACGGCATAAAATGTAATATGTTAACAATATCAAGATTTTGAATATTCATAATTCATACAGAATAATACGTATAATAATATATCCAATTTTAAATCTAATTTTGACGAATTGACGTACCCAGTTTAATAATATCGTTTTCAGAGTATAAACATAATATAATATGTAAGTTGGATACTTAGATTAAAGCTACATAGCTTAAGCTAAATATTGTACATCCATGTCAGAGTAATCATAATTTAAACATATTTATTTTAAAGTGACGATGACGGTGAGGTTAGGAGGACTCTGTTTTTATAAATCAGTTTTTTTATGGCAGCTTAAATGATTTGCGACTTAAGAGTGCTCTTTATTTGCTTAAAATTAAAACAGTTTTTTTTTTCATTTCTTACATAAAGTTTAATGAAAATATACTACTTACTTATATGCGCACTACTGTACAAGATGTAAAATATTTTGGTTTGTAAAATTTAACCGAAGAACAAGCATATTGCACGTATACAACATAAACACGAACACAGTAAAAAGTAAGACTTAGTTGACACACTCGTCCTATCGCGTCCACCAGAGAAGACCTAACACACAAATGAAAACTATGAGTACTTTGTTATAAACACGCATTGTTCGATATTTCGATGATGAACGTCATAAAATTATATTATTTGACCTACTTGTAATTATTATTCTGATTACTATCCCGTTCTTAACATCCCAGATGACCCTAAATTACGTTTGAAACGTAAATGGTGCTGCAGGGACCACCCAAATGTTTAAAAAACCCATTCTCTACCGCGAAGTGCCATCAATGGATGGATCCTCCCCTCATGTCTGAAAATTTAAAAAAAAAAAAAGTGCTGATTACTGACTAAACTGAAACGTTGTTCGTACACCGGTCGTCGAGTTTCTCAAACTAGTTTTGAACGATTTCGATGCTTAAAGTATAGAGAAATATAAAATTAAACCTATGCCAGTCCCTGTACCTTCAACGCGAGCACCGGCAGTTGCATGCGATACAACATGTAACGAAATGCGACCCCCCCCCCCCCGCCCGACTGGATCGTTTTCGCATAATAAATTGTTAACAGTACAATGTTGTAGACCTATTATCGCGCAGAAATTACTCACAAAGTCCAATATGGCTATCACCCGGACGCCGTACCGCGCGTCCGTGCAGCCTGGAAAACAACTCGCGGTCATCGTGCGGTCGACGACACGTACGTTGTCTGGACTGCGCGCGCGATCGCCGAACACTCGATCGATAACCAATACTGACGGTGCGCAGCTTTGACGTTAGGCGACGAGAATAGTGCAGTGACGAATAGTGCAGTGACGAATAGTGCAGTGACGTGTCGAGTGCAGCAGCGTTTCGCGCGGCCGCGTCTGAGCTCTTCTTCTGGTAAGGCGCCGACTGATTCGGTCCGGTGACACATCGTGCGTTATCGTAGCATTTGCCATCTCCGCGCAGATATGAACTTGTTTATTATTCATGGTGCTTTACGAGCGCGTTACGTGTGTTTTACGATGCGCACGCGAGTCCGTGCACCGTCGCTCTACGAGTATACAAATACACTTATGTACGTACGTATAACAGTGGTTGGTACAATAATATTGTACAAGTGCAGTAGTACATAGTGTTCGCGATTATCCCGTCCGCGACTGCTGCGACGCTTGAGATTTTTTTCTTATTTTTTTTTTTTTTTTCGAACCAATAGTTATCGCGGTGGTGAGATTACGTATGCGGATGTGTTAGAGCGTTACTAATCGTGTATTAAGCTATTAACCGTATTATACTCATGTGCGATATTGTTTAATCTAAAACCAATACGATTGACACCGCGGTCGGATACTACTATTCAGTGTTCACCACAACACCTGGACTGGCTGTAGACTGCATATACACGCCCTCAAGCTCTGTACACGACAGCTGTACATAGGCGTTAACACTTTTGCGGGGCTCAAGCCATCCGTTATATTGATAAAAGAAGAAATCTTTATATTTTAGAACGTTAAAAGTCAAAGTACATGCGTTTGAAATTTTAAACTCGATTGTACTGACTAAGTACAGCTATAATGTGAGCTTACATTCGACCAAGATGAAGAAAATCTTTTAGTAGTCAAGAACGTATAAAACTTTTAATTTTAACACGTAATAAGGCTTGACCTTAAATGATACCTAGAACGGTCTCGATTAAAATTCACAATTGTTTTTCAAATATTTTAAATATCTGTAGAGATTATTACAATAAAATCGATCCACCTATTGCTTCTATTATTCTAGTCATTCTAGTCGTCTTTGACGACTCATTCTACGTGATATTTGTATTTTTTATATTGGTCACATTTCCATATATATTTTTTTTGGTCTCAATTTTTTCAATATAATTTTTTTCATATAACCTTTACAAACAACTTTTTTTCACGCTTTTTAAATTCCAAAATTTTAAAGTTAAAAGCAAAACCACAAAATAACGCGATACTATTCAGACATTATACAGTACAACAGATACAACCAATGCACGAAGTAAAATGGCATTTTTTTTGCACGAAATTTAGTCACCTCGCACATTGGGATTTATCCCCATGCCGAGTAATTTTACTCAGTTAGTAAGCTGACAAAAGTTTTGTGATTGTGAGGAAACCGGTCCATAATAATAATAGTTAAAATGATAATTTTATCATTGATAATCATAATTGGTTACAAGTGGTGCAACAAAAACAACAAAATCATTGTAAAATATATTGTATGAAATTTCCACGGTTAGTTTCCACTTGATGTATTGTACAGCATTGATAGATACATCTTGGAATTAAAAATACTAATATGATATACATACATGAATTGCGTGTATCGATTGAAAAAAGGTTTTTTTTGCCGATCAATTCCCGGTGACTAATTTAACCCGCGATCTTCGGTGATCAAACCACCGGAAAATATACGAGTATTAGCGATACCTACTATTTATAATTGCTAATACTCGAAATGCTACACAAATCTTAGATGAAGAGTCTAAGATTTTTAATTTTTTTAATTTTCACAAACATTACTAGTAATATATTATAATAATATATAATCAATGGTATACTACACACAATACATTTTCAAGAAATTCTGCGACCTGGAAAGAGTACTACTATGTGGTTTAATACCAGTGGCGTTTTCTCTGGGTGTGCAAGTCGTGTGTTAACGCCTTATTTTGTCACATTGATGTGTGTAATAATACTAATAGTGTAATGCATATTACATTGTAGTCATATTATAATTGTATTTACAAGATCTTTAGATAATTATTTTGTATGTGCTCTTATTGTCTATAAATAAAATAATAATCAACTAATAAACTATTTTTAACTCGACCGAGTCGACCGTGTACCGACAGTTGTAGCACTTGTAGCTACGACGGCGGTCGATAAGATAACGAAATATATAGGTATTATGTTGTGTAGGACGTTAATTTTTTGATCAACGACTCCGTGGTCTCTAAAATTCTATAATCGTAATTTGTCGTGATATTGTCGGCTAACTTCGGTGCAATGTGTATACTAAACCAAGGCGTTGAAAATGGAATTAACGTCTAGCCACAACTCAAATAGTTTGTTACGGGTTGCCTATTCAGTATCCTATATAGTATTTTCCATTTCTGTGCATCAGTTTATTGGGTTAATGACAGCGAGGAGTAGAATTTGAATTCAAGTAAAAATAATTTTAGAAGTTTATCCATTTGCACAAAAAAGTTTTGTATTTTATTTAATTTTTAAAATTGATATTTAGTTTATAGATATTTTATGTTTTTAAAAATGTAAAAAGTATGTAAAATAAATAATCTTAATAATATGTTAATAGTTTATAAGAATTTGTTTTCTATAAAGGAGGTTTTCTTAATGAATCACACATAACGCCTGACGCCGAAAGTCAGGAAACGCCACTGTTTATTTTTGCCGCCTATATCTATATCTGTATATACTTTCTGCAAATTGATCTGAACGTATCATTATACGGAATGATGTAAATTGTTCTTTATTTAGCGCGTACCAAACCGATTACACTCGATTATAATCGTTTATATGCAAGTAATAGTAACTGTTTTTATGACCGCAATGAACGAGATTATTTTATTGCACACTTTCAGATTTCGTAGTGCACACGCTTTAATTATTGTACTTGACATTGGAGCGCGTCCGTAGTGCCTATAAAAGTGCTCTACAATCGTATGCCCTGCCTAGATCGCGACTAATGTTCGGCGGGTAGGTATACCTGTACCATGTGTGATGTGTCAAGCACGAAATATTTGGGTAAGCCCGTTCTGTTCTGTTCGCGGTACGAGCGTATATTGCCCTCCCTCGCAGGGCCCAGTATTCGAGAAATCAAAATGGAAAATGAATAAACAAATAAATAAATCGTTTATAACGTTTATTTCGACCGTGCGCTACATAGTTATATTATCATCGCGAAACCGCGGTCATGCGTATACGTACACGACTGTGGTCGGCGGTCAACAAATTGTCGCGCCGCCCAAGATCCCTTTGAACGCGGACTGGACGCCTTCGAGCATGCCGCCCAAGAACGAACGGGGACGGGCCACGTGCTCGCGGAACGCGACCAGGTACGGCCTGAGCTGCGTCTCCGTCTCCGACCATATCTCCTCGAGCAGCCGCGAGTAATCGGTGCTGGTCGACCCGCCGTACGTGGTGTACGCGCTCCGCATGCGGCTCATGATGGACGTGTTCAGCTCGCACAGGTAATCGTCCAGCGTGAACCTCGCGTCCCACAGGTCCTCCAGCAGGGACCGTTTCTCCACGCACCGCGACGAGCTCTCGTCGCTGCCGCAGTCCGACGCCTCCAGCTCGATCCTGACCGTCTCGTATTCCTTGTACACCGATCGCCGCACTTCGGTCAACATGAACTCGGGGTCCTGGCCCTCGTACTCCACCTCGCAGTCGCAGTACAAACGCGCGCTGGCCACCTGCGGAAGACATCGAGTCATCGACAAAATATTATTATCCAGTATAGGCAGGTATATATATACGAGTATATTGACTCGGGGCCTGTTCTACTAAAGAGAAGTTGAGATAGTTGCGGCTAAGTCAGTATATAGGTACGCTATTGATAGTTACATTGTTGCGCGTATAGTTGACTTTAACAAATGTAGTTACATTTTTACACATAGGGTCACACGAATTGGGCGAGTGAATTGTAAACAGTATTTGGAGTACCTGCCTACTCCGAAATACTATACGTAATTGACATTTTAAAATATTTTATTCTTCGCATAAATAGATAATAGGTATTATTGCGTGGCTTGTGCCCGGGTAGAATACTTATAAATGTAATCCACAAATCGGCAGTTATACAACTAGTGTACCGGTCGAATTATAACGTTAAATGTACCGTGCAGTAATAATAATATTGGCGTTGTTTAAATGTTTAATCATTTATTTTAAGACATTTGATCATCAATAAGTCTATAATACAATATTGCCTATTATTTTATCCACGATCGAAGTCAACGACTGAACGACGACGAACATGGTGAAACTTCAAATAAAAGAACATTTAAAAATACAAATACTACTGTGCTTTATACATGTTGTGTAAGTAACAAACAAAATTAACTTAAACTATAATATAACTATAGTCAAAAAAAGAATATTTTTTTAATCTATGCTATTTATCAGTAGGCTGAATAAGATTAAAGTGAAACAAATATATTTACATGTTGAAATTGAAATATTTTAGTGTTTACCTGCAAACCCCCTTATTAAGTTGGATTAGATTATAATAATAGTCATGCAAGCTCGATTCCATAAGATGTGCAAATGAAAAAAAATCTTTAGTATAGGCGCTGGGTATTGTAGTAAGCCCAAAGTACTTAGAAGAATTTAAATATATTTTTTTAAAGCTTTATTTACGTGATAGTTGAAAAAAGGTGCATATTTATAATTACCTGTAATACTGCGAGTGCGAAAAACGTAGTAGACATCATTTTGGAAATCATTTTGGAAAGAGAAATTACTGTATTGGCGACTTAAAATTATTTTTACGATCGTTGTTAAAAAGTGGAGAAAAATCTGCTTTAAATAGGTATCTTTTCAGTCAATGTTTGTATACTCACACCAACGTCAATTATATTATAGGAATAACAACATATGTAGTTATGGTAGAATCATTAACGAGTAGTTAAATATTTATTATTGTCGACAGTATTTGTTTGAAATTACATGCAGTTTGTCATGTATTTAGTCAATCAATAGCCGTTCATTACCGAAGTACAAATAATTAATATATTTACCTTTTACCTACACATTGTAATTTTGGAAAATTAACGTATCAAGAGAATCATTAAAAGTTCAGTTAAGTTGTTCTGAAAGTACAACAAAAACATAATATTACTCGTATATACCTCTTTAACACTAGGAGTATTAAATGAAAATAGTTTAAGCTAATGTGTAACCTATATTGGCACACGAAAATAAATTTTAAATAATATTATGCCATCGAAAATATAAACTCTCAGTTCTACGGATAAGTTAGATAAGCTTTTCAACAACAGAATAAGCTATATTAGGAAGGTATCTCGTAAATAAACAGGCATATAAAGACTAATTAATGAATTAATTGTATTTTTGATACGACTATATATATATTTTCATCACGTTTCTGATCGCTATAACCGAAAACCTAAACGCAGTAAACGGCGGAAAATGCACTCATATCCTGGCATTTTTGATTTCTATAAATGGCTAGTAAATAACATAATATAATCAGCCCGTTTTATTCCTAGAATATATATTTTGTACATTTGATCGTACCAATATGGTACTGCTAAAAAATTGTACACAAATAAAAGATTATTATAATAAGTCATTTTTTATTCAGATTTAATTTCTTGAAAATTCTAAACCTAAAAACTAAATTCTTAGTATTTTAGTTTTTTTATTTTTATTTTCATATAATTAGACAGTATTTTAGTAAAACTTATTAGACGACCAAATGTTTTTTTTGAAACTGTCGAGCTGGAAAGTTCGCTGTCAACCAAAAATACTTTGAACACCGAAAATGATCTTTCTACATCGACGGGATTAAGTGGGGCGTAATAGACCGATCAATCAACAAGGATACCATCACACGATAAAAATTTACAATAATTTTAAACTCGACAATATTTGGGTTAGATGAAAACTAAAACGTCGTCTGGAATAATATTGATAAAATGATAAACTGTAGTATATGAATAAATACGCCCTCGTGAAGGCATGAAACGTATTCGTTCGTTCCGCGCTCTGCTGTTTCTGCGATCGAGCAAAAGAAATACGCGAACGCTGCAACCACGCCCCGCACTGCGCCGCCGCCGCCGGGAGGAGACGATTTGAAACGCGTTTCCCGCGCCCAACACGTTCAACACCGCGTATCATCTGATAACACCATATCCGTTCGCCGTCCGAAACCCGGGACAAAGAATAACGTTCCCCTGACGCCGGACCGTGGCCTTTCATTGGTCAAACGTCGCGATCGAGTGATAACTGATAAGCGATTTCGCCTTTGCTGCTCGTACATGCTGTATGGACGCGGAGTAATGTGAAAAGTTTCCGTTCGCACGTTAACGATTTTTTTTCCGCGCGACGTGTTGCTGGCTCGCTGCACCGGTCGACTGTAGCGCCAAGTCCGATTGTACGTCGTAAGTCTTTTCATTTAAATCGATTTAAATTTTTTTTTCCGCGTACCTTTATGCATTTTCGTTCTATGAAATCGTCTGACACGGTTTAAAGGAAAATTAAATGGATCCGTCGCCAACGGATTCGAAACTGTACCTAAATCCAAACTTCTAACCGTTTTCTGATCGGACATTATATGCCGAGGCTGGAAAGCCGGTATCACTCTGGTTCGTCGATTCGTCATCGATCATTGTTCACTGATTTTTTTTAATTGAAAAACGTGTCGCGAACCAGTGCAATACCGGCTAGGGATTCGTGTACGATCAGTTATAGACAGTGGCATGCCCAGGAATTCCCTACGGTTTGGGGAGGGTTGAAGTGGGAACTAAATCCAGGCAGTGAAATTATCGTTCAATCTGGTAAATTTTAATTAGAACAAAGAAATTGTTTTCTTTCACTTCACTCTAAACGCTACTTTTCTGTCTTTTTTCTTATTGTTATCATTATAGTAATTTCAACTTGTAAAGTATGTTCTGATGTACTACAAATTACTATTTTATTAATTTTAATATAACTATATGGGTTGTACTACAAAAAGCTATACGAGCTTATTTGTAGATACACAATGAAACATTATACCGATTAACTTTTATTAATTTTAATTACAATTCTAAATAACAATTGATAAACATTGGCCAAAAAAATAATAGTTAAACATTAAATTATTCAAATAAATGTCAAATACTCAAATTGGTAATAGTTATTAATTTTCAGCAATAGAAATGTACAACTAACAACTGCCTTGCTAATAATGTTTTATAAAATGTATATCGATAAACTGATCGTTTTTGGTGGTTAATTTAATCCATAGAGTAACGATAACATTTGATTCAATTAATTTATAATATAATTTTATTATTCACATCACTGGCGCAATGAGGGGGGGTGTTACAGGTATAGCAACACCCTCCCTTGACCGTGTTTGTTTGCTACATGTATGTAATAATATAGTGCAATATAAATTATTTTACAATATGGCCATGTCCTCCATATGTAAACATAACTACCACTATATAATTGACATAACAATATGTTTGTATTTTATAAAAAGAATGATGTCAAAGACTGATAAAAAAAAAACTAGTGGTATATGGTTTATAGTTATTTGTTAATTGGTAACTGTTCGACATTTGAAATCCTATTTACGAAGTACTACTGGTGAAAATTGTCTAAATGGTTTGGCACTTATGAATATACATTGTGATATATTAATATCAATAGAAGAAGTAATACGTAAACTAAGTATTACAAGTTTTTCGAATAAGATAAATGTAATAATTAAATAGAATGTACTACCTACTTTTTTGCTTACATTTATTTTTATTTTACATTTCAATTAATTATTTTTACATACCTAAATCAGTTTTCTAAATATAAATATTAGTATACACAAATACAATGTCTTTTTTTTTTATAATTATGTTCATGGTTTATTTTTTCAATTAAGGTAGTTATTTTTCGTAACAACCCCCCCCCCCCCTGGAAATTTCTGGCTTTGCCCCGGATTCACATAATCATAATAATTAATGTTTGATTTCTTATTTCTATTTTCTTGACTTTATTCTTAATATTTTGAGCCTTTTGTTTACAGATCATTGTATATTTTATGCTTTGTATTTTTATACCAAACAAATTGGTCAATTACACAGGGGAAAAAAGTAATGGAGGGATATAAAATCTACCCCCCCCCCTACACATGCCACTGGTAATAGAAATGTGTGAGTTATCTTTGAAAATGCATTTGGATTGACATGGTCATTGGTGTTAAGTATATTCAATATTGACAATATAAAAACTAATTGGTATTCATGTCTAAAAAACTGGTAAATGGTATTCATAAGGACAAGTTAAACAGTTTGATTCACTAGTCAACCAATCTATCATTGAGGTGTTGTTATGACTTTATGCCAATAAGTATTTTTAACTACTATTCAACAATGAAATTTATTTGGTTTTGTTTAGTTAACTTTGTGTTTACTCTATTTCCTAGCTCACAGTTTCTGACAATCATATACTACGGTTGTACATAATTTATTGTTCTAAATTCTAAAAGAACAAACACTTGTTATCTTTTTGTATATTATATTACGATTAACTAACAAACAATTATTATAGTAATATACAATAACAGACAATTATTATAGTTTAAATGCCTATATTTTGATTGTGTATGGATTTGAGTCATGTACTTACTTTTTACAAAAATATTCTATAATTTTTTAAGACAAAGAAATATTTTCCCACTTAATATTATTATACTATACTTCCAATAATTGCAATTTTTAAGAAGTTATTGATTATCAATTCACTAAGGAAAGGCGCAAAGTAAATAAATCTGGTAATTCATATAAATCATGAAAGTATAATATTACTTTATACATTTGTTTGATACCCCAATAAAAAATGAAAACTAAATTGATATGACATTTTTGTACATGTAAATGAACTTGATGAACATTCTTATATTTACAGAATTTTTTGTTTTAGGCATACTGTTGAAGAAAAATAGCCATGGCAACTTCAGACATAATTATAATAAGCGATTCTGAATCTGATGATGAAGTGAAACATGATACAATTACAGAAGTTTCGAAAACACCCATAGTAGTTAAAAGAAAAAGAGAAAGATCAACAATTAAGGAATGTATTTATGATTCCTTCTCTCCCTCCACTATGCCTGTCAATGAATATGGCGATGACAAGGGTAATGTCAACCACGGTGCCAATGGCAGCAAAGGTAACATCATTAAAGATAATGACATAAACATTAGAAGCAATGAGGATGTTAAATCTAATTATAATAATGTTGATTTTGCAGAACTTTCCAATGAAAAACCAACTGTAACTTTAAATGGCAAGAACCCATTGAGTGAAGAGACCTTCTATATAGATCCAGAGTTAAAGAAAAATTTTCAATTTGAGTATTCAAGAAGAACAAATCGCCCTGGACCAAAATCAAGAACTAGAAAAACTTTAAGCGCCCAAGAAATGTATTTTCAAATTTTTCATTCTGGTTTAAATCCTAGCAATGGTCTTAAGATAGTTCATACCAAACAAGATGCATCGTAATAATATAAAATATATTTTTCATAGCACTGACGATGACATTACTTTTACAAGTCAAATTCTGACGCTATAGACAAAACTTCAGAGTATGCTATTAAGTCCAAAGAAAAAGAAGGTGTATCTGTTTGAACTAGACCAATAATTGCTTCACCTATAAATTTACCAATAAAAAAATGAAGAGAATACCATAAATATTAGAATAAACTATGGTAATTACTTCAGACTCTGTAAAATGTTACCTCTTCTAATACAAATCTTGAATTGAATCTATGGGCTAAATTCAGACTGAATTAATGATAGCAAATCTGATCTATGAATACATATTTCATATTCTGAATTTAAGTCCATAGATTAATATTCAGAATGTGAAGCTAAGACTGAAAAAGGAAAAGGACACTGTTAATACCTGTCCATTTAATTTTGTGACTGGATGTATCCGTATTTTTACTTTTTTTGTTTACAAATATTTTTATACAAGACTTTTTTTTTTTAGTGTTTAACTACTAATTATACTATTTATTTATGTGCCTTTTTTTATTATACTTTTTCAAGAATTAAGATTTCACACATATATTTTCAATAAATTATACTGGAAAATTTGTATGTATCAATTAAAATGTATTTGGTAATTAATTAAAAGTATTACTATTGTTATATAATAACCAGGTCATTTGTCATTAAATGTAAGTTAAATTTATTTTTTTTCTTAAAATGTATTAATCAGACATTTGTTAAATAATTTAAGGTTTTAATTTGCATTACACTATTATATTATGAATTTGTTAAATTATTTTAAGAAAACTTGAAATATAATTTCACCAATATTTCGATCAATACACAACTATTAAAATGTACTATGTTAAGTTTATATGTTTATATTTTTGATATATACACAATAATCTAGAAACCAAAATATATCACTTAAAAAATGTATCAAATTTACTCATAAAGGTTTGAAATTTTAATTCATGCTTCAAAAATTATAGACAATGAATAGTTTATAAAACTGTGCTACTGCGGAATAGTTAATTTTTCAATATTGACTTTTTTGATTTCATATCATAAAGAATCTAGAACCCATAGAATAAATAATTTGTTATATTTAAAAAGTTGGTTGAACAATTTCGGTTTTATTTGTATTAGTTTTTAAAAAAAATTGTTATGTTAATAATATAACAATAGTAGCATAATATAATTAATTAATTTTTTAAAAATTATTTTATATTCCAATTAATAGTTTTTCTGAGTAGTTTTGATTTAAAAAATCAATGTCAGTTATAATGCTGAGTGGTTTTGTTTCTATTTCTAAACAACACTATTTAAGATTGCGCTGTTTATGTTCGGAAAAATTGAGTTTATTTTGTTTTCTTGACATGTAAGAGCATAAAAGTAAAATACTATGTGTTTTTGTTGACCTGGTGATGATTTTTTTAAATCTAAATCGGTCATAAATATTTGCTTGTATTAGCAAGAAATTTTATTTATATTGATATTGTTTGGAGTATTTAATAATTTTTAATTCTTGGTAATTAAATATTAATTTTTTAAAGTATACATTAAGATACACACTACATGTGTGGTGAAATAGTTGAATTCATAGAATTTCTCCAAAATGAATTTGCACAACATTATTTGAGTGTTGGCCTATACATGTAAATCAGTGATATTATTTCTATCATTAATGACTGTCATATCATATTAATTTCAAAGTAATATTAAAATACCTACGGATTTATGTTATCCATAAGCGTAATCACTAGGGCTGGGATTTTAATGCCCTAAAAAACCCCAAAAAAAATGCTTTTATGACCTAAGAACTCTAAATAATACCCTAAAAAACCCATGAAAAATTACCTAATAAAAATGCTTATATGATCTAAAACGATACTGAACGATATCATCGGACGTCGATTTTACCTATTTAAGATTATTTAACAGGAAATGCGGGTAGAGGTTACTCAAACCTTGTCCGATAATAAAATACGAATTATGAGTACCTACCAACTTATAATCTGTTATATTTATTTAAAAACCATGTTGGTGTAAAAATTTTAAAATAAAATTCATACTTAGTTTCCAAAAACTCTAAAATGCCCTAAAAAATTAAGAAAATGACCTAAAAACTGAATAATGCCAAAAAATGCAAAATAAACTTTCTTATTCTCATTCAAATGTACATAAAACAAATTTGTGACAAGACGAACATTGCACAGTAAGCTTTGGAAAACAATGCAAAGTGCACCGAAATCTCAGCCCTAGTAATCACCATCACAATTATAACGACAAATAATAGTTTTAAATAAAAAATTTCGTTTTCAAAATTGATCAGAACTATTTTTTTTTTCAGTACAAGTTACAACTGCCGAACTTGGTACAAAGAAAAAGAAACCAGAGGTATATAGGTATTCACATTGTGATGTGAGATTTCAATTTTAAGAATTGAGTTGTCTGTCGTTAGACCATGGTTATCCCACGGGCCACGACTCATATTATTTGTTATTTATGTTAATTGTTATTTTTTTTATTTTCTACCGAGTTTATAGACTTTTAAATATATCCTTAGAACTTAGTCCTTAATGCACACAGAGTGGGATACTTCCAATAATATGTCAACAGAAAATATTTTAAAATTAATTAAAATATGCATATTACAAAAGTGTGTTTGTTTGTGCTAGGTATTTTTTTTTCTTTAATAAAAGCCAGAGGACGTTAATCGATATTTACCATAATATTATGTTACTAATTAATCGATATCGCGCTTGAAAAATGTAAGCCTCCCCACCTTAAAATTTCAAATTGCGCCTATGCAGGTACCTCTAACTTCTCGCGCCGTCGTATAGTCGGCGAAACACTTGAAGTGTGTGTGTGTGTATAACCTACGCGATAAACAATATTATAATCACGCATCGTCCACTCTGTAGACGTTCTATCTCGTACCGTTTGTTATTATTACGTAAGACGTGTGTATTGCTGTACCGCCTGTACCTAAGTGTACTTTGAATTATAATAACATTATATCAATTGTGTTTTGTGCATCGAGAACGAGTAACCAACCGATAAATACGCAGCCGGATTATAACTTTCATTCGGACGCAGGACATAATATTATATCATCGCCTACCGGACGTACGTACCGTAGTAATATTCGTGATCGGTTAGGTTTACTTTCTTTTCTTACGATCCGCGCGCTCCGGTGCACTCGTTGATATCGTATTTAGTCGCACGCAGCTCACCGTTCCTCTAGCAGTGCGTTGTACGGCGACAATATATACTCTTCATAATTCACTTATACCTTATAGCACAACAGGTGTCATACCGACAAGGCTTCACTCGAACGCCGGCCGAGAACATGGCTTACAAGTTAACATACTTCAACGTGAAAGGCCGGGCCGAAATCATCAGATTCCTCTTTTCGTACATGGACGTCGACTTCGAAGACTTTCGTCTCGAACGCGAAAAATGGCCGTCGTTCAAGCCGAGTGAGTTTTATCGATTTTGTTTTAATTACACGTGAGTATATTAGTGTGTACTCGGGTGCATTGCTGCGGTGACGGCGAGTGAACCGTTTTTTCACTTCGAGTATTTGTATATTCGTAACTAGCATCCGCCAACCACATTGTGGGTGGAAATAAACTGTCGTCTTAGGAGTAACAGTATTTTTAGAGTTTTATAGGACGATAAATTCCCATTCCTATTTATAAATAATTAATAAATATGTAGATATAATACGATATAATTCGTTTAGCATAAACGTCCGGTGCAGTATACATGCACTGCTTTATGGTTTAGAATAATTACTATAATTATTGTTTCAATAGCGACGCCGTTTGGCCAACTGCCGTTGTTAGAAATCGACGGTAAGGAACTCAATCAGTCTCTGTCTATTAGCCGATACTTGGCGAAAAAGGCAGGTCTGGCGGGTAAAGATGAATGGGAATCGTTATTGATCGACATAGCCGTGGACAACATCAATGAAATGCGACAAGGTAAAACGAGTTCAATCAATAATTAATAATAAATCGGGAATAAATATCTTAGTAAATACAATTGTGTATAACTGCCACTTCTCTATGCATATTTATTTATTTTTTTGTGCATTTATCTAACCTAATCGTCATAATCTACATGTTTTGTCGATGGAAATATGTGATTTTTCCAACTGTTTTTTGATTTTGGTGTAATTTTACTGAAGGAGGTCACACGAAAAACATAAAATTCGTACTTTCATTCCATAACCAGATTGAAAAATATTGCAAAATATAATCGTTTGATAAAACAATAGTTATTCCAAAAATTATATTCTACAACTAAAGCTACAGACATCAGAATTCCTTCGTTACTGCTGAAGTCGCACAATCGTGTAAAGTAAACAAATATATAAGTGTGAGTGTGTGACCAGGAAGAGATTAAATTTATCTAATTTATAGGTACTAATGTATTACAGTAGTCATTATACCCGGTTATAATCGAATAAGTACGTGATTCTTTCTTTTTAAGATTTATCTACATTAGTCATTACTCATTAGGTACTCATTAGCCATAACTATAAAATCATTTACTTACTGGACTTTTAATTATGATACTTCAGCATTTTTATAACAAATTGTTTAATAATTTGGCAATTTTATAGAAATTCAAAATTTAAAAGTTAATTTTCTAAGGTTAAGTGATGAAAATATGAATTTGATATTATGTTTTTCGTTTATGGCCCCTTTTGTAAAATTCCTCTAAACCAATAAAATTGGAAAAAAATTTATATTGAAGGGTGCTTTATTCTATCGGAAAAACATACCACTCCTATATAGCTAAATCTTCAATTTTTTTTTTCAAAGTAATTATGAATTATTTTCACGAAAAAAACGAGGATATCAAGTCGAAACAAATCAATACTATTGTCAATGAGACTATTCCATTTTACGTGGAGAGATTTGAGAAAATTGTTTCCGAAAATAACGGTTACTTTGTAAATGGAGAGGTAAGTGTTTTTCGTTTCTATTCCTAATTATTTTGTAAAATCTATGTAATAATATAATACGTATAATAATTATGTTAATTGTTGGATAACCACATCAATGATATATACCCACATAAAATTAGTTTAATTATTTTAAATTTATAATATCCCTAAGACCATTACCTAATTCAGTGGTATCCCGCGCAGGAATAAAAATATCTCATACTATATTTTGTATCTGAAATATCCTATTCAACATTAGCTAATACTTTTGAAGTTTAATGTAATGGGATGAAATAAAAGTCTGTTAATGAATATTTAGATTTATTAGTACATAATATAACAGACTACTATCGATATAATTAATAATGTATAATAAATAATAATACTATAATTTTCTCGATAGTTTAATTAAATATTTCATTTTTTTTTTTTTTCGTTATAGTTATCCTGGTCTGACTTATACTTTGTGTCTATTTTGGATACAATCCAGCACGTAACCAAAGTGGACTTGGTGGAGGGCCGCCCTCATTTAACAGCACTTAAACAAAAAGTGTTGGATGTTCCGCAAATCAAATCGTGGATTGCTAAACGGCCAAATCCAGTTTATTAAAAATGCCGTTCTCCATATTTTAATAAATTAATATACTATACATATATATATTAAGCATAAACCGTGAATTTGTTTTTTTTTAAGTTCATAAAAACATTCATCCCTATATCTCACCCGACCAAGGAGTTCGTCCGTTTTTTTACTTTTTTTTACTGAATAGTATAGTAATATGGGAATGTTTGTTTTGGAATACAGCGCCATCTATTCAAGTATATATATTTTTAATCGATTTTTTAGTGTGACCGATTCAAATTTACTCACAGGAAAATAACACGAATAGGTACTTCTATAATAATTGTTCCTATTTTAATTTTTTTACTATGAACGATGGTAATGTACTTATTATGTTCACAGAAATCATTTTTATCGAAAATCGAAAATAAATTTTATTTAAATCAAATATTTTATTTATTTCCAATAAGAATCGTCAATACGAAATATTTACGTCAAGTATTTAATATGATAAATAACTAACAAAAGTGTTATACTAATAATAATTCTCTATCCTATTATCTGAGAGCATTGTATTTTTACCTTTATACTGTAGATATAATCAATATTCAATAGTTTGCCTAAAGACAAATATTTACACTTAAGAGGCACGAAAGAAAAATATTATAAACACTTTCGGTCCCTGACTTCACAAACATATACATTTTTTTTAAATAATTCATTAGGATTAGCTTAATCCAGTCATGTAAATTATATGAGTATCTATAATCTACGAAAAATACCCCGATACCCGTCAATAGGCCGCAGCTATAATAATACATGATCGTAACCTATGCCGGTTGTGACACATTTGCACAATATTGTTCAAGCAAAGGTTACACAGTTTAAACTTTAAACGCAGTTCGTGGTTGTATATAGGTACATTATCTAATTAAACTGTTATCAATATTAAATAGGTACACCTATTTTCCTATACATAATCACTTACAACATTGAACATGATGATCAGAGTACGTCTGCAGACTGTAGGTAGGTACTATTTTTAGAGATGTAAGATATTCTGTTTATCTTTGATATTGTACAGGTAGATTGCGATGTCTATGTGCACCTACATTTAAATAATGCAATAGTTGATTATAATTTACCATATAAGTTGTGCGCCCGTAACACATTACGGCGTCATCTTCTACCTCAATTCACTACGGTGTCGAAATTCGAAGTACGTGCACATGTAATTGTATATGTATATATTGCATGTGTAAAAATGATAAATATACGATTTTGATCGGTAAAAACGAAGTGCAACAAATGTTCAATAATATGACGTTCAACTATAGTCTTATAACGTTGTAGGTTATTATTCATCGGTTCATATTATGCAGGTAATCACTAATAGTACGAAGAACTCATCTGATTATAATTGAATGGTGTCGTGCTTAAACGACTAAAAATGTCTGTTTTAGTAAAAAGTTTCCGTGAGCTATTGTCAATATCATTGAATCGCAGCTAACCGGTAAAATGTGATTTACTGTGATCAAGAAAGGAAAAAAAATAATACGACGCAATCTACACTGCAAGAGTTGCGCGTGGTACATGCAGCATTCGTCGTTCGCATTATTAATACAACAGAGTGCCAACAGTTTTGTGTACCCGAGGAAAGACGAGAACAAACAAAACCCGTGACCGCGTGAGCATCATTACGCGAGTGAAACCAGATAGGGCAATACTTACGTCTACCACTATAATAACGTAGTTCGCAAAATAGTTTAATATATTTTTTAACCTCGTGTACATGCGTACTGCAAGTCCATAATGACTGTGATCAAATTAAATTGATTTTCGTCTCAGGATTTTTCGCTCCCGTGCTCCTGCTTCTTGGAATAAAATCGAAAACGTGTAGTGGATTATTCAAGGCGCTTTAACGGACAGTGATTCAATCACAAGCGTAGCTTTTTTTTCTGATAAAAAATACGGGTTACATCTTTCTTTTTATTTTTAAACTATTTTAAGACATTCCTAGCCAACTAGGCTATCTACATCTAGTGATAGTATTTACAAATTTTTTTTTTGGCTTTTATAACAAGATGACAATTTTAAAAAAATAAAAAAAAATGATAAATTAAGAATTAATTTTGTACATAATATTATGTTCAAAGTATGGATAAGTGACTTAACTTAGGTGTTTATTTAATAAGAAGGTCGTGAGGGCGTCCGCGTTGAAGGCGGCGTTGGATCGGTGGTCCTATGTTGAGTTGATAATACATTGAACCTGTTGATTTCTGAATTGACTTGAAGAAGCTATCGGCTAAATTTTGAATATGGTTTTGAAGATACGGAATATAGAGGTCTTTGTGAATATTTGAACCTGATCTGACAAACCATGGAGGCATGGAGCATTTGTTATTAATCTTAAGGTCTTGTTTTGAAATATTTGAATTTTTTTGCGGTGAGTAAGTGCACATTTGCCCCAAATGGGACAAGCATAAGTAAGCAAGAGGCGCAGTATTTGCTTATAAATAAGTAAGGAACATTTTTTTTCTAAAGTTAATTTCCTATTTAGGTCGGGTTACATCTAGTTTGCGCACGTTTTGAAATTTTAACTTTAAAACCTGGTCCTCGGTGGCGCATTAAATATCATAAGACTAATCGTACATATACCTATCTACGAACAAAAATAAGTTACCGATGAACTTTTTACATTATCATAGTTTTATCATTTTAACATATCGATAAACTTTTATTGTTGTATTCGCCTGTACGGATAACACATAACCAGTTGTGGGTTGCGAAGTAACGAATATTTTTGAAAGGCGTCGGGGTCAAATGCGTGTACCGCAATTAATAATTTTAAACTTTCATAGTTTAGAGTGTTAGAAAGTGGTGATTTGTCATTCCTTTGTGCTAACGGGTAAACCTTTAAAGCAAACGCTTTTTAAGTAGTAAACATTTCAATAAATAATAAATAATAATCAATAATAGTAGTCATACCTTTTATTTTTAAACACACCTGTAAATTAAAATTAAATGAAAATGTATGTGTATATAGAGTTGGTGCGCAAACGAGTAGGCGTAGAAGAATCAATAATCTGTGCGCGAACGAGTGGTAAAAACGTGTGCAAATAAGTTATGATTATTTTTGTAACTGTGCGCAAAATGTGTTTACCATCGAGTTAGGATATGGCAATGAAAAAAAATTGACAATAAGTGAAAAAAAAAAGTTATAGGTATATTTCGAACAATATTTTAATATATTTATACGAGCACTAACAATTTAGGTAAGTATACCTAATACAGGTATATTATTTTAATTTAATTTTCGATCCAGTCTTCACATCTGTAGACTATAATTCATTAACCGGCGGAATGCAGATATTTAACTATTATTGACTAATTTAAATCAATTTTAATCAAAAATCATGTATTTTCGTCACCTAATAAATTGTAGTTTTTCATATACCGCTGTGAAGTATTGCGGAACCAACCAATCAGGATTACTCGAACATACAGGGTGAAATATTATAATATTATTAATTATTATGACACATCAAATTTAGAATAATTAATAGTCATGAAATATTATCCCCTGTAGATTTACAAATGGATTTATGCAAGCCTTCGAGGGGATACCAGTATAAAAAAACGTGCCACGTGTAGCACCTCCTGCACAATAATATATTTTGTTGTCGTCTATAACTGCTATGGTGGCGAGGAAACTGATACGGTTTTATTACTTTTGTTCGCACGAAAGTACAATATCGCTACACACACGGCTACCTAATGAGCAGAGAAGATCAACCCAGTTGCGCAACATGCGGAGTTCACCTGACTATCAAGCATATACTCGTCGAATGCAAACAAACAGAGGCTGCAAGAAACAAACACAACATATCAGAATTTCTATCCCAATCACTAGGTCCAGACGTATCAGCCATCAAACAGACGCTAAACTTCATAAAAGAAACGGAAATCGAAAATTTATTGTAATATATAACATCATGTAAAATCAAAACACCTATGTAAAAATTATGTAAAAAATCTAAATTAGGAAAAACAATGTAAATAATGTAATCAATGTCAGCCAATGGCCACCGCTGCCGAGGCTTATTTTTAATAAAAAAAAAAAAAGAAAGTACAATAGCAGGTCCACTTCTTAAATGTTCCTCCAGAACCAAACACTATTAGGTAAAATAAGTTATAATAGTACAATACATATCAAACTGTTTTATCTAATTATTTTTCCTACATGAATATGATATTTTAAAAATCTCACTAATTGTTAAATTGTTACGTTCAAAGTTTTAAAGTTTTAATTTCAGCAGAATAAGCCATTTCCATTAAAATTATTATTGTTGTTTTCCTTTTTAAATTAAAATGTAGAGGATTTTCAATTATGCGTGTATATTTATACAACTGTCATGTATACAATCATTTCACCGAAACTTCATCAAATTTTCTACCTGTCTTATCGAAAAATACGACTAGCCGGATTTTTACAAATTGACGACCACAATGATTTGCCTACAACCACTTATGCCGGATCCACACAGAGACGACAAAAGTAAAACAAAACAGAAACTGTGTGTTTTTCGACAAAATCAAAACATTTTTAAAACAATTGTGTTTTTTCCAACAAATTGTTCGTGTTTTTAATAACAAAGTAATGTCCCGAGCGGTGTTGGTAAACATCAAAAGATTTTTGTTTTGTTGTTGTTTTGGAGAACATTGTCGATCGTGTGTGGACAATGTTTTAAAAATAACCAACAGTCAAAAATAATATTTCGTTAGTAGATAATATTAATATTAATAGTGTGATAGTGCGATTTAGGCATTTAGTATCAATTGGTTTGTTGTGTAGTTCAGTTCAATTATATATTTTATAATTTCCATATTTTCATACTTGGGTATAATATAGCACCTAGCATAAGTAAATCTTCTTCGTCTTCAATATTTTTTCGAATTTCCCACATTTTAATTTATGTCAATTTACTAAAGATAAATTTTCACTATTTTATATATTTTTATTTAGAAATAAACAACCGAATACTGAACGTCTGAATTGCTTGAACTTCAGTGACTGACTAAAATACTAAATTAATATTTGATCATTGAAAAATATAATTTCCAAACAAACTTTATTGGTATGGACAATAGAAAACAAGAACAAAACACAAACAAAATGTTTGAATTTTGTTAATTTTTTGTTGAATTTTTACTGAACTCAGTATGGACACATGTTTTGTTTGTGTTTTATTTTTTCTAAACTAAAAATAATTGGGATTGTGTTTTGTTTTTGTTTTGTTTGTGTGTCGTCTCTGTGTGAACCCGGCATTAGGATTATATCAAGTTATGATTGTTACTACTGCCATAATGAGAATGTTAACCGCCTCAATGAGAAGTAACATACAATATTTATCTAATTCATTGATTAATATTTATCAATGAAAAGAAATAGAAAAGTCACTTTAAAAAAAAGCATCTCACAAAAAGGGCAGGTCTCTTCATCACTCGTATCTCAAACAAGCTCTTTTGATAGCAAAAAATGTCCCTTTCGTTTATTTTTACAATAAATTGTAACTAAGATTTTTCTAAAGCTTATTTTTTATTTAATTTTCGTGAAATGTTTAATTGGACTTCAGTGGTGCCTTATGAAAAAATCTCTTTGCGAGCACATGTGGAAAGCTTTAGACATCGCTGACAACAGTCGACAAAATAAAACATTTTTTTGCTCGTTGCAGAATCAAAAAATGTTGCTTAAAATGTTAACGTGGCAGATATTTAACGGATATTTATTTATAATTTTAAATGTTACGATTATATATTTATGTATCCATTATATCTTGCAGGTACGGTAACCCGCGGTTCTATCGACTTTATTCTAGTGGCACCTCCGAATACTTTTCATGCTGTATTTAAAATTCTTATTTTATACCTTGTTATTCATATAAATTATTTTATTTTCGTAAGCGAGTACAACCAAGCAAGAAACTAATAAGATGGTTTTCGACATCAACAATTGTAATACATTAGATGTTGAAAATTTAGATTCTTTGTGAAACGAGTAATGTATTGGTTTTATCATGATGTTCTTATTTGTTGTGTGTGTGATCAACTTTTTTCAGAGAAAACGTTATTCTATAGACAACTATGAGGTAGGTTTCGATCCTAAATGTTGTCTAGTTGATGCACTAAAAATGTCATTTTTTCAATTTCTCAACAGTTTACCCAACAATTTCGAATTAATTGTGACACTGTGCTACTGAGTACTGGTTTAACACATTCAATCGAAAGTACTTTGTATAAAGTAAATTATAAAGAAATATTATATTATGGATCCAAGACCTTGAATTTGGCTTACAATTTATTGAAAGTACACATTAATGCTTAAACAAGAAGTATACAAATCATAAAATACTCTCCTTTTTGTAGCCAACATTTTTGAAACAATAGCTTTATTCCCTTGGTAATTTTAAAATGTAAATCGTAAATGAAAAATGTTTTAATATAATTATATGATTTGTTTTCTTAGTCTTTCTTTGAAATAAAATAATAATTATATTTCCAGTGAATTTCATTCAATTAAATCTTATATATTTCATTTTTTGTATCGATAAAATAAATATACATATGATTAACGTTTGATATATTATTTATATTTTAATAAATAGTATCAATATTTAATTCAATAGTGTAACTGTTCATGTAATGCAGATGATTAAAATGTCCCATACTATGAACAGCAGCAATCAAATCCTCATGAATAACGATAAATTGGTTGTCAACAGTGTTTCTTCAAATGTATGTACTGCATATTCTATGTTTATACTTTATAGTTCTTAATTTTTTTTTGTTTTAGAAACGAGTACTATCATCTGAAGATCTAGGTTCTAGAAAAAAAATTAAAAAAGCTGTAAAAACTGCTCAACCAAGCCAACAGTTACTTCAACTTCAGCACCAGCAAACTTTGCAGAAAAAAAACCCGAAGGTACCTTCAATTAGCTGTAAAACTGGACCCCCCCAGAACCTCTCCAAAAAAAAAAGTAAAATTCTTGCATATTTGCAGAACCCGATTTATGTAGGCACGCACGGTCGCGCGGACTTAGTTTTTTCCCATAAACAAAATATAATATAAAATATAGTTTAATATTAGTTACAACAGCTAAAACAGATACATGTTCTTGCAGCATGGTTTCAATTTATAAGTATTATAGTTAATATTAATTGTGTAGAAACTGAGGACCCCCCCCCAGAAAAATTTGAAAATACGCTACTGTTGGTGGCAAATAATGTAAGTGAAAAATTCTAAAAAAAAATATTTATCGATACAAAAATTATAATTACAGGTACAAATATTATCTCTAACGGATACAACTAAATCGTCGAGTATGGTATCAGCAGTAGAAGAAAATTCTACGGCTTATACTTATACTGTGTTGCAGCAAGGTTCGCAACAATTACTTATTCCTGCAAGTTATTTGAAATGTACGCAAGGGTTACAGCTTATACCACTGCCACAAAACAGCAACGCTGAAGGTTAATATTGCATTCATTGTATTGTCCCCTAACAACAATTTAAATGAAATTTAAAATATTTTATTGCAGGGCGTCCACAGAAGTAAGCTCGAACAGTTTACCTAACTTTTTGTTTAATATTTATTTGTTTCAATAAACTTTGTTTGAAGTATTCATTGTTGTTAAAAAATTTATGTGACTTGGTATTTTAGCTATAGGTTACTATACTGGATGGAGCTATAGCCCATATTTCGCATGGTCTGTGCGTGAAGCCAGTTGGTTGTTCTGGCCGTTCTGGGCCTAAAGTTCCTGTTATCAATGCGTCGTAAATAAATATATAATGCGGTACAGACGTACAGTGTGCACTTTCATCGCAGTTCTAAACAATAAACGAGAAATTCGTTGTGGTGACATAATGTCCAATTGCTATACTTCACAATTATATTCTATAGCTTTGTCCAGTGCATATATATATATTATACAAGCGCAATTTTATCCGGCTTCGCACGGATCAGTCTTAGGCGGGAGATTGGTTTTAATGGATTTCTACCTTACATTATTTAGATCTTGCCCATGTTTGGTTAAGGGTGTTATTTTTGGTTATAGATTATTATTGGTTAAAAATTCGTCACGCTGGTGAAATTTGCATAATCAGTCTAAAAACATTTTTTACAATTCCTTTCTTTTTACACGCATCTAGAGTAGGTATTAGAAGGACCAATTTTTAAAATTTTAAGTGCATACGTATTGTCATTATTGAGAAATGAGATGTAGTGATCATAAATCATGATGTGGTTACTTATAAAGTAGTTATGATTTAGTTAAGATATTCATGTCTTATTTACTGTATTGGTTGCTCTGTGGTAATGTGGTAAGTCGGAAAAAAATCATCGGATGTACCAGTAGCAATGACATATCCATGTTAACATGTTATAGAAATGTGCGACCACAATTATTAATTATTAGAATTAACATATTAAACAAAATAATTGGTAACCAAAAATTGAATAACTTTAATATGCACAAATGGCCCCAAGTCCTTAATTTTTTAATTTGAACGAACAGTTAAAAACATTGACGAACTATACGACTCAATGATTTTTTGCGTCTTGCTGGCATCACACACACACAAATAGAACAAATTGAAGTACTTAATCATGAAAAACAGTATACTGATACAACTTTTAGTTGTAGATGGTGCGGTAGCTGCCTGGCAAATCCAATGATTTCAAAAAACTCTGTTGCATAATTTACAACTTCGTCGGCATCGCAAATTGTATCGAGTCAGTAAAAGTCACCTAGCAACAACTCTTGTATCTTAAGATTTAATTTTTTGGTTACCAAGGTAACCCATGAATCAACAAATACATTTTATTTAGCTTACAAGTTACAGATTTAAAATCTCTTAAAAACGAAAAACAATACCTTGAAAAACTTTTTTTCAATTTTTTTACACAATTTACATACAGGATGATGTAAACAAATTTAAAAAAAGTATTTCAAGGTATTGTTTTTCGTTATTAAGAGATTTTAAATCTGTAACTCGTAAGCTATGACTTTCTTATTTTTTTTTAAAATTGTTATCGTCTTATTGATTATAGAATATTAAATGTTTATGATATCATTTTATTGGAACCAATCCACCGTAACTTATGCCTTAATAAAAAAAAAAAAAAACGGTTAAATACGGTACAAGCAAGGGGGTGTCCGGACACACAATACATCACCCTTGGTCGCGCCACTGACTTTCCAACCAATTCACGTACAGGTAGCGCAGTATAAAATATGCGTACCGGCACTTGTACACTTTTGATAATATTTTCCGGCATTGACGACGACCTATAGCAGGGATGGCAAATCCATGGCGCGCGAAAAATTAAAATATTTTTGGGAAAAAAAATTCGTTATACTAAGAAATTAATTAGAAGAAATTCAACGTGATAGGGTGATAGGCAAATCGATCGTAAACATAGGGAACAAGATTTAGAATGCGTGGAATGAAATTCCAAAAGATTATTTCACTAAAATAGTAGCATTAGCTGTTTTGTCTATTTTGTCTTCAACGTATTCATGCGAGCTACTATTGAATGCATATCAACGAATCGGTATCAAGTATTCAACAACAACAAAAAAATATCTAATAAAGTAATAATATTATAATTGTATGTACCTAAGCCAACCTTTTTTTATACTAGTACATAATTACACAACGAAATGACGATAATTTTTTTTGTTGAATATAACAAAATATTTTTCATGGCACGCTCGAGCAAAAAAAAAAAAGGTAACTTTTGGCACGTAGTGTTCAAAAGGTTTGCCACCCCTACGACCTATAGCGTACGAGATGAAAATAATAATAACAACAACAGTTTCGTCGGTGCATCAATATTATTATTACGCGCGTTGTCCGGTCGTCGGCGCTGCGCCCGCGATTTTCACACTCGCGCCGACGACGACGACGACGCACGTTAGGCTGTGTGGCGGCACTGCGGTCGCGTCCCGTCGGTCGCCGTCGCCCGTCGTCATCGGCAGGTGGCGCGTCGTGAGCGAGACGGTAGACATGGCCGTCGTCGCCGCGATCGTTCGTCGTATCAGCCGCCGCCGCCGACTCCGCAGCCGTGAATCGTCGTGATCTCCGGACGGTTTTCTTTCTTCCGTCGCGCGACCGAGGAGGCACCATCCCGTTCGCCGATCGCCGTGCCGCCGACGACGACGTTTCCACCGACCGACCGCGAACGACCCGCCGTCCAGCACCCGCGGACCGACGGACACGACGGACGGCCGAACCGCACGAGCCGGCCGGACGCCCAGCACTATCTCGTGGTAAGCTAGCTCGACGGCGACGCGCAACGGCGGTCGGTCCCGCGGCTCCGTCGTTTGCAGCCGTCGCATTCTGTTCGACAAAAACGGCGATGGCGGACGGCGGACCCACCGAGACCGCCGGGGCAGCACGACGGCCCCGGACGGTACCCGGTCGACCGCACGTGTCCGCCGCGAGCGTCCCGACCGTGTCCTGCGCCCCGCGAAAACCACCGCAGTAATACCGTCGTCCCCCGACGTACCCTTCGCGGTCCGACCCCCGAACGTTCAGCTCGTTTGGCGCCAAAACAATCACGTCCCTCCCCGCCATCGCGGTCAACGAGTTATTAGCATTTCGCATCATTATGGTTATTAGCTCATCGCATTTTTCTCCTATGTTTACAGCCTCGTCCGGACCATCGACTAGTTGCGACCGCCACTGGTCTTTGCTATCCAGCTGTCTCTCTGTAATCATCCGTAGCTCTGCCACCGTCCGGTACAGACCTCAACGAAAGTGTTCATTGCACTCGGCTACTGTGATCTACAGGTGAGTTTTCTAATATCTAAAGTATTATCTGCTCTGAAAATGTAGTCAATACATTGTAAACAATACCTTTGTACAAAATATTATTATTTTGCTTGGTCTCTAGGTACTTGATGTTGTGTTGTTAAAAGTCTTAATAAACTGTGCCCATATAAAATAGTCTTGAGTAATAATTTGGTCCCTTGGAATAATTGTTTATTGATTAATGCATATATCTTATTTTGTTTTATTCAACGTTTGATTTAATGATAAAGACTATGGAAAAACATAAATATTTATGTTTTTAGTAAAGTGAAGTGTAAATCAGTCTCTGTTATAAGATTCTGTAAATAAGCATATAATAAGATTATACTGTTTAAAAATATCAGTTAAGATTTCAAACCTAGTGCTACTTAAGTTATTTAAATATTGTTTGAAACATTTAAATAAATACAATCTTATTTTTAAAAAATATTTACTCTAAAAAAAGTATTTATTAAACAAACAATATTATAATTAATTTTATAGTTTTAATTATTTAATTGCCGATATCAGTATGTATTACCTTACCTAGGGACTGGGTGTCAAGGGGCCCAGGAAGTTAATCAGTTGTTAGGGCCTGGAATGGAGCCTATTACTTTTATATTTTAGCTGATGAACCTTTTTAGTATACAATTATACAAATAAGCAAGGATCAAAATAACATAAAATGTTATATATTTTTAGATATTTATAATTTTTTTTTCGGATTTGTGTTTCATTAAACGAACGTTAGGTCTTCATCAATGCCATGTGACTTGGGAGGGGTAGAGTTCAGTTTAGCAAGTTCCCTCTTCTCTAAGAAGAGAATTTTTCACGTGTGGATTTCACTCCCAGTGGAGTGGGTCCAGTGGGAAGTAGTGTAGGGTAATCAGAACAATGGCAGGGAAAGGGACTACAGAATTTATTCTGCAGAATATTTTTTTTCACTGAGTCGGGTTCGAACTGATGACTGCGCACGTTATAGCCACCTTTGTAACCACTGCACTACAGTGCTCTTAATATTTATAATGAAAACTAAATTTAAATTAATACATGATTTTTTATAACAAATTGAATTTCAATAATCCATTTTATAAAAATAGCTTTTTAAAATAAATATTATGTTATTTTGTAAAACGCTGCTCATCACCTTAATACTCTGCCCATAATATTCTTTGACTTTAAAAACCTGTTATAACATTTTTGTTCATCAGTACTTACTTAACTGAATGGTTTTTTGCTATTGTATATTTTATTATTATATATATTTTTTATTAGTATGACATTATGACACATTTGAGGGCTTGGGAAAGGATTACCCTCTCGCCTCCCCGGCCAATTCGCCTTTGCATATCATAAGTAACTGTTAAAAACGAGAACATAATTAATCTATATATATAAAAATAAGTGTACATTTTGAATAAATCTTATAGCTCAAGATCCACCGAACCGATTTCGATAAAAATTTCAGGGCATATTAAATGTTATCAAATATATACTCTGTAAATTTATTTAATTGATAGAAATAACTAAATTCTTTTTTATTTTCAGATTGTCAGTTGGTAACCATGTCACTTCCCAGTCAACTGAAAATCGACAACTGGGGTAATTTCTTTATGCAACGTTTGAACAACTTGGCAAAAAAAGATGATTACTGCGATTATACTATTCGTTCAACATTAAATGAATCATTTAAAGTTCACCGAGTTGTTTTAAATACATGTTCAGATTATTTTGTTTCTCATCCAAGTTCTGATACATCAATAACAATGCCTGCACATTTAGATTTCAATGCCGTAAAGAGTGTCATAATGTTCATGTATACCGGACAAATTCATTTTGCTAACGATAATCGATTAAGTTTACTTGAAGTAGCTGACATGTTACAGGTATCTGTTTTACTAAAACTTCTTGAATCGCAGAGTGGCAGAACAATAACAAATTCAAAATATCGTTCACCACAAGCTTCATCATCAAAAACTCATTCAGCAATAGCACTAAATCAGTATAGGCCTGCCAAAAAGCCAATAATTCAAAACAATGTGATCAATCAATCACCACCAGAGCATACACCCGCGTCTACTTTTATCAACACAATGAAAGTAAAAGATATTTTAAGTGAAAACAAGCCTATGCGGTTTGATTGTGAAGCTGATGATGTTCCTGAATTCATAGAAAATACTTTCGAATTACCCAAGTACGATAGTGCGCCTTTAATTAAACAAGAAAATACAGACAATGCAAAAGCAATGCTCAAAAGAACTGCTAATGGGGATTTAATTGATAAAAGTATAAAAAAACAAGTAATTAAGTGTGAGGCCCAATCTACAGTATCTACATCACCAGATGGAAAAAAGTTGAAAATTGTTAGTGATACAGATCCGGCAAACTCAAATAGTAAAGTAGTTCAAGAAATCTTAAGGAAGTACCCACATTTGTTGCAAAGTAAAGGAAATATTAAATTAAAAATTATGTCAAGCACTAATCAAAACGAGTTTGAAAGTATAATTATTAACACTCCTAATTCAGCTGCAAAAATTTTACCACTTGGGAACGATGTTAAAGAACCATTGACTACACTCAAAGTAAAACCAGATATAATGAATACAAAAGGTCCTTGGTCCTGTAATCTTTGTGGAACTGATGCCAACCCATTAAAACTGGAAACTTACTTAATGTTTAGGAGACATTTAGTAGAAAAACATAATGAGAAAGAAGACACTAGGATCTGTCAACATTGTGGACACTTTTCTGTACGAAAAAGCCTGCAGGTTCATCACATGTATACCAAGCACAACATACCACCACCCCCAGAATATAAATTCTCTAAGTGTGATCAGTGTGACTTTGTCGCCACCACCGATGTTCATTTAAAACGACATAAGGCTTTAGATAAATGTAGCTCTAAACCACAGATACCCAAACCTGATGTTAATTATCAATGTAACGCATGTTCTAGATCATTTCGATCAAGCTTGATGCTTAAAGGGCATTTGAGAAATTTTCACAAAGTTGATGATATGACCTCAGGTTCAACGACCAAAGAATTATTGATTTCTGTTATAGATAATATACCACCAGGTGCCAAAGTGTTGGCAGAAAATAAGAGCGTGGATAAAATTGAAGAAGTTGTGTTGAATGATGAAGATGATTTAAAACAAACTGAAGATGAAATTAAAGATGAAACAGTCTATAGTGAAGAAACAACCGAAGTTGAAACTGTAACATTAGAAGATGCTGCACAAGTAGTTAATGTAAATGAGGTCAAGCCTCCTATACCTGCTGACTTGACTGAAGAATGGGATGATTTTGATGATGTAGATGCAGATGTAGATGCATCCAAGAGAGATGAATCTGATAAAGAAGATGATAACAGAATTGGTAAACCTTGTCGAATAGAGTTGGACGAGTAATTAAAAATCATAAAAATACAATTGTTCATTACACTTTTCATTGTATATCATCAAACTACTACCATTTAACATTCATATTTTAAGGGCTTTATGTACGAGTGGATTGTACTGTGTCTAAACACATAATCTCCTATTCAAATCCGGTCACCAGCGGATTTTGCTTTCCGGACACAAAGAACACGAAGAAACTGTTCTCTTACCCAACATGCATCTTAAAGCAAACATACTTATAATTGCCATAATAACTTATCCAACATCCAATTGCCTGAGATTCTGTTTATTAAAATATAACAAAAAACCTTAAATAAATGATAAGTCATTTATTTTGCTCTACAACAATCTTTTTAATGTTTCTTTAATGTACATTTTAGTTTATTTATTAAAAAATATTTTTAATTAATTATGAGATTAATTATTATGGCGAATAGTTTATTTTTAAATTTGGTTCTCTATGATCACCAATTCTGCAAACTGTTGTACAGTGTACACAACAATATATTTTGTCACTTATAGTCATTTTATCCATAAACAAACCACATTTTCTATATTTCTTTTACTTCTAGCACTATTGTTTTTTAGATTTGTATAATTTGATTCTTAAATAGTCATGTAGAAGGCAATCATACATGAGACGTGCTGTAAAAATGTATTTATATATAACATAGGATAGTTTTTGATGACATTATATATTGCTTATGTTATAAAATATTATTGGTTCCATTTTTAAGTAATAAATGAAATTTTTGTGACTAAATAACTTGTACTGTGAAACTACAGTTGTAGAGACTATATTAAGTTCATTTTTTTTTAATATACTATTTTTTAGTATGTATAAACAGTGATATTTTATATTTTAAGTACTTTGTGCCTATAAACAATAGTTGCAATTGTGGTGTTGTAAATTAACAAAATTTAATATTTTTAATATCAAAACTTAATTACATAAAATCAACTACTATAAAGTTGCATAATATATTTTTTGTAAAAATGTCTATGTTTATTAAATTATAAATAAAATTATTTTACAATTTATTTAACTTATACATATTTAACTTGATTCATTTTTGTAATTATTTAATATGTATGTAACATATATTTTTTAACATTTGTTACTATGCTGTTCAGTTATCACTTATGTTATTCTTGGTAGTTTAAAAATTGTATTTTTTCCTAGTCAATATAATAAATACAAATTGAAGATGTATAATTTTTTTTCTGTCAAAAATCTATTGTTTTTATATTATGTTAGTAAAAATTTATAAATGAATATACCATTTTATGAATATTGCATTCTACAAATTAAATATATGAATTAATGAACAGTGAAGTAGTAATTGTACAATTTACAACATGGTCTTTTATGACTTAAACAAACATATTGTATGGACACTGTCCGTTTATTATCTGGTATTAATATAATATTTTTATTCCATATACAATTAATAATAATTAATTCTATACTGTATGAATGCTAAGTGTGACTGAATTTTGTGTTGTACAACAATTTATGTCTCGCAAATTAATACTAAGGATTTTTTTGTTTTGAAAAAGAAAGAACATAAATAAGAAGAAAAAAAATCTGTATTTGGTTCATGGTTTTATCAGGTACTATACTCGTATATCAGGTTAGTAATCAATTGAACTATCTAATTAAAAAATTATACATAATTAAATACTATATTCCTAATCTGAGGTTAACATTAATTTAAAAATTAATGATCTATGGTAAAATTTCTGACAATATTGGATCAATCAAATAGAAAACTAACTTTGTATGTATGGACTAAAAACCTATATGTTCATTGTTTGTAGGTATTTCTCTAAAAAATACAAGTACGCTTATAACACTTACGTATATGAGGTTCAGTCGCTTAAAAGACTTGTATTTTTAATTTTGCTTAAGGACACTTTCAATTTCGCAATAAACTGTAGAAAATGAAGTTGCCTTAGATAAAATTTCAAAATAAGTTTTAAAAAAGTTATTTGTTTTAATTCAGGGCTGTTTAAGGGCGGAGTGAGCGGTGCCCATGTATCTTAGACTTGCCGTTTGGATCCTACCCCACATTGGCTGTTCGTTGATTTTTTTGAAGTAATGCACATTTAAAATTAAAACATAGTTTTAAAAATAAAAAAAATACAAGTCGACGCGCAATGACGATGTCCAAAATAATCCCAATAAAATCTAAGTTCTCGGAAAAAAACTGATGAGCTCATTAATTCCATAGTATTACGAGTTTTATGTTATGACGAAGGGGCTCCGCTAAAGGTGTTGTGCCTAGGGCCCCGCAAATTTAAGGGACGGCCCTGAGTGTTATAGAATAAAGAGCCTACAATGAAAATCGCTGTAGTTGTTTCAATACATTTCCAATCTTTGTATGTTATATATTCAGAGCCGGATCAAGGATTAAAATCACCCTGGAGCAACGATTACTTTGTACTTCGAGTCGCTATGAAAAGTACATATATTTCATATATTTTCATCTAATACTGAATGAATATGTGAAGCAATTCTATAAAAATAGAATACCAAATAAGTACATAATTTTATTAACTTTTCAGTGTTAATTGCGGGCTGAGCAACAGCTTAACTTTAAAAAAAAAAAATTGTCCAATTTTTGGTATTGTTCATGTATCTTTTTTATTTATTTCTATTGACTTTTTACAGTATTCACTGTAGCTTAGTTAAATGGTTTCATCACACTTTGTAAACAATTAATAGGACAGGACGATAGGACGCTGCAGCAAATCGATTAGACAAAACCACAAAAATCGTTTATTTGACGTGTAAATAATGACGTTCTCACGTTCTCTTGCTTTACTTATGGCAATATTTTACACAACTCTACGTATACTGTGGTAAGTGTGATTTATATTATTACCACCACCACGATATAATATGCGCTATAGAGTCCATATAAGTACGTATTATATTTTTTCCGCGCTATAAAGTTATTATATATTTTAAAAATAAGAAATCACATAAATTATTCTCAGGCCAGTGACTAGATACTTGTTGCTTGAAATAAAAGTACGTCATTTTAATTAACTAAACGCATTACTACTCGACTTAACGTTGAAAAAAAATCTACTAAATATTAATCGTTTGAACATCACAACTTATATGCCAAAAGCTCCTTTGTTAATCCGACCCTGTATACATCATTGTTTCATATATAATATGTTCAATTAACATTTTAAGCGATTTACAGACACGCTGCACATAGATAACACACTAACAGTCGTAGGTTCGGGCTATGCAAAAATGACAGTTAAATTTAAAAGCTGAAGGAGATAATAAATCTCAATAATCCCATCAATATTGTTTCATGATTTCATCTATCAGAGGTGATTACTTTAAATTAATTATGACATTAATATGGCATTGCGTTCTTAACTTTTGAAATAGGAATAGTTATAGTTATAACTACTCGTAATTCGTCTTTGCCTATTTATTTTCAACTATTGTGCCGTAAACGTGATCTTCTAAATCTGTAACAAATATAATCCGACCAGTTTTTACCAATAATAGAGAAATTTCCGAACAATTACCATGATTCACAGTAAAATTATTCAACACGGCAATATCTGCTGGTGAGGGGGAAAATGTGGGTGCGCTCTGCCACACTCGTCATTCGCGCTTCGCAGAACAGGCGTCTTCTGTTTTGGAAACGAGTATAATATTATACTATAGGATGATCCTAGAAAACAAGTTCTAAGAAATAAAAAAAATTTATTAACTACGCAGCAGTTAGTTGTCCTCTACGTCGTCCTCGACGATCGTGAGTGATAATCATCATAGTACCTATGTTTAATGGGTTTCTTTTTATTTTTTATTTATTTTTTTTATTTATATATATAAACGCCCGTAGGCTCAAGTACAGTAATACAGATTAGGTAGGTACAAGAATTTACAGTAAGATGTATAAAACAAAGTTATAACAATCAAAAATAAGATCATAAAATTAACAAAAAGAAGAAACTTAAGTGCTTAACTAATAATTATGTATTAAGTACGTTTGATTATCACCTGAAAAAATCTAAACCAGAATCATTCCCTAATTTGAGAATTCTCTCAAGGGGGTTATTTTGCCCATAATTGGTTCGGTGGGTTTTAATGTGGAAGGATGGAGATAATCTAGAGTTATATTGAGGTATATGGAAAGGGACACGTTCAAGTAGTGGAGAGCAAGCTATTTGGCCCTTTATTAATTTAGATAAAAAAGAAAGATCAGCATTTTTCCTTCTTTGAGATAAAGAATTTAGTTTAAGATGATTTAAAATATCGTCTAGGTTTGTAAACTTAATTATATTAAAGTTTTTATTTTTGTAACTAATGAAGCGTAAAAATCTTCTTTGAACTCTTTCGAGTTTTTCTACTAGGCAAATAGAAAAAGGGCTCCAAATAACCGATCCATATTCAAGTAGAGGGCGAACCAAGGCACAATAGAGGCTTTTAAGACAACGTAAGTCATTAAAAGTTGAAGTAGATCTAATTAAGAACCCTAATGTTCTAATAGCTTTTAAACATATTTTATCAATATGGTTGGAAAACATGAGATTTGATTGGAAAGTTATACCTAGGTCAAGTACATACTCAACCTCAGGTAAAGGAAAGCTATCAATGTTATAGTTAAAGTTAATTTTATTTTTGGTACGACAATATGACATTTTTAAGCATTTAGAAACATTAAGATTAAGTTGATTTGATTTACACCATTTAGTTAAGTTATTTAAGTCCTTTTGAAGGAGAAGGCAATCTGATTCTTTGGTAATTGTGTAGTAAAATTTTAGATCATCGGCAAACAGTTGAAACTGGGAGTACTGAAAACAAGAACCAATATCCATTAGAAATACTAGAAATAACCAAGGAGATAGGTGACCTCCTTGAGGGACACCAGACGTGACTATTATTTTGGATGATAGGTAACCGTTAACTTTGACTTGTTGGTGGCGATCTTTTAAATATGATTTAAACCAATTATAGGTGTTGCCAAAAATGCCAATCTTTTTTAGTTTGTATAATAGAATTTCATGGTTAACAGAGTCGAATGCCTTTTGGAAGTCAGTGTAAATAACATCTACTTGTAAACCTTTTTCAACAGGATCTAAAATGTCAGAGTAAAAACAAAGTAAATTTGTTTCTGTAGACATTCCAGTTCGAAAACCATGTTGATATTTCGACAATAGGTGTTTAAAAGATTGTGATATAATTATCTCGAGTAATTTTTCGAATAGTTTTGGTAATGCTGATAGTTTAGAAATCGGTCTATAATTGGTTATAGAGTTTTTTGAACCGGATTTAAATATAGGAGTAATATAACATAATTTCCAAAATGATGGAAAAATGCCACTGGTAAGAGATCGGTTTAAAAGAATACAAATTGGAATGGTTAAAGCATATTTGCAAGATTTGAGTACAATTTCGGGAACTCCATCAGGGCCGGGATTAGGATTTGGTTTTAAACCATCTAAACCTAAGAAAATTTCGGAAGGAGAAAACTGAATATTAGGTAGATCAAGCATGTCAGGTAAAGGAGTATTCAAATTATTAGGATCTATTGTAACATTTGAATAAACGGAGCTGAAATAATCCTTAAATAATTCTGCTATATCGCGACCGTTTGATTTTTGGATATTGTTATACTCCATAACCGATGGGATATTTTTATTTTTATTTAAATTATTAAAATAATTCCAAAACGATTTAGGGTTTTGGGAAAAATGAGATTGAATATTATTAATATAAGAATTATAATCGGATTTAGATCTAATTTTACATAATGCTCTAAGTTTAGAGAATTCCGAATAATAATTTAGATTATTAGTACTTTTAAACATTTTATGAAGTCGTTTTTTTTCAAATATCATGTTTTTTAGTTCAAAGCTATACCATTTTGGGAAAGTATTGTTCCCAAGGGGTATTTTAGGTATGAATAAATTAATAGCTTTATGAATGGTATTATAAAATGTGGTTAATGCTGAGGAAATTGTAAGTTGATTTTGTAGTATAGCCTTCCAATTGATGGAACATAAATATTCATTCATCGCAATGTAATTACCTTTTGAAAAGTTAAATTCATGTTTTGATTTTTTTAAATTATTAGTGGGGTTAATTTTAGGGCCAACTATTTGGAGTGGTGGGTGAGATATATCAATAGGTACAAGAGGGAATATAGTTTTGGAGACGTATATGTCTTCATTATTTGAAAAGATGAGATCTAAGATATTCGAACAATGATTTTGTGTAAAATTATATTGAAATAATTTTAATAACATAATTGGTTCTTCAAGTACCTCAGATTTATTAGTTTTTTGGCCATTAATTCTAGCATGTAGGTCAGTGTTATCCCAATAAATACCACTTAAATTAAAATCACCTGCAATCAAGAATACGGAATCTGGATAAGCTAAAAATAGGAGTTCAAGTGAATCACAGTAAGTTTTAAAAACTTCAAAGGAACTATTAGGTGGAATGTAACATGAATGTAATAATAATTTTGAATTATTGATAATAACCATTACTGAAATATGTTCACATTGTAAATTTGATGAAGGGATTAAAGTTGAGTGGTAACGTCTGTGAACAGCAATCAAGACACCACCGCCTTTTAAATGACTACTATTATTTGAATTTCTATCGAGTCTGTAAATATTATAATCAAACATACCTAATTCAGTGTCGCTAATATTAGGAGTTAACCAAGTTTCAGTTAATATAAAATAATCAAAGTGTAATAAGCTTGGCATATTTAGACAAATAAGTGGTAATTTGGTTTTTAAGCCACGTACATTTTGATAATAACCAGATATTGAGTTTAAGATATTATAATTAGAATTATTTTTGACATAAGTATGAGTTGATGAAGTTGGATGATGAGCAGTACTTGAGCAACAATCTAGTTTTTTTGAACCAAATTTGGATTTCCATGAATATAACGAATGTACCATTTATTATTGTCAAATACATTTCTACGGTCACGTTCGGTTTTCATTGATGATAGGATTTGTCTTTGGTATTGAGTGAGGTCGGTAGTGATCCACAGATGTTTATAATCAGATGTATTAAATAAATCACGCTTGGATTTTAGAAGTTGTAGAACATCATCAGCTGAGTTAAGTTCGATACGAATAGGCCTCGGTTTATTAGATAAATTACCTACACGGGACGTAGATTTTAAGGTAAACTTTAATTTTAAATTAGAAAATATATTATTAATGAGTGGTTTATCATCTTCCTGTTCGTTAGCATTGAAAATAATAATATTGCGACATTTTGATTCCCGTTCTTTTAGTTCTTGAATAATATCTAGGTTATTTAGGTCCGGTGACGAAATGGAAGTATGATTGCAACTTTTATTGCGTAAGATATCAATTTCTTTTCTTAAATCGATATTTTCATTTTTTAATACATTTTCTTGTTTATTTTGTATCAGGTTTTCACATTGACGCAGTAGGTTTTTTGCCGACTTTAGGAATAGCTTATGAAGTTTAAATTTATATAAAAATGTACAAATAACTAGAGTAATTTTGCATCAGGCATGTGATTTTTTAGTACTGATAAAAAACAGAAAACGTACCTATATGTTAACGGGGAGTAGGCCGAAGGGACTGTATTCTACACAGGAGCAGGGACCACCAGGAATTCCTCGTATCCCGACGAGCTATTGACACCCGAATTTGAACGTAAATTCTGTAAATAGAACCGCTAATTCTTAGCGCTTTTATAATTGAAATTTCAAGACGTTGGTACGATGTAAGATTGAAAATACGAGAAATGTCAGCTAACAGTACATTATTGTTTTGTTCAATCGATGGAAACGTTGGTGTCATAAGAAATTCGTGACGGTCGCGTTAGTCGAATAGAATAAAAAATCCATAAAAGACGAAACCTTCAAATTTTTAGAACAGACCGCGCGTCGCATTATGAAAATTCATAACGTTGAGGTTTTCACTAGATGTATAGGTATCTAGGTATTGCGTCTTAGCAGAAGCGCATACGAATACTATACATGCGTATATACGTAGGTTATTCGATTTTTTTCAGTTGTAATTCCTTTTTGATCGGTCAGGTGAGGTATATAATCATAGTATAATATTTTTATAGTTTCAAACGTTATACTTGTATAAAAAAAAAAAAAAAAATAATGATCACAATACAAATAGAATATTAATCTATAATCATGTAGTATTGTAGCTGGTGTGTATACGATATTATGTCTACGACGAAGTGGTTACGCGCGGAGTCGGAAAATATCATAATCGACTGGCGGCGGGCTTACCGAGGTGTTCCGGGTGGCGGGGGGGGGGGGGCGCTTTAACCGCAAAATATATACGTTATAGGTACATGGCGTCTGGTCGGAGCATCGTTATGTGAAGGTCGCATGGACGACGAGGAAAAAAAATCCTGAAACGGCCAATCGAATGATATGGGTATGCTGCAGGTATACACCACACAAGACAAAACGTAAAATTATTATTTATTATACGGCGAACAAGTTTTAATATTATGCGTCGTATTTCCGTGCGTGTGGTCGTCGTTGTAAGTACTTTATAATATTCCTTGTATCAACTCTCCTGTGGGGCGTAGGCCTAAACTGCAGAGATGGGCATAATCAGTAAAAAATTGATTTTTAAAATCAAAATCCAAAATCACCGAAAAATTGATTTTGAAAATCAAATCTTTTAAAAAATGATTTTTAAAATCGAAGTTCAAAATCATCAAAACTATTGATTTTAAAATCAAAATCAAAATCATTACCTAAAAGATTTAATTAGCTTATAATTTGTTAAACCAGTTTTGATTTATGAAATAAAATAAATAAATTTTTATTATTGATCTGTCGATTTCAACATAGGCTTAACTGCTTAAGTATATATATATTATATATATATCAAAATCCAGTATCCTATACAGTATACGGTATACCATGGTCCATGGTCATATGTAAGTCACTGAAATATATTATTTTTTATATCATGTAGATGTAGACATGTAGTCATATAGAAATTGTAACTTAATAATTAAATGGTAAAATATCTGAGAGAAAAAACTGAAATTCAAATATCATATATATTTTATAAATTAATATATAATAGTTTTGTATTTATGATTTTTAAAATATGTACAGATTAAAATAATTTCAATGAACAACAACAGTACAAATTGTAATTAATTAATTTTTTAATTATAATTTGTTCTAAAGAAAATTTAAAAATGTTTAGTAAACTGCAATGGCTAATTGCATCGCTTCTTCGGTGCACGTTGCGCGTTATGCATTAAAATGTATACTATGAGTACAACGAGTCAGTAGCGTTTCTTGAATTTTTTTTTTTTTTGATAGCGGTACGATGAGCTTGGACACGACATCAAATCCGTCTCTCGTTTGACCATCACCGAACCTAGTTAAAGTCCAGGTAACACTATTATCCTGTCCGTCTGTCCCTTTGAAGTATACTGCGTATTATATATTTTTATTCAGAATGAGGATACATTGTTGTTACGTATTTTTCTTCCTAACGTACACGTAATTCTGATAAATAGTAGATGCGTACAGGGTGTAACAGAAATATCTGAAAAATGTCATGAGACATGTACCTAATGTGAATTTTTATTAAATTTTAAGGCGGGGGATGGTGGGCTGTAACTATAACTACACGCATGCCATGCGACATGTTCATACCATTGGTGGTACCATAAAAACTATGTTCTCCATAACTTTTACTTTCATGCCACCTTAAGGGCAGGGCCTGATTTACCAATTTGTGGGCCCAGTACATTTTACAATTTTGGGCCCCAAATTGTCCATCTTTATTTTCTTCAATGCTAAAATAAAAATGTACGCATAATATATTTTTAAATTAATGTTGTATATAATTAGTACGAGTATATGAGTAGTTGGATCATAGAATAAATATTAGGTATATTATATAGGTAATAAATATTATATAGGTATCAAATTAAATGTTTTTACGTTTAATGTTAAAATCTAATTTTATTTCAGTTTTCACAAACATTTCCTTGCTTTTTGCTTAGAAAAGCGGTCAATAACATCATCAAAATTTAGGTTTGCTGTGATACAACGTTTAATAGATAATATTCCCAGAGCGTCTATATTTTCTTGACTCAATGTAGATCGTAATCTATTTTTAATTCTTTTCAATGAAGAAAATGATCGTTTACTGGAACAATTTGTAACAGGCATTGTAAGAAAAATTTGTAGACACGTTTCCACGTTTTGAAATGCATGTGATATTTGCATATCTTTAATGAATTTAAGTTATCGTCAATGTTGATTAAAGCCATCGTTTTCGCGAAATCCCCATTATACTTTATACCCACAAAAATTTCCAAGTAAAATTGTGTTATCCAAAAATATGATAAAAATGGTATATAATTAATTTTATAAGGCTGAAATCAGTGGGCCCCTCTTTCGAGTTAGCCCAGTGCAAATGTCCCATTTGTCCTTGCATAAATATGGCCCTGCGTTAAGGGTGTCCTGTGGTGATACGAACTTTTTTTTTCAAATGGACATATCATTTTTTCATTATGGTATTTCATTGAGGTTATTTTTCTGTGAATGTTGATGTATCGAATCAAAATTCAAACGAGTAGTTTTTGACTTATTCTAATTTAGGTATTTAGAAAAATAGTTTTATGATACTTAATATTATAAAATTATCATATAATTTGTAATTACTTGTATTCTCGCTTATTGCCACTAATTCGAAATAATGCGAACTTTGCACTTCTCATACACAATTTTAAATTTGAACAATTTCGAAAGTACGTAATTGGTCCGAATTTTGGCTACGTTGTATCGAAAATTCCCGAAAAATTAACTGAATAATATTTTGCGTTGAAAAAATATGGTGTTCTCATTTGAAAAAACAACGTTTTTATAGCTCCAGGACACCCTTAAGGTGTCATAAAAAAAAAATGTATAGAAAATGTAGGTTTCGTGATAACTATTGAACATTAAAAAAAAAAAGTCCACATTTAAGCATTGAAACGGCCATTGAAAAAGGATGGTGAGCATAGTTAAAAAATCACCCTGTTTAGTTATCGTTGTGATCCGTTCGCACGTTTACCGGATAGAAGATATTCTGTTACTCGCCGAATTCCCGTCGGCGCGAGATGATATTATAATATAGATTGCACGCGATGTACCTATATGTCCGCGCTGTCGCCGTCGCATCGATCGCGATTTAATTCGCGGAGAGACCGAAAAACAATTTATAAAAGTCTTCGAGAGACCGGCTGCGCGTGCGGCGCGTGCGACATCTGTTAGAAATAATAGCTTTTGTGCCGGACCAAAATGAAAATAATCAAACGGTGTGTTGCTCCGAGGGGAGAGCCGTCCGAATGTAAAAGATGAAATTCCCCTAGAAAATCATTCCGAATCTTTTATGCGACGGGAGCGCGATAAAGAATAACGTTTTCGCATCCGTTCTTTTCGATTCGCGACACACACATTCGGTTTAGTAATATTTTTTAGAGCAAGTTCGAATGTAACGTATTGTTACACACGCCGTTTCGGTTCGATGCAAATGTTCAAATTTCTATTTCTCACCACTGATGTCGATTTCGCGTTATTATATTTTTCCAATCTCTCTGCAACGAACGCTAGGTAGGTTTTAATGGCCCGTCAAAAAAAATATACTTGTTCATTTATTTCGATGAACCAATACTTGGGTAATTAATATAATCAGTATTGCGACCAAAGTTCAAAAAATGTTATCTGTCTGCGGGTTATAATTGAATTAAACTTGTTACAAATTCGTTTAAGATTATATCCGGGTATAGACATGAGTTTACGTTTTGTAAAACAATTCGTTATAATTTGTTTTTGTACAGTTTTATAACGATATAATATATATAATGTTGGATTTCTTATAGCGGCCTACTTGTATAATTCGCGATCGGTACGACTAAATTATAGCTTCGACGGATTAACCTAGAGCTGGGGGGAGAACCTTTTTCGGGTCGAGTGCCAAATTTTGCCAATCAAGGTTTTGAAAATTGCAGTTCACGTACCGCGAAAAATAGTTATATTTTCTTAAGATAAAAATTAAAATCACTGACATACATAAATAAATCATATAATTGTATGAAGTACGATGTGCTTGTTGGCTTTTATTGTATAAATTGTATTATATTCTTAAATTATCTGTATTGCTTATGTATTGAATTGTAAGCATTAAAAATGATAATTATGTTTTAGAGCGATTTTTGTTGCTGTTTCTTAGCGGATAAAATTTTATGTCAGGAGTGTAGGTAGTTTTTAATATTTTGTGACATAATTTAAAATTTTAACAAACAATTTTTAAATACATTTTAATAAATTCTATTTTCTCGCGTGCAATTGAAACTCGGCCAACGTTCCTAGTATTGGCACGTGTGCCATAGGTTCACCACACCTGACCTAGTAGATTTACCACGGTTACGACCAAGTGTCATGCCGTACAATAAAACAGTGATAGATAGATATTATATAATATTATTAAGATCGTCAATTTTTATATGACGATATTATTTTTCATTTATTTAGTGTACACATTATTATTATTATTATTGTCGCGCTACGTGGACATTATATTTGTTCGGAGTCCTACAATATGTCAATTCGAATATTGTAATAGCAGTTTTAATCACGTACGTACAGAGCATTTGCTGTTAACGGCATTAGCTAATCGGCAATATCGAACACGTGTTTTGCGCATATTATTTAATAGCGAATAATAACAATTACGTCGCACACGGCGCACATGGCGATAATTATGTACCTCCGATCGAACATTATTGTAGTTTATTTTTAACGTTTTGTGTTTAAAACGTATACGAAAAAGTTATACTTATATTTATTTTACAATAAATTATGAAATCATTGTATCATGGTCCATGGAGCATATTTGTTTTATATTAATTTACTGTACACGAATCATAAAACAATATTGTTTTGCGCCATCGTGTTATGCAGCATGCAGACCTTCTTACAACGGAATCGTTCGGGACCAACTGATTTTTCCGTTACAGGGAGACTGAAAAAAACAGTTTATGAGCTGAAGAAATCTCAAAGTTGAATGTATAAGTTCAAAACATAAATAATTTTATGGTACGTACCTATACATACTAAAAAGTTACATTTTTATTTACATATTTCTTGTTTTATCATACACATTAGCTATTACATTTATCATCTAGTAAAATAATTAGTGATATTTGTTTGTTTTCGATGATTATGGGTGGCACATTCTCGAATTTTCGTTTTTAACTCCAATAACATTCAGCATCTGAGACAACGGTCGAAAACTTTAGTAGTTCTTTCGAGCGCGAGATTGCCAATTTAAAATGTTGAATTTCTCTCTTACAGGGGACCGCTTATAAGGATGTCTTACTGTATTACATATTGTGTAGTAGGCCTATCCTAGGTAATTTCATGATCGACAACTTTTCATTTCCGTCATAGAACACGCGCTGACAGTTATTTGTTTTCGTTGAAACGATAGATAATGTTTCCGTTTTCGGATAACAGAGGTTCCGCTTTAGATAGGTAATTTTAGTACGCAATTGAAACAGGACTGTGGTTGTTTTCCGTTGTAAGGAGATTGCCGTCTTATAGGGGAGTTGGTCTTAAGGAGGTTTTACTATGTATTTTTCACGTGCCGTCTAATATAAAAATTTCAACGTATTGTGTTCCACACAACACATTATGGATAATGTGGAAGTTAATTGGTACGAACTCGTGTACTAATCGTACTATAATTTGAAACTACGTCTTCAATAATAAATTAGACGCTAAAAAAATGTATTTTATTTCGTAGCTATTAGTCCGTGATTATGATGGCACGAAAATTATTATTGTATATAATACCACAAAAAAAATATTACGAATTTAACACTGTATTATTTATTTATTTATTTATTTATTTATTCAAATATACGGACGTTAGTCCTGTTACAGTTTTAAATGTGTGTGTACAGAGATATATAAATATAAATACAGATTACATATAGCATTCAATACGCGCGTGCCTAAATGTGTAATACCTTAAGTCGCGTATGGTTTGCGTAAGTTATGTAACGCGCCCAAAGTCAAAACAAACATTTTGTTAGTTCCCCGTACATTATAATATTATCTTGGCGCGTGTAATCGCCAATCGGTGAACATCGTAATAAATATTATAATAACACCGATTACAAGTTACAGGGCGTTACAGCGAATTATGAATGTAAGGTTCTGACAGAGATCTGATAAATGGTGTATATAATATATATGCTTAAAGTTACTACCTATTTCTTGTGGTTAGCATTAACCATACGTGCGTGAGCACTACTCTACGAACAGATACGCAGATGTAAAAAACGTACGGGTTATGACAAATGGTTTGTATTTTTCCTTAACGTCATCCGTGTACAACGGCATAAGCGAACGTTTATACAGGTGGTTCAACCCGCGCCCTACTCAATAAAATATAAGTTGTACGCGCGGTCGTAATGAAACAACACAAATGAGCATCGTTGGTTCAACTAGCTGGTGAACAATGATCTATATACATATATATTTTCATCATAGTACCGATTAGTCGGATATTAATTGATCTCAATGACATAGTGACACATACTCGCACGGTTTAATTTGAAGTGAGCCAACTTCAACCGTTCATGTTTGAGTATTTTGAGGAAACGTATAAAACAAAAACATTGTAATGAAAAAGTTTAGCGTATTTATCGGCGAACATAGGTCTACGATAAATGCATGAGCTACGTTAGTTCTGACGGCACTCAATATATGTAACCTAACCGTCATCAACGTGTGGCTTAATCAATCCAAGGGCATCATTGGAATTTATATTTTAATAATTAAAATCAACGCATTTAGCAATGTCCAACAAAATTGATTGTATCGTGTAGATCAGCAGTTCCCGTCCGTTTTGAAACTACTACACGTAAAATCGGGTTAGATATTAATCAAGGGCCCCCCATCCACCACAAAAAAAAAAAATTATTTTAAGACACTAAAAAATAAATAAAATTAAGGTTTTAAAGGTAATACAATTATAAGACATTAGGTAATCTCCAAAGCAATTGGCATCAATTATATTATTCCGATACTACAATCGTTGTACACACGACTAATGCAGGGTTAATACTGATAAATAGAATAAATATTAAGAAAAAAATGAACATCGTCTTTACCCTTCAAGAAATCCTGTTTTACACCCCCAGGTTGGGAACCGTTGATAGTATAGGTTCATAATTGACAATTCTTTCCTATTTTACATATATGTATGTCATTTTTTTGTAAATTTTTTGTAAAATACTCTGAAAGTTTGAAACTTAAGTATCGGCAGAGCCGTGTGTAGGTTTCGTGGAAAACGAACATAATCTATTTTCTATTATTATTCGTTTGCAATGAAATATTTTGAGTTTGAGAAGTAAACTTGGTATCCAGTTAGATGGTTAATTATTGATTGCACCACGTTAACACTGTGCGACTGCAGTATGACACAGGACAAATAATTTTCTGTACAACGCGCCGTGTCAGTTGTAAACTGGTAAATTATTTATTGAACAATTGTGTGTATAGTCTATTATAGTATTACTACTTATGTACCTTGCTTCGTCTGCGGTCCACCCTATCCTATTTGAACAGAGCTGCTCGGCAGGCAATCGTGTACCTATATTGTAAACGTATAAATATTATATAATATTTCTTGATATTTAATTAATTGTATTTAGTTACCGAGTTGTACGGTGTTGAATAAGAGTTCGGTCGGAAGTCGTAGTTTCTAAGGCTGCAGTTTCAATTATGTAATCCAAAGGCTTTAATCAATTATTTATTTCGGTTCAATCACTTCAATAAACCATTCTAAATGGCCGGTTAACGTAGTTCGATTGCAATGGCCACTTATTCTTATTCTAAAATAAGATTATTTGGTTTAGATACCGACGTCACAGAAGGACAGTACTTAGAACGTATATTCAGCATAGGGGGGGAGAAGAACAAAACTTAGAACGTATAGTCACCATAGGGGGTGACATGGTTCGTGAAATATCAAATAATGTAAAAAAAAAAAATTTATAAGTTATTAAGTTTAGTTCAACATATTGTCACTATGTCGTATGTTTGATTTAAAAAAAGCTTGGGGGTGGGGGAAAGTGTCATCCCTCGGAGCGCCTATGATAGTCACTTTAATATATATTTATAACCTACATAGGTTACTATGTTACCCTCTTATAATTATAAGACACGGCCATTTTGAATGGTTCAAACATTTATACGTGTGGTTTTCGTGACGAAATCAAAGTACATTTATTAAAATTATATTACACGTATTGCAGTTTATCTGTATAATATAATATTCAAAAATATTCCGCGCTAAAAAGATTTAATTATATTTATTAATATTGTTTAAAACATGATTTATTAACCGTGCGAAGTATATGTATGAATATAAGTATTATTTGTAGTTTGTATTCAAATATATAGATGATCAAACAACCGGAAAAAAGTTAAAACTATGCAAATTCTATAAAATGTTTTTACGGTCTGTACACAAAAAAAAAAATAAATGAGAAAACACCTAATGTTTTTCGTCCACCACAACTGTAAAAATGGTTTTAAGAACAGTCTTATTATTTTGGACTGTTGAGAACTGAGGAAGCTTTTATTTACTGTGCAGGCAAGGTTGTTCCCTTTGTTTTGTACTCGGGGGAATGGCGTTCTTTCTCTGTGGACAGTCGCCTACCTATAGTCATAGTAAGACTGTTATTTAAATAAATACCTATTGCATACGCATGATTATACGTTTTGTTTGTATTAGGAATTAATCTGATGAAACAAGTTATATAAATTATTATTATCAACAAAAAAAAAAGAAAGATATAATATCCATAACGTTTATATTAAGTCTATTTAAACTTTAAAGTATACATAAAAAAGGGGTAGTATAATTTTTAAACTATGAAGGGAGGAGGGGGCATGAGATTTCTAAAACTGTACAAAGTGAATGTAAAATAAAAAATGTTGGAAACCATTGATCTAGATAATTGCAGGATTGAAAAATAAACAAATTTTTTGGTAATTATATATAATAAATTATCTACATCAATACGTAAAAAAAAGTACTTTATCTATTATTCTTGGTTTGGCTTTAACTACTAAAGTTATTATACTAAAATACTAAATATTAAGTTACGGTTATGTATGGAATACATTGATTTTGATAGATATCTTTATACATTTCAATATACTTATGAAATAAAATTATTTGTTTGCAGTTGTCTTCTCTAATGGTCCCATATCTTCATATAGAGGTAGTAGTATATATAAATGCAGATCGTGAAACATTTCTTCGTTACAGTTTTTTCTATTTTTATTCGCATCAGCCTACGTGCAGACAAACAAAAATAGTATTTTTACGTAATAAAAATATAGTGTATGTGTTTATTTATACCTACTACAAATATGAAATAACAATTTATATTCTCGCACGCGTTACAGAAAAAGCTTAACTTAAAATTTTTTTGAAATTAAAAATTAAGTGAGGCTGAGGCCCGTGAGGGTAATCGTGAGCCCTCAAATCCATGGGCGAGCGCACGGGGCGTGCGGATTGTGCCAATACACGCCCTGCAAAAAATAGCACCCAGGTGAATACTTCAATTTTTTGATTTGTTAACAAAAAATATTTTAATATTACTAACTTAAATTAAAATGTATCATTCTAAATATCATTATAAAAATATTCTGTAATATACGTATTAGTGTTTGCACACGAATAAATCGTGAACCCTAAGTTGCATGTAAATTAATAATTCTACTTAAGTTATAAGCAAATATTCAGGTCATAAATAAAAGTTTTAAACAATAATATTAATATTAAATTTAGCATTTTTCTTTTCATTATTAATGTTGAGATTTGTCTAAAAATCATAATTATCAGTTAAGTTTTATTATTACCATATACAGGGAATATTAATAATTACAGGATTGTTGTAGTTGGAAAAGATAACTATACTAAAATAATTGTGCACACCTTGTGGTCAATTTCTGCGCACGCCTTATAATCGAATACCCGAAAGACCTTAGTATTTTATCGGTAAATGTTTTGTAGTATTCAGATAAATAGTTCCAACTATGCACATTTCACTATTTCAGTTAATTCACATGTCATATGGTTGTCACCACTGTAGCGCTGTTCAAAGTTTGACGAATGTTACCTACTCGTCTTATTCTATGTACTTACGTTCATTAAATATTTTCGCTATTTCCATGAATAAAGTCATACAATTCTTGTTCATTATATAATGCATTACTTATTAGTGAAAAAACGAATGCTATAATTATATTTTATTTCCCTTAGTTTTTTTTTAACCTACTTGAACAGGGTAATTGTTATTTCATTATTTCGTATCGGGTATAACTTATAGCGGTTCAACACCGGGCGGCCATAATCAAGAAGCCCACTCTGCAGTTTGATGGTTAATCACGAGAAACAAACACATACCCTTATAACCACAACCACGGCTACGTCATTTTTATTGAGGTATTTATTGAGTACCTACAGGCGCACGGTGTGTTCTTCGACTGCGATTTACCGGGTATGAAATATGTACTCGTATAAAAAAAATACCTAGGTGCGTTTTGCTTTTGAATAAAAATTTTAATTACTTGCGCAGCGGAATATTCTTTCCCTTCCTTTTCGTAGTTTTGTCTGCCCCGTTTTCGATCAGCCGCCGCGCGATTTTCAATCACATAATCAACCCTGGCGGCGTTAATAATCCGCCCGTGTTGTTAGTGTCAAAATAATATTGATTATTATGCTGCTGTGTATATTGTAATAAAAAATATTTATTTGTTATGTTATCAATTTGATTTTGATACTCTGTGATTATTCGTATGTATAATAATTTAACATTATCAATTAAAATATTGGTAGTTAAAATGTGTAATTGCCTTGTACGCTTATCTATTAAAAACAAAGAAAAAAAACTGACTAGCACGTAATCGTCGACGGCGGCAGCGGTGGCGGTCACAGAATTTATATACTACTAGAGGTTGTCAGGGATATCTCGGCTTCTTCTAATTCCAGTGTGGTTTCGACAGTAGACCGGAAGGTGCAAACCATATAGAGCTGTGTACAGGTTTAGCACTGTGTTATAGGTATTCTTTATTTTACTGTACGTAAACTCTTGAAAGTGCCAAAATACTCCTATTATAAATTATAAGCGGACTTGTATTCGAGTACGTGCTCGAAGAAATTACAAAGATACGATATGGTTTAATATTAATTTAGAAATTCAAAAACAATTTCCGTTTTAAATAATTTACGCATTACTCAACATAATATAGCATAAAATGTTTATAGAACTCTTTAAATTGCAACGTTTTTATCGAACACTGCGAGTGATGAAAACGCATGCATTCTAAAACAATTTCCAAATTAGTTTTTTTCCGACAAAATCATATTTTTTGCGGCTAAAACAATCATGCAGCAATGTTAATAATTAATACGAGCATTACACGGGGTTTTGGATCCACCGCGTCTTCACAAACTATGATACTATATTATTGACTGGTACGTACAATATCTTATTGTATCTTCACAATATTTTACTATGTAATTCTTATAAAACAAGGTTTCAGTAAAATCTGTTTGAAATAATTGCAAGCTACATAATATTAAATATACGCTACCCAAATGAAAATCGGCTCCACGAGTAAACATTGCGGTTAACCGGCATACCCAGAGCATTAAAGAAGAATTTCTCGGAATTTATTGATCTTTACATAACCCGAGGGGGAAAATTAAGGTACACAGTCAATTAAAACGTATTCATAAAACTGTTTATGTCTTAATCATATTATTTCATGTTTAAATTGAAATCGTTTATTTACACCCACAGTACTTACATACAGTGTGTATGACTTCAAAGTATTTTTCAATTAACTGTTCAAACTCTGATTCTCGCTAAAATAAAAATGTATTAATTGACATGAGCGTAATATATAATGTTGTTGTAAATACTTCGAAATTAAATACTCTTGGGTTGCTTGTCTTTTAGATGTAAAATTGGAAAATCGGTGGTCATATATTATCGTAACGCGTTTCGAGTGCGGCAGTACACAGGGTGATTTTTTAACAATGCTCTCACCCCCCTTTTTAGCCGTTAAATCGCTTAAATTTGGATTATTTTTATTTTTAATGATCGCGTCACCATAAAAGTTATGTTTTTGATATTTCTTTTTTTCATGCCACTATTTTGGTTGTCCTAGGGCGATACAAACTTTTTTTTTCAAACGGAAACACCCTTTTTTTTACTACGGTATTTCATCGAGGTCACTTTTCTGTGAATCTTGATATATCGAAATAAAAGTTCGAACGATTAGTTTCTTAAAATCTTCTAATTTAAGTATTAAGGCAAACAGTCTTAAATACCTAACATTATGATATAATTTGTAATTGTATGCAATCGCTAATTGCCACTGATTCGAGATATTGCGAACTTCACACTTCTCGTACGCAACTTTAAATTTGAATAATTCCGAAAGTATTTGTCCTAATTTGACTACGTTAAATCGATAATTTAAAAAAAAAATAATCAAATAATGTTTTGCTTAAAAAATATGATGTTCTTATTTGAAAAAACAAATTTCCTTTATCCACAGAACACAGTAGGTACACCATTAAGTTGACACAAAAAAAAAGAAAATGATAGAAAACATAGATCTTATGGTAACTTGAACATTAAAAAAAAATTCCAAAGGGGTGAGCATTGTTAACAAATCACCCTGTATAGTGGTGAGCAGTCGTATTGTTTCGAAGATAATAATATTAAAACTAGAACTAATAACATATGTTTATTGTTTATATAGCGATGCGGATCATGCGCGGGCTTCAAAGATTTAAACGGTTTTCAAGGTTTTTTATCGCACTCAATTTATTACACGGCCATTATTTTATTTTTTCACAATATTTAATATTATATTATGTCTTTCGGTAATGAGATTTCGGTTGTCATGTCTACAAAATAGCGAATTTATAATCTATGACAGATGTCATATAGAAGATTTTGTGGGTGGAAACTGGAAAGCCTACATTTGAGAATTGTTTATGCAATGTGATCATAGCAAAAATTGATTCAAACATTTGTTCAGCTGAAAAACAAAAAAAAAATCATTTTTATCTCGCGCCTCCCTCGTTTGTAGGTACTTGCGCGGCCCAGTGGCGCTGATGACAATATTTATCGGACAGATATCATGTAATCGATTTTGTAGGGAGGCCTATCTGAGAATTATTAATATTATTATGTATGTGTATCGAAAAAAAATGGCGAACGTTGGGTGGCCCTTGATATAGGTACGACGTCATAGTGTATTTTAATATACGTTATTCATCCTCAATAATAATATTACGTAACATAGTAAAGAAATAAATCGTATCTAATTTTATTCTTTTTTTAATCCTTATATTGACTGCATATATGTACACAAATGAATGTTCTAATTATTAGTTGGATTCATTTTATAGTAACTATTTTCGAATATTTTTCACTAATAAAATCTAAATATTATAATATCATGTTCTCGCTATATCTACTATACCTAACAGTACAAATTACTTGCTGTAGGAAATGTTCTAATTACCAACAATAGTACAATGTGTCCACGGCCGTCATTTTTTTTTCAGGATGACAGTACAAAGTGTCTTACAACCTCCCGTGTACCCGGAGGAAATCGGGTAAACAATATTTTTTAAACCGGGAGGTGATTCGAGTTACTTTTTAAAATGCACAGCAGTCGATTCGAGCGCGATCGTATCACATTAGTTATGTACATGGTGGCCTTGGTATTCGCCGATGGGATGTCTGTTTGAGGGGTGCCGCGCAATACCGGATTGTTCCGGTGGGCAGTTATCGAGACGCTAAACGGCCGTCTAGGAGCGACCGGGAATATTATCCTGTCGTACTATGTTCGGATAATCTTCGTTTGGTCCCTCGAAGGGGCTGAAATATCGCGTGGGAGGAGATTGAGGGGGAAAAAAACTCATTACTACGGTGCCCTTCTCGGGGCAACAGAACGTGTGTACGCGGGGAGGGTGAGAGAGAAAGAGGAAATTAGACCGGAACTGCTGCTCGTGCCGCGCCGGTGTGCAGCCGCTGCCCGCCCGACTCGTAATCGAAACGTGAAATAAAACTTCCACTCGTACCTACCGTGTAATATATATATATATATATATATATATATATATATATATATATATACACGTTTACATTTTGTACTCAGGAGGACGGTGGCTCATTCTTATAGTGTGAAACAGCCGTGCGCTTTCCACAGTCCCGCGGAAAAAACAAAATAAAAAAAGGAAGCGCGAATAAAAACTCAGTTTCACTCGAAACGCACTTTTCGCGCTCGAAACTAAACGGTTCAAGTCCCGTTTCTTCGAGCTACTTACAAAACACACCCGTATAACGCTATCCTCGCGGGGACATGTCGTATAGAATTTTGAATATCATTTTTCCGGGCGAAACGGATCCCGCCCATGTTTGACCCCGTGTAAATGTGCCATTAAAATGTACTCCGCGATCGTAATATAATTTTGTTTCCCCGAGGTCACAAGTATCTCCTGTACTATACGCGTGCAACTTGGTCACGCGCACCCTCTAACGATGACATCCTGCGACCCGAGCTGCTGCAGCGTATATACTACACATACGATCGGATTTCCCCCCCCCCCCAACGGTCAGCGAGAACCGGAAACAGTTTTTCATCGTACGCTTACGCTTATTTTTCAATCTACCCTTCTTACGGGTGTGAAGGAGGTACACGACACGTTATTCCGTTTAATACGCCGGATTTCCTCACTGGAAGTTTCCTAGAACCACCCTGCACAGCTTATCGGTCCGGACCCTTAGCTGTTTCGTGTTCTTACCGTTTGGACTGTCTTGACCCACGTGTTCCGAACCGCGAAAACGTTATTATAATTTAGGGATCTTCGTGTAACCTGTTCGATGACGAGTACGAATATCTTAAAAGTTTTGTTAATGACGAAAATTAGAAGTATATCATTGTAATGTATTAAGAATAGGAATAGAAGATTTTAAGATATGAAATCAAGTGATTTCTGTACCACGTAGTATAATTGTATTATTTTTACGTGTCTCAAGACCGAGCAAAACGTAGTTCTGACGATGAACACGGAATGTGACACTCGCTATAGTTCTGAAAAGTTTGGTATACAAAAATTATAGACTTTTAACGTTGCAAAGTTAAGCGACGGTTATGTCCACCTGCGTTATTATAAAGCTGTTGCATAAAGAAAATGTTGTAATTTTTCCGATTCGATTAAACTTTCGCATTTTCTACTGGTTGTTTTATTATTTACTCACGTTTCTTGAAATATGCTATAATTCAATACATTTTAATAATTATTGTTAATCTACTTTTTTTCTTAAAATTTACACCGGTTTAGTTTTATTTGTTTGATGGTTTGCACTCGGATAACATTGTCTAAAAAATATTAATATATTATGTTACCAAATGCGGGCAAGAAATTGACTAGAGTTCATCAAAGCCAGTAGCACATTGTTACAAGTACTAACTACATAGCTCTTATATCTAATATCAGTTTTCAGTTTACCTAAATTGTATATTGAAAATAATATTAGCCTTATGGTTTGGTCATAGTTTTTATTTGGCACCTTTGCTAGAAATTTGAGACTGTACTATACATTTTGGTCTTTTTAAATATTTTGTCAACAATGCATTTTTAGTTATTCTATTCTACATACGATTTCAAAATATCGAACCCATTAATATTAAGTTTCAGGTTTGTTTATAAATAAATTAAAAATTAAACGACATAAGATATTTAAGGCTACAAGAATAGTTCCGGTTAGTGCGTCATGATTAAACCGTAAGCCGTGTACATAACGTATTGTATTTTTTTTCTTATTGGTTTCTATTGATTATTGTTGAATGGTTGTTGTTGCACTTGTGTCCTGCAGCAGCAGCAGCAGCAGCAGCAGCAGTAATAATATAATGTAATATGTAATTACTGGCTTAGAATTTTATTTTGAAAACTGGCGATTTTCCGAAGGACTCTTCCAAAACTCATTAAAATTAATTGAAAAAAAAAAAAAAAACGGTAGTCCACGTTAATAATAGCGAATAACATATAATGTATCGAGAATCCCGCCTGTTGCGCGACAACCGAAATTATTGGCATGCCTACTCGTAATTTTTTTTCTTTTTCTTCGTTTTTATTATTTTGTTCGCACAATAACAGTGAATTATTCATCAGCGGACGCGACGACAATGTTGGGCACGTATTATTGTAAAATAATAATATTATCACGATATGCTTTAAAGTTCAGCAGTGTAGTTTTTCCTGTCCGGTTCCCCCCGCTCCCGCGTACTCGTCTTCCGTCAAACAATTTCGAATACCGCCGTTGTATATTTACTGAAAAAACACAAAAATTATAATACGTATACATATATATACGTGTGCACACTTATACTACTACTACTACTACTACTACTACTACTACTACTACTACTACTACTACTACTACTACTACTACTACTACTACTACTACTACTACTACTACACGCACACACAATATTATAACCTCGACGGGTTTTCGGTGAGATGACGAACACATATTCCCTTGCCCTTGCCCTTGAGTCACGGATCAATAGTTCGATTCACACCATTAGTGCACACAGAATATGGTAATAGTGATAATATGCCGAGTATTATAATACGTTTATGTAAGACGTCTGTCTCCGCAGGTCGGTTTGACGACGATCGGTCCCAAGGTGAAGATTAATAATAATAATATAATAATAATAATACCCAATAATAATAACAATAATAACGATATTGGAGGAGAAGAAGAAGAAGAAGAAGAAGAAGAAGAAGAAGAAGAAGAAGAAAAAAAACCAAACAAAAATCATTGCCAATCACAGGTCGGCGCCTTTGTTGTTATATATTATCATTTTTCGAGTATCCATCGAAATGTCTGCGTTCGAGCACAAGACGTGTCAACGCCGCGCGGCGGCGGTGATCGGGTGTACGAGGAAAAAAAAAATTATAAATAAAAATAAAAATTATATTACTGTTTGGTTTTTTTTGTTTTTATTTTACTTCATTTTTTTGTACCGTTTTCGTTCATAAATATTTTACTATAAAGGTGTACGTTATCGTCGTGATACCGTATCATTTGTCGACCGTGCGCGGACTGTGCGTGTTCGTAGGGAATGCTATTAGGATTATACTTATTCTCTCAGTACACACGTTTACGAATTTCACGAAATTTATCGGGACCATTGAATGCAGTCTCGAATATTTTCCTGAAATATTTAACAGATTTTGGTGAGTTTTATTATTATTTTTAACGAGTGTTTTTTTTTTTCAAATTTACGTGACAATTAAGTGTTTTTATTACAAATCAATGCACATCGGTTTTGTTTTTAAATCGGAATAATACCTAACTGCGGTAGCCATGTTATTAATTGATTTTCAAAATATCGCAAATATTACAATGAATCAAATTGATTACTTTCGCAACAATATATTAACAACACATTTTACCATATTATATTTTTGGTACGATTATTTTTCAAACGCATTCAAACGAAAAATGTGTTCTTTAAAAATTAAAAACTATTAGTACAGAACAGCTGATGCAGTTTCCATTATTGTTATTATTTTATTTTGTTTCTATATTCGTACGATCTTATCGTCGCTTATGTCAGTAGCGCGTTGCCGTTGCCGCGATTTTATGAACAAATTTTCTACCGATTTTCGGCTTACCACCTTCACGTGATTGTAATATTTAATTATTTACAAACGAAAGTCAAATATTTTTCACGTCCTTACCCAACTGTTAACTTACGCAGCATGCACTACATAATATTATAATCACTTATTATGTTCCAAGCACAAAGGGCTAGTTTTAAATTAATCACGTGCCGTCATGACTTAACAGTTACATTTATTATAATTTTATTAATTCCAAGACACCGCACGCTCATCGTACAACTTTTAGATGGTGTTTTGTTTTGTACAATAATACACAGCACCTATGTACATACGACCGCGACGTCTGCAAGTAATCAGAATTATAGTTCAAAATACTGTTCATATAGTTTTCATACGTTTGTTTTACTTTTTTATGCCCATGTGACGTATGCACACGAGCATAATTATTGTTAACGGTGCACATGGTTGTATCAACACGAATGATTACATATTAACCGTAATCAAAGTCGTATAGCATGGCGGCAATACTTTTGCGAACATTATTAATAGTGCGCACTGTTCTGTTAATACTATTACGTTAGCCGTGATCAAAGCCGCACTTTTGAGCTCGTTTTGCGATTTGCGAATTCCGCGATAACATATTTTATGGTTGATGAAATTCCGTAAAAAATTACAATTTTCTCGGGCTCGATCAATACGTTTACGTAAGACTCGGTCGAGTTCTCGTGTGCACAGCGTAGAATGTAGAATAATTGAGTACGTAAAAAAATAAAAATACCTAGTAACACATACTTAGTAATAAAATTGCGTTTATCGTGTACACGAAGAACGTAAAAAATAATCTATTCGTCAGACGTTTAACGGTAAATTACGTTTAGTTGAGATTTTAAAAATGTAGAAAAAACGTATGAGGTACTAGAATAATCGAGGTGCATTTTAAAATAAAGTATTCTAGTGAGAATATATTGTATACTTATTATATTTTATAGTCAATATCTCCTCATGACATTTACATATTTTCTTTTAAAATTTTGTTCATCATTATTAGGTAAAATTTCCAATCATACTATGATCAATTTGTCATAATTTAGACTATCCACTTCTTCATATTTTGCTTAGTATTGTATATAAAAGAAATTTGTATAATTATGGTAGCTGTATTAAAAAAAAAATGTTCTCTATATATTATACCTCAGATGGCTTACGTGTTACGAAGAATTATTCACGCAACGATCAATTATGTATAATATTCATGAGTTCTGAAATTTAATTTTCCCTCAAATTCAGGTTAAGTTGATAAATTGGCTGACGGGAAAAATGTCAAGAACTAGATTTAAAATAAAGATAATAAATTAAACTAAATTAGCCATGAGCATAACGCAATTAATTGTCATAAAATATTGTTTTAACGGTGTAAAGAAAATGCATTATGTAAAACTATACGCAGGTGCTGTGTGTTCTAAAATATATTATTTTATCAAACTAATTTTCAAAATAATTTCCGATATGATTGTATATTTATTGAGGCAATTTATAATGTATACTAATGCGTTCTTCACAATAAAGTTTAAGGAAAAACGCTAGTAGAATTGAATTCGTTTCATTCGCACTTTCATTATGTACTGTTTGTACTGTTATGTACTTATCCACTCATGCTGATTAACATTTGTGTAGGTATTTGAAGTTTTTTTTTGTTTTTTTAATTTCAATAGTTATAAACGCAAAAACCAGATGAGTAAGGTAGTAAGGTTTTAAAATTACTTTTCGCGCAGATGTTAAGACCGCAAAATATTCATCAATCTCCCGCGTAATATTACAGCCGGAACGATGATAAGTACTCGCGTGTTCGAATTTGAGTTATTGTTCCGGCTTCCGGCTACGGCGTGGGTACTTAGTGCTTGCCTATATTCCAATCTCCGTTTTATTTCTCGTCAAAATGTTCTCAGAAGTCGTCGTATGTTCCATAGCTAAAAGTGTTGGAATAATATTTCTAAATACTATCCCGCATTTCTGTTAACACACGGTCGTGTCACGTTGAATATCAGAAATCAACCAGTCACGCGAGTTGTCGAATCGTTTAAACAGATCACTTGATCACACAATGCTTCATTCGATCAGTCCACTCACAAATAATACTCGAATCAGTAAAATCTTAACCGTTTTCGATGGGACAAAACAATGGTATTGTTTTCCATTTTTTGAAATTCGATTTACGAAAATGTGTACAATTCGAGCCCGGTCTTCAATTCGGTAATTTTGGTTCATATTTGTGAAAGTAAACTGTTTAAATAAAACGATCTAGCTCGTGCAGAGTGAAGACGTGTAGTCTTGTTTCACGTTTACACTAGAACGCGGTAACGTTCACGATGGTTTTAAACGTGACGATTAATTTAAATATTTTAACGGAATCTTAAAACAAAAAAATAAACGTGGTAAAGCGATAGTACGATTGCGCTTTTGTGGAGATTCTAAACGCACTAAAACGTGTCTCCTTTTTAGACATAGGCAGATGGAAAACTACTCGTATAAAGATGAGAAGGAAGCCATAAAGAAATTAAATCTAAAATAGATATGAAATATATTATAAATATTAATAGGTGTTCTTGATGATCGGACATTAATAAATTATTAATAATAATTAATAGCTAACTATCCGGCGATTTTGACGATAATACTAGTCAGGTATACTATCGTTTTAATCGTAAATAGGTATATTGTACGTGTTTCATCGCTTCTGCATATATCGGATTTTTTAATCGTATAAGTGATTGTATCGTGTGACAGATTAGTGAATACGATATAATATAATATTATTAAAGAATTTAAGCACATTTTGAAGATACATACGAGAGTAAGAAAAAATAAAAATATTCACATTTCAATGCCCGGAAAGTGGGGGGGGGATTATTTGAAAATCTGTTGCCGTATTGAAGTCGATGTAGGCGTTTACATATGCAGCATTCGTTTGAAAAATTACACGAATCCGGCTTGCACGTACAACCGATAATTTCATGACTAGTGTCGGTATACTGAATTCGGAATAAGCCGATTACATTGTTTTTACGAAGATTTCACGTCCAACGTGGCGGTCGTAGTTTTTTCTGAAAATACATTTATAAATTATCATGCGCGTGCAATTATTATAAAGGGATAATACATTTTCCACTTAGGAAGGGATGCGATCAATAAAAACTGCAGTTTATTATATACGTCTTTCGATTAAATTATAGAATTAGTCATGGTGTTTTTAATATTTACGCATACGCGCCGTAAACAATACCTTACGTTTTGCCTGCTGTTTCGGTACTTCTTAAACTTCGTAGCCATGTTACTCGCAATGTCGTTGACCCCGCGGTTGATCTAAAAATACAGAACAACTGCATTTTATGCAAAGACATTTTGGCCTGCGCTTTTACAAGTAAATCTTCGATCCGTTTTAAACGATGTAGTATTATTAGTTTGTACAAGCTATCTACCGAAAACATAAGTAAATAACATATTACAATCGTCGGCTCTACAGCCTAGAGAAGTCTAGAGCAGCTATATCCCAACATTTTTATTTTTTCATTCGCGTACCCCTTGACCACTCACCAGAACTTCACCGATCAGAAGTCCCTTGCTTATAATTATTATTTATGATTCATAAACTTAAGAAAAATTAAAAAAACATAACATATTATTGGCCGTGCGTGATTGAAGTTTTTCATTTTTAATAGCGTAATAATAATAGACTATACAATATTATCTTGCATACATTCGAAACGAACCGTTTGATCTAAAAATCAAATTCCACACGTTGTTCCGCCGAAATTATTTTTTTTCTTTCGTATACCATAAGTTGGATACCACCGTGCCAGTCCAGAAGATGAAGGATCTCTCTAGTCGATGTTACAGTAGTCGACTTTACGTGCGCTACCGTCAAATAAAATACACGGCATTGAGCGTGTTAATAATAATTATCGGAGATATTTCATTTTAGACTTATACGAGCAAATCGTATATTACAGAAACCAGGAAGTCGGTACACGCTCGTATAACATGCCGTGCTTTCTATTGGAACTTAAATATTACATTTTATACACCATAAACAATGCGGCGTTTTCAAGGTCTGGACTATATGATATAATGTAGATACCTGCCTCGTTCATGGATTTTAACGTGCCCTAGGTGGTTTAACCTGTACGTTTTTCCTCCTCAAAATCTTTAGCGCCTCGATAATAGGAGACGTTTCGCTAAAACTCATTAAATAACCATTGACTGTCAATAATATATATAATTAAAAGCGCCTTGTACGTAAAATGCATGTAATAATGATTAGACGAGTACCAACACTCACCGAAAGCAAAACCCTAACCGTAAAGTACTGACCGTTACACACCCAATGGCTGTTGAGTTGTCCAGAAATAAAAAAATAAAACATTGTACTCAATAATTTTTTTCAATTTCGAACAACCAGAAAATTGCAGTAGACACCACCGCATTTAAACACGTATAACGATCCCGGTAATAAATATAAATAATAATAAAATAAATAAATAATAATGAGATCTTTGCGGTTGTCGAATCAGTTAGTCTTTTATAACATTTTCGAGTTCTAATTAAATGGTAACACTGATAATTATGTTACAGCCGTTATAATGGCATTTTTATTATATTGCCTTTAAATTTTACTCGATCGTCTAATATAATATGTAGTATAATATGTGTACTAGATACCACGTTACAGTATTATCATTTAAACATTGTAACACGCGAGTCGCGTTAACACAAGACGAAACGTTTTATAATTCCATAATCTCATGAATTTTTTATCTCTATAAATTATTATTATATCGGTATAACTATATTAGGAGCCGCGTTTAAATCGTATTGCATTTTAAAAGACAAGATTAAGCTATTTTCTTAAAAAAAATGTTAAAAATATTCGTGTAAAATATTCACGATCACTTGTCGAACGGTAGGTACTTACATCAATAATTATTCGTATTGTAATGGCCGTTACGGACGATCGAAAAATGGTAATGAGCACGCGTCATCTCATAAGTTCCGTTTTGTAGTGATCCGTCTGCGGAAATAAAGTATCCGAAACTCACGCACGTCCGACAAGTCGACGTGTCCGGGTCGTTAAGACTTTTAGGCGCGCACGGTTTTCAGCCGTCGTGAAATTTCAAAAATAAAATCACATATAAAACTGTGTATTCTCATTTTTCCCGGTCATGACGATTTCACGCCGTAAACGAACCGCTCGCAACGCGGCTAGTGTACAAAATATTTCCAACAGATTTTCCCCGAGAAGACCCTCGATCTACACCCATTTTGATGGAAAAATTGTTCGCGTGAGTTGTACCCGTTGTTTTTTAGTGGGACAGGAAAGTAAAAAACGCACCGCCATTAAACGTTATATAATTATTATTGTTTCCGAATCGCGTGGACGAAAAAAAAAATGGAAATAAATAATACCGTGTTATCGCGGTTAGGTGCAATTAACAGTTGTGCGACATGCTATTTCGAAGTTCAGTACGTTTGCAAGGATTCGCGGTTTATACATATTATACGTATTTCGTTCAACAAAGTTGTTTCAAATAATAACTAATGCCTACTGATTAATCAATGATCAATTATGTTGTCGGCATGATTAGTTTAAATATAATAATTACCTACGTATTTAACGAAAAAAAAATAATACTACTATCCCTACTATCAGCGTCCCGACCAATATCGAATTAAATATTGAAAGTTTTATATGTTACACGTTATTTTATTTTTCAGACTTTATCATTATACTACGGTAGAAATTTATTGTTTTTTAAATTTTCGTTTTTCTAAATAATGTAAACGTCACTCAAACTATCTTTTAAAAAATAGAAAAATACTCAACATTTTTTATACTAAATATTTTTTTAACAAAAAATAGTCTTAATATTAAATAACCTTATTATTATTATTATTATAAATGGGTCAAGTCAATCATTGTTGATTTTCCGTTCTGATCAAAGAACTTTTTTCGATGAACGCATTTGATACGAAGGAAATCGCTATTAAAACCATTGTGAACCAGAGCGACTTTCGAATCAAATGACAAAAGCGTTTTAAGAAGATTCAAATTTTTTTTGGTCCACGTTATTGTTTCTTCGAGAGGAAAACACGCTAGAAAGTCTATTCTGCAGTGTTTTCCGGAATAACGTCGCTGAAGACCAGCATAATGATAAAACTGCAATAATATAATACAAAACAAATAAAATAACAGCCATAATATCAAAGGAAGAGGGGGTGGCGAGTCAATGTTTAGAGTGATGCGGATAAACGTAGTGTATCAGATATATTTCAGTATCGATCAGAGTACATAGTGTGTTAAGCCAGAAATTCGTTTTCCACAAGTGTTTCGGTTGAGACAGATGATTTGAAATTATTAACGCAATATACAAAAAGTAAGTTATATCTATTCATATAACAGTGCACTAGTATATGTATATGTCTATATTTGCCCTGTAACTACCTAACTACCTAACTACTAGCTTTAGCGTATTAGTTCTTCGCGTAAGACAATACCGATCATCGCCGATAAAACCGTCTCATCGTGGGTTGGTGAAATATATTTTCATAATATTTTTGTTTATGCAAACGTTACATTCAGTTGAATATTTTAAGCATGTAAACATGGATACTGTTTCGTGAAACGTGTTTTTTACTTCAGCGGTATAACAAATTAGTAAATAAGTTGTTAACGTCGATAACGTGCAGCCCATCGCTTTTCATGGTCAACGGACTGTTTCAGTTTACGCACGCGCCCGTAATTTAAGATTAAATTGAACAGTCGTTTATCCTTTTCTCTGTATTACGAATATTATAAAATAACCGATAATTGTGCGAGTATAAAATATAAAATAATTACTTTTTTAATATCGTGTCCGAGAACGTTGGGGGTTTGTAAATTACTTTGTTTTAATTATTTCAGTATTTTATTTATTCGTTGTATAATATATTCTGTTGAACGGCCCAAAGGGATATATTATTTTATTTTACCATTTACTTGATAATATTTTAACCTCCAGTGTGTGCCTGCAAATTATTTTTTGTATTATTATTGAGATAATTATTTATTTTTATAATACAGCAACATAATATAGTTATAATTTTACATAATATAGTACCATTAATTATAAGTTCACATTTTCTCTACAGCTTCAAGTACACACACACATGGCTCACGCTCGTTTTTGCACAACGAACCCGACCCCCAATATTATTCTAGTTTTTTTAGTTTTAGCACCACTGCACGCATTTGGGTGAATATGCGGAGAATCTTATACAATAGGGGACAGTGCACGCGAAGTATTTCGGTGACCTCGAAGTGATCTTATTATTTTACCGATATTATTACAATTAAATCATATCCTGATATCGTGTGTAATTTTAAGTTTTGATTTTTAATTTCTGGCGAAGTCGCACCAATAATATGCTCCGTACCTTTTGAGTAAAATCATATAGGTAATAGAACAAGCTTACCTTTTAACTTTATTTGCGTTTTAAGTAAAAACATTTTTATGATTTATATAGTTTATTTTTTCACCGTCAATGCTATTTAAAAACCGGATTTCTTTGAATACACAAGTATTCAAAATCAAGTGTACGTTGCCCACAACATTTTTATGAGCTGCAGATATCCTATTGGAATATATTATGTTATGATTATGAGTACCACCTATACTACTCACTATAAAGTTTTTACTTTGTCGCTAAAGCCCACACGAAATATATTTTTTAATTTGACTTTTAACGACCGCGGCTGCCTATCAATACGACTGTTCTTGTGATTTCGTCGACGATCCGTGGTCGCAGATTTTCGAACAATACCGATATTGTGATTTGCGGTTATTAACACGTTACGATCACGCCTATTATTGTGAGACAAATCTATGGTCGCATATGGATGCAGTAATAGAACCGTTCTCGGCACAGGACGATGACGGGAAAAACAAGGGGATCGGCCGATTTCCGCCACACCGGGTATGCGGTTGCGGTTTATAGGCGATCACGACCGTTCGGAACTGGCGACGACGAGGAACGGGAAAAGGAAAAAACGGTCGGACGGACGACGACAACGGCAGTATAACGATATCATTAATATTATAATATTTTGTGTATAACGCTCGCGTTATCATCTCCCGCAATAATGCGGGTTAGGGGTTGTGCGCGTGACACGTTCGACACGGATAGGTTGACCTCGGGGGCGTGGGGTTCGTGGCTGGCGACGGCGAGTCGTGTCAACCGTTTTTCGGCCGAGCGACAAAAAGCAAATATAATAAACGACGGCACGTCCTCGGCGCAGACTTGGACTTGGGGCGGTAAAGCATGAGATCGCGAGTTTTTACGACACCGAATCCGACGCGCGTCGACACACCGAATTCTCGTCGGACAATACGCAATTATTTCGTTTAGTTTATGTAGTATAATAATTCCACAAACGTCTATATATACGTATCATTATAAACGTGGACGACGGTGAAGCATGCAATATGCGCATGGAGCACGGCGAAGGAAGACGTTTGGACATACGGAGAGGGGGAGAGTGAGAGAGAGAGAGAGATGAGAGAAAAGGACGAAATGTTCACGATTAACCGGGTTAACGAGAGCGATCAATCGCCCATCGACTACGTTCGGCCGAAACTTTTCACTAATAGCCCCGTGCTGGTATCCGCGGAGAGAACAACCCCCTGTTTCCCGTCGATCTTGCGTACGGCCAAGGGGTGAAGTCGTTGTGCGTGGAAGGAGAGACGGGTGGAAAAAGATAGTGTATAGTGGGCGAAAAAGCTTCACCGTCACGACCTTCTTTTACGCTCCTCTTCCGTCGTCTACAGGCTTACAGCAGACGATTTTGAGCGTCCTGTGCGCCGACCCGTCCCGAGACGAATCGCTTCAAAGTCCGCAGATAGGTCCCGAATATTTATCCCGTTACTCCTGCGGTAAAAACAATTATCCTGTTCGGTAAAATCGACCCTTATCGAAGAATTAAAACGTCTCAACCGGCCAAGCCGCTCGTAATGCTTCGATTAATCAAAAATCGTATATCTTTCACGGTAAACCCGATCGATCCGAACATTTCTGGTGGTATATAATTTAATATTATATACGATACTTTTGCGTATTCATACGGTCTCGACTTGAGCGTATTTTTGGTCAAAAACCACTCATTCTAAATTTAACCTCTAACTCAGAAGTACGTGATCCGTCTTTATTTTTGTAAACGTATATCGGATCGCAATTCTTATTTGATGCAAGGGACGAGGAATAGTGTTCAATATTATTTTAAAAAAAATTGGAAACTCATATTTTATCAACAAAAAATGATTCATAACAAATTTTATTATTCTTCTTCTTAATATTATTATCACTGCCAATGTATGTTATATTACGACCGTGATGATGCTGCAATTTTAAGAATGCGTGTGTGCAGCGGGTCGTAAGCATTTTGTTTAATAGTTTTGACACTTGGGTTGATCATTAAAACGACTAATAAAACTGAAATACATTTAATTTTATATACACGACTTCTACTATATTATTGTGTTAATATCGGTGACGCGTTTCGCCGATAATATAATTTTTATGTTTAACGTCCCTTTAAAATTCCGAACACGACACTTTGTTATTGTCTGCGTCCACATTCCGTCGCGGTGTCCGATTGCGATAATATTGCAAAAATATAACATTGATAACCGATACAATTATATTGATAGAACTGATTAAATGAAACGCGTGTCGGCGGTGTTGTTTACCTATATGTCGTTCGGGTAAATTTAAATGTTAACAAGTTGTGAACAATGTAGTTATAAAGAACAAAAATAAATAAAATATAAGCACGTCGTGTGCAGTATAAGTGCAGATAAACGATCGATTAGTTTCAAACGGTTGACGGGAGCACTGCACTATTTAACTGCCACAGTAAATAAAATATATAACGTTTTTAAGCTTTCTCGCATTTAATCGTATTAAACGCAGTTTTCATTCATGTTATTGAACATATTATATTATAATGATATTATAATAGGCCGGCGGACTGACACATGTTCCCTGTTTTGGTTATCACTTGCAGTATTTCCATGTTGACAAACCGCGGTGCACCAAAAGTTATGCTCGGTAAACAGAATTCGGGTTGACGCAATAACAACCGACACCACGAACACCACAAAACGTAACCACAAAACCGAACCAGGTATTGTCTTACGAATTTTTTTTTTTAAACGGACCATAACGCGTATTCCACGAAGACGCGTATAGTCTTAAGCGTCATCGAAACTTTCAGCTACGCACCAAGAATAAATTAAGAACGCTAAATGTATAAAGTGTTTTCGTTCTTAAAATTGTTTGATCCTGGTTCGGGGGTGTTGGCCTTTTCTCTTCTAAGAATACGCGTCTGCTGGGTATAAAACGTTCTATCGTTTACTTATTCACATCTCTATGTAGTTAGTGTCACGTGCCATGTTTCGTATGCCCACCCCCCACTACCCCGCGGCTTCATCGATGCGAAACCGTTAATTTTAACATTCGTTGCGAGCCTTGATTTTTTTTTACCAACCACATCATTGTGATCCTGTGTTATTGTATCGATTGACCTTTTCGAACCAAAAAAATGTCCTTAACGTGACTTTGAATCCGTATAGTATAATATGTTTAAAACGAACCCACTTGAACTCGACGCGCATAGCCCCGGGAAAATATTCAAAGTTCATTGGTTTTACAATTTATATGATGATTAGCCGCCTGGTAGCAGCATATATTCGTTCGACGAGAATGGATGCCGACTACGTTACATCCTTGGACATATTTTTTGTGCGCACATTTAGCGGGTACGCTGTATATAGACGTGTTTCAACAAGAGTTGTGAAAAATTGACGCGTTTTATGAAAATTTAATTTTTTTGTTGATAAAAACAATTACGACGATGGTCATTAATGTTTTCAATCAAGCAATATTATAGGTTTTTTGTCAGGAAAATCGATTGTAAAAAGCAATTTTATACAACAATAACTATAATACATCCAAAAGCATTACAATGTTGTAATTATGAGACGCCGCTGTATGGACTGAGACGTTTGAAATCGATAAGATTATCGCAGTACCTATGTGGTAGGTAGGTGAACCCATATAATGATTTTCACGAACGTTGCGATCAATCCATTCCGCCGCCCGTGGGAAGTGTCGCTGCCGAGTCACTATTGTTTATAAAATAAAACTTTTGTGCCATAATATGACATTATAATAGTTCCCAACGTCATGACGTGTGGTGTATGCAACACGATGTTGTAATGTATGAAATCGAACAATAAATCTTTATACATACTCGGTGTGATCGAGACACGGGGATTTGGTATAAATATAATACGATGTCGATGGTAACAATGGTAGAAATTGCATTCGTGCTTGTTCAATGATTTAAAATAATAATTAATAATAGATTTGTGTGTGTGTGTGTGTGTGTGATCAATAATTATTAAAATGTGTATCAGCGCGCAACCGGTTTCTGTACGAATAGCGCGAGGTTATCGACATACGAAACAGAAAAGTTGTGCAGATAAAAGATTATGCAAAATGGTTGTATTGCTTGTATTGTTTCGCCGATAAAGAAGTTTGAACGGGGGGGGGGGGGTTAAGAAATTTAAAGTGACTTTAGTAGTTTAGTGTCTACATTATGTTATTAATCGTACGTGATTCGTGTATATGCTGCGCGTAAGAGTGTGTTCTTTGAAAGTTTGCAGAAAACCTCGACTTGCTGCGCGGTGAAAGTCTTGTTGATTGTTAAAATGAAAACATACTCAAAGAACGAAATAATTAAACTATAACGGTAACATTTTCGGCTACCGGTCAATTAATATCTGTATAATCGTTGCTTATTATGTTATCATGTAATGTACACCAAATATGGTAGATATTATTATCCAGATACTGGCTAGGCGTGTACAGCCAGAGTTTGATAAAAGAAATACTTTCTTCGAAATTTAGACTCGCGTTTGCTCGTACTACGTGATGATATTCGCATACAGTGTACACAGAATACAGCAGCAGCAGCAGCAGAAGCAATAGACAATAATCGAGATTTTGTCTTTCAGTTCGCAGTAGCCCGCAGTGCTTTTAACGAATAGAACACTCGTCGATCGTCGATTGATATTTTTAACCGTAGACTCGAAAATCAAATCAAATCAAAATGGATTCCGAAACGTTCAAAGAGTGCGGAAAAACGGTCATCGACTATCTCGTCGATTACACGGACAACATTCGAGACAGGTAACAATAATATCATAATAACACACAGGGTGTACAATGATATTGGTAAACAGACATTTTGTACTGTATATTGTTTAATTCGCTAACCGCGGACCACTTTGTACGGTAACAATAATACGGAGAGAATATTTATTAATAAAGTTTATTCATTTGATCGATAACGAACGACACTATATTTTGACCAACCGATCGGCATGAATTTGGTAAAATTAGGGAGTATCTGAAAATTTTAAAAACAACAGAACTTAACCAAAACTAATTAAAAATGGTTAAGAGTATAATAAGTACCCGGTTTTACGTACTAATAACATAAATATTCGTCGGAAATGTTTAACAGTTACTGGTTTTGTTCAAATAACAACGAATATTGTCGATAGCTAATCGATATTGTCGATAATCATTTTTTATGTAACGTAATGTATATATAATAAAATGTTCTCAATACACCTAAGCAATAGCGAAAACTGTCAACCATATGCAATGTTCTTATACTATATCTACCTACAATAGTATACATTCATTGTCCGCGGTTTTCCTTCTTCCGATTGACCGTTTTCGGCGTACATCAACAGTGTCCTATAACCATTGTAATTAAAAATACGATATGTCGTACTTGGTTACCCGATGGGCAAATGTAAACTGGAGCCGCGGTTACCTTTTTTGTTGTAAACTCGGCCCGGAAGTTTTAGGTAATAAAATAGATAGATTGTAAACTCGGCCCGGAAATTTTAGGTAATAAAATAGGTAGATTGTAATCTCGGCCCGGACATTTAAGATAATAAAAAAGGTCGGTTGTATACTCGTCCCGATCATTTTTGAATCTTGTGATGAACAATTTGTTGTTAAAAATTAAAAAATTAACAGCCTAAACGCATAATTTCAATTTTGAAATACAAAAACTAAAAAAAAAAAAAGAAATCTTAGAAAAAACACTTTAAAAATATAAAAATAAGGAAATTTCGGTGAGTGAATACGTCAAAAATATGGCTTTTTACTTAAAAAATTAAATTTATATTATAATCTTACATAATTACACAACAATTTTATATTTGTATCCTTTTTTATACTCACGGTTTTACATAAATGCATTTTATTTATAATTTTTGCTCTGAATACTAAAATAAAATCCAATACTTAAACATTTTATTTACATTTTTACACACTTTTACATTAATATAACGAATTTCATTCTACTCGTACATAATGAAAATAATTTTTGGATGATAATGAGAATCGCCTCATCGTGGTGTCCTCTGGGTAATGCTAAATGGTTCTCAAATATCATAAGAATATTTTTATTTGGGCCGAGTTTACAATCGCCCTACCCGATGTATCATTTTCTCGGAGTACGAGACGAATATAATAATAATAATTAATAACATGGGGGGGGGGTGGAAAATAAAAAAAATAAGTATTGAAAAACCGCTTGCGAACACGCGTTTCAGGCCCGTTCTGTCCACCGTGGAACCGGGTTACCTGTACAAACTGTTGCCGGCCGAAGCGCCCGTGAAAGGGGAAGACTGGAAGGCGGTGCTGGCCGACGTGGAGAACATAATCATGCCGGGGATCACCCACTGGAATTCGCCGCATTTCCACGCTTACTTCCCGACCGCCAACTCGTATCCGGCCATCGTCGGCGACATGCTGAGCAACGGAATCGGATGCGTAGGATTTTCTTGGGTACATATGGTTTTTGTTTAGAATATCCTTTTTCAACTATGCCGCACGTGGCGGACGCGTGGCAGAAATCGTAAATTTCAAATCGAAACGCCGCATTTAATTTTAATCGTGCGAGCTGCACGTTTAAAATGTCTGCACGTTTCAGCTCTCCGACGAAACTCGTGAGCGACGTGTTACGCGCCTGCCCGCGATGTTATCATGCTTCTAATCTCGAGTACTGTGCAATGGTGCTTTGGTTTTAAAAACAACTTCGATTCGTTTTACCTCTTTTTCAGATAACGAGCCCAGCCTGTACCGAACTCGAAGTGCATGTGATGAATTGGTTCGGTAAAATGTTGGGTCTGCCCAAAGAGTTCTTGAACGAGTCCGAGGGACCCGGCGGTGGTGTTTTACAGGTATTTATTGAACGCGCCGAGCCTATAGTTTCAAATAGCAAATCGATTGCGTTCATTGTATCGAATAGTATTCGTTGCCGCGATAAGTGTACTATAATGTGTTTACAACGTACATTGCACATGTAAAGGCTATCGATTCGTCCAACGACGGTGTATTGCAGACCGTCACACTGCAATCGTATGCAACTTTAAATTACCATAAAGAAACGGATTGGAGTACCTGCGTGTAGTATACTCAACGTTTGTCGTACAACTTTACACATTATTTTATCAGACGCCTTGTTGGGCGACAAAACGACTTCATACGATTGTGCTACGCGAACCGTTTTCCGTCCAACACTGATACGTTTTAAGTTTTGCTCGAGTCACTGTTATTTATTTATTTATTTATTTATTAAGATATACGGGCGAGGCCCTTTTTTCAAAAAATACATAAAGTAGGTACAATGTTATAGAATTAATTTTATGAGTACAATAGTATTTACAAATATAGGATAGTTTTAAATTTCATGAACCGACATAAAAAAAGATGGATCCGCATTGGCGCGAGACATTAATCGTCTAATGGGCTCGTTACCCATGTAGTTGGTGGTTGAATGAGGTATAAAGAAGGGGATAGCTGACCTGGATATGCGGTGAGGAACCTTAAATTGGAGTAAAGATAAGAGGACAGCTGAATCAACTTTATTACTCAACAGACCTTTAATGAATTGTATACCCGCTATTCTTCTACGCTCAGCCAACGAAGTTAAATTGAGTAAACTAGATACAGGGGTGTAAACATGTGGTTCACATGGGATTTTCAGCGAATAACTGACGAACCTTAAAAATTGACGTTGAACCCTTTCAAGCTGTAGTGAGTCACATGCAGTATGAGGATCCCATACAATCGCTCCATACTCAAGTATTGGGCGTACCAGTGAACAATATAATACCTTTAAAGACTCACTAGAATGAAAATCCTTAGTCAACCTCATAATAAATCCAAGGGTTTTAAGACCCTTACAACACACATAATCAATGTGTGAACTAGGGTTAAGTTTACAATCAAATTTAAATCCTAAGTCCAAGATGCTATTGTCTACAATGCGCAAAATATTTAACTCACCAAGACGATAAGAAAAATCGATAGGGAACAGAGTCCTATTAAAAGTCATAACCTTACACTTCGAAAAGTTTAAGGTTAAACCTAACTGCCCAAACCAATTGGAAAAAGTATTTAGGTCATCTTGAAGTTTACGACAATCATCAATTGTATGAACACGAATAAAAAGTTTAACATCGTCCGCGAAGCAGAGAAGATGACAATGACGCAATTGACGATGAATACAATTAATAAATAGTGAAAAAAGTAGTGGAGAGAGATGGCCTCCTTGAGGAACACCGGATGTAGCTAAGAATAAATCTGATTTAATTCCAAAAATCTTTACCCATTGGTATCTGTCTTTAAGATAGGACTTGAACCACGATAACAGAGGCTCGCCTATACCGGATTGTTTAATGACGTTAACAAGGGAATTATGGTTAATTGTGTCGAACGCTTTATTGAAATCAGTATAGATTACGTCCACTTGAGATCGATTTTGGAAAGCCTAAAATGTTATGACTAAATTTGTGTCACGTTGCGTGTCCATTCCGACAAACGAGTGAAAGATGGATATAGCCATTGTTCTCTTGACACTGCGGACCTCATCGATTATTTCCATATCTGATGTAGTCGTTTTTTGCAGGGAAGTGCTAGTGAAGCCACGTTAGTGTGCTTGATGGCCGCCAAAGACCGAACGACTAAACGGATAAAAGCCCTGAATCCCGGTATGGAAGACGGAGAGATCAAAGCAAAACTCGTGGCCTACACTTCGGGTAAAATTTTGCGGAATCCCGTCTGGTATAGGGCGTTACGTTACTAAATTGTTATCTATTCCATAATTTCAGATCAATCGAATTCGAGCGTCGAAAAAGCTGGTCTCCTCGGCTCCATGCCTATGCGGCTTCTCAAAGCGGACAAAGACGGGCGGATGACCGGTCCGATATTGGCCAAAGCTATCGCGGAAGACATCGCCAAAGGGTTGATTCCCTGTTACGTGGTCGCTACCCTGGGCACTACTGGTACCTGCGCGTTCGACTGTTTAGAAACACTGGGTCCGATATGCAACCGAAACGATATTTGGTTACACGTTGACGCGGCATACGCAGGTACGGTATAACTGTTTGGTCCTTTGACTACAACGACGGTCAAAAGAAAGACGTATAGCTTTGACAAACTCTTAACTGATTTTGTAAATAATAAAAACCCTCATTGTTCGTATTCTTTTATAAATGATGTACGAGTATATTCGATACAATACCCAATTATTAATTATTAATTATTAACAATCACTATTATTGTTTATCGGATGTTATTGCTGTCTGTTATGTAGGTGCTGCTTTCATTCTGCCGGAGTACAGGTATCTAATGGCCGGTGTACAGTATGCCGATTCGTTTGACGTGAACTTGCACAAATGGTTGCTGGTGAATTTCGACTGTTCCGCCATGTGGGTGAAAAATGCCACCCATCTCACTGAAGCGTTCAACGTGGACCGGGTGTACTTAAAGCACAGCTATCAGAGCCAGGATCCACAAATACCTGATTACAGGGTAATAATAATTATTCGTCGATAATAATACATTACCTATACTATGCGCAACATGTCATGCATACGAAAAGGGGGTTGAAAACCGTATACGCGTCTCGTAACACGGATCGATTGTTGATTTGTGTCAATGAATTTACCGTTATCGTGTTTGTTTTATAGCACTGGCAGATACCGCTTGGCCGCAGGTTTAGGTCGTTGAAAATGTGGTTCGTCTTACGGTTGTACGGAGTGGAAGGAATGCAAGCCCACATCAGAAAACATATGCATTTGGCTAAACTGTTCGGGAAGCTCGTCAACGAGGACCCGAGGTTCGAGATCGTCACGCCAGTCACGATGGGCCTGGTTTGCTTCCGTTTGAAGGTATAAATACGTTATCAATGTATCATGCTTCACCGTATTCGCGTTCGAACGTTTTGGACATTTTCCGTAACGTATAAACAAGATCCATGAATATAGGTCATCAAATCGCGTTTAGATTTACCCTACCGTACACAGCGCGGTGTAGAAAGTTTGAAAATACCAGTACCACGCATACGTCACCTGACCGTACCGTACCGTATCGCGTCTGTAGAAATATTCAAAACGCGTGTAAACGATGCGTTTTAATCGGCCGTGTACACCACCGTTCAATATTTCGCCCTCTCGGTCAGCTTTCTACCCCGTGGCGTGCGCAAACGTGAAGGGCTGGTCGCAGTGTTTTCCCGCGTTAACCGTTTCGACGATGGTGGACGACATTCACCGTGACCCAGCCCGCATAGGACTGAACCTATTACAGCTTTTACGGCAAATTAAAGCTAATCGTAATGGCGTTTTTCTGCGACAACGGTTTAACGTGACGTTGCTAATGTTGCCTTAATCGTCTTTACCCCCAGGGCGATAACCGTTTGACGCAACACCTGTACGAGCGGCTGATGAGCAGCGGACAGATATACCTGGTCACGGCGACCGTCCAGTCGCAATTTGTCATACGGTTCGTGGTGTGCAGCAGCCTGACCGAAGAGGCGGACGTGCACTTCGCGTGGAACGAGATCCGAAGGCTCACCGACTCGGTGCCCGGCACGGTCGCGGTCGTCATCGCCGCCGCAGCCGAAGTGACCGAGGTATGGCCGGACAAGAAGGAACACCACGTCGCCGTCAAGTCGCTGACGCAGGGATGAACGAACCACCCCGTTTCGCCGCGGCGCCGCAACACTCGTCCCCCCCCCCCCCCCGACCGCCGTATCGTATGCGATTTCGGTCCATCGGTACATACTCTTAAGATTTTCTTTTTTTTTTTAACACACTTAGAGCTGCAGCATACGTATTTTTTATTCCATCGCCAAGGCAGTTTGTAGTGTGATTTATTATTATTATTATTATCATATCCAAGTGTAATGTATTTAATAATATCTTATAGGTATATAACGTGTAAAATGCGATTTATAGTTTTTTTTATTTTTCGCTTACGTATAAGGTAGTTTTTACGATTGTTTTCATTATCTAAATTCATTTTTCGAATTATGTTTTATTTTATTTACCTCCGTACCGGTATTGTTCTACGTTTCTTCTCCCTGTCTCGGATATGTCCACGATCATTTAAGTTCGTGAATGGACAAAAACGCACCCGGGGTTAATTCGTGCTCGTCCCACATATTCGTTTATTATTATTTTAAATTTAGCTTACCTTGTTATGATAACGTTTTATGTAATTTTTTTTCTTGTAATTCTTATGTTTTATTTCTCATGGTGTGTAGTTTTTGTTTTCGCGTAGGCACGTTTTGTTTTTGAATAAAATCTCTAGTTACATTTAAACATATAACTAACTGTTCACTGAAATTCGTTTACCATTTGAGCAGCAACTGTACAACGGGTGAATGTGTAACTTCCCACACGAGGCGTATCAGGTAAAAATCACCCATGGGGATATGCATGCGTAAGTTCCGACACGAAAAAGAAATATACCGGTACAATGCGACGCGGTACGTGAGTTTCGGCACGAAAAATTACATCTAATTTACTATGTAAATTCCTACAAGCATAAAAATTAAAACTCGGAGGACTGACAACTTATAAGTGCGTAGTTGGTAAACTAACTTGGTGCGATTAAAATGTGTTTGTTTTCGTGTCTCGTAAAAAAAAGATCTTGTGTCCAGTTCAATTTTAAAACTGAATATAGAATATTGAACATGAATGTTGAACACGCGTACACGTACGTCGTACACATACAATAATAATAAAAATAATAATAACACATTATCCGTTTGTACCTACTCGTACGGTGCATAATGAAATACATTCAATTTTATCGACGCGATTCATATTTGTGCTTTTATTAATGTAAAGGCACACTTACACGTACCGGTGTTTTTTTTTTTTTGGCGTCGGAACATTCGTACCGGTAAATTTTTGTTCGTGCCGGAACTTACATCATGTGCAAGCTGCTCGTACCTCCTACGTTTCGTGCGGAAACTCACCGTAAGACTTGTGTTTCAAAAATGATTCATTGAGGTCATAATAAGTCACCTCCGAGATCACATCATACCTATAATATAAAAGTATTTTATGTACGTCTGCGGATGGATACATCAAAACGGACGGCATATAGAGCGGTGGTATTATATTATTTTTCAACACTGCACACTGCGCTCTTAAAAAAAAAATGTTCGCGGCACATGTCGCAAGAATAACATTTCAACACATTTTTTTTTTTGGTCATTATTTAATTTTTACACCAAATTAGATAAACACAACACTGTTAAGTCGTACTTTGATACATGCACTTTATTATATTTTATTTTCAAAAAAATCGCGGCACTTAACACTTGAAAACCACTGGTACACATGTACATATAATGCGTGTAACACGCGTGATGTATGCGATACGTTGTCGAAACCATAGTTTTTAAACATAATTACTTACAGGCGCAGCGTTGTCTTACTCACGCCTAGGAGAACGGACGTTTGCCTCTTCTTTCATCACGACTGATGGTCGGATTCGCGTCGTATTGTTCCCGATGCCATTACCCGATTGCCGCGTTGGAAAATATAATCTCGTAATGGCCGCAGTTGTTTAAATATACAGAAATATACATGCCTCGTGTAGAACCGTGGTCGCGGTCACGTATAAATGCGTGACCAAATTATACCGCGCGAAATCAAAACAGTTGCACAATAATTTGTTGGTGGATTATATTATTGACCGGAATGCCCGGACCTCATATTATACACTTGTACACAGGGTGAAATATTTTGCGTGAAATATATTAGCTGAGGCGGCGAGGAAACTTACACGGTCCCATGAACACTAGTAAGTATTGTATAATATATTTTTCAACGTTTTCTTCAGCCCCAGTCAGTAATTGATAAATTGCAAAACCCCCCGCCGCGCCGTATAGGGTTTTTGAGGAATTTTAGAATATAGAGTTCTAACTGTGCGACACGCGTACCTACGTCAAAACCAGCATGATGAAAGTCTGTGCGCGTCATGCGTGTATTAAATACAAAACAAAGTTTGTTTTGTACTAGAAATAAATTTGAATTTAGCTTCGTAGTGCTCGTACTAGTGCCACCGAGAGAACATTACTAGGCGGCGATGAAAACTCGTCTGTTCTCGCGCATTTCCGTTCCACCACTCTAAATAAATGGGGTACCTTACGGCGGTGAAAAGGTGAAGCTCGTTCATTTATCTACGCCGAGGAGTAGCCTTTTCTTGGTGGCACCGGTATAGGTACCTAATTGTTATTCATACACCCAAGACCCACCTACCCCCAAAAATCTCGGAGGCAATCGCCTCTCAAACAAATCTTCGCCACGTCGAAGTGCCATAGGGTTAATACGGAAATGTGTAATATTAGGAACAATTCGCTTATTGTTAATTTAAATCAAGCGTATAGTGTTACGATAACATTTTATGCGTTTTATCTATACTCGTACAATTTTTTTATGTTTTATGGTTTAGTTCACGAGGTTGTGGTCGCGTTTTGTTCTTAAATACATTTTATAGTTACATTTGAACGTTTTGAAAACATTACGGGACGGCTCGCCAAAGTCATACACGCTAGAAACGTTGATAAATAATTTATTATTCGGAATAAACAAGCGCAGCACGCAGACATCGCACGCATATTTAGAGGATTATTTGGAAACGGTCTTCGGATAGTTTAAAATAGAATAAACGCGAAGAGGATTATATTGAAAATCCTCGGGCGCGGGAAACATGCTTTTAACGTTTTAGAATAAAATTTACCGAGAGGATTAAATGGAAAAAGGCCGTACTAAAATCGAGTGCGCCAAAAGGATTATACATATAATATAAACTAAACTTAGTAGGAAGAACGCCCCTTAAAATACAAGGGCGTGTTGGGCAAAAGCATGTCAATATTTTTCTATGCGAATGAAAACATTTCAAAACCGATTTTTAAACTAACCAGCATGTGAATTAGGACTTGCCTTGCGTAAGGGGGAGGGATATTTATAAATAGTTTTGATCAGCAATCCAATTTTAAGTGATTCCTTCACCTACGTAATTTATTCATACGACGTCGTAGGCGGCGGGCTATTATATTATAAGGTAATGTTGTTATTCACTTAAATACGTTAACGGTATAAGTTATGGTAAAACTAGAACACAACAAATATTATGAAATTAAAATTTACAAAACTCTATTTTGTGAACGAGGACTGATGTTCCTGATGTACAGTACGTATTATGCGATATCGTGTATCGATATCTTCCGTGTCAATAGAGATTCTAGAGAAATCAAATTCTGTTTTTTTTTTCGAGTATCCTTGTGTAAACCAATTTGTTTGTCAATAGTTTGATAAATATGCATGTAACATTAAAGAGGTTTAAAATTAACCTTTTTATTTTATAACTTTTATACATTTCGAAGAAGGATAGCCATTTTATATGGCTTATTTTTCTGAAAATTTTGATAGTTCAACTTTCAATTTTCATTAATTTCTTGAATTTAAATTATGTTTCTAGTATACGATAAAATAGTGCACTATTTACACAATTTTAAATAAAAATAATATTATCAGCAAACCTTATCGGAAAAGGACGAGGCGATAATAGTGTATAACGAGTGAAGGAAGAAAATATAATATTATATATTAATTTTTTTTTGTTTTATTTTATTTTATTTATACATAATTATATCAATCGAAATATATCGCGAACGAGGGGAATAAAAAATGATCCACTCCTTCGAACGAATTCAGTTGTAACCGCCAACCGGACAAGACGGCGTTTACGCGTCACCGGCGGCCCGGACTGCTCCAACTGCAGGATCCACGACTTGATCGTCGTGTTCGGTCTCGGTTTGCACAAGGCTTCCAGCATCGGGGCCAAAGGCCTCCGTCACACGTGTCCCCAAATCCCACAGTGTCCAAGGATTGTTTCCGTTGGTCACCGTGGTCATATTTTGTGACACCGAGAACTCGGCTGCGGGCATGAATCGTTCAGCCTTGTGAAGCAGCCACGGATCGTGGGGCGTGGTGCTGAAAATCAGAGAGCACGAATCGGCGGACTTCTGATGAATTTCGGACCATATCGAAAAGCAAATTTTCATCACGAATGGAAATTTGGATCCTGGACATAAACACGTGATATTCGTTATAAGTAGCGAATAAAGTAGCGGCAAATAATAGGGGTGGTTTCGAGACGTTTAAGCGTACCCTTTTGTTTGATGTACACATTTACATGTAATTTATTAAATGTTTTAGACCTAAAACGGATTTTTTTCATAAGTTTATTATCAATGTTTACACTTGTATAGGTTTAAAAACAATTGGTAAATATAATTATTTTTACTTAACGTGAATAGCGAACGTATAGTTACAGTTACTTCTAGGTTTCTACTTTTTTTTTCTGTTTTACGATTTAAAAACGTCTAGGCGATGTGGTGGATTAAGATGGAATAAAATATATGGAAATTGGTTTAAATTGCCCGAATATTTTAATTTTTAATTCTCTTTCAACAGTTTTAACTATGCATAGGATGAAAAAAATTATGTATAAATATATATGCCTAAAGGAATATATATATGTAATATAAATTAATGTAAATATATATGCCTAAAAGAGCAGTAATAGTAACTTACTTGATGACTCGAATGTCGTATGGTTCAACAATAAAATCGCCTTGGCCGCCAATTTGACGCTTTTCATTTCAATAAGTCCAGTCGAAAATGTAGCGCTAGGCTGCTTACTGGGCACTATAAGGAAAATATTTAAATATCTGCGAATAACTATCACGCGAAATCTAAGCGTTCCGGCGAATGACTTACGAATGGTTACCGACTGCACTGCGTCGGCACACCCAAGGGCGTTTGTCACTGCCCTATGAATCTTTGAGCCGCTTATGTCCAACGGCGCGTTGAAGAAGTGCAAAATCTTTTGCAGAGGAAATAAAGGTTTTATCATTTTTATTATAAAAGCATGTTGTTGTTAATGCAGTATCATGCATAGGATTTTTTCTATAAGGAGAGGGTGATGACTACTAACTAATAATACTAACTCTTGTAAGAAAAATGTACATATTTTTATTGATGTATGGTCGTAGTTCAATAAAATAAATAAAATAAGGAGAGATTACATAAACAGAATTTTCATTTGTCAATAAATTAAGTAAATTACTATTACTTCAGTATTTTACCCCTTTTTCTGTGTTCACGGTTTATATATAATCCAAAGTTACTTTTTAAATATTATTTCATTCAAGCCTATATACGTTTGATAATTCTTTGATATATGCACATTTATTCAATACTTGAATATTGAAATTTTTCCTATTAAAAACGGACAAAACTCTCAAGTCGGGTAACTAGTTAGGTATCTAGGGATTGGTCTTTTAAAATTGAAACCATTAACGTAGACGTAATCAGTACCGTAAACCCATACACTTGAAAACCCGATACTGAGTGAAAGAGGTAGGTTGAATCAGTTTATATTTCTAAATATGGTCGATATAATAGTAGAACTAAATTTCTTAATAAGGTTGGTTATAAACTTTTAATGTTTAAACTTTTGCTAAAAAAAAAAATATTTTGAAAATTATGAAATTCCAATAACTGCTTATATCGATGATATATGTATGGGTAGATATGCTACGACTGCCTCCCACGTATGTATTAATATTTGACACCGTCAATAAACAATGGTGGCGCCGCGGAAGCAATGCGAAAGCAGATCCCGCGGCGTCGTCGGTTAAAACAGGAAAAAAAAAAAAGATACGCTACGATGAACATATACGAGTACATTTATAATGACAGACAAATAAAAAAATCAATGAAAAATAAACAAGTTAATAGATAATGCGTAGCGATAATACTAGACAGTGCAGGGTTTAAATATTTATCTCGGTTGAAGTTTTTCGTAATTTTTCTCTGTTTTTCAAATACTCGGAAAAGCAATAAAAAAAATGACCTCCTCAAACTACAAACTAGACAACTAGTTGAAATATGTTTTCAGGGAAGTACCAGGTTTGTATACATTGAAGCAATCCTTCTGGTCGTAATAACAACAAAGAAAAAAGAAAAAAATAAACTCAAGGTTTTTATCAAACTCACTTTTGATGGTGTCGTGATTTGACGCTGAACCGCGAGCGGTTTGTTTTTTGAAAATCGGTGAAAATGGCTCGTCTCGTAATTTTTTTGAGCAGGGGTGCCATCCGACAATTTGCTCACTTTGGCGTTATCGTATATATATGAATGCTTAGAATACCTGAAACGTCCCGCGGATATTGTGTGTTATTGTCGTCACATATATATGTGTATATTTACACAAGTGCTTGGTTAGTTTAACCAGAACTGTTCAGAAAACCATTGATAAATTAAAAAAATGACACCCTCAAAGTCCCAACAAGACATCATCATATATCTATAACCTCCAACGATCGTAAAGGCTGGAGTCCATTTTTTTTGGAGATACTTCTGCACTTACTTGACTTCTAATCGTTTATTGTTATCCAACGGCAATAGGTTCAGGTTGGTCAAGCACCGTTTGGCGGCCTCGGCGTCATCTAGCTCGACGAGGACCTGTTTATCTTTTAGTATCTTCACGGCTGTTACGTTCCCATATATACAGAACAGATTGAAGACATTGTCGCAGTTGAAATCACGTCCCAAACCGTGAACGAGCAGCATTCTGCCGGGCGCAGCGCGACGCCTCCACGACCATGATGTCGGTAGGTGATCGCGCTGTGCTGCACAATCTTTGTTTTCCGACTTTGGCTCTTTGGCGTTTTGCCGAACTCTCCATGACCACACCTCTTGGTTTCTATAAACGTTGTTCCATACATCAACAATACCGTTGTCGTTATCAGTTGTTGTTCGACTTAAAGTAATTCTAATTATCAAACATTTGCCACGTACTCTTTGCCCGGACGGTTTCCGGTCGATTCCAATCGCCACATTCCGTTGTTGACCGATTGTCTTGCCGGACGTAAGGACTCGCTTTGACGATTTATACTTTCATATCTGTCCATCGTTGTAGTAGTGCGAAGATGTTTTCCAAAAAAATCCGTTTTTCTACAGAAGAACACTGGTTTACGTATAGGACTTTAAGACTAACAGACAGAGATACTTATCTTCCTTCGCTGTTGCAACGTCGAAACAATTATGAACAGAAGTATGAGACAAGTGTACGAAACGATCGTATCCAACTGGGCGCCTGTTGTAAATGAATCAACGTATCCTCATACCGCATTTATACGGATTTGCACAAACACGTTGTTTTCATGGTTCCGGCCAACCTATAGCTTTTTAGCCACGTAGTAATATAATACTAATATAACATGATCGAAAGAAAAACTGTATTCTAGACTTGCATTTATTTTTAGTTCTCTAATCGTGAACACAACGTGCGCAGTTGGCGTTTACAGCGATGTTTTGGAAACCCGGAATTTTTGTACGGCACATTATACATTATATATTTCCCCAGTTATATAGAAACGTACTCCGCTCCGTACCGTTAACAGTGATGTTTATGTAAACCGTTTTTCGCGAACAAGTTAAATAAAATTGAACAGCTAGTCGTACGATGAAAACGTGTTGAGTTCGGTCACCACGAGCGGCATCAATGTGTATATCCAGGCGTCCCCGTACTTGGGAGCGATGAAGAATTATATCAGACACACAGACAAGCAATGTGAATACCTTTTCGGCAGGTTTCGCATTGTCGGCCAAACGTTTGAATGTATTTAACACCAATATGTAAGTAATGTAATAATTTAAATATACATTATATGTATATAGATATAGTCCACGTGGTGATAAATACTAGAAAAGATAAATCATATATATGTGTACTATGATACTCCACTCCAAAGATTCATATAGTAGTGTTAATCTATGGTCCACTCCCATAGATGCATAACATTATCAGAAAAAGAAGCTCTATAAAATGGTTTTTTCGAATTTTTACCACCAAAATGGGGGGTAAGCACGTCTAAAAAATTACCCTGTATAATATATGATTTTTCTTCGATTCCAATAGCGGGCCGAGGGAGTGTTAGATTTCATAATAGTATAATGAGTACGGTTTTTTGGCAAAACATTTTCTGTAACATCGACGAAGAGCCTTTGAAATTTTCGCGTAGTATTTCATTATACGTCGGAAAATCGAACGGTGCGCTTTGGGAAGGTGATAATTTTTCCATTTATCGGCGATGACGAATCAAAATTGTATCTGAAAAACATGCAGTCGTCTGTATAAATAATGTATAAATATTATTGACGTAATGATTTTTGGATTATTGCGTTTCGGTAAAAATGTTTTCGTTCCGTTTACGATTACGTTTATGATTTTACTGTATTGATCGTATATATGTCGTTCAAAATTGACGGAAAGTCATTCGAGTACAACATTATATGTATTATAATTATAATTATCATGTTTTGATGACTGCAGCACGTGCGGCAGTGTTTAGTCATCTTACATTGTCGACTGCTAAAATAGTACTTTGGTGATCGTTTTAGTAATAATTATTACAATGCATACATTAAGCAGATCGCTAAAATTCCTACGTAATCCCGAAATAATTCACTTGGACGCCCCACCACCGGTGTTTCGCGGACAAATAACGACATATCATTAACGTCACCGCCATACACCGCTCCCGAAATGTTCATAGTTCGAAAACTGCAAAGTTCGATCGAGTTAAAAACTCCAAAGTTTGGTTAAGTTCAGTACTCCAAAGTTCGTTCGCGGGTAAATAATTGCAGTTCTGGAGAAAGAAGCATATAAAAATCGGAAAAAAGTTTTTGAACCGAAATTTTTCATCGGAAGGGTTAAGATAACGTTTGTTGGACTGTTTCAATAAGTTGTTGGAGTTCCCAGAATTAATTTTTTTGGCGGTGCCAATTTCCAGCACAAAATTTTATTTTCATTATAGAGCTTATAATTTTGATCAAAATTGTACAAAAAAGTTCCAACAATATCCAGAAAAGCTTATATGGAGATCGTAGAATTCATTTTTTGAACATTGCATAGTCTTTGTCGTACACTTGGCCCCAAAAATTTGAAAGTGTTATGGCTTTTTGTATAAGTTTACAACAAATTTCCAACAAGTTGGAGTTGTTTTTGTTGGAATGTTTTTGAAAGGTTTTGTAAACGTTTTCACTTAATAGCTGTAACACTGCACAATAATACTGTTGATAAACAGCCGGTAATACACGGAGGTATTTGGGAAAATTACGCATCTTTAATAAGTAGGTATACGTCCGCGGGTCAGAACTAATCCGATCTTCTCAGACGAATCACGCGAGACTTTTGGGTGTAGATCGATTCTTCTCGATTGGTTAGTGACGCGCGTTTATGCCTGCCGAAAACGTATAGTTATTTCGGTTGTTAAAAACTGTCGCAGCCATGGCCCGTGGATCATAAAAGAACGGATGAGCGTTGGCAACACTAGCGGAATAAGGAAACACCGTAGGACGGGAAAGGAAGAAAGATGACTGGCTTTAGCGTATACCGTTTTCACTGGAAGTATAGGGGACTTATCAGTAACCGTAAGACCCTATATTGCGACAGTTGTGACCTTAAATATTTTTAATGTTCATTCCTGTGTGATAAACTCTCATGGCCCACCCATTTCTTTATTGTATACGGTCGCAGCACCCGGGACGATGGACGTCATACGATAACATTATTACTATGCGGTCGGTGTACATTTTAAATAACGGTGTAGGTACGTCGCCACGTGCTTTGCGCCGTCGCCGTTATGACGGATTTATTATTCGTTTCCAGACGGCGAAAAAAAAAGTGAAAACCGTTTTCCACATAATGTTCCGCATCGTTGTCTTTGAAAAAAAAAAAAAATAAAAACCCCCGGGAAGGGTGGTGTCGGGAGCGTGCTATTATTCGGAGAAGGGCGAGATGGCTGAAAAATTGATTTCGAAGACACTAAACCGTTATTATTACGCAGTCGTAGAATATTTTACTCCGAGACGTATAATAATTATAATAATATAACGTGCTTTTTTTTTACATCGCGATCGATTGACGCATTCAGACCCCGAAGGCTTTCGACGATGGGCGTAAAAGGACGCGGCACGTTTTCTACGTCCCGTCATCGGACGCATTTTAATATTATTCACTGTGTATAATATTATCCTTTGTGGCGCGAAAAGATATAATATTATAATCAAAATAATCGTATAAAGGATTTTGTATTTTTATTATTGGATATTTTTTTTTCTATCAAACGCAATAATAAAAGTAAATAAACGATAAGAAATCCGACTGTAAATAAACTGTAAGTAATAACAGTTTTATGTACGCGTATTATTATACGTATACATATTATTATTATTATTATTATTATTATTATCAGTGCGCGTCTTCAAAGGGAAATCGGGATTTAATAACGTTAAAAACGCGGTGGGTTATGCACCATGTATATGAAGTATAAAATATAACGGGCGGATCGAGATTTTTCATTTCGTTAAGACTTATCGTCATCGTGCCGATCGTGTCGGTCGTAATGCATAAATCGGTGGAAGTTCGAAGGAAAATAATAAAAATACTAGCGCGCGGAGGACCTTAGAAGTGGACTAAATTATAACACCACGTCGTTTCGTGTCGACAGTATTCGTGACAACATATGTCACAATGTGACATATTATATTGAACTGTATCTATAAGCGTACCACTATTGTTCAGTGCCGTAATTTGGAGAGGGGGGGGGCAACTCATGCATTTGCCACTGTCCAGATTTTAGCTGTCCTATAGTCGGCACATCATGAAAACGATAAAATATGAATACGTGTTTTTTTTTAAAGCTATCGACGTTGTGCTGTGAAACAGAAAATTTCACAGTTTTACAAACTACCCACAAGCGTGGACGACAGTCGACGTAAGACTGACTAACTTTGAGTGGGAAAAATAATAAGATCATGCCGCGGACTGCCCTGTTCTAGAAAAAAACAACTGAAATCACGCCACTGCCACGTTAGTCGTCTGCGAAAACTAGAACTGAATCGATTTGTTCTTGAATGCAATTACGTCTCTACGGTAAACTGTTTACGGAATACTCGTCCACGCTGCTTTAAGACTATTGCACGCGCTCGGTCGCGTTACGGCCAATATCGAAAACTGAACGCAGCTTAACCGACGCTGGCAAACAGCTGTTTATAAGCCCAGGCGTACCGCGGCTTATTCACGAAGCCAAATCACGTACGGTCAAAATCCGTGGGTCATAACGGTATGTTACTGCCGAGTGTTTTCCCGAGCTGTCATTGTCGCATGGCTGTCAATTTGTAATCGAAATTTTACCAACTGTACTTCGTGCTGCTTGGTGCTTGTGTACAGAGATTGTAATCATGTTTTCTAATAAGAAAAATAACGACAATATCGTATTGTTACCAACCGCAAAAAGTATACGTTACATATTGTTAAGTTTCAATAAAACAACTGTACAAGATCATTCAGCTCTTATAACATATGCTGCTCGTACAACGTTTATACGAATTTTATAAAACATCATCCTACGCGATCATAATTGTTTAAGTGTTCGAAAATTAAAATTTTATAAATTAACCCAAATTTAACCACTTACGAGTTAAAATGTTCAAAATATTTTTAAATTCTTATCACTACACAGTATAGAATAACATTTACCCTGATCCAATATTCAATATTTTTTTTAATGAATGCTTAAAATATAAATCGTGCTGCATTGTAAACCTTAGAACTAGTTCCATATTTTAAACTAGTTTAAACAAAATGTGAGATTTTTTCTAACCTGGCCTTACCGGCCGTCTGTATACGCGTGTGTGAACTCTGAGTTAGAGTAGACTTCTATCAACCCACCTGTATCGGAGGGCGAAAGCTAACGGACATTTTCACCGTTAAATTATCGAAAAAAAATCATGGTATGAATTTGAAACGCTCGCGAGCAAATTTGCTGTCGTAATCCGTTCACGGAATCGGATCAGTTGGTAAAATTGTATGTATTTTATAGTCCTATATATTGAGGTGATTCGATCGGTTTGGAGATTTTTAAAATTATGCTCAAAAAGGCTAGAATTATCACATATACGTCGAAATAAAAGAAGTTTTAAAAAATAAATAAAAAAGAGAGGGGTATGTTAGAAGCGCTAAAAATGTGGTGTTGGAGAAAGATGCAGAGAATAAGTTGAACTGAGAGAAGACTAAATTAAGACAATAGGAGAAAAAAGAACATTGATGTATACTTGAATTACACAGTTTAATAATTGAAGGAATGCTAGAAGGAATACGACCAAGAGGAAGACCAATAACAAAATACATCAGCCAAATAATGCAAGATGCAGTAGTCACTATTAACAGGGAGCTCAAAAACATGGCGAGTGACAGAAAAAGACGGAGAAAACATTTGATGTGAAAATAAAAATTGTTAAAAACCAATCTCCGGTTTGAAAGAAAAAGAAAATAAAGTATAATATAGTTTTAAAATCTATTATAATTCCAACAAACATTGCTCTGAGTATTTTCAAACATCTACGTGAGTATACTGTTACGTGCAGCCATATACATATTGCATACGGAAATAATTTTAACCAAATCATTGTCTAGTAAACGTTGTCTCCACTGAAATTTCCATTGAAATATGGTTGCTTCAATGACATTTTCCATAATTTTTTTTTAACAATTTATCTCGTACATTTTATAAAAAATGTAATCGAATACAGATACCGTATAATCTTATAGAATACACGAAAGATTATTTTGAAAAATTGGTACTTACTATTAAATTCGTTATACTATAACATATGATAATCAAAATTTATTGTATTTTTTTCGGAATATTTTGGCATGGTATTTTTGAGTTTTTGTTATTATAAGAATACTTCCAGATAAAATAAGCTATACGAATTTTGTGTTTTTGTTTTCAGTGACAATTGGGTATGTTACATATCGTATATACATAATAGGTATGTTCAGTATCCAAATATGTTGTATAAACATTGGCTCAGAGCAGTTTTTCGATTGTTTATCATAAATCATCTTATTTTTATACAAACACAACAATGGTACTTGCGCTCGGAGGAAGTTTTTAGGACCAAGAATTTATTACATAATATGCATGAATTATTGTATCACGCGCGTGGATTTTCACTTATCCATTCCCAGCGCATAACTCTTTCCATGATATGATGTCAGACACAATACTATATCCTTGAAAGTTGTGTACAATCGACCGCTGAAACGTTCTTAAAAATTCACCGGTCATAAGGGATTTGGATATAGACTCGAGCCCGTCTAGACTAAGTTCTGCTCGGCAATGAATTCCTCACGTTTATCGACGTTATCCCACTAAAGCTCAGAAAAATCACTTGAATAATATAATGCGAAGAAAAACAATTTTAAACATGTCAAATTCAGCGTATTTGTAAAGCTCGGGGTTTCTATGCATCCTTCAGGAAATTCAAAGAACTCGTTACGGCAACAGCTAGAAATACGCGATGACGCGCACAATACCGCGGATACTGAAAACGAGCTTTCAACGGGCTCGTAGCGAGAAAAGAAATTAGCGATACAACATGTAATATTGCGTTTCGCTGTTTCGGATGAACGATTTTTTTTCCCGATTCTCCGCCAGAACGTGCATTTTGTACAAAGTCGTGGTTATTTCGTAATAGAAATATGTAATGTCTTATCCACGTACGTGCGCGTGGGAGGCAGGAGCAATAATGACGCGTGACAAAACCAATCTATACGCGGCGGAAACGCCCCGCGAACGCAATCCGTAACTTACCATTGTGCCAGCGTTTCTCAACCCGGGCTGCGAGTACCCGTATAGGTGTACGTGAGATGATCCCAGGGGGTACGTGAAAGATAAAAGGATAACGGCGGTAAAACAATTTGGTAAAAAGAAAGAAAAAATAAAAAGTCATGCATTTTTGCACGGGGGGGGGGGTGCGCGAAGAAGCACTGGCGAGTGATCAAGAGGCACGCGTATGAAATAGGTCGAGAAACTTATGTATAGTTACATAACGCGATATAAATTACTGGTTCTTATAAAAAAGCGATACGCACTACAGAGTATTATTACTGCAAATCGATTACGAAATGACGATTTCGACGCAGTGTTTTTCGCTTGCAAGTTATTGTATTTCTTCATCACACCCCTAACCTGCAGCAGTAACGATCGGGTCGAATTTCTTGTTCTAACTTTTCGAGACGGTCGGGATTCATAATAACACTTGTCATATCCCGTGTTCAGAGTGAACTATCTAAGTACAAGAAACGGTCGATTGTATTTTTATTATTCATTTTTTTCCGTCAATAATTTTAACGATCGACGCGTACAATATTCGTGTTAAACCCGTTGTCGCGCGTGTTTTTAGACGCTTCAACAGATCTACAGGTAGGCTTCATTTTACAGTAATTTAAACTATTATTCAGTGTTCCGGGAATCGTCTCACGAAATCGGATTAAAGACACGAATATACCACGTACGTACTCTCACTTTTCTCCGTCTCGACGGCCGTAACACATGATTGTTCCAAGTGTGGCAATCGCGAACGACCGAGTAGGTTTTCCTATCCAACGGGCAAGTCCCGTAAACCTATTATGCGTAAGTGCCAAGGCGTACGTGGTACGCTATTTAGTATGAAAATTCGGCCTCAATGCGATCCACTTATATACGGCTACTTTCCTGTTCGGCTTAACCGTAAGAGAGTAATTAATAATAATTAATACGTCATGTCCTTTATAATATGTCATATAACATTTCATCGGTCTTTTTTTTAATCGTATCAAATAAGTAATTGTTCATTAAGATACATGATTTATTAACATTTATAAATATATGTAAATAGTGTATCGAAAGCCTTCGTCCGATTTCAAACATATATATTTTTATTAAAAATGAAGATATAATATCGTGTATGTTTATTTATTTATTTATTTATTCGTAATAATGGACTTATTTTTTCAATCGCCAACGCGTAAATGGTTTTGCCGGTGACAAGAAAATATAACGGTATTCCGAAAAGGCGAAACCGTCTATTCAGTGCCCTTTGCAGCTGCATTCCTCGCGTTTGCCTGTTTACGCTACTGCATCATCACCACACTCAATAAACGCGTATGCTGTACTCGAAAACGGGACCGAGACGGATAATATACATGCGCGCACGCTCGGCTTTTGAACTCTCTCCGGGATAAGGTCACAGCATTATAATATCGTTCGACCTACTTCCGTCCTCACTCAACTACACTGTTCACTTGAAACGTCCGTTTTTTAATGAAATTACGATATCGTACGATCGGGTGTACGCGCACGTGTGTAGTAATATTATCCGCGTTCTGCCGCAGAGCGACGAAGACGAGTTTTAGTCGTGACAATGTTATATTACTATTTTAAAGTGAACATTGTACAGCTGATATTATTATAGATTTTACAAGATGTTGGAAATATATTTATAATTTTCAATAAGTCATAGTTTCTTTATTTAATAATACATTTTTATTACTTTATGACTATTAACCACGAGACGGCTTTATTTTTATTTTATTTTCCTATAAATATAAAATGTACACCTAAATCCATATAGTTGAAATTGAATAAAAATTAGTCTCATTTAATCTCAAACCAATTAATAGAAAATAGAATTGTTGTTGTCATAATGTATGTGCAGCTATACGATATATTTAATCAAAATTCTTCAAACTCAAAATTAAAAAATTAATAATTAACTTCAAAATTCGAAAAGTGTTATTATTATTTGGGAAATGAAAACGCAATAATTTAAAAATTCTCAATTTTATTAAATTTTCTATAAATGTATTATTATTTAATAATTATTTTCTTATTATTAAATTTTTCTCAATCTTAATTTTATTCAATAAATGCTTTCAATGAGCGGAACGATTACTGCGCAATGCGATAATGAAATCGAATGTGGCACACGATTTGATGAAAAAAAAAATTAATTAATTAATTTCCATCGTACAAAAACTATATGAATTTTACAATCCAACGTATTATAAAACACTGACAACAACCACAACAAAATCGCACATACCGATGGATTCAATACAGCGAATGTCCAAATGTTTTCAATGTACACTGTACAGCAATTTTAACTTTTTGTCACTAAAAAAACAATATGAATTTCATAATCGAACGTATTAAAATGAACTAAAAAACCATTAAATTTTTTTTAAACTTTTTGTCACTAAAAAAATAATATGAACTTCACAATCGTATTAAAATGCGACGAAAAAAACATTCGAAAAAACACCGCACTGAAAACAAATTTTCACAAATTATATATCACTGTAAAGAAAGAAAAAATTGAATTTTACATGTACGTAATTTTACGTAAAACGTAACTTTTAATGCCATAGACGCGCGTGCCAAGGAAACAAATAATAAAAAATAACCACATAGAGTGTACTGTATACTGTATATATCTCTCCATGGCAAAACAATAATAAATTGTTGAATATCGTGCGTGCGTGTGATTAATATTGTGCACTTAAGAGACCATAACTCCGAAACCACTTATTGCACAACGTACAAACTTCACAGAAACTATCTACATATCAATCCTAAATTTCCCTGAAATTTTTATTAAAATCGGTTTAGTGGATCATGAGTTATAAAATTTATTCAAAATATACACTTATTTTTATATATATATAGATGTTTCCTGTATCTATTATTGCTTTTAGGAAAGCTCATGAACCAACCACTTAGTTACGGGATGCACTTGAAAGAAAAAGGAAATAGAAAAATACGAATATAGTAATTTTAATCGTCTCTATTGACAGATTTAAAGTTGAACTTAAAAAATTCAAATTACTAACTTACAAAGAAAACCTATTGACTAAACTGAAAAAGAGAGATTATATTGTTTTTTAGAAGTCATAATTGCCACCGATGATCTACCACGATCGTATACATTTTTAAATTGGTGATATAAATCCATAAAAATAACGTACCTACTAAATGTGAAATGTATATTATAGACGATATTATGTTTTTATTTTTTTCATCACAGAAAATAGAAAAAAATTTAAATTTGACTTTTGAGTTGCTGTAAAATGTTATAAATGTAATTATTTATATGATACATTTCAAACAGATTATTATTTGATTTTTGTTTATTGACACTGTTATGCAGAAATGAATGGATCGTAAAGAATATAAAAAAATAATTAAAAAAAATCATTAAATATTAAAAAACAGTTTTGGATTATGAAGTATAAAGTATACTATTTAATCTTACAACATTCTGCCAATTAAATATTATTAATTTTAATACGTATAAAAAATTCATGTTCATTCATCAGTTGCGTGCTAAATATTTTTAAAAGCAAAACGTTGAAAATGTTCATTTTGGGGAGGGGTTAGTGAGACGTGTTGCCCCAACCTCCTCAACGATTTTCGATTTCCAAGGGGAAGGAGTGTACTGCGAATTCATGCAAATTGCGAGCTAATCAATTGCATAATTAGATTTTAGATTTTGTTTTTTTTTTTTTTGGGGGGGGGGCTGGCATAACGTTTATATATGCCACGTTATATATGGATTCATACTGGAGCATACATGTTTTGGCGGTTTAACTCTTGTCATTAGAAACTGAAAAAAAGACAAATTAACCCTAAGGCTAAAGATATTCCGAATATTTTTGTGCATAAAAGTTTTTCTGCGATATACTAATGCGAATTTTTATTACCTATCACGTATTTTGCAATAAATTAAGTTTTCGTATTTTTAATTCACAGACCACCTATACGTTATATATATTTTTGTAAACTTATACATGCGAATTATGAAATTTCGTTCTTCAAACTCAGCTGCGAGAGCAAAAACCGTGTCACCGACTCGCGTATTAAAGGCGTTTACTCTTTTGCGTTTCTTTATTGTATACCCCCGTAATACCGACGACTACTTAGAGCCGCTTTTTTCCCGTTAAGAAGTTTCGAAGATTAGATTTTTGAGCAAATTTCATTACGTCGCATTGTTAACTAACCAGTTTGATTCGTTTAACTTTGGCGCACTAATTGAGACTCGGGAAAAGTTTTCATTTAACGTTTTGAAACTTTATTTATTTAATAATTATTATACGAAATGTAACGCGATTCACATTTTAATCATTTCACTCGGGATGACGGTTATCAACCCGTGAACGCTCTAAAACCGATATGAATAAACATTTCGCATGATCTAGCTGCAAACGAAACCATCAAACGAACATTAGATTTTGCTAATTTTTCGCGTCGGGAACACTGCAGTTAAGACTAGTTAAGCAAACTTAAGACCAAATCGTATTAAAAACCAAGCGGTAGAACTATGCGGAATGTTAAACGGTACAGAGACGGCCGACGGCAGCGGGTTTTCCACTATTTCAACCGGCAGGGTGGGGAAAAAGCACACCCCCATTTCGCGAGAGCACCTATACGTCACCTTGGTGAAGGGGGAGGGGAGGTGGGCGCGTCGCGTTGCATTTCAATATTATAATGTGCACGTGCCGCAGTATGTATAGCTGATATATATGCGTAATATTATGTTAAACGCGAACTGATCTCTAATAAGTTCGTTAATTAATTCGATTAGATTCCGACAAAGAGACGACAAGTTGCTACTATAATGTATCCGTGTGTACTTATTATTAAGTAGACTCGGTACGGTGAGACTGCAGAGCAGCGTTTGAGATGAGACGTCTAGTGCGCTTCTCTCTCGTCACGGCCAATATTTATAACCACGTCAAACGCCATCGGCTTCGAGTGCTTCGAATGCGTTCGATAACCGCACCAGAGCCCAGCGACGCGATATAGTTGTAGTAAATAATATATATGTACAGCCGGACGGGGTTGCGCTTAACGTTTCTCCGCCCCTGAGTTATACTTAATTTGCCTCTCCTCTCTCCTGAAAAAAATCATTACATTCTTTAAAAAGGTAAAAAAAAGAGAAAAACATGATAACGAAGCAAAAAAAAGCGAATACCAACGGGCGTCGATTGGAACGCTTAAACAAAATTCTTGAAAACGAAATAGGTCCGCGAACACGTTCTGCGTCTAGAAATCCTTTTTTAGCATGAATAGCGCTCCGACGGTATTTATAATCCTCACACGAATTGCGTCTTAACCATACATTTTTTCATTACATTTTCTTTCAACAGAACATTACGCGAATCGACTAAGTCGACCGGGAGCGTTGGAATAGTAGATGTATATACATTGGGTTCCAGAGATGAGTAAAAAACACGGACGAAACTCCAATAGCTTGTCGACATTATAATGTTTCAAAAAATATGAGATTTCTATTGAATGCTAATATCGATAGACGTATGTACCGAGCTGCTACGATTAATATTTATAGGATAACAACCAAATAAAGAAAATCTAATGACAAATATTGTATCCGTGAAAAATAAACTGGTGGATAGCGCGTGACTAAAATACTGGACGATGCAAGGTTCGATACTGATCTAGGTTGAAACGTTTTGCAATTGTTTCTTTCTCAATTATTCGAAAACTGTTGATACACTCTTAAAACAATTTCCTCAAAGTTTTAGAAAAGTACCAGGGTCGTACACATCGATTCAATCCTTCTGGTCGAAACCGTGTACGCAGACACGAAAAAAAAAACAAACGCACACAAATCATGATAAAACCAATACATTCCTCGTTTCACTCAGAATATAAAATAATAAAGAGCAAACGGAGGTACAAAGCGATATTTCCGACAAGCAATTTTGCTCACATGCACTGCTCATGGTATGCTGTTTCATTACGCAAGTCATTTATACATTATGAAGTGTGCAGTGCACGCACCAGCTGCGGCTTTCGAAACGATCGAACAAAAACGCCGAGACGGACGTGAAAAAGAAAAAGAACAACAGAATATTACGTGAAATAACCGTCATATGTGTGCCAACAAGGGCTTATAATAATATGACGAGGAGTGAGGGGTTTAGTCGCAGCTGAAAGGGGCGGTTGCTCGCTGACTTGGTTTAATATAATTTTACAAATAGCTGTCGAACGCGACGTTTTAGCATAATAGGTACCGACCTATAGCGCCGCGGTGCCATGCATACCTATTTGTAAGTTGTAATAACAATATTTTAGCGTTCCGCTTCGAGACGTTTGTCACGCGGTAATGGTTAAAACGCTGAACGGTCTTTAGCGAAACCGTAGACACGTGGAATGTCGAAAGGAAACTATTATAATATATGCGTACACGTACACGGCGGCCGAGTAAACGATCATCACACGTCTGGCTGATTAAAAACAAACGGTAGAGTAGCGGGTGGCGGGTGGGGGGATTACGTTGTTAAATAAATACGTCAAACGAATTCGAGACCCTAGCTGGGTTTTTTTTTACGTTTTTTTTTTTTTTCATCGGGTAAAAAAAATATATGTCAAAAGAGAATATCGCGGTCGTGATCAAACCGTCATGCGCTCCGTTGATATGGATTTTGTTTTTCGGCAAAAGGATATTATTTCAGGATATATATTATATACAGTTGCAGCATGGTATTAATGCAACAACAGCTGTATACGACAATTATTACAAAAATGAAATAAAAAACAATAGCGCGCCGCTGTTCGGTAAAGTTCACAAAATATTTTACGTTTCACTCGTGAAAATGCTAAAACCTATATATACACAGACCGGTCCAACATGTTTTCCCGATGGAAATATCTCTGTAAATATTAATTTTTCTCCGACTTTTTCTCTTAGTGTAATTTTAGTAATGCACGGTGTTGTTTTAAAAACGTATGGCATTGGATTCGCGTTTTCATCCCTTATAACGGCTTATCCGGTCTAGAAAAATACATTTTGAATTCTTCATTTCTTGAAAAATAACAAACTTTTGTATTATGAAATAGTGTCAGAATTTTGAAAGTCCTATAATTTATTTCAAAGTAGTTTTGAGTGAAGGAACAAGTAGGTAAAACAGCTATTGCAATAAATTAGTATAAATTATTAAATTCCTTTCTCTTCCTGGTCTCATTGACAGGTTTCTATACTTCACACGACAATTGTGCGACCTTGTTTCCTTTTTTAATATTTTCGAAACTCAGTTATAAGTTATAATAACTAGGGTCCGGATTTATGGATCTCTTATTTTAGTCGTTTTTAGAAAATATAAATCCGGACCTTAGTTATAACTTATTATTTTATACAAAACCATACGGATATATAAATCGTTCACTTTTCGAGAATACTAAGACACCAGAGTGACAGCGTTCCCATGTTTGATCAGTTTCAATTTTGACAAAAGTTGGGAGAAAAAATGATTGATGTTTGCGAGATGTCGATGAACCAAGGTTTAATTTTTATTAATTATTAATTATATGTAATAACACAGATAACTATTGCAGTAATACATATAACTACTTGACAATGTGACATGCTACAATGAGCTAATCTTATCGTCGTGTAACTGATAATTGTATGGATGGAAATTATTAATCACGCGTGGAATATCTAACGGCCCGCAGGGTTCGACATAATATGATCGTTATTCATTAGGTGGTCGACTCGAAACGGTTGGCCTGTCAAATATATTATTACAATATTATTTCTAATCGCAAACCGAAATTATAATAATCAACCCGTCTCTGTGTATTATTATTTAACACGATTTAATCGTTTTACAGCTTGTACGCGCAATACGATAAATTGTTCAAATTCAGACTCTGGGACGCAGTGTAATATATGCAACACACACATATACATATATGGCTGGTTGCGAGCACTTGACATTTGAATAACGCCACAAACGTAACTTCTGCTCGTGTAATATTGTATTCGGTAGGAACGATGCCACGCGACGATTTATCGTTCGATTTGGAACGAAACGCACAACATATTATTGTAATATATTAATATTATAATATTGGCCTGCCCGGGGATGATCGAGACGAGCACACAACTCGGTGCGCGCAAGTCGCTGTAGTACTAAGAATTCTGTTTTTTTTTCGATAATATGATAATTAGGGCCTGGATTTCATCGCAAATTGTTTTTTTTAGTGCGGTATTACTATCTTAGACAACGCTTCCAAATTACACAATTAGTTTTATGTAACAGCGGTTACTTAAAAGGTGAAACTTTAATTAATTTATTTTTTTTTTGCGTTTATCGGTAATTTTGTTTGTCTTCATGAATATTATTATACATTATACGGCTTAATAGCTTAAATTTGACTAATTTATAATATTATCTTAAGATTTTTTTTTTTTGTGAACAAATGTTTAATAAACTTTGTGATAGACTAATAAAATAATACATTTTATAAGAAAAAATATTCAGGTAATTTTTTAAGGTAATTTTCGATTTAAAATGTATTTTTCAAGGGTATTTTTGCTATATTTTAGAGCATTTACTAAAGGTTCTTACTTAGGGAATTCACATCCGGACCATATAATGGAACGTACTACGTTCTCGATTACGGGTATGTGGTATTTTCGGTTTTTTAGTGACTGTTTTAGTGTAATTATGTAGGTAGTAGGTTAGGTTTACGAAATATTTTAGTTAAAGCGGCTGGAGGATTTACGTGTAAAATGTAATGTATATAACTTCTTATCGTGACCACCGCGATATTATGAAACGTATAAATCACGATGGCGAATAAAAAATTACGTGTTCGAAAGTGTAATATACGTGTTTCAAATATGTATGCTGTCCAAAATAACGGTTTTTCGAAATAAATTCGTTGTGTACACAGCAGTATTAGCAACTGGACGAAAAGTTTTCGAAATTTTAATAAAACTTTCGAACTTTCTGACGCGGCTTACGGTAATATGTTATGAAGCGCAATGCAGTTACATAGAATTAGATTTTTTTTTCTCCCCATTTTTCGACCTCACGGTGTTATCGAACCCATCTGTATATACCTATAATCGTTATGTTACTGAAACTTATGTTGTTTCGTTAATCGTTATACAGTGCGCACGGGGTTCGCGAGCTCGGAGCACAATTTATGAATCGCGATTCGACAAAGTCCCGGATTTACCGAGAAAGCGGATTTAACGAGTCCGAAAACACCGATCGTTTCGCAGGTATGAATACCACCAGGAACTACGAGTTACGACCGGGTATTTTGTACATGCACTTCATGACTCGAGATTATACTTTATTAATACGGTTTCGTGTACTGTATAACACGCACGCGGTACTTATTCGCTTACAATATTCAGTGATTCCCAACGTGGGTGCTAGTGATTTTTCTGCCGAAGTGAACACACGATTTCTGTCGAAAAGTCGAATGTACTACCTAACCCGTACGTATAACTTCGGTTTTAAGACAGCTTTTAAGACTGGCTCAATTCGGATAGCGTTTTCGGAATCTCATGATTTTTCTCCTCGTGCGAACATTTAACATATACAATTGATTTGTAAAATTGTTTGGCATTATTTCAATGTAATAGAACAAAATAAAATTATTCCTTCGTTTATATGATAGCACAAATATTTGCATAAAATCGGTCGGAAATCAAAATAAGTAAATCTTTTATTTTATTGTATAAATTATGATTAATGAAACTCATAACTCATTAGCAATAATGAAATTATAAAAAAATGCTGTTTAAATTAAATATTTAACTTATAGTTTGAAAATTGAAATAAATATTTGGTGAACCAATATTAATGCCTATTTTAAAAGTTATACTTACTAATTTTTGTATAAAGATTACATTTATTTTCAGAAGTTTTAATGTCTATTATTCATTCTCCTAATATACGATTATATAATATTAAAAATACTGATAAATATTAGTATATGACCATTTATATTGTTTTTGTTTTTTTGTCTAAAAATATCTGATTACTATATATTATTTCAATTTTTTTTATTTTTTTTTATTGATCTTAAATTAATCGACAGCTGAGCAATTAGTATCTATATATAGTATAGTACATTCGATATTTTTACTGTCCACATCAATTGTATACATATTTCATGAGTAGTATTTCATCGAAGTACGTTTCTGAAGTGTCACTAATGGGTGGTTTCTGTATGACGACTTTCATGACCTTTATATTCATTGCTCTCATATGCTGATTGACTATTATGCCTTGCGTACAGATTGTACATAACATAAAAGAGTAGAAAAGAAGAAAGAATAAAATACTTTTAAATATTGTATTATTAAAGTTTTTAAAGACTAAAATATGCAAATTTTATACTGTTTTGCCTAAATTAAATTACAATGTCAAGGGGCAAGTTGACGAAATTGACTTATCTACTTAAATGAATGATAAATCATGAAATACTGAAAATTAAGAAATTAAAAAAGTTACAAGTTATTCTCAGCAGCAGGTATTTATATACCAATGATTTATTTATGTGCAATATTTCAAGTTTTTCTATCCAATAGTTATATTAGAGATATTACTGTAATTTGGCCGATGTAAAAATTTGTTCTCGTGATTGTGCTCGCATCGCCTCGGTTCAATATGTATCGTGTATTTACCACGTCAGTTACAACTTACAACCCTATCCCTCGAGCTTTTATGTATATTCCACTGCGGCTATATTTGTGGCATTACGGAGGGTTGCAGTCGAAATTAAAATATTAAATCGGTATTACCGCAGTAAGTCTTCGAAACGGACATAAGCTCAACACATCTGCGCTAATACCGATAAGTACTGGAAATCATATTAAACCACAAAATTCAATTCAATAACGAGCCGGTGCAGTGTTATCGATGTGTTTCAACGATCGGCTAAATGATGTACATTGTACATTCTAAGGAATATATATTTAATTTTTTTATTCGTTCATAATTCAAATTGACAATATCCAATTAACAGTAAAGTAGTAATGTTAACGACAATAACATAATAATACTTAACAATTAACACATTTTTAAATTATACAATTGAAATAAAACAGTAGTATAAATTATTGATTGCATGGATATAGACATAAAAAGCGGGAGAAAGAGCAGAAGTTATGAGACAAAATAACATATTAAAGAAAGTAAAAATAACAATTACTGTATATTAGTACAATGATTACTTGAATAATTTATTTAGAACTTGATTGTTTCTGGAAGACATGAAAATATCTGAGGTAATATTTAACATGTAGGTGGGAAATGTGGAATATATAAAATAACTATTGCGAAAGTTTTATTTTAAAACGTATCTGACTAAGTAAAATTTAATCATGAATCTCGTCATTTATTCATTTAAAAAGAAATTTAATATAAAAGTAATATTTCTGCGTGTTTGTAGACATTGTGCGTTTACAATTTTAAAAATATATTCGTATCCATTAAGCTGTGTGTGTGTGTGTGTGTGTGTGTGTGTGTGTGTGTGTGTGTGTGTGTGTGTGTGTGTGTGTGTGTGTGTGGGAGGTTGGTTTTGGTATATTAGATGTAAAGCATATATGAACCGAAAGACTATGTTTTGTTATTTTTCAAGTTGATCATTATTGTCAATGCTGTCATAATTGTTTCCAAATTAAAGGAACACATTCGGTTTTATTTTATCGTTAACGAGATAAATGATTCGTTTTCCGAATCAAATCGTTATAATAAAAACGTTGTACGCGGAAAACATTTTAAAAAACATGTTTGAATGATTCAGTCTCATAGGGTACCATTATATTTTACTACGATTACCACTCAGATGGTCGGTGCGACATGGAATGCTGGTGTGCACATCATTTACATAGAAATGATTCACGATGTCAAGCTAAGAAGAAACTTTTTATCGACGTCCTGTAAATGTTCTATTTGAACTTTTTACACGTTTTTTTTTTTTTTTTTGTTTTTGTCTGATCAATTAGCAAATCATCGGACTGGAAAGAAAACGCGTATTGCCGCCGAGCTCAGCGCCATCACACCTGGGCAAAACAAAAAATTAATAATCGCTCTACCCCAAAGTACATATAGGGTATGTGCCGTATTTAAAAAAGGAACAAAAAAACCCGTTTTAATATTACCGCACGGCGAATCAGGCGAATCGGAAAATGCACTCCGCGGGTTTACCGTCCAAAAGAAACGGGCGTCGAGGTAAAAAAAAATCGTATTAAACGGCACGACGCACGTTCAGTAGTACGTCGGCACTTACGCGGGGGAGAAAATGTTAGACAGTATACGTCCACCGGGGCGTGCTAGATTTCGCCGCCGAGGGTTCTCCGACGAGACGGGTGAACGTCGTGTCAACGATGACGTTACATTCTTTATGGTCCGGATGCAAAGAAAACAATATTCGCGTGCGAGAAAACGTGAACGTTTTACGAGTTTCCGAAGAGTATAAATTATTGCGGAATGTGCGTTGTGTGCACACGATCCGTCGTCGAATCGAATCCGTATGTCGACGGTGATATTTTATTGCGCAAGTTCACAGACGAGTTGTACAGTAGTCCCTGCGAAATACGTGGTTACCGTAACGAGTCGAACACGTCGTCGTAACGGTGCGCGTACCCGGAAAGTACTGGATTTCGGCACCCACGCTGATATTCCATTAAATGGATAAGTTTTATCTAAATCAGCGGTTCTCAAGCTTTTTCGTTCGCGGAGCCCATATGTTCCTAAAAAAAATTACGGAGCCCCAAAATTCAGAAATGTCTATTTGAAACAAGAATGCATTATGACCGAAGAAATTATTACATTATTAGAACTTCGAAGATTGTAGATGAGTAAATAAAATTATCGTACATGTAAAAAGAACGAAAAACAGACTTTTATCCAATATAATTTTGACTATGACACAAAATATTATGCGGATTTATAAATAGTTTAAGGTTTTAAATGTTTAAAATAATACATTGGTACGGTACAAATAATATTGAATCTTATATATATAAAAATGTAGCTAAGAAATATAATAATAATTTGAATACAGATATAGCCACGGACCCCCTAGACTAACCTTGCGGAACCCTAGGGCGGCTTCGCGGAGCACAGTTTGAGAATGGCTGATCTAAATAATAACATTAATAGTATAGACCGTCATTTTTATACCATTGTACACTACTAACGCCGGGCCAAGGGACGAAGAACACCGCATTACGGAAAAAGATGCACATTAACATAACAATACGTTGATATGTATAGCGAGCACGCCACTACACGCCATTCCTAAAAGGATCTCCTGCTCTGATATGAATGCTCGTGGGTAGACCACCAAAAGTATTCAGAAGTTAGGTATAGAATAGTTAATCGCCCAACCGCTGTGGTTTTAGTTATAAGTCTAAGGAAGAGAACTTGGAGCTCTAAAAAGCACTAAATATGCAAGCGCTTATGCACTTTAACATCCTAAAATATGCACTAAAAAAATGCTCTTATAATTTTTTTATAAAATGTAATGTCTTGAAAATTATTTTTCTGATCCTAAAAAATAAAATTCCTAGTATTTTAGTAAAAATTATGAAAATATGTAGATAAGTAAGTCAATAGTATTTTTACCTCGGAAATTACATTGAACGGCTAAATATTTTTTTTTAAATTATTGAACTGGAAGTTCATTGTCAGCCAATAGTACTTTAAAACATTAAAAATGATCTTTCTACATTTGACCGAGTTAACTGGGGCGTATTTATAATACATCAATTAATCGACAAGTATATTATATGATCAAAATCTAAAACTCAACAATATTTTGGTTGTATATAAGATGAAACTAAAACGTCGACGGAAAAATATTGATACAATGATAAAATATATAAAATATGCAACTAAAATAAATGGAAGTAATATGCCCTAAAATCAAAAGAAAACTCTAAATATGTAAAATTAAATTTCAAAACTAGCTTTGTGAAAGCATGAAATGTACCTGTTTGTTTCGTACTCTGCTATTTTTGTGATTGAGCAAAACAAATATACAAATGTTAAAAGTCCTCTGCCCTTTATAACTTATATAAGTCTTACATATTTTTATTCAAAGGGTACGTTCAAAGGCATAACGGTACAGTTAGAAAACTATTGTTTTCTCATTCGCCCGTACTTATATCTCAAATCCACATCAACGTTACAACGTCGTCGACGGACGTGTGGCGTCGTTAAATAGTTTACATATCATATACGCTACACACAGTGGATATAAGCCGCAGCATCGGGGCCGAAGTGGTGTCATCGTTAGTAATAATATTTCACTAGGTCGTCGGAGGACGGCGAAAATGCGTTTAATGGTCCGTGACGTGATTTAGCGGGTGGACTTAGCGTCAAAAAAAAAAAAAATAAAAAAAACACCTCTAAAATAATATTTTTCGATAATAATGTTATAATAATAATATTGTACACGAGAATCTAAGTTTCGCGGTCGTTACGTACCACGCGTAGATTTATTTTTTGTTCGGACCGTCGCCCTCCGTCGAAAGACAACTATTAAAGTACCTATATGGTAGTATATTTATGGTGTACTTGGAGAGTACTACATGCGCCGCCTATAATTACCATATTCGTTTAATTGATTGATCTCGCGTTCCACACATAATTAACCATTTTTTCACGTTATTATATACAATATATTATGTTATATACGTGCGCATATTACACATTTATTTTTTGTATTTTGCTTGAGGAATTTCGGTTTTATTTTTTTCGGCACCGCGAAGTAATTATTACTATCGAAAATAATGCTGCTAACCCTTAGCACATCGCGTGTGAACTACAAGATGTTAAAAGAAAAATTAAAAATAACAAAAAAAAACTACAATATATTATATATTAAATACGCATGATGAGCTAGCCGAGCTATTGAAATTGTAATCTCCAATAATTTTTATGCTATTTTTATGCAGCAAATCTACTGCACTCATAACAATCTCTGAATTCTGCAAGTTCCATCGATATAGACGAATCCATATATTCTTGCTTCTACTGAAGCATACAACTAATAATTAGTTTTTAATCATTTAAACACGTATGTAGTGTATTTCACTATTGTCCTTAGTAATAAGGTCACGGAGTTACTTTCGATTTCTATACGGATTTACATAATAGTTTATAACGTCAAACGCATCATATAAATGGAGCCATCTTATTATATACACTTACTCTCGTTCAGTACGCCATACTGTGTGCTCAGTCCCTGATGATGTCCAGTTGTATGTTACACTTATATTTTACTTATATTACATATTGTTATAATCATAAAGCCGTGTCACTATCTTTACCAAATACCTAAATCCTAAGTTCGTTCCGATTCCACTTTCAATACCGATGATTGGATTTCACGAACGGATTAGAATATATTTATTTTTCCGACAGAGGATATTCAATTGTATTATAATATAATGAAAAAAAAAAAACAATCGTTTATACAATATTGTCAGAATGTTTGAAATTATAATAATATAACATAGAAATATTCGGATTATCACCGTAGCTCCGAACACAAGGGATTTTTCTATACCGCAGCTCCGCACACAAGGTTTCTATTTGACACAGTAACTCCGCGTAGGAGATTTTTTTTTCTTTGATAACTGAAGTATAATGAAAATGATATCAGACGGGTACCAAAAATTAATTTCCCAAACGGCCGCCAACGGACGCACTGTCGGTTCGTCTAGCTATCGAAGAAAATTACTGCAATCGATGATAACCGACGTGCGATTTGAACAGTACGAAGGTGAAATATTTTTTTAAAATAATAATTCCGTATCGAAAAAAATGAAAAAAAAAAATAAAATAGCATTACAAATAATATTTGCCCGCAAAACCTACGAGGTGTCGCGTCACCGAAAACCGTTTTGCCACGTCATCTTGCGCGTCGCGTGCGGACTTCCGGTGCGCGCAATGTGTGTGTAGAAAACGCGGAGTTGCTGCGGGGCTTACGAGACGCGAGATTAACGCGTTCGGAGCTACGGCGCGTCGTCCGCTAAACGGCGCCGCGGCCGCTCGTCGGCGGTTTACTGCACTTGGTTTTCTCGCAGTCCGGATGGTGGTTGCACATGCACACGGAGCACAGCGCGTAGAACAGCAGCGACAGGAACGTGAGGACGCCGGTCGTGGCCAGCACGATGCGCCCGTAGCTCTTCATCGAGTCGACGAGCTCCTCGTCAAACTCGCCCTCGCAGTACCGGCAGTGTTTGTCCGACGACCCCGGCTCGTAGTCGCCGAAAAACGGCAGGCCGTCGCGCGGCCCTATCGCCGGCCCCAACGGCGGCGGACGAGGTTCGTAGGCGTCGTTGGCCACGTTCTAGAAACAGCGCGACGCCGGGGCGTTAACGTAAAAAAACCCTCGTGGTACAAACGACGGTTTGAACCGGAAATTTCGAGTCGGGGGGGGGGGTTGCCGGGGACCTAACGCACCTCCCCGACGTACCGCGGCGAACGACCCGGACCATATTATGTACATTATACGCGTTGTATTTGCCGACGGGTAGGTACTACCGCGCGAGATGTATCGATGTAATGTTTACCACATTCGTCACGCCGTCGTCGTCCGCTTCAGTGGCCCAGTTCCACATTGACATTCTGATCCTGCCTTGACCCGAACTTATGGGCCTGCCGGACACGTTGACGATTAAAGTACACGACCACGCTAAGCACGTTAACCAGAAGCCGGTGGAGTTCATCTTAAAACGAAAACAAGCTGAAAAGAACCAAGCACAATATATATCAAACGTAAATCGTAGTATTGCTTTGATTCACCGATCGTCCGATACCGGTTCAGTACGTTGATTCCAAACCGAAACTCCTGATATGTACGAGATGGGTCTCACGGTCGTCTCTGCAGAACTTCAGTCGAACACTTTACAATATTGTACACGACTCTTGTGAAATAATACGGTGTCCGTTCCAAAAACAATATTGACGTGGTCGCCGTAGAAACCGTTGTTACTGGTAATTTCGAGATCATAATATAGCTAATGTGAAAACGTTTAGGTTTTTAATTTTAGATTACTAAACAAGTAATAACCATATCATCTAAAATTCTAAAACATAAGATAACCATGGGGTGCAATAATTGATTAATTATGACGAATTAAATCGTTGTTTACAACTGTTTATAGACAGTTAACGGTTTCGAGAACAGCTGAACCGATTCGATATGAGAAGACCGCAAGTATCGATGGCCTTACATTGCCAACACGAAGCGCCGTCATACAAAATATGTTTACTATAGTGGTAGACAAATAGTATAAAAATATAATATCGATGGAATTTATCTTTGTTTATTGAAGAGAATAGTATACCCATACAACTAATTTTCATGTTTTCTTTGACTGAAAGTCAATATCTTATGAGACGTGTATTAATTATCTTTTTACACATACATAGTTATGCATGTTTCTGGTAAACGTAAACGGAATTCCGACATTTCGTGCGCGGGCGTAAATTAAGGTAGCAAATGATCGTACCCTCGGTATGATGAGTGTGCTGCGCAAAAAGTTTAACCAAAAATTAGATTGATTGCATCTAACGTCCTAGTTTTAGATGATAAGAATTATTTGATAATTTAGACATCGACTGCACGTAATCGTATATTTTGTACAATGCATGCGGGGAGTAGTTTAAGAAATAACCAAAGTCCACTTGTAATGCTCACCAAAAGTATTGCTATTATCTAATAATACAAAATAGAATACGTGTTCCAGTCGAAACCGCGGGCACCCATCTATAATGGCTTCCAATACGTCTTGTATCCCGGTATAAACTTTTGCCGGTAACGAAGTGGTAAAAAAAAAAAATCAAATTTTCCATCGACAACCGCAGCGAGCGGTGACTGCATCAGGGTTTGTGGATATTATATTATTATTTTTTACGTTTTCCTATAAAGCGAAAACTTTACTCGTGGGCGAAGAACATCTCAAAACTCTAATCCATTTCCAAAACATTTTTTTTTTTTTTTATTGCCTCTCACAGCGCACCGCTATAGAAATTCCAATAACGTTGCACATACAATTATATAATACGTATATATTTTTTAACCATGCGCGCCAGACGACTGCAGTTGAAAGTTTAATAATAATAATAATATAAATACTAAAATATTTAATTCAATATATTATTAGTATGCGCGAGATGTACATAGTCGTCTGACCTTGTGTAATATGCATTTTTTTTTAACTTACGAAATATGGAAACCGAATTAAATATCGCTCAACAATTTCAACGTCTAAATACTTACAAGTTCACGCGTTATACATTATGAGATTATTTAAACTTAATATTAATTTTCATTCGATAATTTTATTACGAAATTGATGGGCTTTGTTAAATTAAACATAAAAAAACAAATTAATAAATCATCTTTAAATTACATTATAAATAAATTATATTTAAATAATTAAGTAGTAGTATAAAATATGTATAATTAACAGAGATATCTATTAAAACTACAATAGACTAACTAAATGACTGAAAGGTGCTAAAATATACTCTAAAAAAATGATATGACATCGAAAAATGAAAAAAAAACAAAATAAAAGTTTGGCTTATGAAGTATAAGTAATTGTTATATGAAATGAATTATTTAGGTACTCGGAGTGCATAATTATTGTCCAAGATCACTCAAAAAAAGATGCACTTTGCTTTTGAATCTGGGCCCTGGTAATAATAAAAAAAAGTGTATTAATTTTGGTGTGTTTTACTAAAATCAAACTATCGATGGATTCAGTAGGATTGATTGGTCTAAACCACGGTATATTAATTTTACAATAATACTATTATAATATAGCGTGGTTTTAACCGATCCGCGTTTTGGAAATTGAATCGAGTGAATATAATATTGCGTAAATGAACTATAGTGCAGTATATTACGAGTACAATGTTTTCTCAAAGAATCCGGCACTATTTGAACAATGTTTATTAAAAAACGTCTAAAAATGCAGAGTCGATCGCCCATCTATCAGTGGTGCATCGGTTAGGTTAAACACCTCCAGTATCAAACACCACATCTTCATGATATACACGGCATCGTGTATATCGACGAAGTCAGCATAATTTGGTTAATTGAAATTTTAATGAAAATTTTCCTTGACAACGAATACCGTACACATTTCTTTTTATCATTGTTAAAATAACGCTAAAACTTTTTGAACTTTAACGAATTAATATCACATTGTACGCACGCTTTTGCCTTTCTTTTATACAAACGTTAAAAGTTCGATTGCACAGTTTTGAAGTTCATAAATTAAAATGAGTTCGAGAACGCCTATTATATTATTATCACGAGCACGGGGCGGGAAAAGCGAACCGAACTCGGACGAATCAAAGTTGTTATTGCGCGCGTATTTCTATACACGCGTATTTATATACGAGTATATATGTAGAGTTATCTTATACCTCTTTTTACGGCTGATGAAATAATCGACTATCAGCAGCAGCCGTTAAAAAGTTTACAAACTAAACAGATATTGGAATTTATTGTTCTCGAAAATAAACCGACGACGGAACGGGAAATAAAAAATAAAGATATATATATATATATATAAATATAAACGGGCCCACTATAATACATAAATACGAACATTTATAATACGTGGCGTGAGTTTGGCAACGGTCTGACGTTTTCGAAAATTTCAACTCTGCCAACACGTATAAATTATATAATATGATAACGGGGAAATGCCGCGAAGAGATCCGGTGGCCGTTTAAAAAGTTCGCATATCGGTGTGCATATGATTATTAATTTACCATCGTTCGCGCGATTTTTTCTTGAACTTTACTATTTTTTTTTTTCACCTCTTAAACCATCTGTTACATGCGATTAAACAATCAGCCGTGAGATACGGTAAAATTATATTGTGAATATTTAGAGGCGATGAGAGGCCTGCCGGTGGTACACTTGATTTTGGAGAAGACTATATTATAGTACTACTACACAGGTGTACCATTGTTTACATAAAACACTTATGGATTGTACGTTATCCATGGTTAGGTTATCTATGGTACTATGAACATAGTGTACAGTATAACGATTTAGAATTTTTGAATAATGTTTAGATATTCAGGCCGCGAAGGATTTCCAGGATCATATGCGTCAAAATCTTTTCCGCGTAACGATGTCGTCCGCGTCCTGAGCGATTGATTCCGTTGCACAAACCGTTGAAAACTACGTCTTGCAGTGTACAAAGTACGTATGATAATTGTAAGTAATTGCCATAGTAGTGCCGTAGGAATATAGGTAATATTTATAAGGTATATAGTATATACTTAGTACCTGTAGTACAACAAATGTCAAAACACAATACAGTCGTTCGAGGTGGGAGCATTATTAACATAACACACCGAATACGTTTCGGTACAACCATGCGGGTTCGGAACAAGAAGACATCACATTATAACTGCAGTTGGAACATGAACGTACATCCGATGTAAAAGCTGTAAAAACTAAAACTGCAACCGTTACAAGCACGTGACGGTACTCACGTAGGCGTGTGAAAATCCTCGAACACCGCGTGCGGTTGTGTGTGTGCGCGCGTGGGTATTGTGCATGAATAATATATACTATACTCTTAAAAGATAAAAAGAAAACAAATAAAAAGCCTTTAACCGATTCATAAATAAAAATACTCTCGCGAAATCTGTTTTGTGTGTAAGGAAATATCAAAAGGACGAACAAATATTTATTTACACGCGCAAAGTACCGTAGTTTAGTATTCGTTCGTTTTGAAAGTTAGACCGTTCAAAGTTGTGTACGAAAATATGTACAAACAAGTTTTCCGTTAAAATTTGCTGTATATAATAATAATAATAATAATAATAATATATATCTCTCGTGTTATTATAACATTAAATTTATTAAAATAAGTTTTCAACGAAACTCCTCCTACCACTATACATTTGCTGCGTACAGTTTGTCAAACAATTTCTTCCCCGGGACTTTGAAACGGATAAACGTTGCGCGTTAAGTTATTATTATTATTATCATAATTATTATTTTACGTTCACAGAGTTCATCAAATAAATACTTTGAAAACGTTGTAATACTCCGAAACCTCACTGTTCGCAGATTCGGCATACTCGCATACCATAATATTATCCGTACTTACTTCCGCCGCGTGTCATTCGACTAAAACGGTGCATAGTAATTATATTTTCATGTTTATAGTTCATCGCTAATTACCCGCGCATCTTTCATCCTAACGTGGTGTAATTACGACGACTTTTCAATAGCAAAGGAAAACATAAAATAAGTAACCACGTCTGCGCACCGCGATTTCCGTCCCTTCGAACGCGACGAATAAAATATATTTCGCTTACATTAAAACTCACACCGGAATAAAACCGAAAAACATGCCGAGCCCGTCACTCTTCCAATAATTTCGTACTGTGTTGAATATTAAATCAACCGGCTCGATGATAATGTAAACGCAAGTTTCAGTTTTGTTTTTACATTTTCTCTTCGTCTCTATCTCTTTCTCTCAACGATGAAGTGAATTTTCGTCTAAAGTTTATGCACTCTAAATGACGACGACGAAAGTACGTGTTATTATTATTTTAACGTTGGTACATATTGATTAAAGGTATATGTTTTCAAAGTTTTTATTTTGAACACAATATTTTTTCCGCTTGCCAATATAATAATAATAAGAATAATAATAATGATAATAATAATAATATTGGAATCCTTATAATTATTATCTATGAAGTAAAAAAAAATAATCGGTAAAGTAACCATAGTTAGTATATTCATAAGTAATAAATCGTCGTAAAAACAAATTTGATTCCCGTCCGCATATTAAACATAAGTTAAGGGGAAAAAATATTTGTTCCCGGCGGGAATTCGCTTTTACCGAATCATAATTCTGTATTGATGACATAATATTCAAAACTTCAGTTCTAGTTTAAATACGGTCTTAATAGTTAATTTATATTAATATCGTAATTATAATATTTTAACCAACACGAAGCTATGGTAGAAACGAACCGTGAGGGTGTCGTATGAAGGTATGTAAATTATATAAAATACATCAATTATTTAAGATTACCGAGAAGAAGGAAAACACGGAACCTTGATTAAGTTTATAATATTTTTATACTTATAAATTATTATAATCGATCATTGTACGTTGACAATTTTTTTTATTACGTATTTATTAATTTAAAACAGTTTTATTTGTTTTCGCTACACTACAATTAAATTTTCTATATAAATAACGACCAAACAAATCGTGTTGAAAATCAATTTGAATTTCCACGACGTCGCGCACGGCTCGTGAACTATTTGTAATTATTTTTTCGTTAAATCAGACCGCGAACAGCTTTTTATGCAACGCGTGTAACGTGTCTGATTAAAAAAAAGCACTTTTAAAATGAATCTAAAATAAAGGATTATACAATATTTACGGTTGCTTAAACGTATACAAAACGAAAAGTGAAAAAAAGCTAAAAGATTAAGTGAAAAAAAAACCCGAAAGAAATATATAATAATTGATCTAATATATCAATACATCATGTTATTCACAATCTTTATAACGAATAACAAATTTAAATGATTGTTGATTTTAGTTTTTAGAAAAACATCCGCTAAAAACATTTACACATTTCGAATGCTCGGGTAAAGATGTACGTTTGGCACAGAGGCGGATTGCCCGACTACCTTGTACTACAGTTTATTCAATTTATTAGTCGCTTTGCTAGAATAGCGTGTACAGTTATTTTTTGTTTTAAAACGTATTTCGTCTGTGGTCGATTTTTTTAGTTAACGTACGAAGTGCAAACATGTATAACAATGTTCGAAATGATTTTGAACTCATCTCCACAACTCTTCCCCCCCATCCCAGATCCGAGTTATAGAATACGCATGGCTTAGTATTATAAGATTATTTTTTGTAAAATATGAAACGTACTCACGACGACGCATTAGTATATAATATGCTATTATTAGGGCCCAGCCCAGATTTTAATGCCCTAAAAACCTTCGAAAAGTGCTCATCTACCAGGGTAGTCGCCAGCGGGAAATAATTTCCGTCACGTCGACTTGTAAACGGAACTCATCTCGTTCCTTTTGCTCTCTTTCTGTCTCTCTCGGTCTCTCACTCTCCAAAGCGTCTTTTTCTCCTATTCTTATCCCATCCTCCCTCCCTCCCCCGGGCTAAAGTTATTAATTTCAATTGTTGCTCGTGATTGCCGGTGACTGCTGCAATTACTCAAACGGTCGTGCGTGCGGGACAGGTGAATTCAATTAGGACCGTCGCTAGTTTAGACCGAATCACACGTCTTGTTATATATGTACAGTACAAAGCGGCGGCACACGCGTAGGTATGTATGTGTATAGAGAGTACTGCGCAAAGGCCATGACGTAAAGTAAAAACGGTCGTGTGAGAAAAATAAGGGTCGAAGGAGAAACCTCCTCACTCCCTCTGGTGACCGATTTTTCCCGGAAGAATTCATTAGACCGGAACGCGTGGAAGGTGCGCGCACTATGCAGTCATTCCGTACATCACATATAATTATATATATACGTTTAGGTATAACCTTGCCCGTTCGCGATGGCCAATCGATACGTTACGCGTCTAGCGCGCACGCAGGGTTGAACAGCGAATCGCCGAAGATATCCCTAAATTCTCAGTCTCCTGCACCGGGGTCGTTATTTAACACGACCCACTCTTCATCTTCTTGCTCCTCCTGTGCGGTGTCGACGATCCGCGTAGCAGAGACATGACGTGCCCGTTTCGGTTTTTCGACTTGCGACGATGACCGCAGATGCCGCGATGAGGACCGAACGGATTGCACGGGGCGGCGAACGCGAATAATAATAAAAAAAAAACATATTCGACAACAAGTTAGGTATGCGGAAAAAATGTATCTCGATGCATTATAGATTCTCAACACGTATCGTGGAAGTCGGGATGAGTTTGAGGGACGGTGTTCCCGAACCGACTGAAATACCGACGGGGATCGTTCATTTTTCACCTGATACAATATACCTACATCGAGACAACTCATCGTTTGCGCGGCCGGGAAAATATTTACTATAACAATATTATAACTCTGTTTTCGGTAAAACGTCAAAATATCCCGGTTAAAATTCATCGAACCGAAGTATTTCGTAACAAAATACCCCGATAATTAAAAATATCCTGCATAAATAATAATTTCTACTCTTAACTATAGTCTCAGTCTAACCCTTTAATCACCGAACCTGCTTCCAATTCACTTTCTGGAAATCCCTCCCACCAACTTAAGAGAAAATAGTGCCTAGATGATCTACTAGACCAGCATTTCTCAAACTGTGGGTCGCGACCCCCTGGGGTTTTTTTTTAAATTAGAAGTTTTTTAAATTATACAGATTGTAAGAAATTTATCTTTTTTTTAAATTGTATAGACCAGCGTACTCAAACTGTGTGTCCCGGTGGGTCATGAGTCAATTTTTGGGGGGTCGCGAGAAGTTTTTTAATTATATAGATTGTATGAAATTTATGTTTTTTAAATTGTAAAGACTCTAAAAGTCTAGACTATAAATAGAAGTATAAAGTAGTATAAGAATTATTACGACGGGTATTTTTAAAAAATTTTGTTAAATTTGTTTTTTTAAATTACTTTTTTGATTCTGTAAGTATAAAACTATGGGGGTCGCGATAGATTTTTGGAAGAAAATTTGGGTCGCCGTCCTAAAAAGATTGAGAACCACTGTACTAGACGATTAACGGCTTACTAATCATTTATAGTAAATATTTGCAAAAAATAAAAAAGTAAAAATAACAAAACATAATTTAACTTAACATTGGGTTTTATCGCTGGATGCCCTCGCTCCTCACATATTTCATTGTTGAGTTCTTTCTCTATGTATATAATGTATCTAATTTGCTTATTATACCTTTGAAGCATAGATTGTAAATATTCTCTTTAATAAAATGAAGAAAAGAATAATAATTTAAAACTATTTGAACACTACAAGTATGAAAGTTGTGATTAAAAGTACACGTAAAGCGTTTCGATGGTTTAAAACGAAAAACTCTAGCCATACCTGTGTACAAGACATTTTTTATAAAATCGTTTAAAGAATTGTATGCAAATACTGTTGAAGTTCGCCGTCGATGTTTTTTCCATTTCACTTGCTGTTCGTGGCGAAAAATACGGTCGAGTGGATTGAAAAATAGATATTCCTCGGACGTAGTGTTTGCACGCGAAGCAAAACCGTTTGAGCTCGTATACGCTTCGATATTCTTATATTTTTCTTTGAACCGCAGTACGTATTAATTTTAATGGTCCGCGATGGTGCATTTCCCGCGGCTGATAACGTGAAATCGGGTAGTGGTAGTTTTTTTGTTTTCAGATCACGAATCCGCAAATGTGCTACCGCCGGATAATAGATTAACGGTGATGCCGCACGTAATTCAATAGGCTATTGATATCAATTAACTGATCGAAACGAGGGCGAACACCGTGCGAATTCATCGTGTACGTACTTGAAATATTCTTCGCGTACCGGCGTATACCACCGTGACGGTTTAGAATTGTTAAATCCTGTCTAGCCTCTTGACATATCGCCAGACCGTCGTGCACGCGATAATTATACGCAGCAGAACAATAATAATAATAAAATCATTTTAAACCGAATGCTTAACGTGCAAGCCGATGCGTTGGTAGATCGTTGGTACTTATCCGTACAAATGTAAATCGCACGGAAAATTGAAATGGCTTTACTCCTACGAAAATCAATGACTGTTATGATCGATACAATTTTTAACGTAAAATATTGTACTGAACAAGCGCGCTTACCGTCATTAAGTTACGGCACATTAATTTCGCACAGCAAAGTCGCGTTACTCACCCAAACGGGTGAGGTGGAAAGATAATAGTGGAAAAAGACAAAACTCTTAGTTGCGCGTCGAGTTTCGAGCGGTATACGGTTACCGTGTTAAGGTTTTTTTTCGCACATGCCGTACTGTAGGTTATTAGAAAAATAAATATTCGCATCAAAATCGGTCGCAGCGTTTTGCCGACTCGTCGTTAAAAAAAACTTTATCAGATCGACGACGGTAACCGAAACGCAACGCCATAAATGATGTTTTTTTTTTTTTTTACATGTATTTATTAGCTTCTAGTTATAACTATTATAGCTGAGCAATTATATAACAATGAGCGTAATTAATATCGACCGTAAAATAATTTATAGTCTTAACAAAACAAAGAACGAAATTAATAACATGACATACAATTAATGGTTTGAACGTATAGTAAAAAATATGATCCACGTTTAAATATATATCTATATAGAACATTAACTTACAAAGTGTACAGAGAAAATTAATAGATAGATAATGTACAAACAAGTAAACATGTGGTATAGCGTTATTACATAACGAGAATAGATATTTTAATTGTTTATGATTGGAACTTGCTTAGTAATGAAGTAAGAAGGGAAAAGATGATTTTAAGATATTCGAGATTTCCGAGAAAAATATGGTTAATAATGTTTCAATACTTGAAGAAAGTTGAGAATAATTTTGACCGGAGGTCAATGAATGATGTTAATTTATATATTTATTGAATCGAATCAAAATACCTTGGCTCAACCTTAGAGATAAACGTCACGCACGGGCACCCCGTTTACATGGTACATCTTGTTTGGGAACTTTTATGCGGATCGCATATTTTCCGAGTAAAAGTAACTGGAAGATGAAATGATTTATTTATCAACACACGCGTGTACTACATAACGGGCGTAGAAATGATGTGTTTTGCTCCCAACTTCGCAGGTAGCTGATCGTACAGTGACGCGGCGCCGGAACGGAAATATTTTCGACCACGACTAATGACTAAAACACCGGCGTGCCCTATAAACGTAATTAAAATATAACCTTTTAAAATCCAACGGCTTCCGTTCCCGTTACGAGGAAAAAAATTACCGTAAATTGCACTTTTCACGTTCCGCCCCCTTGAATTATTTCGCGTTCGGTTTTTACCGACGTATTAATAATATATTATAACACGAGCTCTCGCGAGCAAAATTGGAATTATATAAGTTCTCGCGTACACCCGTCCGGTTATAAGGGTAGTGAGTATATAGTTTCTACTTTCTAACGACGGTCCTGACTCCTGAGTATATAAGTATATATACGTATACAGGTACCCGCCGACTCAAATTTCCGGTTGGACCTGCACAAGTATAGTAGTTCAAACACGTTTTTTCCCGGAACACGGATTTTAATGATTTATTTTTTTCGTGTACTTTTAAAAAATTGAAATTTTATTAAGACCTATCGTGCAATTATCGGTTTATTGCTGAATTGAATACACCTATAGCGAATTCTAACACTAAATGTATAAATAATTTTCATATAAACTGTACATAGGTATGTAGTCGACTATAAAATAATCCACGAGAAGCAGCTGATGATTTCGCGATCAATAATGTAAAACGAAACGTGCAACGATAATAATTTCATAAATACAAAACAACTTTGCCCTCGGAGATGATAAAATAAAACGTACCGATTGTCTGCGAATCGTTTGACCGTCTTGCAACATAATAAAACGTCTTACTGTACCAGTGATGGCGAGTAGTAAAAGAGTTGTATATTTGTCCTGGGCGGTTAACTTTTGAGACTGGTAAATTTGTAAAGGGTTGGTTTTTGTAACATCGGTTGCTTTCATTTGACGTGATTTCCATGATACGTGATCCCCGTATTATAAGAATATTTGTTCAAATTTAATTGATATTTATTGAAATAATTATGTATAATAATACTGTATTAGACTTAAAGATGAGCAAATGTTTTTTTCTCGCAACTTTTATAAACGTTATTTAGATTCACGACTAAAGCGGATGGAAATAAAGGAATTTACTGTCGGCGACCAAATCAAATATTTTCCGTTCTTTACCTTGGCCAGTACCTCAGACGGCCATCGTCCGTATACATTTTCACCCTTATATTATTTTTATCGGTTTTTTTTTTTTTATATTTCGTTTCCACACTGCCGGACTATACGTCTCGCTGTAAAGTATATAGCTCGTAATAATCGCGTGTACTCACCGATGAAATTAAAACCGCGCTGCGAGTGCAATATTATATCCTATAATAATGACACCGTAGACACGGGTGGTTATTTTTACGACAAAGTTTATCTACTATACCATATTATGTGTACTATAATCCCATAGTTTACGCTGTTAGATTAAGAAGAACGAAAAAGAAACCATCGAACCGTGGACATGTTTTTATGTTTTTTCTTGGGTTAATTAATGCTCATAGTAACCGTAATCCTGTTTTATTTAATGTATCATCTGCTCTGGGGTAAGGCGAAATCGGTAAAAAAAAAAAATCATCGAATGTACACATACTTTTTACCTATACCCGTAGTGAAAACGCATCCATGTTGAAATAACCAATAACGGTTAAACGTATATTTTTTTTCATCAGTTATTAAAATGATTCGAAATTTTTAAATTAAATCAATTTTCCATATTCAAAATTCACTACGGTAATTTAAACTTGCTTGTACGTTTTATGATCCGAGGTGAATAATAATAAAAAAATGTCTCTGCTATACTCCTTCCATAAAAAAAAACATGATACAGATAATAATAAATAATGTATTTCCTACAAAGTTCACATGATCCCGGCTAATAACAATGAATATAATGTAAAGATCACAATATCGCACCCAAACACATACAGTTTTAATATAACAATTAACAGTAGTAGATAAACTATGGTAATTATAATTAGTTAATCAACTACACACTAGTGGATATAAAATAATGTATATTGCAGTTGAATGTTATCACTCAGTCTACCTCACGTTATTGTACATAATAGTGGCAATAACGCTTTATGAATGAACCTATCGTACGTTCGTATTTCATATTTCGATTTTATGATAAATTACAGTGATAATATTGGGTTTTTAAATTTTTTTATTTTCCTAGCCAAAAAACATTGTTGAAAACATCGTTATTGTGACATCTGGATTAAAATCTTTATATTCTCACATCAAACGGGGGTAATCCATGGTTTTAGTGAACAGAAAGTATTTTTCAACAACCGCGACGTCAAACTTCGGCATACATATTATAGAATTTATTCAGTGGCTCCTAATAACTAGTATGAAGTTGCACGGACCCCAGGCCATATAACTCAGAATGGACCGGGGACCCTTATTTTGTATGGGCGTTTGAAGAAAAAAATTTCTTTTAATGATTGTATTAAATACAATCATTAAAAGAAATTTTAAATGGAAATAACAACGGAAATAACATTTAATGCACACCCCTCGTTGTTATTTCCATTGACGAGAAGAGTGAAACGTGTATATTTTTTGTTCATAATCTCGTCCAAGTTTGGCGGTTCTCTTGATTATTCGCACTGAACGTAATCGCGGACACCCTTACATCGAACCGCGGACCACCTCTCACGAACCACATACATCGATGGTTTAATGCGGTGTAATGTGATAAAAACCGAAGGATACTTTCGTTGTTGCGCAGGTCGTTGGTCAGGAGACCGAAAATGATAGATGCCGTGGTGAATACTCGTATACCATTTTCGGGAAGTGAAATTTTGATCGAATTAGCGAATAATTTATTCACGGCGTACGATATGTATGTATATAGCGAGCAACGTGGCGTATAACCAAGTTTGCAGGCCACCACACCATCAAGTATTTGAACTTATTGAAAGACGGCGGCGTATCACCGCAGACGGGGCTGCAGGGTCGCTCTCAGGGATTTGATATAATAATATGGTTGGCTGGCTCATTAAAACTTAACGGACCTATCGCCTTGGTCTGCTAGCCACTGTTTGACGTTTCAGTCAAATATTTAATGATCAACTCTATTCCACATCATCATCGTATAACAGATGTGCAACGGCAACTTATAGTGATATAACCCTTAATGGACAAAAAAAGGGCTGTTGGGTTCAAAACGCGATCTCGGTTGAAGTCTTTTGCAATTTTTTCTCCCTACTTCTCGATTACTCGGAAAACTGACGATAAGATACAATAATGACCCAGTTTAAAGTGTCAATTAGACACTGTTTCCTACTAGAAACCGTCCATGATCGTGATGATCGGTACAATACTTCTGGAGTCCAAATCGTTTTGTAGTGAAAAATTACTTTATTCTTTCATACTTTCTTCGGTCATGTACACAACATGTACAACAGCATCACGTCCGGCTACATTACGTTGGTCGAGTTTAAACTCGCCGCAAATCAAATGGAATGATATAGAATTAATCTACTAATTACGTAAATTTGGTTATAATTTGTATTAAAGAAAATCCGTATTTATTTAATTCATGAGATTCCGATCAATTTCATAGTATTGAATATTTCCGGTTTTCTTTTAACAGCAAAAAGCCTACCCTAAAAACAATCTTGTACAATATGACCAAACTATAAACGCGTTTATAAAATCAATCACATAGTATAAGTAAACGCTACAGTGTTGGTCAACTGAATTTAGTTGAATATCGATGTTTTAATACGTATAGTTTAAAACAACGATTTTGGATGGTAAATAATTAACTAGTCATATTATATATTCATCGGGTGATATTTTGGCCCTATTCACAAATAAACACAGTATTACGTTATGAAAAATAGGTATATTATATAAGAAAAGTAAAGGAAAATAAATTGCCAACTCGGCCGAAAAATCTTAAAATTAAAAATAAAGGTTTTGCCAAAAGATGGTATACAAAGAGAAAAAAAACATACATAAATTATAACAATAAAAAACTGATCCAAGACCTAACATTAGCAGCAGCCGTTGTAGGCCGCATGGACCGCGCTAAGAAGCCGTTCGCGGCGGCAGCGACGACTCTTACAATAAGGACGACGACAAGGGCCGTGCTTCTTCTTTGCCTGCAGTGGTGCAGCGATGGCCTTTGGGGGTGTGGAGATGGCAGGTGGGGGTGCAGCAATCGCCTGCAGAGATCCGGCAAGTGGGGCCAAAATTTTCCCGGGTCTGGCGATTTTCTGCCTGATCCAGTCGGGCAGTGCGACATGAAACGGCCAACAATCCACCGAAACCGACAGCAGCAGGCGACTGCTGAACGGTAGCCCGGGTAGGGCGCAGGTCCGCGTAAGGGTGGTCGTCACGCCAAAGGCCCTAGGGCGAAAGCGGCAATTGGAAAATTGACCGACAACAAGTTTACCGACGTCGCCGTCGGATTCGTTCGCCTTGAAGACTGGCATATTGGCCTCGTCCTCAGGCGAAAAGAGAAGGGTCCTTGGCAGACGACGTTTCTGCCACGAGATGAGGTGCTGCATTGGGACCGGCCCCAATCTCCGCGAAAGGTACCTTAAGAGGCACGACCTTGCGATTAGCGGCTTCAGAAGCTGGTACCCATCCTGCGACCACGTTCCCCGCTGGACCGGCGGCGAAAGCTGACCGCTCGGTTCCGGCGCATCACCCTCAGCGATCCTGCGAACTGGGAGAGGGCTGTTCCAAGAAATGGGGTACGACGTGAACACCCAGTCAGTCGAATTCTCTTGAAGGATAGACTCGTCAACCTTCTTCTCTACCTCGCTGTCTTTTATATCGTCACTCTCGACGTCCTCGTATTCTAGCCCGCAACGCCTATGCCAGACCTTCATGCATTCTGTGAAAAAAAAAATACAAATAAAATGACGTTTACTTTCAACATTTATGGTATCGTAAGTGACTTTGAGCGTGAGTGCGGTAACCACCCCTATATCTAGGTATATACTTACTGGTGCAACCCACAGCTTTAGACCAAGGCCATCTATACCGTTTACATTTTTGACAATTATGGCCAAACATCTTTGTGTTGACCAGTACATGTTCACAAGGAGGGGTCCTAAAAAACGAAAACACGAAAGGGTGTAAGATTTAACAATTATCAAAGCACTTTTCAATCATAAGCACAATAACATACTAAACTAAATACTTACAAATCGATACTGTAAGAAACAGCCATGGTTGTTTTACAGAAACAATTTTCAATGATGAAATAATTATTATTTTAAGGATATGCGACTGCGTTGGGCAACTAACAAAACAAAAGTGAACGATCGAACTAGATTATCAAAACGGCAAATCCGTTAAAACCGAAAATTTAGAGATTGTTTATATCAACAAAATATTTATAGTGGCCAAGGTACAATGATATTATTTTTGTTTAATTTATTCAGAGAATAATAATCATTTACGATTTTCATCTTACTATATTCATATGCAGGAATAATAAAAACGCGTCGGTTTTTATGAAAAACGAACCGCTTTCGTATTTTTTCAATTTTATCAGAATCAACAGTGTGATATAGTTTACAAAAATGATCTGTTTATATCACCAAGTCACTATGGAACTTTCGGAATACTTTTCCGGCTCCGCGAGATCGTTTGAAAAAGGGAAAAAAACAATTACTTTTTCCTTTTGCCCATACTCTAAAATTAAAATGTTCGATCAGTGCGGGCGCATTTAGCTGCGGCCGGTTATCAGAAAACAAAAAAAATTTTCGAAACCCTTCCCTACAATAAGCCGTCGTATACATCGTCACCTCTTGTCCGTATGCTCTTAGCGTCATAGCAATATGAGTTGGGATGTGAATGAGACTAAACTATTAAGTTTAACGATTACACACAATATGTTAAACGCTGGATCAGAAATTCGTCGACGAAGAAGACATGATTGAGTATAATAACGTTTTGTGACAAAACAATCCGAGCGCTAAAAGTAAGATTCCGATGTATAATATGCGTATAGCACCATTATAGAAAGATTTACGTTTGATGAAATTATTGTTGTACGAATCGGTAAAACAGAATTGGCGAAAGAAAATAATGTATAAACGGGCATTTGCACTTTAACAAAATATATTTTTAAAACAAATACAGACTATAATAACAACAATATATAAGAAAATAAATCTATTTCATAAAATAAATTTCTCATCCACCATTGGTCGCAATATTTTTAATTCCACCGTGGAATTTTCTCCTTTTCTCAGGTTTCAGCCTGTTCCTCTCGGTTCTCTTTGTATATTTCAGTTGCCTTTACGATTTTTACCCATCCTGTTTTTCTAATTCGTTCGGATGAAAATCCAAGATGTCCGACCATTTAGAATCACAGCAATCGCAGCGTTCAATACCTGGATCCCTCGCGCCACCGGAACGTTTTGCGACCGTGTGACTTCACCGTTCGCCTTTCCGGCTTACCTTAACTGATACTTTATCCAATACTCAAGTATTACAATGCGCTTCCGAACATTTTAAGAGTACAAATTTTCTCATGTGAAACAGCTCGACTGGTAGGTAGGTCAGTATTTTCTTTATTGTAGTAGAAATAGATTATAGTTTTTGTCAATACAGTTTGCAGGTTACGTAATGAAACAATTCAATGTCATTGATGGTAATCATATTTTTTAAAAACACCAACTGATATATAAATAAAAGTAACTATCTCATTTTGAATTTCATTATTCTACTATGTTATACATATAACATATGCCTTTAAGTTACATATGTTAAATATTTATTTTCATTTTTTACTGTAGGTTAGTGATCTGACAAGTATTCGAACATTACTGCAATAGTATTTTATCTAAATGCCTCATTATCAATACATTATTATGATTTATTTTCACAATTGAACTAGAAGAGTCTTATAGTTTATGGTGACCGGAAAGGATAAATATTATGATATTACACTTATTGAAAACCAAAGTAAGTTTTGAAATTATGAAAATACATTTATTTTGATTTATTTTTATTTATTACATAAATCTTCTCAATTTTGTAGTAATTAAATATTTACCGGATTCTTGAGCATTTTAGTAAAAAACAGGAGATTTTGCGAACTTTATATCAATGGTTTATCGTTATCCGTCATGTATTGAATTTAATATAATTAATGCGTGCGAATTTATGTTTGGTTAACATTTTTTTTTTAACTACGAACCGATGCAGTGTAGACTGTAAGGTATCCGTTGACGATCTATAACTCTTTTTTATGGCGTACATTAATAAATTTGGTTCTGTGTTTTTTCCCGTCAATCGGCCATTTCCAATGACATTAAAATGTAATGTATATGAACGGTTTTAGCGGAGACGTTATGGCGAAAAACCGTATACAGTCTAGAACACTACACCACGGTATGTAGAACAGTATATACGCCTATATACTATATAGAAACTATACTATAATAGGTATTTCATTTAGGGTATTTTATTATGATTATAATAATATTCAATGTGCGAGATCAACGACATATCGCTGCGGGTGTTCATCGAAAAATATAGAATCCGAGTCTTTTCGAAATCGTCGGCGTGAAACTTCAAAGCAATCATTGTGAAATTTGGTGACGGAGGGTTTTTGATGCGTACCCCAGCCACCGTTTAAAATGTATTGAATATATTGCGTTTTACCCAAATTGCAAAAATGCCGAGCGTCCTGAGACGAATTAAACCTATACGTATATGCCGAAAAGGTCGCCAGGATCCCACCCGTTGTCGAAGTGCGAATCCGGAGCAAAAGTGGGGATTTATTCTTAAAACCAGGGGAATTACTAAAAAGAAAGAAAAATATTTTTATTACGTTTTAGATGTTTATTGTAAAATACGCTGATATGAACAAAATAAAAAATCACGAAAACTTGCACAGGACTAATTACCAAAAGACAACATAAAACATATTATATGCATATGTATTCTCCGAGAAGGGTTTTTGACCAATCAGCCGTAGACGAATAAATATTTCACGTTCATTACCGGCCGAGGATTACCTTTTTAGTTAAATTGTTACTATGCTAATATATTTAAATTAAATATACTTTTAATTTTTTAAATTTTAAATTTTATTAATATTTTATATATTTAAATTATTTAAATATATTTAATATAATTGTTACAATATACGTTACTTCGTATGTGGACGAATTCCACACACGCGTTATCCACCGGGATGTTTTAAATACGGTTTAAGTAGTGGGCAGGGTGTTTGTCTCTACTCCACGGCTGGTCTTGGTGTCATCGTTAGTTAAAATAATAGTTTTAGTACAAAATGAAAAAAAAACAACAATTAATAAACATAAGCTTGCCTGAGGAGAGAAGATCTGTTGAAGACTACGGTGAACAGCGAGAGAGACTCTAGGTATCAGTTTGGTTTTTTTGTCGACTCGACGGTGACAACAATTATAAAAACCGGTGTTGAGAATACAAGTGTACGGTATTTCATTTCAATGGCAAAAGGTCGTGGTCAAGATATTTAAATTCATAATAATGTACATATTGTTTTATTGCAGTTTGCTGCAGGTCTAGCGTGTCGTCATACGCGCAATTTTCTGATGCAATACAGTCTTAATAATTAAAACATATCATAAACAGGATCACCTGGTAATGGTATCGAACCAGATAACGAGTATGGCCTTGAACGTGTGTCACTTGAATTTCAACACCCCCGCCTTCAGGTTATTTCGATCTAGATCCACCCTTGAGTGTCATCCGTTTGCGCATATCGTGGCAGTGAACATCATCGCCTACGCTATGTTCGTACATTCGTCACAAGATTGATGTATTTGGTTTAGTTGCATTATATTGTACACTTTGTTTTCACATTGTTAACATAAGGCCGTAGAGTTTTGCGTGAAGGCGGAATCAAGTATCGCTGAAAATATCAAAATGTTATTGTATAAGTATATAGTTGTATATATTTATACGTACTAAATTTTACGCTACCACGTATAACGCACATATACCGCGTGTAGGTACCTAACTGCTAATCTTATACTCGAAATTAACATAATTCAGATGTCTCAACTCGAAAGCGTTTTTCCCCCTCCCCCTGTTCTACTATTTTTATTTTACATAATATACTATCAAAATACACCATATATTATAAAAGTTTCAAAACCGTTTTCTCTCGTGATCTATTCATTTCCGCCGACCGTTATTGAAAAACACCACATAAATCATAAGATTTTTTTTAATGTGTTTTCTTTTAGAAATTCTGTTTTCCCGACTCGTACAACAATTATATCATCGAACGTAAATATTTCTACGAAGGTGCCGTATGCAATTTATGATATATTCGAGTCTTATTTTTAGCGAAATTTTTAACCATAATAGTTAAGTCTCATACACAGCTCAAATCATATTGCGATGACGCTGATAGCGTAAGGACATGAGGTAACAAAGAAATTAGATGGCTATCGAACTGACGTTGAAGATTTCCTTTGTACGTTGTTGCTAGCGACACTGTGCTATACATACCGGCAAAAACATGACCATATTTGAGAGTATTTCCGTGAACCGGAAAAAATAAGGACATCTTTGTACCAATTTTAGTCACAATGTCCCTCATTGAACGCTACAAGAAGCTTATAATTTAAATATAAATATATTTTATAAATGGACGCTTATTCGCCTAACACTAATTTTAATGTGGTCCGTAAAGTCCTTTGAATAGGTGTTGGAAGACCGAGTTTGGGAACCACTGCTCTACATAAACATATGTATATTATATTATATTATATTATATATATTATAAAGGGTATAAATTGTATTGCAGTAAAAATGTACCTTAATGTTATATACATTCTTAGGGTGCCTACAATGACATCTCGTCCGACTAAATTACGTCGGTTGAGTTTAACTTTAACCTCACCGCAAATCAAATGGAACGATATAGAATTCATCTACTAATTACGTAAATTTGGTTATATTTTGTATTAAAGAAAATCGATATTTACATAACTCATGAGATTCCGATCAATTTTATAGTATTGAAAATTTCCGATTTTCTTTTAACAGTAAAAAGCCTACCCTAATAACAATCTTGTACAATATGACCAAACTATACAGGCGTTTATAAAATCCATCGCATAGTATAAGTACACGCTACAGTGTTGGTCAGCTGAATTTAGTTTTAAGTTGAATATCGGTGTTGTAAATAGGGTTGACACCATTGAAAGATTGCCGACCCGCAGACAGGCCGATGAGCAAAAGCAGAAAAATAAGTAAAGTCGTCGGCAAAAGACATATAGTGCCTGTGCCCCTATGCAAACGGCTTAGTTTACAAGGTGAAAACTGAAAAGGTAGATAATGAAAATTTGATATACAAAAAATTTTAATAAAATCTCATATCTTATTGTTAAAAAATGCTAAATATAATTTTTATTCAAATTTGAAAACAAACTTTATATTTTTCGATGCACATTTCAATAATCTTTCTTAATCGGGATTTTTCAAATAGTGCAACAATTGTTGACAAGTCATTTTCTAATTTAATTTAACACAGAGTTCTGATTTCAACATTTCCACTGACAGACGATTTCGTTCACAAACTTTCCATCAGCGAAAAGACGCGTTGAACAATAGCGTACACTTATTTTATGACAACCCGGAGAATAATTCACTGAACCCGTAGCCCTAATGTTTTTATGTAAAATCGGATTATCCGGGTGAAACCCGGAGAGGTGGCAACCCTAGTTGTAAAACGTATTGTTTAAAACAACAATTTTCGATTCTAAATAATTAATTACTCATATAATGTATTATTCAGGTGATATTTTGGTCCTTTTCACAAATAAACACAACATCACGTAATGAAAACTTGATTTATTTTATAAGGAACAAAGACGAAAAAATATTGCCAACTGGGCCAAGAAAACTTAAAATTAATAAACATAGGTTTTGCCAAAAGTGGCTTTACAAAAAGAAAAAAAAAACATGCACAAATTATAATAACAAAAAACTAATTCACGACGGACATTAGCAGCAGCCGTTGTAGGCCGCATGGACCGCGCTAAGGAGCCGGTCGCGGCGACAGCGACGACTCTTGCAATACGGACGACGACAAGGGCCGTGCTTCGGCTTCGCATTCAGAGGTGGAACAATGGCCTTCGGGGGTGCGGAAATGGTCTGCGGGGGTGCAGCAATCGCCAGCAGAGGTTCGGTAAATGGGGCCAAAATTGTCCCGGGTCTGGCGATTTTCTGCCTAATCCAGTCGGGTAGTGCGACAGGTAGAAGCCGACCACCCATCGAAATCGACCGCAGCAGCTGATCGCTGAAAGCCAAGGCGCGGGTACACGTAAGGGTGGTTTTCGTGTGAACGGCCTTCTGGTGGAAGTGGCAATCGGAAAATCGTCCGGCAACAAGGTTACTGACGTTGCAGACGGAATCATCCGCCTTGAAGACTGGCGTATTGGCCTCGTCCCCAGGCGAAAAGATAATGGTCCTTGTCAGACGAAGTTTCGGCCACGCGATGGAGTGCTGTAATGGAACCGGGCCCGATCTCCTCGAAAGGTACCTTAAGAGGCACGACCTTGCAGTTACCGGATTCAGAAGCTGGTCTTCGTCCTGCGCCCGCGTTACCCAGGAGACCGGCGGCGAAAGCTGGCCGCTCGGTTCTGGCGCATCACCCGCAGAGGTCCTTCGATCTGGGAGAGAGTCGCCCCAAGATCTGGGGTTAGATGTGTACACCCAGCCATTCAAATTCTCTTGAGGGACAAAATCGTCGACATCCTTGTCTACCTCGATGTATTTTTTATCGTCGGTCTCGACGTCCTCGTATTCTGGCGCGCAACGACTATGCCAGACCTTCATGCATTCTGTGAAAAAAAAAATACAAATAAAATGACGTTTACGGTCAAAAATTATGGTTTCGAAAGTGACTATGAGGGTGCGTGTGGTAACCACCCCTATATCTAGGTATATACTTACTGATGCAACCCACAGCTTTAGACCAAGGCCATCTATACCGTTTACATTTTTGACAATTATGGCCAAACATCTTTGTGTTGACCAGTACATGTTCACATGGAGGCGTACTAAAAAACGAAAACACGAAAGGGTGTAAGATTTAACAGTTATCAAAGCACTTTTCAATAATTTGCACTTTAACATACTAAATTCAATACTTACAAATCGATGTCGTAAGAAACAGCCATGGTTGTTTTACAGACACAATTTTCAATGATGAAATAATAATTTTAAGGATATACGACTGCGTTGGGCAAAATACAAAACAAAAGTGAACGATCGAACTAGATTATCAAAACGGTAAAACCGTTGCAGCCGAAAATGTTGAGATTGTTTATATCAACAAAATACTGATTGTGGCCAAGTCGCAATGTTATTATTTTTGTTTAATTTATTCAGAGAATAATAATCATTTACGATTTTCTTCTTACTATATTCATATGCAGGAATAATAAAGACGCGTCGATTTTTATGAAAAACGAACCGCTTTAGTAATTTTTAAATTTTATCAGAATCAACAGTGTGATATAGTTTACAAAAATGATCTGTTTATATAACCAAGTCAGTATGCAACTTTCGGAATACTTTTCGGTCTCAGTGAGATCGTTCTTTAAAAAAGAGAATAAAAAAAATTACTTTTTCCTTTTGCCTATTTTCGAAACCCGTCCCTACAATAAGCCGTCGTATACATCGTCACCTCTTGTCCGTATTCTCTTAGCGTCATAGCAATATGAGTTGGGATGTGAATGAGACTAAACTATTAAGGTTAACGATTACACACAATATGTTAAACGCTGGATCAGAAATTCGTCGACGAAGATGACATGATTGAGTATAATAACGTTTTGTGACAAAACAATCCGAGCGCTAAAAGTAAGATTCCGATGTATAATATGCGTACAATATATAAAAAAATAAATTTATTATCTAAAATAATTTACTCATCTACCATTGGTCGCAATATTTTTAATTCCACCGTGGAAATTTCTCCTTTTCTCAGGTTCCGGCCCGTTCCTCTCGGTTCTCTTTGTATATTTCAGCTGTCATTACGATTTTTACCCATTCAGTTTTTCCGATTTCATCGGATGAAAATCCAAGATGTCCGACTATTAAGAACCATAGCAATCGCAGCGTTCAATACCTGAATCCCTCGCGCAACCGTGATGTTTTGTGACCTTGTGATTTCACCGATCGCCTTTCCGGCTTACCTTAACTGATACTTTATCCGATACTCAAGTATTACAATGCGCCTCCGAACATTTTAAGAGCACAAATTTTCTCATATGAAACAACTCAACGCGACGAATAGGTAGTAGGTAAGTATTTTCTTTATTGTAGTAGAAATAGATTATAGTTTTTGTCAATACAGTTTACAGGTTACGTAATGAAACAATTCAATGTCATTGATGGTAATCATATTTTTTAATAACACCAACTGATATATAAATAAAAGTAACTATCACATTTTGAATTTCATTATTCTACTATGTTATACATATAACATATGCCTTTAAGTTACATATGTTAAATATTTATTTTCATTTTTTACAAAATGTTAGTGATCTGACAAGTATTCGAACATTACTGCAATAGTATTTTATCTAAATCCCTCATTATCAATTTTCTATGTTATACATATGTTTTTAAGTAACCTATGTTAAATATTTATTTTCATTTATTACAGTTGGTTAGTGATCTGACAAGTATTCGAAAATTACTGCAATAGTATTTTATCTAAATCCCTCATTATCAATACATTATTTTGATTTATTTTACCAATTGAACTAGAAGAGTCATATAGTTTATGATGACCGGAAATGATAAATATTATGATATTACACTTATTGAAAACCAAAGTAAGTTTTGAAATTATGAAAATACATTTATTTTGATTTATTTTTATTTATTACATACATCTTCTTGATTTTGTAGTAATTAAATATTTACCGGATTCTTGAGCATTTTAGTAAAAAACAGGAGATTTTGCGAACTTTATATCAAAGGTTTATCGTTATCCGTTATGTATTGAATTTAATATAATTAATGCGTGCGAATTTATGTTTGGATAACATTTTTTTTTAACTACGAACCGATGCAGTGTAGACTAAAAGGTATCCGTTGACGATCAATTACTCTTTTGTATCGCGTACATTAATAAATTTGGTTCTTTTTTTTCCCCGACAATCGGCCATATTCTATGGCGTTAAAATGTAATGTATATGAACGGTTTAAGCGGAGACGTTATGGCGAAAAACCGTATACAGTCTAGAACACTACACCACGGTATGTAGAACAGTATATACGCCTATATACTATATAGAAACTATACTATAATAGGTATTTCATTTAGGGTATTTGATTATGATTATAATAATATTCGATGTGCGAGACCAACGACATATCGCTGCGGGTGTTCACCGAATAATATTGAATCGGAGCTTTTCGAAATCGCCAGCGTGAAACTTCAAAGCAATCATTGTGAAATTTGGTGACGGAGGGTTTTTGATGCGTACCCTTGCCACTGTTTAAAAAACGTTTAAAATGCATTGAATATATTGCGTTTTACCCGAATTGCAAAAATGCCGAGCGTCGTGTGACGAATCAAACCTATACGTACATGCCGAAAAGGTCGCTAGAATCGCACCCGTTGTCGAAGTGCGAGTCCGGAGCAAAAGTGGGGATTTATTCTTAAAACCAGGGGAATTACTAAAAATAAAGGACAAGATTTTTATTACGTTTCAGAAGTTTATAGTAAAAAACTCTGACAGTAACAAAATATAAAAAACACGAAAACTTGCACCGAATGGACTAATTACCAAAAGACAAAATAAAATATATTATATACATATATTTTTGACAGAGAAGGGTTTTTGATATCTCCGCCGTAGACGAAAAAATATTTAATTTTCATTACCGGCCTAGGAGTACCTATTTAATTAAATTGTTACTATGCTAATATATTTAAATTAAATATACTTTTAATTTTTTAAATTTTAAATTTTATTAATATTTTAATATATTTAAATTATTTAAATATATTTAATATAATTGTTACTATATACGTTAACTCGTATGTGGACGAATTCCACACACGCGTTATCCACTGCGATGTTGTAAATACGGTTTAAGTAGTGGGCAGGGTGTTTGTCTCTACTCCACGGCTAGTATTGGCGACATCGTTAATTAAAATAATAGTTTTATTACAAAATGAAAAATAATCAACAATTAATAAACATAGGCTTGCCTGAGGAGAGAAGATCTGTTGAAGACTACGGTGAACAGCGAGAGTGACTCTAGGTATCAGTTTTGTTTTTTTGTCGACTCGACGGTGACAACAATTATAAAAACCGGTGTTGAGTATACAAGTGTACGGTATTTAATTTCAATGGCAAAAGGTCGTGGTCAAGATATTTAAATTCATAATAATTTACAATGTACATATTATTTTATTGCAGTTTGCTGCAGGTCTAGCGTGTCGTCATACGCGCCATTTTCTGATGCAATACAATCTTAATAATTAAAACATATAAGTCTGGATAACCTGGTGATGGTATCGAACCAGATAACTAGTATGGCCTTGAATGTGTGTCTCTTGAATTTCAACACTCCCGCCAACAGGTTATTCCAATCTGGATCCACCCTTGAGTGTCATCCGTTTGCGCATCTCGTAGCAGTGAACATCATCGCATTTAACAATATCGCATAACATTCGTCACAAGATTGATGTATTTGGTTTAGTTGCATTATATTGTACACTTTGTTTTCACATTGTTAACATAAAGCCGTAGATATTTGCGTGAAGACGGGATCACGTATCGATTAAAATATCAAAATGTTATTGTATAAGTATATATTTGTACGTACTAAAATATATGCGACCACGTATACCGCTCATATACCGCGTGTAGGCACCTAACTGCTAATCGTATACTCGAAATTAACAATATTCGGATGTCTGAACTCTGAAGCATTATATACATATAATGCATATATAGCATACTATCATAATACACCATATATTGTAAAAGTTCCAAGACCGTTTTCTCTCGTGATCAATTCATTTCCGCCGTCTGTTATTGAAAAACACCACATCATCATAAGATTTTTTTAATGTGTTTTCTTTTACCAATTCTGTTTTCCCCACTCGTACAACAATTATATCATCAAACGTAATTCTTTCTACGACGGTGCCGTATGCATATCATGATATATCGGTGTCTTACTTTTAGCGTAATTGTTAACCATAATAGTTAAGTCTTATATACAGGTCTACTCATATTGCTATGACGCTGATAGCATAAGGACAAGAGGCAACGAAAAAATTAGATGGCTATCGAACTGACGTCGAAAATGTCCTTTGTACGTTGTTTCTTGCGACACTGTTTATACAGACCGGCAATTACATGACCATAATTGACAGTATTTCCGTGAACCGGAAAAAATAAGGACTTTTTTGTACCAATTTTAGTCACAATGTCCCTCAGTGAACGCCACAAGAAGCTTATAATTTAAATATTAATATATTTTATAAATGGACCTTTATTCGCCTAACACTAGTTTAAATGTGGGCCGTGGAGTCCTTTGAATAGGTGTTGGAAGACCGAGTTTGGGAACCACTGCTCTACATAAACATATGTATATTATATTATATAGCGTATAAATCGTATTGCAGTAAAAATGTATTTTAATGTTTCATACTTTAATTAATAAGATCAAATGGAACGATATAGAATTCATCTACTAATTACGTAAATTTAGTTATACTTTGTATTAAAGAAAATCGGTATTTATATAACTCATGAGATTCCGAACAATTTTATAGTATTGAAAATTTCCGATTTTCTTTTAACAGTAAAAAGCCTACCCTAATAACAATCTTGTACAATATGACCAATATATAGAGGCGTTTATAAAATCAATCGCATAATATAAGTACACATTACAGTGTTGGTCAGTTGAATTTAGTTTTAAGTTCAATATCAGTGTTGTAAAACGTATTGTTTAAAACAACAATTTTTGATACTAAATAATTAATTACTCATATAATGTATTATTCAGGTGGTGATATTTGGTCCTTTTCACAAATAAACACAACATCACGTAATGAAAACTGGATTTATTTTATAAGGAACAAAGCGAAAAAAAAATTGCCAACTGGGCCGAAAAAACTTAAAAAAAAAAAAACTTAAGATTAAAAACATAGGTTTTGCCAAAGGTGGCTTTACAAATAGAAAAAAAAACATGGACAAATTATTATAACAAAAAACTAATTCACGACGCGACATTAGCAGCAGCCGTTGTATGCCGCATGGACCGCGCTAAGGAGTCGTTCGCGGCGACAGCGACGACTCTTGCAATATGGACGACGACAAGGGCCGTGCTTCGGCTTCGCCTTCAGCGGTGGAACAATGGCCTTCGGGGGTACGGAAATAGCCTGCGGGGGTGCAGCAATCGCCAGCAGAGGTTCGGCAAATGAGGCCAAAATTGTCCCGGGTCTGGCGATTTTCTGCCTGATCCAGTCGGGCAGTGCGACAGGTAGAAGCCGACCACCCACTGAAATCGATCGCAGCAGGTGACTGCTGAAAGCCAAGGCGCGGGTACACGTAAGGGTGGTTGTCGTGTGAACTGCCTTCTGGTGGATGTGGGAACCGGAAAATCGTCCTGCAACAAGGTTACTGACGTGGGAGACGGAATCATCCGCCTTGAAGACTGGCGTATTGGCCTCGTCTTCAAGCGAATAGATAATGGTCCTTGTGAGACGTAGTTTCGGCCACGCGACGGAGTGCTGTAATGGAACCGAGCCCGATCTCCTCGAAAGGTACCTTAAGAGGCACGACCTTGCAGTTACCGGATTCAGAAGCTGGTCTTCGTCCTGCGCCCGAGATACCCAGGAGACCGGCGGCGAAAGCTGGCCGCTCGTTTCTGGCGCATCACCCGCAGAGGTCCTGCGATCCGGGAGAGGGTAACATCTGGGGTTAGACGTGTACACCCAGTCATTCAAATTTTCTTGAGGTACAAAATCGTCGACCTCCTTGTCTACCTCGATGTATTTTTTATCTTCGCTCTCGACATCCTCGTATTCTGGCGCGCAACGCCAATGCCAGACTTTCATGCATTCTGTGAAAAAAAAAAATACAAATTAAATGACGTTTACGGTCAAAAATTATGGTTTCGAAAGTGACTATGAGGGTGCGTGTGGTAACCGCGACTATAAGTATATAAAGTATATACTTACTGATGCAACCCATGGCTTTAGACCAAAGCCATTTATAGTGTTTACATTTTTGACATTTATGGCCAATCATCTTCGTTTTGACTAGGACATGTGCACAAGAACGCGTCCTAAATACAAAAACAAGGGTGTTAGATTTAACAGGTATCATGCAAACTAAGGAATATACCTCATCACGATAATGGTGTACAGATTTAACTAATGCACACGGTAGAGAAATACAAATTACAGTAAACGCAATGCAATGGACCTCTCTAATTTAAAAGTCAAAAAAATTAAGTCTTTTTTGTCAAAATTTCGAAATAAATAATATTTAAAGAAACGAATCGATTTAATGAGCCTAAATAGGTTTTGATTGCAGTGGTTTTTTTAATGAATCCCTTATACATTGTATATAAAAAAACCATCATTATCGCATCTCACATTTATTGCAATTTTATCGTTATATCAATCGTCATTTATATATTATAAGTACGAGCTGTGTACCTATCGGTACAAATTCAGAAAATTCAATTTTTAATAACTTTTTTTTTAAATCGGTTATAGAACATAGAAAAAATTATCAAAAATTAAATATATTTTTCGAGCTTTTCCTTGCTTCCCCACAATATTCAGACCCGTATTTTCTGAATGGAAATTTCGTCTAGACGGTACTTTGAGGAAGTATATTTTTGAATCTCTAAACAGTATTCCGAATAATTGGGAAAAAAACAGGTAAAATTGCAAAATAATTTAAATCACATCGAGAATTGAACCCTGTACCATCTAAAATTTTTTCGTTTCGCACTTTATCCACTTATTTATTTTTCATGGTTACAACATTTTTTCTAAGATTTTCATTATTAGAATGAAATTATATTTGTTATACCTACTTTATTGTTTTACACTGTCGTGTCGTTCATGTTGTAGTGGACAATATGACTATTATTATAGGTATAAAATCTATCTTATAAAGAAATGATCAAACAATTATAAGGGTTATAAAAATTATAAAATAATATATCATTCTAATATAAGATTATAATATAATAGTATGAACATTTTGAATTTAACAAATTTATCAAAGTGATAAATTATATTTGTAAAATAAATGCAGAGAAACTGTCTAAGTCTCAGAGTTGAAAATTAGACATTTAAGACCGGCATCCGTAACATTTAGAGTTTTGTCTTAGAAAAATGTAAGACAAGTTTTGTTACTGCATTCATATTTTACAAAAAGTAATTTCTGATCATTAGCGCAATAACATAGTAAATTAAATACTTACAAATTGATACCGTAGGACACAGCCATGGTTATTTTACAAAAGTAATTTTTAATTAATAAATAAAAAGATGAAGAATATATACGTATGACTGCTTCGGGCAACTACAAAAACAAAAGTGAACGATCGAACTAGATTATCAATACGGTAAATCCGTTGCAGCCGAAAATTTTGAGATTGTTTATATCAACAATATATTGATTTCGGCCAAGGCACTAAGATATTATTTTGTTTAATTTATTCAGAAAATAATTAATCATTCACGATTTTCATCTGCCAATAATTCATATGCAGGAATAATAAAGAGGCGTCGGTTTTTATGAGAAACGAACTGATTTCTTATATGCAATATAGTTGTGCTGTATATGGGACTAAACGATTATGGTTAACAATTACACCCCATTATGTTCATTTTTACATATAATTTTTAGCGATTGTTTGGAAATGATCTTAACGCTTTGACTTTGGTGAGAGGAAAACGTTTTTTGAAAACATGGCAAGTGAAATATTTTTTGGTGATTTACTGAATTATGAACTTAAATGTATTGATTTTGAATTATTTTTCAAATCGTTTGTCACTACGATTTGGAGTTTGGATAGCAAAACTGTTGCGATATTATTATAAGTATGTAATGAAGTATTTAATTTGCTACGGTGCCGGGAAAGGAAAGATTCAATATGATCAACGGTAATGATATTTATAAAAACAGATTTAAAGTATGTACTAACTCCACTTCTATTATTCTGTTTTGCAAAATTTGTGTTTTTCAATTATGCAGGTTCTGAACGGTTGGTTGAGTGCTTCAATATCAATATGTTTATTTTGATTTAGTTTTCCAATTTTACAGGAGAAAAGACTTATAGAGTTTTTTATTTAATCCAAAGGTATACTTTATAAATGTGTTAAAAATATTATTTTGAATGTTGGTTTGTGAAATACCGTTGTAAGTGTGTACCTATGTTTTCATTTATTAAAAGTATACATTTGTTTTAGTATTTTACCTAATATGGGAAGAACTTATAGAAGTTTACATTACAGTACTGTGACTGGAAAAGATAACTGTTATGATATTACACCAAATGAAAACCAACGTAAGGTTTTAATTATGTAAATACTTTTATTTTGATTTATTTTCTTAAATGTACTAGAATAAGCTTATAGATTTTGTAAAAGTTACTATTACATTTTTAATTCCATTCATCTACTATGTTATACATATATTTTTAAGTTCCCTATGTTAAATAATTATTTTTACAGTAGGTTATTGATCTGAAAAGTACTCGAACATTATTGCATAATTATTATATCTAAATGCCTGATTATCAATACATTATTTTGATTTATTTTTCTAATTGAAGTAGAAGAGTCTTATTAGTTTATGATAACTGGAGAGAATATATTATGTTAAGATATAACACTTATTGAAAACCAAAGTAAGTTTTGAAATTATGAAAATACATTTATTTTGATTGTATGAGATGAATATTATGGTTTTGTCAATACAATTTGGTGACTGTAAAGAAACAATTAACAACTAGTATAAAAATAAAGAATAAATCATATTTTTCGATTCCATTACTCTATTACTCTATAACTCAAGTATGTGTTAACTGTGTTTTTCAATTATGTTAAAATATTATTTTAATTCTTAATAGTAGGTAAAAAATTTATTTTAATTTATTTTTTCAATAATAGGAGAGGAATCCTATAGAGTGTCATGACTCTTTACACTTGGTGTCTGAAAAGCAAAACTGTCATGATAATTTTAATAATAAATCAAAATAGTGTACAGTTGGATACATAAATTATGTAATTCACTTTATGAACTTATTATACTTTTATATATATTTTTAAAATATTATCGTATAAGAGACTTACAATAGTGCTTTTATTTTTGTAATTTAAATATTAGAAGACAAAGTATGTTCTATACTTAATAAATTTAACTGCACGCTAAATGTGTTAAAAATATTATTTTGACTGTCCGTTTGAGAATTACCTTATTATATTGGAACATTTAGTAATATATTGGTACCTATGTTTTCCTCAAATAATGCATTTATTTTGATTTATTTTTTCCAGGTATAGGAAGGATCGACGTTGACTTTTATGTCTTACTTCTGATTAGAAATAAAATCCTAAACGGGATACTAAAACATTGTGTATCGAATAGCAGAATTATATGTTCGGACGTCAATGATATAGCCAGTTTAATAAGATGTATACGTTTTCCGGTATCTACCAAATAGCAAACGCTCTTGACTCCAGAGGCGTCTCCTGTTTTCCATCCGCGTCACTTAATAATAATACTATAAATATTATTATAGCAAATTTCGCCCAACGCGAGGCATACAGAAGCCAGTATATACCATTAAATAAAATTGGGTGTTACTATTAAATTTTATACCGTGCATATAGCTATTGACTGTTTTATTTTAATTCGCTAAAAGGTTATTCACTTTATAATTGCGACAGTTCGGCAATCACCAGATATATTATCACAGTTGCTCGGTAAACATGCGTGTAAGCGTAAATGTATTGGTAACGTACAATTATAGTAGTATATAGGTAACGTACAATTTAATTAAATACTCCTCGGCCGGTAATGAAAATGAAATATTTATTCGTCTACGGCGGAGAGGTCAAAAACCCCTCTCTGTCAAAAATATATGTATAAGATATGTTTTCTTTTTTCTTTTGGTGATTAGTCCGTTCGGTGCAAGTTTTCGTGCTTTTCACCGGCGGTCCCATGGTTATATTTTGTTTATAGTTATATTTGTATAAGTATGTTATAGTTCCCGAGTGTCACTATAGGTCGCCGATTCTATACACCAAGAATGGAAACTATTACCACGCCATCTTGGATGTCGACGGAAGTTCTGAAAAAATTAGACGGTTATCGAACTGACGTTGAAAATGTCCTTTGTACGTTGTTTCCAGGGACACTGTGCTACACAGAACGGCAAAAACATGACCATGGTTCGAAGTATTTCTGTGAACCGGAAAAAACAAGTACTTTTTTGTACCAACTTTAGTCACAATATCCCGCAGTGAACGCCACAAGAAGCTCACAACATAAATATATTTATTTATTTATTTATTTATTTAAAGAATAAACGGGCGTGAGCCCAGGTTACATAATTAAGTGTACAATACAATTAGAATAAAATAATATAAACTATATAACGAGTATGAAATATTAAATTAAACTAAAACAATTAATACAAAAGTAAAACTATGAAAGGAACAACGGATCCTCATTGGCTAGTTTCATTATTCTCGTAATAGCTTCATTTTTTGCTATATATACTTTTTATAAAAGGACGCTTATTCAGCTAACACTAGTTTTAATGTGGGCCGTGGTCTCCTTTGGATGTGTGTTGGAAGTCCTATTTTCGGAACCACTGCTCTACATACATATACGTATATTATATTATATAGGGTATATAATATTATATCCTATTGATCGAGTCGAAGGACAAACGTACGCATGAGTTTTCCGGGGGTTTTGACCGTTATTGTATACGAAGCTTTCCTCAGCGGTCGGCAATAATTACAATAACAATAATAATTATACACCAAATTATGCCATCGTTCGCTGACACGTTTTACATTTTATTATTACTATGCGCGCAATGTAATATTATTGTCGGAACGATCGAAATACGCATATCACACGTTGGTAATTCAATACACGCGTGTCCCCGAACCTATATAGTATATTATATTATATTGTTGTGAACACGGAAACGTAATACCTTCGTGTAGTTGTGGAATGACGCGGAAAAAAATAAAGAAGGAAAAAAAATCAAAATTACGAACCGACATTTTTTAGTCCGGTCGCACCAGTATTCGTTTAAAAATTCGACTTTCATGTTTTTTTTATAAATTTTTTTTTATACATATTATAAAAACGATTTTTTGGCGAGTCGGGGGAAAAAAATAATTGGAAAATAAATGCTAACGAGAACGCGTGAAAAAACACAGCGCCAACGATGCCGGATTAATGTATAAAAAAACACACACACGTGCTCGCGCAGTAAAGTATATTTATAAAATAAATTATATTAATCAAATTCATAATTATTTGAAAACAGAAAAATCCAATAATTATTATATTTGGAAGCTATCTTTGATAAGCATTGCAGAGTTTGTTCTGAAGTTAACGATATATTAGTATACCATTTGAACTTTTGTTTTCTCGATTCGTTGTGAATTATAATAATAATATAATTATTCGCCGATTCTACGGTATGTTTTTAAGTATTATTACAAATCTATACACACTCGTCTTTTTCCGACTATAACTCCGCTTTGTGCATGCGCATGCGCATAATTATTATTAATTGTAGCCACTATATATTATGTATATTGAGTTTAAAATGTAATACAATATTACCAAATATACTTTTACGGGTGAAAACCGTATACAGGAATATAGTCACGGATGCGCACTAGAAGGGGCTTATGGGTCACAATCCTTAAATGTACAAAAAAATGTATATAGTGTGCGGTATGAAGAATTGAATATTTTAGGCCCTGATTAATGAAGTTCGTCAAAACGGCGGTGGTGCGATCGACCCGGTGTAGATATGCAGATCGCGCGAAAACCGGTCGAAACGAGTTTTACATAAACGCCGTGTCATCGGGAGCTATTGAAATGTAATAATATTTATGAAATTTGATTTATTTTGGCGAATGTCCGTGGAGTTATCAAATTTTATAATATTACGCTTTTAAATGGGCTACACGATTATAATCAGATTACTGTTTGTTGCGTCTTTGTTTACATTCATTATTTTTGAACCGTGGTAGTAATAAATACACCGTAAAACAAAAGCGACTAAAAGTAAAATGCAATTTTTCCTCTTATTTTCGTTAAAAGTTGAAACTAGTTTGGACTCGAAAATGATTAAAGTATGAGTTTTATGATTGTTTCATTAAGAGAACGAACTGCGCTGCACCTTTTGTATCACAGACCGAAAATCCGATTTATATTATACAAAGCCGGGGAGAAAAAGTCTCGGTAAAAATATATAATCGTAATATATACATCGTTAAAGTTGAACGGGGAAAAAGTGTAATTTTATTAGGTTCGCGTACAAATGAAACGAAGAAAAAAAAGTTGTAATATAAGATCGAGCCACTTTTCGCTATCGCTCCGAGTTCACAGCCTATTTTCCACACGGGCAATCGTGAACTCCGCCAGGATAACGGGTTCGATAAGAAGGGGTGACGAAAAGGTGTAATGTAAACTCTGCCAGTTTTATTTTCTTACCAGAAATGGGTAGGCGTATGAAAAATTCGCATTATTTTCTGTGAACGATTGTAAATGGTTATTACGAAAAATTTTTTTTTTTTTATTGTTGTATACAATACTAATTTTATACTGTTACTCGATTTTCTTCATTGGCGTAGCTTACGTGAACTCAATTTGATCTGAATTGTTACACTTTCGTAGTTTACATGAACCCAATTTACATGTTTTTTTTCCCGGCAGATTTTTCACTAAAAAAAACGTTCTTGCGGCGCAGTTTACATGCTGCGTACTCCCACGTACATATGAAATGTAGTTTTACCATCTTCGTGAAAAAATAAATACAATCGTGGGGCTATTCCGGTTGAGATTTCAAGATTGTTTTTTCGCGTCAGACGCGTTCGATTCACCGTTCCGATGATGTTTTTGAGATTCGGAAAGACGGATGAATAAACTTCCACCAAGTCGGGGCGCCTGAAATCATTATCACATTCCGTTCAAAACATAAAAGGCTTGCGATTAATTTGTCTGAGTTGACGAGTCCGCGGAAGCAAAAATGTGCGCACAGACCGACTCCAAGAACGGTATCACTATAATCGCTTCCGCTCGGAAAACTTTCTGAACTCGGCCGTTTTACACGTTGGATGGTTTCGAAAACTGTTTAAAATGTTTACTCTCGATTCTTGTGTATTTTTGTGTATCTTTTGCCGGAGTTAATCGAAGCTACGATTACTAGTACTGCGGTCCAGGGATGTTGATAAAATATTATATTTCCCTTGTGTGCTCGTAACACGATCGATACCAACTCTGTTCTGCCGATTCGTCGATGAAGTAAAATGATAGCGTGTATCAGCACGAGTTCTACGCGAAGGGCTACGATTACGACGCATTATCATGTTGTTTTCCTTCGGTCCAAATCGATTGGTTGACAGCTAAGTCCACGATTTGGCTTATCCTTGATATGTAGTTTTTTTAGTTTTGCATATTTCAATCATAATGCATACATGCTTGTACATATAGAGTTTTTGAGAATCTAACGAATCTTAAATGGTATTCATTTAATGATCGTAAATAAATATGAACGGAGGCACTAAAAATAAAATTATTTACACATTGTCTAATAGCACAATTGGTAAGAATAAAAATGGCTATAATAATAAAAAAGAATAATAAGGGATACAAAACCCTTTTAAATCTCGAAATATAACAAATAGTGAATATGAGATAGAAAATTTAAACTACAAAAATCAAGCGAGTTTATTCATGTCTTGTCAAAGAAGGCTTTTTAAAAAAATGTAACTGATAGGATTTCCAATATTTTTCTATACGACAAAGAACGACGTACGAGGAGTTTCGTATGAATTTTCAAGATTTTTTCACAAACTTAAAAAGTAATTTCGTTTGAACGTTTATAATAATATTTTTGAAAAATCAATAAGTATTGTCCCGAGACATAAGGTAAGACAAAAAAAACGAGGAATTCGATTACAATATCGAAACGCTATCAGTAAACTCTCGTGAAACACCTTACATTTCTCTGATACAGTATACCAAGGTGTGCGAAATTGCGACTCACGTCTTATCGTAAGACGTAAAACATTAAAAAAAAAAAACTGTTGTGTTTTGAATTTTATATTATGTTTTCGATATAATATTTAAATTAATTTTTAAAATTTTAACGTCTTTTGAATTAATATTCTTAAATATTTTAATTAATATCAAACTTTACCTAAGGTATTTGTTGCATGTTAATTTTTTTTTGTATGCTTTGGGAGTCTAGATTACGTGTCTTTAGATTATTTCTTAAAATGATCATTCGTCGAACTTGATCGATGTTCAGGTATTATTATTTTCAATGTCGAGAGTAAAGACACGCAAAAATATAATGTTGTGCTGAAAATGTAAAAATTCATTTTTGAGCGCGATTATAATTTTTGGATATTTTATAGGAGGCACATGTTTCTAAAATTCCAACAGAAAACGACAACTGTATTTGAACTGTTTCATTTCTATCATCCCCCGGTAGTTCTAAACGTTAAATAATATCGAATACATCTTACGAAGCTGCTGTATCCCGTATCCGTTAGAACAGAAAGTTATATTGGGCATCCATTTTGAACAAGTTCAAATAATGTTGAGTCTACATTGGAAATCGGCACTTGCATATTTTTCATTGCATTGTGCGGCTCGCGAGACTCTCTTGTCGTTTGGAAACCCGTGCAGTATACGAACCAGCGACGGCATATTTATAATCTCCGGAATGAGGGGATGGAGATGCACGTGAACCGTACGTGTACGTAATGGAGTATATTAAAGTTGCTCTAATATATTTTGCAATCGTTTATTTTTCCTCTCGTCGCACTGCACGCGCGGATCGATAAACAACACATGATATATGGTCTTACAGATAAGTGCACACGTTCGCAAGCGCTTAAAGTTTTCGAGTAGCATTGTCGATGCACTCGACGATCTTGTACCGTTTCCAAAATGTTACGGTTTCGAGGCGAGAATTCACGCGATAAATATTATTTTACGTATTGCTTATTCGCGTGAAAATTACTCGCGCGATGAAACCGCAAGTACCTATACCGGCCGCGGGTTGTCTTGATTAATGCGTTGTCCGGTACAGCGGAAACGAACACATCGGGAGCGCGCGCTCGCGTTCGGTTATCGGCACACCGAATACTACTCATCTTTACCGGCACGCTCCGTTGAACGGTTAGGGTTTTCGAGTAAAAAGGGAAACTAGTCGATGAACAGCTATATACTATTCGGGAGCACAAGCTGGTACGTTTGATAAAATCAATTATTGTTTTTGCATTCCGTTTGCACGACCCTTTAAATACAATTTTTATGGAATTTCGAAAACATTTAAAAATAATCAAAACCATGTTGCACACTAATTTCAAGTTTGATGACTTTACTACGACCGTCTAGCATCTGCGGGACAAAAATAATTATCATTATTTTCATGTGTCATATCGTATACGTCACGGCCCCCCGACTTGGTCCAATTTTTTTCAAATAAATTGCAAACAATTGTAAATTAATTGTAAATGCAATTTTAGAATTTGTAAATTATCGGAAAAATTAGAACATCTTATCAAATGCATATGTTTATCTAATGTAATTTGAATACGTTTTTTCATGTATAATTAATAATTGAAACAAATTTAAAAAATTATTTTCAAAGTATAACTAAATTAACTATAATTTACAATATATAATATAGTTGTACTGTATAAGACTGGGAAGAAAAAGTTGTGCAATCGTTAAAATTTGTGTCAATTTTTTGGACATCATAGTCTTGTAACATTTGAAAAGAACGAATTTTTCCTATGTAAATGTTGCCGACTCTGACTTAACAGAACGACAGTTAAAATTACTTATACTTGCTGGTATAAATGAAATATAACACAATTTGAGTTTGAATAAATATGTATTTAATTGGTAAACAAGGTTATAGCCTAAAAGTATATCTCGTTATTTTCTGAATAGAATTTAGTTTCGAATTCAATACCGCCAGTGTCTTGTTTTACTGAAATATTATAATACAATTTATGATCAGTTAATCAGGAATAACATTATTATTCTTATTAACTTAAATCGACTTCACTGTGATTTGAGTTGCACGTAGACCTCAGGATTAACAATCATTTATTGAAGTCTGTTGATCACGCACGAGAAGGCGATATAGACGAACATCTTAGACGAACTGCAGTTGAAAACAACCGGCCGATACAATGCCGTCGAACAGTGTCAACGAAGGCACCATTATGCAGCTCACATATAAGATTCATGCCCAGAAGACGATGATTGACGAACTGATATCAAAAATTAGCCGAATGGAAGGTACGCCTGATTTTTACGATCCCCCAATAACGTTATAGAGTATAATCTACAGCCAACGCACTGTGTAAAACCGTAATATTTCATTTCAGTCGAATTCAGAGTGCAAAGTGAAATGGCGGCCATAGAATTTGCTCTTCTGAAAGAGAACTGTGATAAGTTTCAACGCCAGGTAGAAGTTTTAGAAGGTACATCGCAGATTTGATAAAAGGACTATATATAAAAAAAAAACTACAAATCCAATTCGCTTTGCAAAATCAAATGATATTACTTGAACGTTTTTGTTTCAAGCCAATAATCCACTGAGCGATGCCCACTTAAAGCTTCCTCAGCTTCGAAACGCGAGATCGGAGTACGACGACACACATTGCCGTGATGAGACCACCGGTTCGAGTGCGGTAGCAGCGTCGGTTGCAGGACTCGACGTAGAGCCGACCATCGTCGATCACGTGGTCCGAAAGCCTGACGAAGCTGACAAAGACCGCCGGGAGCACGCGCGTGAAGAGCCGACCAAAACGTCCGAGGCCAATGTCAAATACGTGTCGGCCGCGAGTACCGCGCCAACTGATCTCGAGACGACGGGATCTACCGCGAACGATGACAAGTACGTGCGCGTTAGAAATAATAAAACGGGTTCACGATAAGGTCCATGATGAGAACGAAAGATCGATATAGATCAGTGGTCGGCAACCGGCGGCCCGCGTGGCTATTGATTACGGCCCGCTTTAAATTCTAGGACTTTTTTTTGCTGAACTTCCTGAATCATTTTTAAAAATTAAAAATATAACTGCATAATACTTCAGTATGTTTGGATCCACTTACGTATGTGAACAGGCTTTTTCTCACTTGAAAAAAATTTAAAACCAATACAGATCACGTTTAATCGATCTCCACCATGTTCTTAGAGCGGGCACAAGTAATTTTCATGTGGAAATCGAAAAATCAATTAAGAATGTCAAACAACAAAAATCACATTATGCATTTTACCAGTACATTACATCCATACTTTCATATTATAATTATATAAAAAACTGTAATTTTTATTTTATACATTTTATTATTTTAAGTTTTGGATAATATTCTTTTGTATAATAAATAATTAAAGAATAAAATGTTTTTATTTTTATCTGGCCCGTGAACTTTTTTTAATTTGTAAATGTGGCCCGAGAGTTCAAAAAGGTTGCCGACCACTGATATAGATCTATCGTTTTTTTTTTCCAGAAAAACCCCCGCGGAGAACGAAACGGAAACCCATTTTAAATTCGGGCCTATTTGCGCGTTACAAGAGCTGTGCATGGCTCGTAAATGGTCACTGCCACAGTATACGTTTTACGAAGAGGGCGATAAAACCAACTTTACGTACACGGTGGAGTGCACGGTTAAGGCGTGCACGGTCAGAGGTGAGCGATTCAGTTTAAACACTTTCTAGCCGTGTACTTCTGTACATCAGCAATGTTCTTTTGTGCCGGTTCAACACAGTCGAGGGGATGTTGAAGAAATTGGGAAAACGACGAGCTGCCGTGTTAATGTACCACAAGATGAAAAATGTAACCAGTAGTGACGAGTACCCTTCGGGAAAAAAATCGAAAATAAACGTCCCCGAAACCAAGCTAGTACCTGCGGTACATGACGAAGGGACGGCCCTCGCCGCTATCGTTAATGTGCCAGCATTCCATTCGGGTGACAAACACGTCCCCGAAGTAACCGAAGTCGCGATGATCAAACCGTCCGAAGACGTCGTAGATAGCCCCGCGTCCCTCGAAGAACACGACGGAGATCGTCCGCTCGCGACCAATGAAGTCCCCGAACGAAATGAACACCTGCACGAGTCGTTTCGAGATGAACGATCGTCATCCCCCGCTAAAAACTTCGATCTCGCCAGTCGACTTCGACAATCGAATAATCCTAGTGTTCGCGCATTGAAGGTAATGATCGCATTCGTGTTACCTAACTGAAATGTCGTGCAAACATAACATACTTACGGTACAATGTTCATTACTTTTTTATTTTGTCCACAGGAGATGAGAGCCATAAGCGTGCTCACGATTCCTTCTTGTATCGAGTTCTTGCACCAAATAGAAGAAGAAGAAGGGCTCACATTGAAATACGACATTGGCGACAGCTCTGCGCTATCGATCAGTACGATGCCAAAATCCTACTTTGACATACATCGTGCTCATAATTAGTATAAAGCATTTAAGTACCTGTGTGTTTCCAGGAAAAGATTTCGCGACCATTCTGCTCTCGGTAAATTCCGGCGCATTGACGGTCGTCGGTTACGGAGAAACATCGTTTGAAGGACAGGAAGAAGCAGCCCATGAATGTTTGACTTGTTTCAAACGGATGCTGAGGGAATAGGATGCACCGCACGACCCAAGTACAGTAGATGCCAATAGTGTGAATATAATATGTATAAACACTTAAGAGGTAAGCGATAATTATGGTGTCACTCAACATCTACTGCATTACATGATTAACGGTACAAACCCGAAGCTGAAAAAAGGTTTTTTTTTATATTTTATAACAAATTTTACCTGTGCAGGATGTTAAGGTATACGGTACATAATAATAATTCAATAATTCATATGTTTAGCACTTGCAGGCGGATCAGGAGTTCAAAAACTGTTCGATCGATTAGACTCGGGTCACTCTGCCCGGGCACCAAAACGACCAGTTGTCCTTTTAACAGCTGCTCCAGTCATCATCAAAATCGTGCACGAAAATATATTTAATATTATGAATTTAATTCAACCCGTTACAAGACATCTCACTTCTTTCTAAACATCAACTTCGTATAATTTATCGTCGCTAAACATTTTAGAAGCAATTGTAACACAAGATGATGTATTATGATTAAAACTATACTTTGTAAAAGTTCTGTCAATCACCTGTCATATAAAATATTATTGAATAAAACATTATAATAATCGATCAACTATAGGATTTTTTATTGTTTTTTTTTTAAATTTAAGATTATTATTAATATACATTTGGACCGAGACAGACTGAAATTTGTATAAAAAACTCAAACATTTTATTTATCGTGTGCTCAATAAATTATTTTTGACCATTTTCACATAACACCCAACACACGTTTCACTTTAGCGTTATTAACATTATATCATAATATTGGTAAGATTATAAAATGCAGTATCATCAATGTAGCATACATAATGTTTGCCAGTAGTTGTGAACGAAGGTCTTTTGAAAATTTAATAAAATCGGTTAAATGTTTTGATCATTACGGAAAAAAGGCGCTAACTACAGTGTGTGATTTGGCCCAATTTTTTTCAAATTAATTGCAAAAAATTGTAAATTAACTGTAAATAATTGCAAATGCAACAATCGTATATAATAATTATGAAACAATATTTTTATTTCAAAATAAATTTATAAAATTATAAATAAATTTGACCGCCCCATGAATCGTTGTTAACATTCTATTTGAAAAAAGCGAGTGACGTTTTCCTTAATACTGTAAATATTTGTATGACGCTTCATAATCATGTTAAATAATATGATGTTATGAAATGTTTAGTCATAAAATGTTATTTTTAAATATTACATAATATTGTTTAACATTGTTAGGTATACGCATAATTATGCGTTATAATATTCTTTCCTGTACCGTTTGCCCTAAAATGCGTTATTTTATGATTAATAAACCAATGTACAGCACGTGTAAATGTAACAATGTTTAACTAACGACATAATACACGCATTTCGATTCGATTCAGATGTGTTCGGGCGGAGCGCTAACCGCTGCACCTACTGTTACATTGTACGCTTGTTGTACGCACTGCATCTATAATACTATATACTCCCGTGTAACGTAATACACAATATTATAGACCCTCTCGTCCGAATGATCTCTGTTCGTGAATATCGCGATTGGCGTTAAATAACATAAGCGATTTTGATCGATACGGCGGCCGTAGTAGCAGGCTATGCAATGCAATACCAAATGCGCATATTAATAAGTGTGCACAATGTATATACGTACAAAGTGTAAACGGCCGTCTTAACTCGGCGGTATACGGGGCGCAAGTATTGGTCCTTATCACTCGTATGATCATGTAACAGCGCGTATAACGGTGGAGATTGATCGGCGGCGGTCAGAGACAACGAAAAGGCCCGTAACGTCCTGCTCACCCGCCGATAGGTTTTCAAAACGGTTTTCGTCATCGCGTCGCCAAACCAACATCCTTCCCCGTAATGGTTCTAAATTTTCTATTAATTAAACGACTTTAATGTTCGTCTAATCGCTTCTCTCGCCGCAATCGCATTGCGTACCGTAAATATTATGCGAATTACAAATCGTGGTACCGACATGAGCGTGTAGAAGTTTATTTCTCAGCGTCCGCACGTGCCACGACCAGACCACGTCGTTCCGAAGTCTATTACATGGCGACCGCTATCGATTCGCACGGTAACAATGGATGGACTTACAGTTTTAGATTCCAAGTGCCAGACCGTTCAGTATATAGAAGTAAAAATTGCTTTTTACGTAACTGCATTTTAACGACCTTACATTGGCAAATAAGCCGGTGGTATGTACGTTTAGGATTTTTTCCGATAGGACGATATTACCTGCTCACTAATTACTTTATGTCTTTACTGTAACAACATTTACTTGTTTCTAGACACGATACGACGTGGTTCGATCAGAATAAATGAAAATAGGTATGGATACATTTTTTACGTTTTTCACACTCTTATTATGAATATTTAACATTCATAAAAGTCAAAAGTGATATTATAATTATTGATAAATACCTTTGGAGCTCAAAGGGTGTGTATGTATCTCAATAACACGACCTTAATTGTAGCTGATTATAATTAAAATAATAATATAATTTAAGACGTACGGATTTCATATCGAGATTACAATAGGAAATATTCACGTATACAGTATGTCCAAGAAGTCTCGTATCACCTGTAGTATTTCCGCGGAAAATCAATATACCTAAAAGTAGTTTTTTTCACAGTAATAAGTAAAAATTTTCCTGATCGAATGGAAAAAGTTTCAACATTTGTGTTCTAATCGAGATAAATTAATACGTAGCGATTCGTGTCTTTCTAACATGACTATATTAATTTTACGAAACCAAAAACGTGATTTACCTCAAATTTTTTTTATAAATTAATTTTTATAAAGAAAAAATCAAAACGTACGCCAGTCAATTAGAATTTTGTATGTTATTACCGTAAGAAAAAAAATAAACCGCGCTTGAATATACTGATTTTCCACGGAGACACTATATATATATATATATACGTGGGGTGCGCGGTACTTCTGGGACATACATGCGTCTGTATTGTGTTATAGTGTAACGTGTACGACAATATTGAATATTATATTATTACCATTATCATTATTATTATTATTATTATTATTATTATTATTATTATTACAATTACTACTGTCGTGTGTGCTGCAGGTAGCGCGACAAAAGCGGTGCGGTTAAACGGATCGGTCGACGCGACGTGAATACGTATATACGTTATAGGTGCAATACAACATTAGCGCTTTCATGGCGGTCAGCACGTATTATTATTGTGACCTATTGTGTGCGATAATTAATTAAAAAACCGTAGTCGCGACCAAACGGATAGGGTCCCGTTTAAAACGTTACGCGAAGCCGCCGCGTCGACGATCACTTTTGCCCGCTCTTGTGTACACTTTCAAACCGCGTTTCCGGTGTGTAGGCACTGATCGCCGTTTCCGAATACCGTTTATACGACCAACGGCGTGCAGCATAATATATTAATACGGTTGAAAAAAAAAAGAAATTGATAAATCGGCAAACTTTAAATCGTCGTAATTCGCGGTGACCGGGCCCGGACTGCAATAAATAATATTATAATCGCCCCGTACGGTGTTGGCTCGTCGGGATACGGTAGTGGAAAAAGTAATGGGGGAAAAAAAATAAAAAATAAGAGAACGGTGGTAAAGTTCGGTTATAATTTAAAATTTTATAAAACAAAAAAAAAAAAACCCCGGACAGATATTAATGAAAAACAAAGGTAAAATCGTGATTGCCGATTGTTTTATACGACCTCGTAAAATTCGTAAAACAGCTTCAACTGCACGGCAGTTAACTGAAATTCATTCGGCGAATTGTTTTCTCTTTCCTTTAGTGTGATGAATTTTTTTTTTCAAGCGCTTTGTTAAACTAGTCCGGTGCATAATAATATACTGCAGTAACAGCTGTTATTACTAGCTATCAATTTTACTGTTGTTAAATTGTATTATTAACGTTCTCTCAACTAGGGTTTTTCAAAAAAAAAAAAAACCTAGAATAGCTACGGAATGATATTGTATTAAACCGATAGACGACAACAGCGTTGTACATTATTAAGGTTAGCTGTTACGTGTAACGTTTAAACGTAGTGTTTATGTAATTCGAAAACGCTCTTGGACGAATAGATGGTTTGTTCACGTCGGTCCGCTGAGACCGTGTACCTCGGTATACATTATTATGCATACTACTATCCAGCTCCCGAAGGCAAAAGCTCTAGTTTCCCCAATGCGGAGTCGAGATTGTTTTCAATGACGGAAAACTAAACCCACGCACTATCGTTTAGACAAGTGCCACTTGGGTTACACCTACCCTCGTCCTTGACACACATTCACGCACATATACACACACGCACTCACGTGTTTAAATACAATTTATTTCAAATAAATCGGTATTGGAGTTCTGTCGGCTGAACCCTAATAATTATAAACATATTATACGTGATTCGCATACATTTTATACTGTGAAAACGAGTGAAAAAATTTTGTTTTTTTTGTTAACGACATTTCTGTTGAAATAACCGTCAAGTTCGCGTTAAACAGATGTTCTCGATTGCATATACTCGAGTGTGGCACTGGCGCAAAAACAATATTGCTCGTTTCGTACGAGGAGCAGCTGTCGTCGTCGTCGACTGCAGTTCGTTATCGACGCGACTTTTATCGGTGTCGCCACGATTGACGCGCGTATTGCAATCGAATCGTCAATTTAAAAAAAAAAAAACACTCAAATCGTAAAAATTAAATTAAAAAAAAGTAACCACAAATGAATTAATCGCCTCGGGAATTCAAACGTTTTCGCGGTGCTATCATGTATTTGCAAGTGTATTTTCAGCGTCTTTGGCGTTCACATTTCATTGTTTACGCTTTTAATTTATGGTCTACCTATGCTGCTGTATTTCGCGAATATAACGCAATACTTGTTTTGCTTGTAAAAACAGTGACTGCTATTGTGTTGCTTTTTGAGGCGGCGGGGTCCGGAACATCGCGCGTCCGTCGAATAACTCTAACGTCGGCGAACCGTTGGAAATCTCTCCGTTTACCGTTCGCGTTGTGTAGCAAATATATTCATCGCGATCCTAAGAACAATGACGTGCCTTTTCCGTTATCGTACGACTGCAGACGCGCAGACGTCTTCACGGTTTTTTTTTCCACTTCCATTCCTCGTCGACTCCCGCGCAACTTGTGCAACACTATAATCCTTAAAACCGCGGTCCCGTGCGGTGAACGAATTGTCGCATTGTCGTCGTCGTCGTCTCCCGGGGGAAAAATTGTTCAAAATTTCGATTTCGAGTAACCATGATATCAGCTTTAGTACATGGCGGCCGGGTGACGTATCTAAAATAGACATTATATCGATAACCCGGGCTGTACGGAGCACGACAAAGACCTACTACGAATACGCAGAGAGTATACCTATCACTATTTTGAGAAAATAAAATGCAAACCATCATTTATCAATATTTTCAAACACGAGTTTTCGAGAAACTTAAAACATTTCATTAACTTCAATTCTATAATAAGTCCGATATGTGACTAAATACTTTTAGACAGTATTTATTATTTATTTGGGCTTGAACTCTTTTGTATGTTACTCATGAGTTCACGACTCATGGTTAAATCTATCAATAAATAAACCAATATTGAGTCATGAATAATTTATTTTTTTGAGCAATATATTTTTAACCTTCACCCTTTTACTCAATTTATATTGTTAATTCAATTAGTATCATACTATATGAATGAGTCATGATGAACAAATTATGAGTTATTCCATTCGTATAATGGCTGATGACTTATTCTCTTTTTCTCATAGATTCTCATTATACCGGTTAACGGGGCATAAATTAGAATATAATAATTAACATTTAGATGGATTTCTATTAAAAATAAATGTTTGGTATTACAGTATAAATAAATCATTAAATTATAAATTTTGCGTTTAAACCATACATTATTTTATTATTATTTATAATATCATACTATATAACGTGATAATGATGTTGTTATACAAATTATAATATTATTATTACCTACATATGATCAAGACACTGAATTACATACTTCCTGTAATACTACTTACAAGTGAGCAGAAATCTCAAAAAATATTTTAAATATTATTACATTCTTGGACAAAAGAATATGAGAGTTTATTTTTTCATTAATTTTTGTAAGACGTTTTGCTTTACTGACTCATTTGGTTAATTTATTCAAATGTTCTTGTTCCAAAGTTAGTCCAATGAGTGATGACTACTAGATTACCTAAACAAAGTTTTCTTCTCGGAAGCAACCGGTTTTATCTCACTCTTGGCTAGCGAAGAGGCGTTAGAATATTAATACGGTTTTTTATCACGTTTTCGAGGTTATATATGCAACAGGGGTAAAATAGAATCACGAATATTGCGTTTTTACTATAATGATGTACTGTACTTATTGTAAATCTGTTTATTTCCCATTTTGACGTCAAATATCGAACTTCAATAATACATTTTATACATAATATAGTTAGCGGCTTAAGTATATTACACTATGGTAACTTAAGATTTTTTTTTATTCAGGACCGTCTTTTACTTCAGCGTTTTGCCCTGACATACTCCTTATAGGACGTGTCGTGTCCAGCTTATTGAAATCAAACACATATATGTTATATACAATATAAATAATTGTTTATTGTTAATGCTGTAGGTACATATATTTTTTATAATTACGAAACAGTTTTTAATGTTCAAGTTTAGTTACACTATTGATGACAAAAATAAATAAAAATTCAATTCCATACGGTCGTATACTAATCTTAACGAAGTATAGTGTGTTTATAATCACAGAATATAATGATAATATCATGCTCAACTTCTGTGAAATAGCAAAAACGATAAAACTCACCAGTTGGCATTTGTTTTGGAATAAATAGTTTGGTTCTCTATATTTAAATGGATTATAAATGTAAATATTTTATAGTTAGATTTTTTTTTGCTAACAAAAACTGTTATATTTAACAATAGTTATAAAATAATAATACCCGCGATAGGTTCGTTAATATTTTCAAAAAATAAATATACGATTTTTTTTTATCGAGAGAAGCCTTTTTTTCAATCATCATTCATCACACTCGCATTTGAATATAATTTTTGCGTTGTGTTGTGTTCAGAAAAGGTATTTTCGAATGACTGGGACGTAGAAATGCAGTGGTATTATGCGTGATAACATGATATAATATTATGTCTGGCCGCATTAATTATTGTTTGGTGGGCAATGCAAATATGCGATAGTAAAAACGTAATAACACATCGTTTATTCGTCGAAATAATATTATCGCATATTTGCCGCGACAGATATATGCATAATATTATATTGTTATATGGTTTAATTCGCAATTGAAAAGTGCCTATATAATATCATTGTGTCAGTCCGTACGATAGTCATCGTTCACCCCAACCCCATATAGCCGCTTGCATATGATTTAATCAACTATTTCGTTTTAAAATACTAATCGGGTGTCGCATATTATAATATACATCTAACATTGATACTGATATGTTTTTCCTCTATCCAACGATGAAAAATAAAATTTGTTAATATTATGTTTTTTCCCCTAAAACCATATTCTCGGGAAATTATTTCTCCGGCTTGGTCAGTTTTGACATCGACCCAACACCGATTTTGGCGTTTCGAAATTGCTGAAAGTTTAAAAGTTTCCGGATATATAGCGGAAAAATGGTACGAGAACCCCATGAAATTAACTGCAAATGTTAATGGTACTGTATTAAATAATCATAATTCGACTTTGTTCACGTCCGTTTTGAAAGTGAGAAAAAAAAACAAAGAAAAAGGTTTAAATTATTCTACTTAGTGTTTACACTCGAATTATTAAACGGAATAAAAGTTTTAAAATACAGCCAAGAGACGGAGAAATAAAAACAAGTGACAGATTTATGTAACATACAGGGTGATTCATCATCTTTGCTGACCCCTTTTGTAGGCCGTAAAAATGCTTAATGCGGTTATATGAAATCGCGTATTATTGTTATTTTTCTTAGCTCATCAAAAAATTATAAAGATTACACGAAACTTGTAGTAGGAGTAAGCGGCGAGTAAAGTATACTTTTATAGAATGTAATTTGTTTTCTGATCCTATTTACGGTGCACCGGGTTCGCTATGTTTGCTTTAATAAAATGGTAGTGCAAAGGTATAACGAAAATTCAACTTTTATCGCGAATCTTCGACTTACGAATGCACGTAACGCAGAAATAACAGAGCTTCGGTGCTATAAGTGAGTATGCTTTTTTAAATTATTATACACTACGGCGAACGATTTTAATTTGAAATGCGCATAATATAGTCCTCTCATGGAAAAAATCACTTGTTCAAAAAAGTGTGTGTCGATAGTAGCAGAGGTGATTTTTTATGACTACGTATTATATAACCGTATAATACGCGCATATATTTTATTTTTTTTTGAAGTAATAATATTATTATTATAATATTTTTTTTTTTTTAAGTTATAATATTACGGTCGATAATTCAAGAGATATGCACGAATTCGACGACTTTTAAAATTTACACAAGTCTTGAGTTTTTGACTCCGAAGCGAAGAAAGCATTGATTTTACTACAAAGGTTTTCAGCGAAGGTGGTAAACGATTTTATTATTTTTCGTCCGTCGTAAAACTCTCAGGAACCTAGTTCGTCCTCTCGCGAGAAAAAGTGTCGTATGACATCATGTCTTTGGGTCATAAATAGGGAACACGATTAGTATTTCAAAAATGTTTGTTTTTCGATTTTATCTTCAGTAGCGTTCAAATATTGACGAAAACCCGAATAAAAAAATACTATACCTCTCAGAGGAGTCTTGAAGCAAGCGATCATATTTTTCATTATTCGTACTCGCTTTAATAATTCAACTAAATTCATATTTCATGAAATTCATATTGAAGGCCAACCCATAAACCATTTCGACTAGTGTAGGGAAACGAATTATTACGCTTCGGCAACGTTTGATTTCGAGATTGTACAGCGAGTGATTTATTGGTTAAAAAAACAATGTTTTTATTTCTCTCTTCCGCACAGATGAAATACGAAACGAGTAAACAAAACGACTCCGGCACGATTAAATATTATTAAAAGTTTCACTGCGAAGACCATATACGATACAACAATACTATATAGTTAAACAGGTAGGTACACCAAACTCGGACAGTCGCTAGAACATGAACAGGCGTCACGAAATAATGTCACTCGGCTACGAAAAATAAAAAAACGGTCAACACGCTCGTAGCTGTTTTGCGTTTCGGAGTTTTTTTCCCCCTTGTACGCCCCTCATAAATAGAATATATTTTCTTGAAACAAGAATTATTATTTTACATATTATAGGTTCGGAGAACGCGACAGTGCGTGTACGCACTTTGTTGATTTCAAACCTTGTATAATAAATATGAATGTTAGAGAAACTTCGTCATTGCAGCGTTATTATAATACGAGTAGTGTACGTTTTAATATTTTTTTATTTTTTGTGAAACCCATAACGTCACAGACACGGGAAAAGCTACCAGATTCGTTGCGGACCACTTTTGTTTAAAAAAATAAAAAAAAAACGAAAACCAACGCTGCCTGGCCGTCGTCCCATATGGTATTTTATTCATTGCATATTTCACAGCAGCCGCGTACACAATACTATTATGCGTTATACACATTAACACGTGGTACAAATCGTTAAGGACGAAAATCATATAATTTTATCGGTGCAGTCGCCAACGTTCAATTGGGGACCGTAGTTTCATGTTTCCATTATACCCGCCGGTTTTAACGTCAATGGCGATCGGACGGGGTAAATCGCACAATTGAACCACACACACACACATGCAGTGTTCGAGGATTTTCAGTCGTGTCCAATATGTTTGTCGAAACCAAATTACGAGTGTATATACGTTGAAGCGTGTACGGTATAAATTGCGAATACGTCCGGTCGCGGAAATCCCGGTTGGCGAGGATAGGACCTGACGCGGAGAGTGACAGCATTAGTGTCGATCGTATTGGTTTTGGTCGACGGCGAAATAATAAAAAAAAAAACACTTACTTGTTCCGAGAAAGTCGTTTCCTGACGAGCTACTGCAGCAGTGGTCGCTCCACCGCCGTCACTTTCAGACTTCGTACGGTATTACAATTATTTCGACCGTATTTAGTAATATAAACTGCTCCGACCGACCTATTTCACTCGAAATCGTTTTCTCGTGAACAATGGCGCATTGGTATCAAGTCTTCAGGGATATTGTTTGAGCTGTTGTTAATAAATCGGTCAGTTTCCACAAGGGATAATATGTTAATATCGAAAATATAATGACACGTTTTAGTTGAGGCATTTGCTGTAGTGACAGACAACGTGAAAACTGATTTCTCGCGTTCGATTCGGTGAATTATCGTCGTAATAAATTATTCGCATTGACACTATAAAAACGGTTCGGTGGAGTCCTGGAAATGCTGGAAATATATCCATAGGTAACCCACAAAGAAAATAATCAACTGGAAATTTTTATATTATGAGTATTTGTTGCAAATAAAATCCCAGTATCTATTATTGTAGCCATTTAGATTAAAAATGACTCACACGGCGAGGACTTCAAACATTTATTATTTCATGAGAAATTTAATAAAATAACTTATTACGATATTGTTCCTGAAACATTTGAAGATAGCCATTTTGTAGAGTATTTATTCTTCTGAAAATGTTGACATCTCAACTATTTATTTTCATTAAGCCGCATATTTTTAATATTTTTTATAAGTTTTATAAAAAGTAGCGTATCGCAAACATAATGTTGTTTCGATATTATATCTTATACTCGTTCGCGCAGTTATAAATGTATACCTTTAACTATTTTTAATCTGAATAACCTAGATGTGAATTTGTTTTATTATATAATAGTCGTGTCGGATGAAATTGTGATAAAAAAAAACGGTTTGCACTCCTAGCTTTTATTTCCCAAGTACCGACTATGATAGCACTTCTATTGAAATTCTCCGAGTGGATGTTCTGTGCACGTCGTTTCATCGTAGAGGAGCTGAAACCGCGAATTCAATAATTTTATTCTCGTTCTCTATCGTATACAACTGTACGACGAGTCACTTGGCTCTTTCAAATCAAACTTTTTGCACGTCCTACGATTCGAAAAGCTTTAGAAATTCTATCGTTATGAAAGTTTATTATTTCATCACGTTCAGTTGCAGCTGTGAACGACAAAAAAAAACAAACCTGAATATTTTGAGTTTTTTTTCCATATTGTCGGTTCGTTTTAAATTTAATTGGATGTTTGCTATTTGCTTTATTTTGCACTCGTATTATATAATGGCAGTCGAATTAAGATTGTTTTTTTTCAAAGTTCAATGATATTTTTCGTACCGATTTCAGAATACTGCAGGGTACCTATATGGTGTTCCGACGGATGATGAGAGACTGCACTAACGAACGCAGACCACGCGGTCACCGCTATATTGATTATGGAAGTCGTCGGCAGTCCCTAGAACTGTAGATTGTTTACCGTATTAAGACGGATAAATTACCAAAACCGATATCTCTAAGAAAGCGTGCGGATCTCACGATCTTTTCGGTACAGTCTTTTCGAATAATTTCATTTATAAACAAATCGTACAAGCTTTCGATCGCTGCAGATCAATGGGATAACCACACGGAAATGTTATAAGCTGCACCGATCGCATAAAAAAACAATACTTACACAGATACTTGCTGCAAATAAACAAAAAAAAAAAAATTCTAACCAAATGAGCGCGTCAGTGGGACCGTGGCTAACTGTATGAATCGTGTCGATATTGTGTTACCCGTAACATAACTACATCACTAATAGATTTGTATGTACAGTAGAAATCGTTTATAATAACGTTCAAGAGACCAAAGAAAATAGATCATAATAACCGGTAGTCATTACAACCAAAATGACGAAAAAAAAAATTGTAACTTCATTATAGAAAATTTTTAAACCACTGTAATAAAACAGTGTCTAAATCCGTATGTGTACAATTTCGAAGATTCTTAACTAATAATTTTTCGTTTTGAAACTCTTGTTCGATTTTGTCTAATATGTAAATACATATTATTAATAAAATATGACAAATAAATTATTGCAAATGATAAATTCGTTTCACGTGATTCGCAATAAGATAACACATATTTTATTTTACATGTTTTCACATATTTTGTCGTAAACACATATTTTTACATTATTTGTAAGATTTCTGCTTCTTTCAAATCTCGTAAATTTTGACAAAACTACCAATATTTAAAATAATTTGTTAATTTGTATCGTCAAAATTGATGGTTTAGTAATATTATATATTTATACATAGTTTGATAATAGCACTCGTAAAAATTGTAAGTGTTTATAGATACATGAAGAGTATCCGAGTAACTTGACTTTAGTTTATCTTATCTGTTTGTGTTCGATAACCATACAGCGTATGATCTTATATTATACTCTTTTAGTGGGTATAACTGGTATAAGTCAGTGTTAAGACAAAATCTCCGTAGTTTTAATTTTGAAAATTTAAAACATCATGTGGTTCGTCATTGCTTTAATTTGAATTTATCAAAAAATATGAGTATTTATAATTGTATTTAAATTTAACTCGTTTACATATTATGTTTTAATGTTTTTTATTCCATATTTTTATTTTTTACTACGTATTTTGGCCACTTTAATTACACGTGTATATGTACATATTTTTGGTTTTTTATTACATATAAATCCCAGCCCTACTAATAACCATGGTCGTTCTGCAACATCCGGTGTACGTCATTATATGATTATCGAGTCGTATGATACATTTTCCCCGGCAAGAATCCTGTCTACGGTTCTCGACCAGGATAAAAATAATGATTCAGTCTCTTATTATTACACGCGGTGTAAAAGTCAAAAGTAACGGGATATAATATGACACGTAGTGAACGAAACGACTGCGGCCTCGCCGTGGACAGTCGAGTCAAAAAAATAAATAAAATGCCCTCTCTAAGGCTAGGTTCACATGAAGAGCGTTTACAATTACTATTAATTGCTATTAACTGTACACATGGTAACGCGCGTTGGATGGCGACGCGCGTCCAACGCAGCGATAACGCAAAAAACCTGTCAACGCGCGTCAGCGCAAGTTGACGCGCGTTTGATCATTTTACACGTTTGCATTGACGTGTTCACTTGCAACGGGTATTGCAAGGCGTTACGTCCTTTTTTCGACAACAACGGAAGAATTTAATAAAATGAATTTTTCATCGATGAAATCGAAAAAGCCCCTCGATTTGGGACATGACCAGTCGTGATTACCTCAATGTAATTATAAGCTTTTCTTCGGGTGAAATACAATATCTAATTGCATTTTCGTCAGCCACAATTTCTTCTTTGATTTGCTCCAACAAGTCATCAAAAGATTTAATCGACATACGGAAATAGTAAAAAAATTTTGGTTCATAATTTCTTAAACTGGGATACAGCGTGATGTACAAGCTTGTACTTAGTCTGTTTTTTAAAATAGGATGAACCCAGTATTTCCTATTTCTCTGCCTACGACGATGCATTCGTCTGTATAGGGTCCATAAGCATACAGCTTCTGCTGCGTGCATCTTCGCCGGAATATAAAATACGAATGACTATAGTTAGTCGTGCGCTTAACGCCTAAAATCTGTAACTAATGTGAACACTGACTAAAAACGTGCGTTGAACGCTCCCCATGTGAACCTAGCCTAACATCGACGGCAATTATCCCTATATTCTGTTGCCGTGTAACAAGTGAAGCGGGCACCAACATTTTCCACCCACCTCTGCAGTTCGCTTGTAGTCGGTTTCGAGCATAAATACCGTTATTGTAATATCATCGTCGACTCCAATAGTATACGACTATTAACAATTCGTGTCGATTTGCATTTAGATTTTGCACCACGTCCGTTGCGATTCGGAAATATTAAGACACTAACACTACGCGTTTAAAAATTATTTCTAAATGTTGGTTTTCTAAACGCGAGTGTGCGTATTATCACGTATCACAAATGAATTACAATATTGATATTTGAAATTATAGTTTGAGTTTAACGATGGCATGATTAAAGAAAAAAGCATACGCACGTGTATAAATAGACTGGTACAATAATTATGTTGATTCGATTAGTTGAATCTAAACTTATATAATTAGAATTCTTTATACGGATCCGTACGTACGTCAATCATTATCAAGTTAGTATTGCAGCATTTGGTCTCGGGCAAAAAGCTCTTGTACAGAAAAACTAAAAATTAATTTTTAAATTTTATTGAAAACATTATCTGGTAAATTAATATAAAAATCGGCGGACAAACGTTTTGATGTATAAAAAAAAAAATACACTTAGTGTCATTACTTTTAATTTTACAATTTTTCGATATGGGCATTATATATACTTTCTATCTGAAAATGAGTAGCAACTTTGAATTTGAAATAAACCGATAAAACTGAAATCGAATTTTGCACGTTTGCAACTATCGGTTGTACTTAAAACGAGCGAACAAACAAAACGCGACACGCCGATACCATTGATTAGCATATTGCTCTGCTCACTTCAACATACTCCGTAGACTTACGTTCCAAATTCGAATTGTATATTATTTCACCTTTAAACATAGCGTATATATATGTGTCGGTAATAATTTTGCACAGGTCAATCGAAAGTTTAAGGACTGCGATGAAACTTGGCGATCCGGTTGATTTTTTTTTCCGAGTCGTTAGCCACGGTTAAACGTGTCCTTTCTAAAATTAAACGCATTCCTATGTCCGTCTTATTGTTTTCATTGGTTAGCATTACCATCACGTATTTAATTTGCTATATTACCTTTGTACTACTCGAACTATATATCAGCTGCAGTACTCATTATTGCTCTCGGGGCGTCACTTCGTAAAACAAAAATAAATATTATTTTCTTTTCGTTTACTGTTATACACGTGCAGTGTAGACGAGACACTTTCCGCGTCGAATTATTCTCGTGGGGGCGGCCATATTATATCCCAACGCGTGCGTTTGAAGACGATATTATTTTCGTCCGTATTTTCTGAACAACGCGGACCATGGACGTGTAGACCGTTCGCTGTGCAAAAATGATTGTGTGATTGTGCATAGTCGTTCGTCAGACAAACGTTATCTCACGAGAACCTTACGCATAACGAACAACCACGAGAAATCCACGTCAATCGCGTAGCAAATAATGTAATAAACCCGGACGGCGAACCGTTGAAACAACTGAATTCGTTATTCGGCCATTAGCGCGTTAAGGGCGTACAACGGGGGTAGGTATCTAAATAATAGTTGTTGTATTTGCGTGCAATAAATTATGGCCAATGGTAAACGGCACCGGCTTGTAGCGACACACCGACCCGCGTACGTGACGGACGGTAACATGTTTATTTAATTTCTCGAGTCACGCGTGAATTGGAAAACCTACACCAGCTCGGTGCGCGAGTATCGAAAGTACGGTATACCTACAGCCAGGGCGCCGTTTTTAGGAATTTTCCGCTCTGGGGCATCAAAAAAAGGCCCGATAAAATAAAAAAAATATAGAAAATTATAGATAAAATTTAAAAAAACTGTTATGTTAGAATGATACGACCATGAACATGTTAAGATATTACGATAAAAATATTCAATTTTAATACTAATCGTCCTAAAATCTAGCACACGCGCCAACAGTTCGCTATATGTTCCTCTTGAAATATTTCGGTGAAAACAACACATGTTCCTTATGGTTTAGGTCAATTTCGGTGCGAACTCACTGCAACCGCTTGCGCGTGGGTAATTTCTTGGAAATTTGAATACGGGTGTTTGAATTTCGTGCATATCGACGGGCTACATGTAAATGTTGCGAAGACTTCTCGCCAAAATGTTAAAATAATTTACAAACATTTTCACACCGTTAAGCAATATTATAGGTGGAAACGTGTATTCTGATTATAATTAGGGCTGAGAATCGAATGGCCCATGAAACCTTAGGAAAAATGCCTTTAAAAAAATGATTTTCTTTCCGAAAACATTCTAAACAACACACTGAATTAGTTTACTAAATCCCTTTGGTCTATAATTTTTTTTATCGATTTTGGTATAAATGATATGTTATAAAATTGATTAAAATAAAACTTTGGTTAGGTTTAACCAATTCTTTGTCCGGTAATATAATACGACTGCCTATACTAATATTGATATAGTTAGTAATTTTTTACATTTATATAAATATGAAGTGAGCGTGTAAAATCTTAGAATTGATTTCAAATCCGAATTTTGTATCCAAAATCTCAGGAAATTCTCAAAAATACAAATCCATTAATTGTCTAATAAATGAAGAAAATGACCTTACAATGAGAAATAGACTTTCACATTATCATTAAAAAGTACTAGAAATGAACACTGCAAAGAACGCTTTAGGAAGCAATGCAATAAAGTGCACCGAAATCCATGCCCTACTGATGATCCGAAACGCTTTTGACGACAAAAATAACGCACGGTATTCCGTATTTTAATGTTATAATACTCTACATGCAGCGAGTTCGGGAAATTACAATAATTCCATATAATGGTTTGGATTGAAGCCTTTCAAGCTACTATTTCTATTTTTCTACTTTTAAATTTTATTTTTGAATTGTTATTAAAGTCATCTTTACAATGATGTTTATAATATTATAATGAAATATCCTGTCGTTCATTAAATATTATCTAGTGGGTAGCTTTTATTAATTACCATGTTTTTTGTTCTTCTTTATTTTGATTTTTTCCTTTTATTATAAATTGTTAAATACTGTAAAAAATATGTACTTTTTACATAATAAACAATACAGTCGACTCTCGATAATTCGAAGTAAATACTGAGTTCCTTGAAAATCACGCGGTAATTCGAACAAAAACAATGCATTTAAGTAGGTACACTCGGTAATTCGAAATTAAATTTTGGGAAAACTGGCCACTAACACTTGACAATTCAAAGTATCATTCGTTCAATGCTCGGAAATTCGAAGTACATAATATATTCACCAAATGTAATTTATCTGTATTCTTATAATCTTTTTGTTAATAATTTACTGTATAATCGTGTAGAAGTTTAGATTATTTTTATTTGTTTTTATTATTGTCAATAACTATAGAATACTATAGAAAATACTAATGAAAAATTAAATTAAATTCAATGAAGCAGAAAACCATTACAGATTTCTTCAAAAAATAATAATCTTTTATAATAATAATAAAATTAACAATAAATAACTCTAATATGTATGTATCACCTAATTTACTGAAATAATTAATATGTATGTATGTACAATAATAAAAAAACAAAAAAATTTTTCTTTACTCTCCATAATTCGAATGTTTTTTGCCCTCTCGTTATTTCGAACTACTCAACAATTCGAACTCTCGGTAATTCGAAGTTTTTCAACAGTCCCGTCAATTTCGAATTATCGAGAGTCGACTGTACATATTATATAAACTTAAGAATAAAAACTACATCTACAACACAGGTTCTACTCAAAGGAGATGTGAAAAAAAACCTTGAATACAAATTTTCTTGTAAATAATCTTACAAAAAAAAAAAATAAAAAAAATACAAATACAAGGTATGAATATATTTTTATACAGATACAAAATATATGTTCAATATTATATTGTAAGTCAATATGATATTGCTATTTCAAAAAAAAAAAAAAAACACAAGAAAAATCATACTTGTCCATCTCTTTTGAAAAAAGAAAACAACATTAAGTGCGGACGAACTCACATTTGAAGCCAACCGTGAATATTTGAGTGAATACAAAATATTGCTGTATGGTCCGCAGTTTCTGGATGTATTTTATAAGTAATTTTAACTTGCCGCATTTTTCCGTTAATAAAGTTGATTTAAATGATTGTTAAGCATAAAGTTGTGCAAATCATTTACAAAATAAATACTTATCAATATATCATCATGGTTGTTTTTTTCAAATTTCTTCCTTTTAACCTAAAACATTACATTTAATTTTTTTTATGAACAAAAAATGTATTCTTTTGGATATCTTTTACGATAAACATAAATCATAAAATAAAAATACTATAAATTCTTGAAATAATAAACACAAGGAATTAAAAGAACAATGAGAAATATAACCATACTCGTATAGTAAAACAATCATGAACGATTTTGAAAGTTATTAAATATTTAAGAGTATATGAAGTTGGATTATAAGGAATATCATATTCAAATACTCACAACTCGTGTATCATCACCAAAAGAGCGTTTAACCCCTTTGTTTTTATCTTGTTTAACCTCTCGAGCTACAAAGCTATTTTCATAAGTCAAATCAACTAAAAAAATGTAAATAACACATAAAATTAATTAAAAATGAGTTAAATAGTTTTAACACATTGTAGTTTTCTGTAAATTAATGATTTTTCATCATTGTTCATAATCATTATTATTGATTATTATAAAATGTGTTTAATTACACATTGATTATTCAGATGGGTGGGAGTATTATTGAGAGTATGCACTGAAAAAAACTTCAGGTATAAAATTCAGTAATTCAATAATCATTTCCATCATTCATATTCCACATTAAGGATTTTTTATTTGAAAACCCTTCTGCATAGTTTAACACTAGGAGCAAGACTTGAAAATAATTCAATCACAACACTACTACACTGATATAAATATTTTTTATCCACAGTGTTGGTTCAGTTATAAATTTACTCCATCCAAATGTTAGAATAGCCTAAAACGTTTAAATTAAAACATGAAAACTGAATATTGCCAAAACAAAAATTAGCAAGAGAATATCTCTGCCCTTAACTTAAGCTAAGCTCACTACAAAAATTAATATATTTTCGTAGATGAGAAAATTGTGAATAAAAACCACAATGGAATTTTTTTTATTGATTAATGAATATATGAGCTATAAATATGTTTCATTGATTTTTTTTGTAGAAATATGATGGTACTATTCCCAAAAAACACGCCAATAACGCCATGATGTTTTAAGTTTTCATAAAAAACTAAAATATATGAGCTATAATAAATAAAATAAAAATTGAAATATTCATAGGTAGTTATTACCAGCTCCATCTCTTAATTTCTTTTTGTGTTGTACCAAACGTGTACTTATAAGCTTCATTCTTTCTTCAAAATCTTTCTTAAACTCTTCAAACGGTTTGTTAAACTTAGGCCTAAAAATAATTAAATAATTTTACTATTTAATAAGAGACAAAATATTCAGAGCATGTTTAAAAATAAATTATTCCCATTTGGTAACATATTCCTTATGTATGTGAAAAAACTTATAATTTTTATTGGATTTTAATGCGAAATAATTTTAATAGAATTGTATTTGTTATATGTCAATTATTGTATACTCTTATAAAATTAAAACTCCCCAAGTCATATCCTCAGGAGAATATTTGTCAGAATCAATACATGGTAGTAAACTATTGTACACTGAAAATCTGAAGTTGAAATAAATAAACATACAATTTTATAAGAAATCATAATATTGTAGAAGACAAGTGCGAACAAAAACCTTTATATTTTTTTTAGAAACATTTACAATCTGTATGCATTTTACAATTAGAAAAAATAGATAATAATGTGCAATAGGCGTAGTGACGTGGCACATGCATTGACCACACAACTTTTTTGTTGACTATTTAACAATTTATTAAAATAGTAGACCACGAGACCAGTTACGTTGGAGACGTCGAGGTGGATCATCAGGGATGTAACATATGACAGATTAGAGATGAATGGGTTAGGATGATTATATGTGTGTGAATGCAAGTTTGATCAACAGAGGATGAAAGTGTGCATAAAATAAGGTCATTGCGTGGAGTGTGGTTTCAATATAGCACGAAGCGTTTGTTGTTCGCCTTAATTTAATCGATTGAAAAGCTTGAAATATATTTATGTTTGATACTTTGGCAGCACCAAAATGTGTATTATGTCATAGCAGGACGGATCATTTGCTTAGGTATCAGTGATTAGTAAAACTCAAGTTAAAACTGAAAATATCAGGAGATGAAATATGGTACTGAAATAAGTATACGTACTGTTCCATATTATTCGTCAATTTATTATGCGTATCTTGTGTTTTGTATTCGAAAATATCTTTTTTAATAATACCATCCAAGGATTTTGTAACACCATTTTCCTCATCTAAATAAAACACACAAAATTAACAACTGTTTGAAGACTAAAGTATGATTGACAATATTTAAGAAATATACTAGAAAAAAATCCATCTAAAGTAGGTTTACAGCTTGAAGACGTCGCAGTTGAAGTGTTACATTCTAAACTTGTATCTTTCGCATTTCCTGACGGTTCCAATTCATAGAATAGCATATACGATTCACCACTAGTGTAGTGACATTCAATACCCGTTCGATGAACCTAAATAATGAATGAAAGTCTAAACTCTAAACCGACAAAAACAAAATAAACAATATAATACATACATATGCATCATTGAAGTAATAATAAGATCCGGAGGGGGTCAAGCCAAGGGCTGTGTAATGACCATTATGTAAACTCGTGCCAATGTGTTCTACCGTGGATACTAGACGGTACCTCAAAGGTCGAGCATCATCTGCACTTTTGAATTTACGAGTATCAAATTGGTATTCCGATAAATCCAATCGTTCATGAATTTCTATAGCTTTAGAGTTTTTATCGTTGTAAAACCCGTACGGATCAACACTGAACCTATAAAAAAAATATTTTGGTAATTAGTCGACTGAATTAAAAACCAAATTTCATGATGATAATGATTCCAACCTTTTTAACTGTATGCATAATACGTTTGGTGCTCGTTCGATTGACAGCATTTTATCGGCGACAACTTGCCGCTGACACATTTGACATGTATAACCTCCCTCTAATCGTTCTTTTTCAAAATATGTACCTAATGCGTCATTCACCGTATCTGACAGACCAATGTCTAGATTGAGTTCTTGAAAATGTTGGAACGTGGTAGATATGTACCCGCATTCACCACATTTCACTAAAACATAAATGTATAATTAATTATTGGCATAGTTCGCACGTGTAAATAAATACAAGCACATACCTTCAGATCGAGTATAACCACCAAATATTTGATGGATGGGTGTTGTTTCTTTCGAATAGTTGTCTAGGCTAAAATGGCGAAAAAAACCAAATTGATAATATGATAATAATAATAATAATAATAATCTTTTTGTTAAAATGTATAATTATAGAAAAAATAACATACCAGTCAAAAGTATCTCCTAAAACAGACACATAGCACCATGCCATACTATCAAGTAGGTATCGTAGGAACTCGTGTGCATCTTCTTGGCGATATACTGACAAATTTTGACATATCACTACAAGTTAAAATTAAAAATGAATTTCCCTGTTCAAACTTAAAGTTGAATTTTAACAGAGTATACTTACGATGTAGAGAACTAGTTACATCTGAAGCCATGAAGCTAGAACCTGTATGTTTTTGGGATAGTTTAAATGTATCACTAACCATACACACTACACAATATTCCCTGATTCTATCTGAAATTAAAAAAAAATAATAATTATAGCACAAAATAATATTTCTCAATTCCAAACAACAAGTATAATAAACATTCTGATGTAATAAAAATTAATTAAAATCTTTTTAATATAGGCTGTAAGGAGTAGTGTGGTGCAGTGGTCACGCAGTTGGCTACGACGTGCACAGTCATCAGTTCGTACCCGGCTCAGTGCAAAAAATATTCTGCAGAATTAATTCTGTAGTCTCTCCCCCTGCCATCGTTCTGATTGCTCTACACTGTTCCCCACCGGACTTACTCCACTGGGAAACGTGAAAATTCTCTTCTTAGAGAAGGGGGTACCAAGTGCTACACTGCACTCTATCCCTCCCAAGTGACAAGTTATCGACAAAGACCGACAAGGCTGTAGTATAGAACGACAATTTAATTTCGAAATAAAACAATGTAATTATGGGAGAATATTATTTTACAGTTACGAATTGCTAAAGAAATTTACAATAGTTATATTGGTAGTAAAATGTTTGCAATTTTAGTTTATGACAAAAAAATGACTTTTATTAAACTGGTCAACACAGATGTTCATCTTCACATCTGTTATTGTACTTAAGATTTGTACATTAGACATATGTATAAGTATTTTTTAGGTTGTTGAAATTTCAATCCAATGATATTTTATTAATTAAAACCTTGGGTCACAAATATAATAAACAATACTAATACAAATATTTTATTTTATAAGATATAAATCATTTAAAAACCATAACTTTGTTTGGTTATAATTAAATGATAAAAAAAAATTATTTTGATACTTACTATTTTGATGACAAGTGTTTTGATGATGTTGGTCATTAGTAAGCCAATTAGTAAACGCGGGAATGTGAAATAATGCCTAAAAATTAAAATGAAAATAAAAATGAATCATACAGAACCGAAGACAAGTTTTTTCTCACCTGCAGTGTAGAATTTATGTAACAAATCAGGCCAGAATTATATAATCCAGAACCAACAGACACTTGTTGGTCTTGCCAACCAAGTTGTATACACTCGGAAGGATATAACACAGTAATGGGCTCGGGCAAATTCGTCATTTCATTATTGTCACCGTTAACTATCATTTCATTCTCGCCGAATTCATTTAGTGTTATTGTTTTACAATAGTTTTTCGTCGTTTCGGACTCCGTTGGTGATTCGCAGTTGACCTTTTCAAAACCGATCGTCGTATCCGAAATTTTCCTTGATGGTATTGGATCATAACCCGGAACTTCGCACGACACGGGATCATGCGTTGCGGTCTGGAACGAAGTTGGATCGCCTGAACCCATTTCGTTGCTTGCCGCCGACATTGTAAATTCAATTTACCTTATAAACTGTAAATATTATAACGAAATGATTTACGGATGCACAGAAAATATAAGAAGAGATATTGTACTGTCGTACTAAATTATAATTTGCCAAAACTATTATTATTGGTTTGTTTGTTTACAATTTATTTCAACCAGTAATGGAAACTAAGCGCGATCGTAATAAATAAAAAAAAGTCCATTATAATTATTCACAATTTATAAATAGACTTAAATCGTCTATTCGAACTTTTCTAATGACTCAAAGTCAAGCTCAAATAATTTGCATACTTAATATAACAGTGTAAGAAAAAGGGCAACGTTTTCGGTGCTTGGAAGCCCCATAAAGCGTGTAGATTAAAAATATATTCAATTATTGAACACGGCTATAGAACTCAATAGATGGGTTGCATTTTTTACTCTCGTGATTAATATCGAAACTCATATTATTATAATAAATTATGAAATGGTGAGATAGTCGCAGAAGCCAACGACGAAAGCATAAGTTTCGTTTTAAGTGTAAATGGAATCTCGCAACCGGTCAGTTCAGACGGAAGATTGGAGAACATAAAATTGTCATTCGGCAGGGTTTCTCAGGTTCGACTTCAGGGTTCGACGCATTGGAAAACAATTTTGTACCAAAAAAAAAATATGATAAATGTAATGGATAAAATTGTGGATTATTATTAAAAGTTATAATATTTATACTTTTATTATTTTACTTAATTTAATTTGGTGAGCGATTGATGGTCTGTTGCGAAAGGTTCGTCTGCCTAAATGACCTCTGCAGACTTATTAAGTTGGGCTTATCGAGGTTTACTACTCCAGCCGGTGAGTGGTGTCCTCCCTGCAGTCCGTGGAAAGTTGTACAGTTCATAGGGAACGAACCACCATCCAACAGTGATGTCTAGTCCTCCCTGGGGAGATATGATCGATGTGAAGACATTGTGGCCCCGGACATGTTCATTCCACCGCAGCCCGCTCCGACAGTCCGTTGGGATCCTTGGAGTCCGGTTTTGGCCATGGTTCCAAGGGCTCTGGTTGGTCTGGAACAGCTGAACTGGCTAATCCACATGAAAGGTACAAACATGTGAATTTGGGTCCGCGGTGCGTCATATCTAGGACTCAGAAGTTGCAGGAGATAAAAGTGGCAAAATATTCACGGAAACATGCATAAAAAAATTGTAAAATATTCACGAAGATGTTAAATATGCAAAAAAAAACATAAACCTATAACATAAAAAATATGGTGAAATACTGTAGTTTGGCATTTGTATTAAAAAATATATTTTTAAGAATCGTAATGTTAACCATTGAGCCGCCAATATTTTCTTAAGATTTTCCATTGAAAATGACCGAAGGTTATTCGAATGGAGAAAAATCAATTTTTATAAGGATGTATGAAATATGCGAAATCAATGAAATATACACTTTTTAACTAAAATTGACAAAATATGCGAAATATGCATTTTAAATTTTTCACCTTTAAACTCGCCATTATATAGCTCGGATTTTTAGCTCGATCTGCTATAAATCGAGAGCATATGCGATTCCTACAACTTCTGAGCCCTAGACTTATATCATATATATTATATACCGGGCGACGCGTGTATCTTGGCCGGTTTCCAGCAATAAATCTGTGCTATTATCGGCGATAACCTCTCAACTTTCGCAGTTTTTTCATAACATCAAATAATTGATCTCGTATGACTCTACCTATTTATCGTGTTACGTAATGAATAAAATGGTCTTCAAAGCAAGCGGAAACGCATTGCCCGCCACGTACTTCATATTCACGAACTTATCACAGCATTTTAATATGAGCAATAAAATTACTACCTTTTTCGCCAAAACCAAGTGCTTCCATCGGCCATCGACGCGGCGATTTTACCTTCCTAGTCCCTACACATGGTCCTATCGTAGTGTACCTAACCGATGTATAATTATGTATCGGTATTAATGTGTGCAGTCAGTGGGAACTCCCGTTATTTTTAAATTATATTTTTGATTTTATTGATTACTACTGCCTATCCTCAATAATTCACTCTATACACTTTCGGGGCCCCAAGCTATATTCGAAGGTAAGGCTTAAAAAAATTACTTATGCTGTATACACCATTAGAATGTTAAAAAATCTTGTCACTTTTATAGGTGCCTATTTAAAGTATAAATCATGAGTCTAATAAAATAATAAGTTACTCGGTACTTTCACGATATTGGTGCCTGGTGGTATACCTACATTTTGAATAAAACTTTTTCCAACCTTAGATCTTAGGTTCTGGCGCCACCAACATATCGCAGCATATACCACCAGCATATCGCTGTTGTTGTCATCAGTATATTATTTAAGGTGAGACGTACGTGGCAGAATTATTTTGAAGTTTCCAGTTTATACGAAGTATTACAATTTGTAAACGTTCGCGTTTCGTATACATTATAATATTATTATTATTTCCGACAAGGATTTCCATTTAGATTACCGGCGCGAAACGAGGCTTTCAAAACGTTTCAACTGAAGGCGACTTATCGTGGAAATCACATATTATAATACACAGCATATTTAATGCCACCAGAGCGGGCGAATAAAAAAGTAAAAAGGTAAAAATAAAAAATTACCTCGTTAATAATGCAAACGCCACTCGTTTTAAGCCGAATTAAGTCCGCAGCGTTTGTAGTGTTACGTTCACGCTGATGTGCCGAAAGCGTATAATATTCTAGCCATTGCGTCCTACGTGTATATTATCATTTACCGTACCTTATGTTATGGGTACTGAACTTTTACGACGGTCGTGGTTTGTCGCGAAACGACTTCGAAGCACAATTTCAGCTACTATACCAAGAACTTACGCCGGACGATAATCTACAATAGATCGTCGCGAGTATCGTGCTCCCTTTGACGTTTTAACGGATAAATATTAAAGAACCTAGCCGGTTTCAATAGGCATCAAGGCTAGGGAAGTCAGCAAACTTTTTTCAAGTTAAGTTGTACGTTAAAAGTGACTCTTCCTTTTTATTAACTGCAAAATAATATAGTACGATATTTCTATAAATCTATAGCTACGTTTGTACACGTTATTTTGATATCTTAGTTGATACATAGGGGGTAGTGCACTTAATACTTCCACAGTAATTATTCCGGTGGTTTTTTTATTTAAAACGATAATTTGTAAAGTATAAAAAAATTAGGTTATATTTTTAATCTCTGGAATTTAAATTAGGAAAATAATTAACTTACCGTGACCGTAAAACTAATTAACTGATTAGTATAGCTGCACATCATGGACCAGAATTTAACGCGATGAGTTAAAAGATACTATGCAAAAAAAAAATTGCCATAAACTTAGTTAAAAGTACTTTGACTTTTTAACAGTATATCGTTGTATACATGTTATAAGTAAACACAGGTTTCCCATCGTATTGATGTTGATCTGTACTATATAATATGTGCACGCAACTGTCTCCTGTTTCGCAATCCGCCTATGATATACGTGGAAAGAGACATACTAGATAAATGCAATAAATGCAGAGAAGTAATATTCTTCACAGGTTTACGTTAAACAATCGGAAAATCAATTTGTTAAAAAAAAAAAAAATAGGTTTAGCAGTTGGGTGTCTACGCACAAATCGAATTAAAATAAATACGTTCGTCATGTAATTGTGTTGCAACAGATACTGCGGTTCAATATCGAATCGTTTCTGTAATAAGTAATAGTTGGCGTATCGGGGGCTCGCCTTGGTGCGAAAGATTTCCAAATTCGACAGCATAATATTTTACACCCGAACGGTTTAGATCGCGCGCGCGTATACCAAATGTACCGGAATGTATAATAACATAAACATCCCGTCTCATCATTTATATTAAACGGACGACGGTGTTGTACACGTCAAACACATCGTCAAAACTGTCACCGACGAGATAATATAAGATCTTTACGTTACGTCACGCGAAAGCCATAGTCGCGCACGTTCGCCAGTTCTTATACTGGGTGATTTTTCAGACGTGCTCACTCCTTTCTTCGGCCGTGAAAACGCTTCGATTTAAAATTTTTTCTTTCAGTGTTCGGGTTACTATGGTTTTCTTCGATGTTTTTTTTTTTCGTGCTGCCTTAAGTATGTCTTGTGGCGATACGTTTTGTTTTTTCAAACGGGAACATCCCGTTTTCATTGCGCTATTTCATTTGCGTTATTTTTATGTACATTTCGATGTACCGAAATCAAAATTCTAACGAGCAATTTTTTAATTACTATGGTACAAGTATTAAGACAAATAGCATTACAATACCTGATATTATGATTACATTTTTAATTACACGTTTTCGCTGATTGCTACTTATGCGGGACAACACTTTTCATACGCAATTTTAAATTAGAATAACTCCGACCGTATTGGCCCAAATGTTACATCAAAAATTCCAGAAAAATTAGTTGAATAATAGTTTGCGTAAAATATGGTGTTCCCATTTGAAGAACAAAAGTTCGTTTAGTCTCACGGCATACTTAAGGTTGCATGAAAAAAAAAGCGGAAAACGTGAAAAAATTTCAAATTAAAGCATTCGGTCAAAAAAACAAAATGAGCGCGTCTAAAAAATCACCCTGTAGATATATATATATATTATAATTACACACGGAACGGTACAACCGTGCAGGTTAGGTCATACGCGTCAACCTAATGCGTCTGCGAAGTTTTGAAGTATTGTAGTAAACTATGACGTTGAACCATGCCATGTGTTATATTTACTGTCGGCGGCTAGAAGTTTTCGGCGAAATTAAATACTTTCGGCGGCATTCGGCCAGATTTTTTTCGATAACGCGCCCTGTACATATTAACACGTCGTATTATCCACCCCGATCGTCCGCTTCGCCGATTCTTCGCGCGCGCGCTGCTCGTCAAATTTTATGTGTAATATTTATTATATAGATTTTCGCAAAACCTGCAACGACTTGTTCGTCGTTCCTCCTACCCGTCGCGGTATAATAATATAATTATTCGTAAAGGTCGATATGCTCGTCGTTATACGCGTTCACCCCCTTCACGCATAAAATTATAAGCTCTATGTGAAATGAACAGATTTGGTTTTTCGCGAAAAACCGAGGTTCCAATCAGTTGTGCTCCGGTTTTCCCGCGTATTTTGAATGCGTCTACGAATAATTTACACTGATGCCGGATTACCGATGCACTTTTTAACTGTACAGTTATTGCTCAGCTTCATCAATCGCTCGTCGCGTCCCACTTCTAATGCTAGCAACAGTAATAAAAGTCTTCATAAAATTGAGACTTTAAATAAAAGCTTTTGAGTAAATACCTACCGTCTGATAATTTGCACGTTATGTATATGAATAAAATTCATTTTTTCGCATTCACGTCCCGTGTGTTCGGTAATACGCCGGCACCGAGGTTATTTCTTCAGAGTAAAGTATACGATGTAACATCATGTTCGCACTAGTCGTTGTTGTAGCATATTATACACTGATTGCTTCACTTGTTATCGTACGAATTGGTGCCACCCTTGATAGACTTTGCAGCCTTTGGGTGGCAGAGCGCTTCTGTTTAGTTTGATTTTGCGACTCATCGTCGGTCAGGCCATTCATCTCGATAATATGACGCCGTGTCATATACGTTCCGCGTGCGTAATACGCATTTAGTTCTTCTTTTTATTGTTTACAATTTGGGCTCGTTTCTTTTTAACCTATGGTAGATTGAACATGAAAAAAAAAAAAATCAAAATTGATGCAAATTTTAAGGCCAAAAAAGGATGTGAGTATGGTCAAGAAAAAAACACTATATAGATGTGTAGTTGACGGTAAAATAATATTCGATAAAATAGATTTTGGTACGAAACGGAATAAACGTGTTTCGATCGGCCAAGGTTCCGTCGCGTCTACCACAAGACAAAGACTTCGTGTGTCATTAGAGAGCTGCGTACATATTTTGGTTAAAACCATAATGTACTGACGCAGCTGACATTTGAACAGCGTGTGCGCAATGGTGCAGAAACCGTTTGTTCCGAAGAATACATACCGTTGATTGTTACCCGATGCACGGCTTCGCGGGACACAATGATGTTGATTAGAGTTTTTTTTTTTTTTCTGTTGACTCACCGAAGATAAGAGCTGCACTACGTTATAACATGTGCCCATGTACATATTATAATACAGTAAAACTCGCTTACGACAATCCCGCTTAATACGCTTTCCCCGTATAGGACGCAGTTCCCGCGGGTACCTAGACATTTTCTATACTAGATAGTGCGAAAACTGTCTGTTAAGACGCTTGGCTATTCTTCATCTAATCGGATTAGAAGCGCTTTTGAACAGCAAATGACGAACAATTGTTACCACAGTAATCGTGCAATAATAAAAGTAGAAAATCATCTGGTTTACATCGAGAAAAGTGAAAAAACGATGTGTGTATTTTTATAATGTAAATACACATTTATAATTTGTATCACCCTGTTTTACTTAAATTAATATATAAGCTCAATACATTTAAAATTGTGCTATATTATAGGTACATAGTTGTTACTGTTATTGAATAAATCTGTTATACTGTAATGAATAAATAAACTAGATGTTTGAACCTTTTTTTTGATTTCCTTATAAAAACACTTTTTTGTGTCATAAGACGTTCTCTTTTGATGAAGAGCGTCTTAAGCGAGTTTCACTTTAGAGCATACACTCAACTATATGATCTGAATCACTGAAAATGATAGACCCGGTTTCCAATACAGACAATTTACGATTGTTATATACGCTATAATATAACGCGGATTAATTGTTTTCAAAGGAGTCGGGGAACTAGATTAAGTTTTATTTTATCAAAATAAATATCATCGGTGCGATTAAATGATTGTAAGAAAATATTTAAAAATACGGATATATATGGCCAACTCCACCTACGCAATATTAAAAAACTATTGACAGCTTTGGGTAGCACATATAACCGTTTATATTTTAAATTAATAATCATACAACTTAACCTTAACAATAATTATTAAAATAGTAATTTCCCGCTTTCTCTCGGTGTTGCGGGATATGTATAACTAATTTTGTCGAAATGGGTTTAGAAGGATATTAATTCATGGTCCACGATATCTGGTGCCATAGCTAAATGGCTATATAAACAGAAATAAAAAGAAAAAACTAAATCGTATGTCCGTCGAGTATTGTCAATGGCGTATTATGTTTGGCATACATTGTTCGTTGTCGATGAGCATTGAATCGAAAGCGACTTGGCCGAGATCACTTCCTCCAAGTAAAACTTGTAGACGATGCGCAGCATGTAACTTTTCAAAACTTGAAAAAAAAAACACGTACTGTTAATGAAATCCATCCTCCTCTCCGATCGATGAATATATGTAATTATTGTTAATGTCCCGTAATCAAGCATTTACCAAACACTATCGATCCGATGATAAACAGTTCAGCTTTTCCTACTCTTGTCGAGGCGACAAAGTACGTTGCGAACGTAGTCATCAGGTCGGAAAATTGTAAGACCATGAAGAATTTGATGTACTGCAAGTTGTGCTGCGAAAAGAAAAGAAAAACGAACGTAATATAATACTGCTACACGTTGCGCAGGTATATACATCTTACACGAAGTATAAATAAATCACATTCTCGCACGGACGCTCGGTAAAAAACCCCACGCAATAATTACTATACACATCGTGTTTTAACTTTTATTTTATTTTACAGCGCTGTAATTTATACGGCAGTGTAGCGTTAAAACTAAATGGAAAAAAAACAACCTAAACACGTGTTGTTTGTTTTACTCGGAGTGTAAATACAGTGCACTCGCAGATCCGATCGCATAACCGGGCCGAAGCTAATGAACGCAAACGTACAACAGTACCTGCACGAACACTATGTGATTGAAAACGTACACGAAACTACCCACGGCGGTGCTGATCAATCGGCAGACCAGGCGAGCGCCCGTTTTGTACGTCGTTCGTTAGACAATGGCCGCGGTTAACGATAAGTTCTAGATCACTACAATTGTTGGTATACGTGGTCGTGCGGACACATGGTTTAGTGGTATAATAAGTTATGATATTACAATAAATAACAATCCCGTAATATTCGATTATTGTCTAACGCCCGTGATCCTTACACGTATTATTGCGAGAGGAGAAAAATTTTTCAAACGTTCAAACGTCCCCATAATATTGGTGGTCCTCAAAAACCCCGTTTAAGTTTAGCCTTAACCTTAGCCTAACCTAACCTAGGCATAACAGTTTCTACGACCGACTCGACCGTGCGGTGGTACCAACCGTGTAGGTAAAAAACGGATATAGTTATGTATAATATATTATTGTCTTCGGAAGTTTTGAAATCGTGTTTAGGACTATTTCACGGGAGTGAAGATATCATATTTGCGTACACATTTTTTTTTTTTTTGATCGACAACATTTGAATTTTAGGATATTAATCTAACAGCTCAACTCCGATTTTAAATAATGGGATAAGAAGTCGGTAAAATTTTTCGAAATTAAACTTTTTTAAAGATTTATTTTAAGTGGTGAGCATAGACTGTGAAAAAACAGAGTTCAAAGCGAACAAAGAAAAATTCCTTTTTATTTAATATTAAAAAATAAAAATTCAGTTAACTCTTTAGGACAGAACCGTTAGTCCCGTAGAGTTTACTTTTTTTAGGGTAAAATCACATTGGCGCCGGGTGCCTCAACGTTTTAGTTCTAATTCACGTACTACGTACTATCATCGTAATCCGTTCAAACGTTTTTTTGTCATCCAAAAAATCTTGAACAGGAATTGGCCACTTTTTCCTACATGGGAAGCATGTCATAATTTTTTCAGCTTTTTATTACGGGCCGCATTCAATAGATGATACTGAATATTAAATTATAACATCTAATACTCATAACATATTGATACCAATAGTCATATTTTGAATATTGAGTTGCATTGATTGGGTTGTCCGTGTATTATTTAATTTCGATATATAAATAGCAAAATGCTTTAAAATTGAATATATAACGTGAGATATAAAATCAGAATTTCTAACACCTTCCATGAGAGCTATTGGAATTGCAGCAGAAAAAAGTTACGATATGGACCAGAATATAACTATCCCATTGGAAAGTTTTACTCAAATGATTTGCTTTTTTTTCCGAGAAAGAAAGAATAGTTATAATATCATTAATTTCATAACCCTACGGTGCTCGATGGTTTCGTAAAACGTTGAAACGGGGAGAAACCACGGCGCGTAAAACTGATCGCTTTACGCGGTTATTTGCTTTGATAACTCGCGTTAACCGCACCCGTGACAACGCTGCTGTAATATAATTCAATGCAGTAGGTACGCGTACCGTGTGGGTTTCCGAGAGGCTAGATTTCCAATTGATTTAACAACAACTACGGCTACGTGTTTTCCACCATTTTCACATGCCACCCGCGTGACACGTCGCGTCACATTTATGTGTTATTTTTGTGTTTTTGTAGCGAACGCATTGCGTTTTACACGCGAATACGTGCGAATATACGTATATTATAACGTCGTCGTAGTCGTTGCTAACAGACGGACGAAGTCGAGCGCAATCGGGCCCCGCCGGGTTCGACCGACGTCACTGAAGTGTCCGGTCGTAATACGTCGCCCCCCCCCCCCCGGTGTGGAATCTGTAAAGGTCGTATTAAAATATTATTGTTTGAAAACGAAAACAAACGATACGCGACCGGGAATTTTTCAAGGGAAGTGTGTCAGCCGGTGACGCGTACACACGCGGTTCCTTCGATTTATTTTTAATGATCGTAGAATTTTAAACGTTGCGGATTGTTAAATATTTAGAACACTTTTATCTTGATCTCCCCATCGTAAATTATTTATGCCTGGCTTTTGATGGACCGAAAAACGCACGACTACATCGTAATCTATTAAATTAGATACAAATTATATTTTTAGTTGTCATCAAATGTGGAAATATTCAGGCGTGTTGTAAGGCTATTTTCTGCAATGTTATACATTTTAAATTACAAAATACAAACATTTATTTAAAAAAAAATAGCTTATATTTTCGAATGATCATCGAATAATAGTTCCTCAAATACGGTCGTTCAAGGTGGGTGTCCGGACACCCTATACACCGCCCGTGGTTGTATTACTACTGGGTTGAGTCTTCGTCACTAGCATCGTGATGAAAATCGGTAACGATAACGGTAAAAAGTAATTATTTTCGAACGTAAAATATTGAGAATACATTTCACGATAACTACACGATGCATGATAATAGTGTACATAAATTCATTTTCCAATAGCGAGTGAAAAACTCAGTTAGATCGTCAAGATAAATGACTAATAATATATTTAAATGCACCCAAAGGAATCCAAAAATTCGTATTTATGTCAGAATACACGTCGGGGAAGTTTGAAAATACGTATTTTCTTGTTACCTCACCTACGTTTTTGTTTTGTTTGAAGTTTATATACTGCCGTGGTTTTATTATTTTTATTTCAATTAGAGTTTTAAATTAATTTTTACGATTTTCAGAATACATGCACTACAATATATTACATTCTTGATTTTATTCATTTTTCATAGTAACGAAGAAATATAAAACGACTTTTGTAAAACTTTTAAAAGTCAATGCTTTTTAGCACTGAAAAAATTATAATAATCTAGTTTCGGTGAACACGTATTGAATAAGTGAAAACGGTTGATATTATATACTGTATTTAAATAACGTCGAAAATCGTATATGTACATCGAGAGCGAAAACTATGTAGGTGTCCCACCGAGAACTAAGCTGAGCGATATCTCCCTAGAGAATAATTAAATTCTGTTTTTTATGAGTATCTCTAGGTAAAGGAAAACAAAGTGCTTCATATTTAAGTTTTCATTGGATTCATGATTCTTAAAATTTTTTTTTTCACAAAGAAAAACAAAATGACTTTCACATGGTTATTTTTCCAATAAGGTTTACTTATAATGTTATTGTTATTTAAAATTGTGTAAATAGTTAACTGCTTTCTCGTAAACTAGAATTTTTATTAAAGATCAAGAAGCTAATGAAAATGAAAAATGAAACAGTCAACATTTTCAGAAAAATAAGCCTTATAAAATTGCCATCTTTGAAATTTATAAAAGTTATAAAATAAAAAGCTAATTTTTTCATAACTCTAATACTTTACACTTATATTTACTAAATCATTGTCAACAAAATGGACTTTGCCCAGGAATGCTCGTAAAAAAAAAAAAAACAGAATTTGATTATTTCTATTATCACGAGAAATATTGCTCTGTGTAAATCCCGGTGAAGTGATCTCCTGTAAATACATGACAATCGATCGTAGTTCTACTGGTTCGAGTTTGAGCATGTTTATCACTGACCAATTATTATTACACAGCACGGTGGAATGGTAATAAAAATAAATACTTGACAAGGGGCACGATCTTCGAAACACAGACATTCCAAGCACTTTGATCATGATAAAAACAGTTAAATTACTGTTTGGTGAACAAGTATTTCTCAATATATCGATCGTTATAAGCATACATGTTATTTTTCTTAATGAAAAACAAATTAAATGTGCTGTCGATTATTTAATTTCTAATGTATAATAATTGCCCGTGTTCTGACAGAGAATTAATTACGATAATCGATTTGTACAACCGTCACGTAACCGCGATCGTTTATACCTCACTCCTCTCGCACCAATCGAATTTATTACGAGATTATCATCATACGTATAGCACCTATGGATGTGCTTTGAAACCGCGTGTTCGTGCATCATTGTGCGTCGACTTTAAAATGGTTTTTTCTGTGCGTTTTTAAAATTACGTCTTTATCTTTGAATGTGCACTACTTCCAAAATATCCACGAGTAGCCACTGGTGGGGTCCCAACGACAAGTCTTAGGCAATACCCACACGTGCGCTGCGTGTTGTTACTTACGGAGTTGAGTACAAACTTATTGTGCTTATCGCACCGGTGCGGTACACGTTTTACGGTTGCAGAATGTACCACATATCGTGAGCACGATGACACTTACTGCGAAAGTGGCGTTCCTCAGGTAGACGCAGGCAACCATGACGAGGGCGTAAAAGGATATCCGGGAAAACACGGCGAACTCGTACTCCAGCTCCTCGTAGTCTGCAAGTCAACAAATACATTTTTTTTTTAACGTGATGCGATATGTGCGCAATACGATTGGGTTTCGAGAACTAGTCGGCTTTTAGAGATATTCGCGTCGCACGGAATATCGTTGTACGACGATATAGCGACGCTTTTTCGACATTTTAAAGCAGTCGGACACTTTCGACTCGACCGGATCGTGTCGTAACGTCGCGATAAAACGGTCGAAAGACTTTGCATCGCGTAAGCTTGCGTGCGCGTGAAATGATGCCGAGGAAAAAGTTTGATGTATTATACTCGTACCCTTATGGTGGCCGTAATTCTTGCGAAGACCCTTGATCACCGTCCCTCGTGCGTCCCAGTTTTCGAAGTACTTGACCATGATCGTACAAATTAACAGAAAGTACATGATCTGGAAACGGAAAAGTGAAAAAAAAAGGTCTTATAGGTACATGTGTCGCACTGCAGAGGGAGATAGGTTTTTTTTTGCGCCCTTCCCTTCGATCCGATAGAACGGTGCCGGAACCGCGGTCCGGGTTCCGCGGTACCTGGTACTTACGAACTGAAGGTACGCGATCATACGCGTGGACTTGCGAACGTTTTTCGTCCCGCACATTTTCCGGAATTCGATCATGGCACCTCGAGTGCAGAGGAAAATCTGTCTCGCGACGGCTCGTTCAAACGCAAAAAGGACCCGAAACCTTGTAGCGAACTCACGCACTCGATCGTACGCGCGAATCGACGTGTCTACGCGTACCTACGAGTTCAAAACTCCAAAAGCTACACTGCTCTGCGAACCGTCACTTCGAGCTCACGCAGCGACCGCCGATCTGTAGTGTACCGCACGACTACGTATTACTGAGAAGACGGATGCGCGTGCGGCCAAACAAGAGTGTGTGTGCGTGCGTGTGTGTATGTGCTTGTGCGCGAGTGTGTGTGTTACTAGAGAGAGAGAGAGAGAGAGCGCGATAATTTTAATAGTATGAATTTGTCGCCGCGACGACCGACGTGGAAATCGTTTCGTCCTTTTGACGTCATCAGCTGATAAGGCGAATGGGTCGACTATTGTTATTATTTATTACTATACATGCGTTCGCCCGAACCGTCCGACGTTTGAGCAGATTCCATCTAGAACGCCAGACATTGATCTTCCAAAAGCCGTATATCGATGTGTATCTTAATACCTACCTGACCTTTGAGCTCAACAACTTTGCACGCTATTTGGACGAACATTTCATTCCACTTCGAACAGATTCGTAAAATATATTTACAACTTTAAAATCTTATGAAAGAAAATCAATAATATTTTACCATAAAGGTATAATTATATAACTTAACTGCAAAAATGTATATGTTCAGTGTTTCGTAATAATCATAATGTTTATTTTATTATAATTTCCGTTCTGTTATGTTTCACTGCAAAAGAAAAAAAACAAAAATCTTTCGTAATGAAAACAACGGTTGATTATAATTAATTCTTTAGTTTTACCAATTCGCTTTGTATATAATTTTAGTTTACTATCTATACCGTCAAACCTTATATGACGTGATTGTATGATTATTAGCTATGTTCAAGTATTTAATTGTCCTTAAAATATAAGGGCATATTTTTTTGTTACACCGGGGATTGATGTATGTGCCAACTAGGCCAAAATTTAATTATTATAAAAATTGTCAAATACACAATATTTATTAGTAAGATAGACCAGTGAAGCAAATGAGCTGAGGTAGCATATTGTAAATTCATATTTAAGACAGCCGGTCGGACGAGACCGGGGCAGAGTGTCTGTGTTTCGGTTGAAGCACGTATGTGTAGATGTGTTTATTTTGTGTGTTATGAATATAGGCTTTTGGTGAGAATTATTGTTTTATTTTAAAAACCCATAAACTCTTAATAATTGAACTAATATTAATTAGTTTTGATTACTAAAGAGAAGATAGAGCGATACCCACGAAATATAATATGTATAATGATTTATTTCAACTACTTATTAATGTGTTAACAGTTTTAAACAATTTGTCCAGAGGTTTTTTTACTATGTGAAATAAATAAAACTTTTTAACTACTATAAGTTATAAACCTATAACCATTATTTGGTATAATACTGCACGGAAAATATTTTTTATGATTTTTAGTCGGTATAAGTGATTACAGAATGTAATATAATTTTACGATTTCTGAATTTTTCATTTTACGGCCTTTACGTCATCCATCTGCGGTTCCACATTACTTTCGATATTGGTGTTACGTTTATAATTTATGGTGAACAATATTATGTTATTCAATATTATACAGACATTTTTTGACACTCATCACAGCGTGTAATACATTTAAACCGAGTTTGGGTTTCAATGTCAGCTGCAGTATGATAATCATTGTTTTTTTCTTTTCTACAGTATCGGGATTCCAAAACAATAATATTTTAGTTATATAGGAGCAGTCAAGGTCGAAATTCTAGGGGTAGGGTGGGATATGGCAATAAAAATATTAAAAATAAAATTGATATTATACAATTGGCTTTTAAAATTCATCTCAAAGCTCCCCCTCCCATAGCTGTGCCAATGTTTAAATTGTGATTTAATATTTACAAGAATTAATTCCCCTTGTAATAGGTAATAATTATGTGCTATATACACGGGGTTTTTATGTGATTGTTTCCTTATGTCTTGCCCACGCGCTTCGTCGATCGAGAGTGTACTGCAACTATACAGGTATATTGTAAATACGCAACGCCGAAAAATGTTTACAGTTCAACTAAAATAACTATCAACTATGACCAAATATAATAAACAACTGTGGCCGTCAATACTGCAGTATTATCTAAAGCAGTGAGTCAAAAATGCAAAGAGTCAAAAAGGTTATTTCTAATACAATTATTGTTATACTGAGCTGCTCGGTTTGCAACAACTGCCTTAGATTATTCGGTAATTTACGACAACGAGCACGTTAAATTTATTTGACTGATTGTCGTCAGTAGTAATTATATTATGTTAGTATAATAAATTATGTGCGCGCGTTTTCCTTACGGTACGATGGATCGCCCATAAAATATTAATAATGACTACTTTCGATTTATGACAATAAACACCTAACTACCGACTGACTGTACAGCAGCCGGTACCCACTGCGCGACCATTTGACACGTTATGTGTGACACGTACTAACATTAAATTGAACGACTTGTACATCTTAAGATCGAAAACTATAATGAGCGCGGACATAGTCTTGTGCGAACGGTCCCGTAGTATAACGTTCACTTTTAATAATTTATCACGCACTGTTATGATATTTAAATATGCGATAAACCTGTTAATTTTAATCGTCTGTGATAGCGAAACATCAAATTTTAGATTTATTTTTTTCTTTATGTGAAATAATCAATCTATACCTTAGGGCTACAATACGCTTATGTGGTTACAGTATACATAAATTAATTGCAATAATCACTCGCACAATTAAAATAATTAAATATTACCAGGTTACACTTGATGTGAGAAGTCATCCAGTAATGACACTCACTAATATTGACGACTTTTTTTTTTTACATACAATTATTTAAACAAAACTGAAGCTCAGTCTACGGATTAGCTGTTGGGAGGAGGTCACGACACCATTTCCGTTTAAGACGTCTGGGTGGGTTTCCAGGAATTGAAGAGACTTCGAGATTACGAAGTAACGGGTTGCTGTTGGAGGTACGATGTGGAAGCGTAAATATTGGTACAAGATTCATAGAATATTTCAAGACAGTTGGAAGGTGGAATGGTTCTTTAAAAATAATCTGGTTAGTGACACGACGCGTCTGCAGGGGCGTAGTATGAATTATTTTTTGGTTAGGCCCACATAAACCTTCCACTGTTAGACGGAAATGGGGACTAATCCCAATTTTGGTATTGGCCTCCTATAATTTCAAAGTTATCAATGATAGCAATTTTTATTTATCTGGATACAAGAGTGTCTTACAAGATAACTTTTTTATAATTATTAATTACTATACTCGTAACTTACAACACATGCGTATTGTCCATTTATAACCTATTTTCAAAGTCAAAATTCTACATTATTTTCTTTATGATAGCAAACTCATCAACAACAGCCGATGGATTATCAATAAATTGCTCACTTATTTCCTTTTCTATGGAAACTAACGTCAAATCGTTTAGCCTAGGAATTTTTATAGTTGACCTGAGGTATGTTTTCATTATTCTCATTGTTGAAATACTTCTTTTTCTTTTTAGAGAAAATCTGGGTAGGCCCGGGCCTACCAGGCCTACCTACTGGCTACGCCCCTGGCCGCGTCTGTTATCGTTTGATCCGTCTTAAGACCGATACAGACTCTCCAACACGCTATAACTTTTATCGTCACTGCACGAGTTATACGCATTTTAACAATTAGCATTCAATACGTCCTCGTGTAATATTCAAAATTTCCCCTTTTCCATAACCCTTTGATGAGGCGACCGCTGAAATATAGTCACTATATTATGTGCTATGACTATACATTTACTACTCTTACTACCGACTAATTGCACGAACTGTACTGACTACCTACACTCCTGCAACTATATTTCGGCTGTTTATTACATTGGTGACACGGTTATTCGAGTATTTTCGGTTCGGAAACGTGCACTCGTTACTGTCTCGTGTGACCGTCGGTGAACAAAATATGTTCGAGTAACATAAGGTTGTCAGAAAAACGCGTCGCTCGTTAAAAACCTCACTGTACCGGGATGACCTCGGACCGGACGGAAGCAACGTACACGGTATTGTACGGCTGTAGCCCGTTTTCTCAAGTATAGACTTGCGCTCGGCCAATGTGACATAACGATTGTCACGCGTGTCATTCCCAGCACGTGGTACACAGTAACACGTACGGTACATAGGACGCTCGGTTTTTTTTTATTTTTTTTTTGTTAAAAACGAATTTTTACATTTTTTATGACATACATTTGAACGGTAGCTTGATCGACTGAATACTACGTTGTTAAATTAATAATTCGTGAGCGCGTACAACGAGATAAGCGCGACACGTTTCTACAGCTGTATGACCTATCTACACTTTTCGTCGGTACTGCTGATGATATAATCATGCGTCACAAATCACAATTAAAACCGAAAACCGTCATTGAATCATAAACTTATTGTTTATACAACCCAACCCGCAGTGGTGGCAAAACATTTTTAGCAAAGTGCCATAAGGAACGAAAAAAAGGTCTTGGTGGGACGAGAATTTAAAATTTTTAACAATACAATATTAGACATGTTTTAATCAGTTGTTTTTCTTTTGATAAATATAACTATTAATGGATTGATTTAACACTTCATTTTCTAATTAGTATTATTTATTACGAATGAAAACTATAGAAATCTAAATAATACAAAATGTGTTATTTTTTATAATATTTTAATGCCGATGATCACTTTTGTAGTAAATTGGTAACTAAGAAATATTCATATCATAATACAGTAGTCGCCGCTTATTGGACTCACTTTGGGACCCGACAATTTGAGTCAATTAACCGAATGAGTCAATAAGGCGAATGACTCAAAAAATTTTAAAAATGCTTAAATTTAAAAACGTATTTACTTAAAAATATGTATTGAGATTCAAGGTATTTATGTATAAAAATAAAAATCTAGCTATACGCAATTAATAAAATTAATTAATTTTTTGATCAAAATCCATCTAATGTTAATTGGATTTTCCTCCCTTCGGCCAACTTCATAATCATTTCTTCATAAGATTTATCTTGCTCGAATACTTTGACGACTGCTTGGTTTATCGTAATTTATTTTATCTCCGCGATAAAAGAAAATTACCGGTTCCGACTTATTTGTAACACGTTTGTTCAATGTATGTATATATTTTATTTATTTATCTAATTTTCAAATGACCCTATTAACCGGTGTGTGAGTCAAATAGACGAATTTTTTGCTGTGTGTTAGTATATGTGCGAATCGGGACCAGCCGTTTTGAGTCTAATAGGCGAATGAGTCAATTAACCGTGAGTCCAATAAGCGGCGACTACTGTATCATCAATTTTTAGGTGTTATAATACAATAAAGGAGATTTAAACAAGTGCGCCCAGGGTTTAACTTTAGAAGATAGCATTTACAGAGATAGTTGGAAAAAAGTAGTAGAGGCAGCGAAAGTCCTTCAAGAACAGTAAAAGCTGAAGATGATGATGTAATAAAATATTTTTATAATTTTATTCGTAATTCTTCAATATTTATAGATAAGTAACAGCGATGTGGTAGTTCAAAAAAACCGATAGCCGCACGCTCGATGACTTCGTGCTCATTTAAATAGGTAAACGTGTATAAGAGACCGTGGCCTTTTTCAAACAGTAACAACTGTGCATGATCAGAAGGTTAAAGTAAAACTGAGAAAACAGGGACATATCGAAACTCAGTTCTTCATTGTCTGCAAACATAATAAAAAACAACACACTTTTAACGCGATTCGTTTAGACGGACTTAGGGGGACGAAGATCAAAACGCGTGTTTATATTCACGTTTATATTCTTATAAGTATTCTCCGTTTTAGAGTTTGAAAAATATGCGTGGAAAATCAATCACGACGTTATCGTGAACAGTACTGCACGTAACCATCTCGTTTTCATAACTATACGGCAACACATGTGTAATATGTACAATACACGCCACGTGCTTGTTTAGAAAACGTGCAGCTTCAATGGTCGAATAATATGACTACTATATTATGGACTGTTAGATTATAAGTCTTATATTAAAGATGAAAACCGTCGGAAGATTTCTGATCATCTAATAGTGTTATCTATTTACAATCAAAATCGTATGATTGCTTAATTAGAAAGAAAAATAGATTAATTACGTAATATTAGTACCGTATAATCGGATAAGCGTCACTTCTCGAGGTAACACCGCATTTTCAGGGTAGAGTGAAAATCAATAGCTAAAACCGCGATACACGTGTTAATACTAAAGCCAAACAAGTTCTGAGACCGTATACCGTATACCGCGGTATGTTTGCGGTATATACATACGTGTATTCAAGGCAGATAATGTACACACACACACACACACACACACACACACATATATGTATACGTCATGTGCGCTTAAATCACCGACGTTGGTAATCGGATTATTTTGTACGTACATACGAGTTGCGGATGCGCGTACACGGCAAAACATTTTGACGGTTGTATTAAGGTTTTTAACGACTACGATTATACAACGATCATTAAAGGCGGAAAATTTGATTAAGTCACCTAACCACACTTAACTTTTACCTATTTAATATTATAAGCTGTTACACAGACAAAACCTACTGATTGTTAAAAGTGTGTGTACATAAATATACGTTTGCTTAACATTTCATGGTGGGCATTTACCTTAAAAACCATCCCTTATACACGCACCTATAGATTCACCGGCTCGTTGGAAATATTAAGCGTTTTCTCATGCGGTTTGCACGCGTCACGCACCTATTCGGGGTACCACCGAACGGCACGCGTATTATAGGACGAGAGAGCGCTCACGGTTCAAAAGCTGAAAGATACAGACGAAAATGTAACGATTTATTCCACACGCGCACTGACAGTTTTCTGGTCCGTGCAACGAGACCATCGTGTTGTCCGGAACCCGCGACATGCCCCAGTGCACCACGTATCTGAAGGCCAGCGTCGAGGAGTAAATGAAGTATAACCACTGAAAAACGAACGGAAAACCGATTACGATTAGAAGTTTATACTTTTATGTTTTATACATTCGCACACACGTACACACCTTACCTGTGTATGCGCGCAAACGGGAGCGGTTACTATATCAGCACGTAACACCACCGACCTACTCTCAAACTATCATTGCCGGTTTATTTTAAACGGACTGTTCACATAGAATACAATATTTCATGATCATTATTATCGTCATTGCTAAGGTCATTTTTGATTTTATGAGAATTTAGATTTGTACGATTTTTATCATTAATGACTAGAGCTGGGATTTCGATGCACTTGTTTTGAAAAGCTTTCTGAACAATACTCGTTTTGTTGCAAATTTGCTTCGTGTAGGTATTCTCGAATGAGAATAAGAACGCTTATTTTCTATGTTTTCGTATTTTTTTTAAAGTTGAACTTGTTTTACGGGAAAAATTGGAAATTTGGATCCAATATTCTCATTTGAAATATTATTTTAAGATTTGTACGTAAACATAACAGGCTATCAAGTATACAAAATACTCGCATTCCCATCGTCGAATTTGTATTAAATATAATTTATACCAAAATCATTAAAAAAGCACACATCGGTACACAGACTTGTATTGTAACTACTGAATTCGGTAAACATATAATAATAAGATAATAATTAAATATAACGGTGATATATATTATGGTTTTATATTGTTTCACATTATTGTAACGGTCTCGGCGTCGGAAAATTGTCGGAACAACTTAGCGAGCCGTAAAACATATCCATGTCAAAAACATTTATGTTTCTGTGGCCTAGTCGAGGGTCGTACGAGGTCACCTTGGTGACCACATATTGTTAGCACTTTCATGTTTTAACGTGCGGCCAGGTGTACCACACACACACGCACACACATACTCGTAATTCACGTGATGGTGGTGACTTACGGAAAGTATCGTACATATCATACTTACGAACTGAGAGTAGGCGAGCATGCGCGGCAGGGAGCTCACGTAGAAGAAATTCTGAAAGTTCGCGGATGAGTCGCGAAGCTGTTGCAACAAACGATTCCGACGCAACAGGATATTCGCGACCATGGCTCTTCTCGCGATCCGTTTATCATGTGGTATGCGGTATACTCGTATGGTACTACAGGTGTGCGACGTAGGTACGCGAAAGCTGTTCGCCGAACCGACATTGCACAACGATATTGGGTTATACGTTGTTATCTAGCGCGCACGACCGCTTTGCGCGATGTACGGGCGCAGCGGACGACGATAGTGCCGTGAGCACAGAATTCGATCGTAGACGGGAATTGATAAAACGCTGTTGCGACATCAATAATGATAATAATGTATCATAATATAATATGACAACACGGATGCACGCGTGGGGAGTGGGAGAAAACGACGATACCGCCGTGATTCAGTGGCGTATACCGACGAAGGGTTTCTGATAAGATCAATTTTTTCCTGGTCGTATATTTGTTCTCCGGGTCATACGGTTCGTGAATCTCATCCACCTTCGTCCCCGGCGTCAGTCCGTCACCGACTTAATATTTATGTACCACGTTTGGACGGTGTGCACCTAAATCGTTTTCAGCGGTTTCAGATGAGCGAAATGTTTAAATGTATGCAGCGCTGATTATTATCGCCCCGTGCAAAACAGGTGTAATCCGTGGGACCGAGCACCGTGTTAACGTAAATGGGTTAATGGAATGTTGACAGTCACGGAATGATACGACATGAGAATACGCTCAGCCCCGCGTTTAAACGGGCACACAAGACAAAACGGGTTTTTTAACTTATAAATGTTTTTCTGAACTCCACATCTTTCTGTTTTTATCGATGGCAATACAACGTCAGGGATTTAAAAGTACGCATTTAGGTCGATCAAGAGCCGAAGTCGTCAAACATTTTATACGTTAATAAGACAAACTTGCAAGGAACGAGTTAAAATCTATTTGCAATGACTAGGAGTGGAAACCGTATAGAAAATATGATCACAGTTATCTTTTAGTATCAAACGGTTTGAGGACACTAAATGTTTATCGTTAACAAATTAAAACCCAAGACGATAACGACCTCACAGATTTTCCGCGACAATCAGTGATTATTTTAAAACTCCAAATTAACAGGTAGCCGATTGTAATTTTGTTTTATCGTTAAAATGTAAATCGTATTCCCATGACTTACTATTGAAACAAACATTCCGGGTTAGAGAAGCTTGAAAACTTTTTATATTTTTTATTTGGATGAGTATCCGAATAACTAGCGGAACTGCTCGAATATCGGCCGGTAACACCGCACCGTACAGGGTACTACAAGACGAATTCTTGGATGTATTGTCTTAATACTATAATTCGTATAGAACCAACGTTGTTTTCCGTAAACTTACAAGTAATATCGTAAATGACGCGTGCACGGGGCTAAAATACAAGTTTCCTTGTTAGGAGATAGAACAGTGTTTGAACTCATCGACGATCTCTGGTTCCTCGGATCGCGCAAACAACAAATTTGCTCGAATAGGAAGTACGCCAACTAAAACCCTACGATGTTCTTCACGACCGCGACAATGTTCGTAAAACACGTACCGCAACAGCTGTACGCACGGTTAACACGGTTGTATGTTCCTGTACGACGGCAAAAGCCGTGGTGCTCGATAGACGCATATTGTAATATATACGTACATAGATATTAACTAATATTGAAAGTAAACACGTCATTATTCGTTCCCGGCGTCGGATGTTTGCAAAGAAATACGGACACGATACCGCGACGGGTTATGAGCGGTAACCGCGGGATCGAAGTTACGTGTTTGTCAGATACCCCGCATGTACTTACATCGTGTAGACCCCGACGTTCGGGAACGGCTGTCGAATCGCATTTCTTACCTAGGTCGTTATTAATATTGTACCTTTATAATTAGTTATTATTATTATTTATTAAGAACGATTTAATGATATTGTATTTTTAACTACTGGTCGTTTGAATCGGAATAAAAATATTTTCCAATACGATATGGTGATCCGAAGGATTAGTCATTAATCATTATTAAAAAAATACACATCATCAGATTTTACTTTATCGTTAAAACATTGGCTATCTATTGATATACTTTACAATTATTTATACTTTTGAGTTAAGTTCTTTTTTTTTTTTTTTGAACCGCGAGCAGTTTGACGATTACGTGTTTTCGACCCGAGTGCAGTTCAACTGGAATAAGTGCTATTCACGACTTTACACGGGACGCCAATAGATGTACAATTTTTTGAATTTTTTTCTTTTACCACGTCATACTGCAACATCGCGTCATGGCAGGATGCCGATTATAATGACACATAACATGGTGCTAGGAGCACTACTACGTGGGTATAGATTTTGTTTCGCGTTCCCGTACACGGTAATATTTCCTACACGACGCGGAACGCGCGTAATAATTGAAATACGATATTGAATCATCTGTTTCATCGGCAAAATACGTGATTTTTCGTCCACCGTGTTATGCGTCCGCCGCACAATACGCGTTTATCGCGATATCAGTCGTATAGATGTGAATAAATCAACGGTAGTTTGGTAGTTATAACAGCAATCCACGGTTAGTTATTGACCATCATATACTACGTACCGTTTCGTCACCCGTCATCGTTACGCATATTGTACGGTTACGCGATACGATACCATCAGTGGTATACGCACCTAACCTATGCGTGTTTGTGATAAATTCCAAATCGTTTGTATATGACCCGGATGCCCGAGACCCGCGGTCTTCTGCGTTGGAGCGAACGTTTACGAAAATATATTGTCTTAAACAATGGAATACCGCGGTACGGGAACACGTAGAGCTGTACACGTGTTCGCGTGAAAAAAAAAATACCAAAGCTCTTGGGAATAAAGAGTACGCTCTTTTAAACCCTCCCCTCGTGCACCAACCACAAGTACGTATTTATCGCCTGTCTTTTCGTTACCAGTGGTACGGTTCCTACGCGTGTATCTACCTCAAAATATGTGTACTCCGATACGAAATCGTGTTTCGCGCGTCGGCAAGAGGATTAACGATTGATGTTATGCGTTTTACTCTGTTACCGCAATACTGAAACCATACACGTTTGTTAAGCACGTTTTCAGGACGACGAGCGTTTAGTCAATGATTTTAAGTAACCCTTACCGTCGTAGAACTATACCGGATGGACGGTATTAAAATTATATCTGATGTTACCGAGCGTGTATACCCCTCCCCCACCGAGGCATTGTGACCCAATAGATACTTATGTTAAATTTGGAAGAATGTAATATGCGCTACTTTGAATAACACAAATGTAAAACATAAGTATATATATATAATATATATATCTCCAGCTATAATAAACAGAGAAAAATCTAAATAAAGAAATTCTGGGAGCAAATATCAAGACCTCGGGCCATAAAAAAACAAATTTCGCACTAAAATGACTTGGCAGAAGATTACCTCAAGCAGCATACATAACGGCCCCGAATCGACACCAAAGGCAGACGCATCCAGCTATCTAGTACAGAAGCTCTGCCAAGTTATCATCGTCGACGTCTTGTTATTACCAATTGTATTTCTATGTTTATTTGCTTAAAAAGTGTTAATAAAGCGTAATACAACACAAGTATAACATATTTATTTAAAAGTGACTTAATACCTCAACACTTTAATATTGTTACTGCTGGTTTCAACCCGTCACACAACTAAATAATAAGCGATGGTGGTTAGGGGAGTGAAATAACTAACGTCAGTACCACCCCCAGCTACCGAAAACAAATGTAAAAAAAAAAAGGTTAGGTTAGATTATTCACATAAAAGTCCAGATGTTTATATTACAAATCGAAAAACTTATGGATATAACCGGTAATCGAAATGGTTCTGAAAACTAAAATAATCCATTTCGGTTTCAATGTCTGGCACTGGTTTTTATTAAAAGTGTCATGCGATGAACACACATAACCTATTGACACATGTGTGTGTGTGTGTGACCACAGAAATAGTTCAGGATTAGGATAATGCTAATTTTGACATAATTCTTCTTAGATTTGTGTACGTAATAGTCCTTTTATTGTTAATTAATTTTGCCACGTAGAACACCGATTAGAATTTCTCTTGTTCTTCTGCATCCCTCATCACTTCCAAAATTATTTCCCGGCCCTTTCCGGGTATTGACTGTTGGTTTCCATTACTCGACCACTGCGGGAATACAAATATTATTGTTAAACTCGTCCGATAGGAACAACACGTCGTAATAATACGCTATCATAAAATATTATGCATATATATATATATTACAATATCAACAGACTATAATACATAGGGTGTTCCACGAATAAATACCTATTGAGAATTGAGATATCACCTGAGATGATATAGATAATCATAATATAATATATATTCATTAATATTATTATTTTTTTTAATCAAATTACGTGTCTTTTTGTTTCATTAAAAATTAAAATTGTATTAAAAATACTTTTTATTTTATTATTTATGAAAAAACTTGAAGAATTGATAGTGTTTATTATTTATAAAATGCTGTTTTGCCAATTTTCATTTTGATTGACCTCTTTGTTTTTGTTTTTTTTCAGTACTCTTTTCGTTTGCAGAAAAATAGAATATTTTATTCAATACTACCATCATGATATAAACCTAACGACCATAATATAGTGTTTTGAAATTATTTAAAAACGAGATAATATTTTGAATTAAAGCCCTATCAAGTTGTTTGAAAAGAATAAAATAAAAAGTATTTATATTATTCTTATATTATAATATTGCTGACCGTAATAAAAAATTTATAAATTTATTTATAAATTAATAATAAAATGTCATGATAAAATATGAATAACTATTTGTTATCCTTATCACTGTGAGTCGTAGAAATAATCATAAAACCAAACTGTTTCATAATCTTCATTACCCCAGTAGGACGTAACGTGGTAGGTACCAAACGTGGTCCTACGTATGATCGTATGACACCTTGTATATAGTAACTACTTACTTTCGACGGATCAGTCATCATCGAACCTTGTTCCAAAAATATGTACGCCGATTTATCATTCTTGTAGATCTGATGAACAATATACATTTTGTAGCAGCCGAACACTGCAAAACAACGCAATGGAGCAAACAAGGATTTCAATCACGGTATTATTATTTATGTGGTGAACGCGCCGAGACATCAGGGGTCGGAAATTTACGACCGCGAATGGCTCTTTAACTTGCAATCGGCGGCTCTTTAAATGATAGCTTAGATTAAGATTATTTTAGCACCAACAATACCTAGACCCGGGGTGGCAAACCTTTTCAACACTACGTGCCATAAATTACCTTTTTTTTTGCTCGAGCTGGCCATGAAAAATATTTTGTTATATTCAACAAAAAAAATTATCGTAATTTGATTGTGTAATTATGTACTAGTATAAAAAAGGTTGGTTTAGGTACATACAATTATGATATTATTACTTTATTAATTATTTTTTGTTGTTGTTGAATAGTTGATATTTGGCTTATAATTAGTAACTTTTAATAAAGTCCATGCTGCAGTGCATTCATCAGTTAGTCGGTTTCTTAAATCAGATTTTATAAAATTAATTTCTGAAAATAGTAGCTCGCAAGAATATGTTGAAGAAAAAATAGACAAAACAGCTAATGCTACTATTTTTAAAGTGAAATAACCTTTTGGAATTTCATTCCACACATTCAAAATCTTGTTCCCTATGTTTACGATCGATTTGCCTATCGCCCTATCACGCTGAATTTCTTCTAATTCATTTTTCACTATAACGAATTTTTTTTTCCAAAAATATTTAAATTTTTCGCGTGCCCTCAAAATCTTTTCGCCATCCCTGACCTAGACTAATAATTAACAATATTATTCGAAACGCGGTCTTCGCATAATATACATAACCGAATCCTGATGAAATTGCTTGGCTTATTTAATCTTATAACCAATATACCAGCGAACAGGGACTGCTAGAACTTAATCGAATTGATCAGGGAGAACTTATTAAAAAAAGGGCGTCCACACCAACGCGCGGGCTCATATGGAACATCATATTTTTGTGACTTTTTAGACTTCCTGCCGAAGGGTTGCCGACCCCTGATCTGTGTTGCAGTGTTGCTATATTGCTTGATACTCACGGCCGACCATGATCGCTTTAATGCATAGTACGATGCCGCTTCCGACGAAGTCCTCGGAAAAAACGAAACTAATCAGCGTCCACAACAGGTATATGTTGTTGACCACTATCCATGTCCTCACTTCTTGTATGTTGTCGTACTGAAAAGGAAAAAAAAATACGGTGTCCACACGTATACCATGGTTAAGGTATGCGGAAAAAACATTAAAAACAATCATTTTTTTCGTCGAATTGTAACATAGTATTATAAGTAATACATATAACGCTCAACATTTTAAGCTCAAAGTTATTATAATCATATTTTCAATAAACTGTACATTTTTTCCATGATTTCAACCCATTTTCCCGGTAAATGTATGTTTTCAACTATATTTATTGTATATATTGTTTACAAAAAAAAAAAAATGTTTTTCAACGTAAAAAATAATTATAATTTTATTTCCCGAAGCGGAGTATTTTTACTGAAAATTTCGACGCATAAAAACCGTCTAACCGGTATAAAAAGGTTGTAGTTTATTTGTTCATCAGAGTTTACGATTTGGATTATTAGTGGGTAATGCACTGACGTCTTCGGCGTATCCTGTACTCATCAAAACTTTTAACATTTTGAAATTATTAACTACCCGCAGATCGATGTTCGATATTTTTTTTATTAAATTTTCCGAGTAGGTACACGAGACTGAAAACGTATTTTGTTACTATAAAGTTAAAGTGTGTGTTCTATATTATTTAGATTTATGCCGCGAGTCAGAATGTGTGTTTATCGTACAGCGACATCATTGTAAATGTTTCTGAAACCAAATGGAAAAGATGAAAAAATAAACAGTTTAATACTGTTAGAAATATATAAAATAAAATCACACGTAATATTATACCTAGGTTAGGTAGTATGCAGTACGAGGCAGAGATGCAAAGTCGGCGAACATAACTGTACAATAGGCAACCAAGCCATCACCACCAACACCTTGAAACGCACAAAATACTAATACTATTATATTTTGGGCTTGGACGTGTAGCGAATGTTTGGTTGCCTATCGTAGAGCTATTAAACTATTTCAGTGATTCGGTATTTCTGTACAATACCGCGTACAATTCTATTGTGTGTTCGAAAAGATATCCCACGAAGATAAACACATCGAGTTATCTCTTTAGAGTTTAGACGATGAAATTCTACTGTGTATAACTCGCAGGGACAAGAACTATGCAAATTGTAATTGCATTTTTAGGTTTCGGAAACATATTGAAAAACTAAACATTTTTATTTTCATGTTTTCGATACATTTATGGTTAACCATTTCCTGGAGTATGTGTATAAGGTAAACGTATTCACTTTTTATTTTCATTAACCTCATTATGATTTTACTTTTTTGGTGTATTTTATAATATCATGTTAGCGTTTTGAAATTACCAGAAAACATGATAACCAAATATCAAAACATTGTTATGTTTTAATTTAAAATGCACGTTAATTTTTTCGTTGCCCCTGCGATTGTCTGGATTTCACAGGATCGCATAAAGCACACCTGCACGTTATGCAATCGATATGATAATAAGTAGTTGAACGGTATTTTTTATTTTTATCGTGTCGGGACATGTGCAGAGTTTGAGGTATTTGCGAATGAACACGACGTAGTCATCATCGGAATATTTTACGATTAACCTGCACTATCAGCTGTAATATGCTTTAATTATACTACACAGAAAATTTGATTGCAAAAAATATTATTATATTGTACACCAAGAACCGAATACACTATTATTGTGCGGCAAAGGATTTATCTATCTATCTATCTCTCTCTCGTGTTTCGTATTTCATTCGCGGACCAGATAGTCCGATATCAGTGAGGTCACGCCGAAAATATCAGTATTCTCACGTAAATCGTCGGCAGTTGAATATTTCAGTCGGGCGAGAAAGATTATAAAGCAGATTTGGTAAAAAATATTCAACCTAAGCAATTGATAAGAACTATGAATATTATATTATTACCATTGTTTATCACAAGTATTATTATCAAAGGGATTATTGTTTCGTGAGGTTTCCGTTAAACATCGCGATATTACGCAATATCGAGCGTGAAAATCACACGCGCACGTGCACACGTCGGCGTGAAATACATTACGCTCGTTCTGCGGTGAATATAATAATTTTAATATTATATTATTACGATTGTGTGCACCGATATTGAGTGTACGCGCATTCTTTGTGCGATAACAATAATCGCGAGGGAAATTATTTCGAAATCGACCGACAATGGGGAGGAAAAAAAATCCACCTTTTCGGCACCCTCAATGTTCCCTGCATTATACTATGCCTACAGCCGATAGTAAAAATAGTATAATAAATTCCTAACACGTGTGAGATTTTTTTTCGTCTTTTAACACGTTAGTGCTTTAATGTCGAAAGAGTTGAATGTTTTTTTTTTCGATCTCCATCTTCCCATTATCGTTGTCTCCGACCGAAAACAGCATTTTTCAAATCCTACCACCTGGTGGTAAACGGTACCAGTTTGAACGATCTATTGATGATATGATCTGTGGTAATAGTCTGTAAAAATCGGTAAGTCCTTATAAACCGGTAAATGGTGCCCCATCCCCCAAAACCCAGTTTTAATCCATTTAATCTTCACCAGGCATATCATATTTTCTTTACTATTTGACTAAATGTGATAGGTGCGTAGGTATATTACGTAAACGATTTTAGTTTCGATCTTATTATTTTTTTCTTTAAAAAGACTGTACTGTAAATTTTATAGTATTTTTTATTGGAACATATTGATAATAGTGGTATACAAGTGTAATGCAATTTTTGTATGTATGTAGAATAATACCATCCCAAAACGTAAACTGCCTGCCGTAATAAAAAAAAACCAAAAAACTGACCACGTGAGAGGGATTTTAACAATATGCCGTACAAAGTGTCCTAAAACCGTCCCGTTTACTGGTGAGCGGTGGACCGCGGACGGTCGACCGAGAAATTAACCCCCGAGTCGACGGGTCGGGCGCACCGCGAGAAAGAATAGACGTGAGCAGTGACGCAAGAACGAGTGTAATCCGACACACACCGTATTGGCGCAGGGCCGGTCGCTTTACGACTACGCGTGTACTATTACCATTATTATTATTATTATTATAATTTTGCTATTGCCGTTGTTTTCAGTCCGCAAACGGGCCCGAAACGAACGGCAAAGGGTAAAGGAAACCGGTTTTGTTTGAACGCCGCGGGATATTATGCCATTATTGTGTAGTATTGTATACGTATACATAAATTTATTGCCAACGATAATGGGAGGCGGTTTACGAGTGTTCCCGGAACGGCGGCACGATGCGAGCTTACCGAGTCCGGTCCGCGCGGAAATAGACGTTTCGGAGTTTGCGGGTACGTAAAAATGAAAAAAAATCAAAAGTCCCGTCCACATGACGGTCATGATGAAAACTGCAATATTTCTTTCACTCGGCGACTCCGGGGAAATAGAGTGGGCGCCACACTCTTCTTCTGTCCTAGCCTCGCCGTTACGTTTCCACGGCGTGTACTACACCGCGACGGATAACTTTCGGTTACTGTAATGGTCCGGTTTTAAGATCCAGCGTGCTGAAGAGATAAAACGAAAACCCTGACCAAGCGATAAAAAACATCGGTATATATAGCTCATAGTCAGCGTCCTGTGATTATATTTTTTTTTTTATTTTTTTTTTTTATTTGAAATCAAAAAGATTACTGGGCCTCACTGAGAAAACTCGTGTGGAGGCCCAGGGTTATCAATTTACAATATTCTAAATAAAATATTACATATCTAAAATATAACATGAGAGATATAAGACAAAATGAAATAAGAATATATTAATATTATATGATATTGAATTATAAAATAGGAATTAATTGGTTATAATATTTTAAATTTTACTCGCATTATATTCATATTGGAGCCAGTGGGAAATATGTTTTTTAAAAGCATTAATTATATTACTATATTGTATTATAATATATTATATTATATTATATTATATTATATTATATTATATTATTATACTCAGATTTCCCATGGTATCAGTCCGATCAGGTCCTGATACGAAGTGATATACGTACGACAAAAAACTTAAATAAAAACCTGAACATTATTGTATATTGGTACTTACCAAGGCTGTGGCATTTCGTAAGTAGAAAGTTGCGTACGCTGATAAGATTAAGTCACTTATTTGAAAAAATACAGAGACGCAGTTGAGGGTATATTTAAAAAATCCTGTAAGCACACACACATACACACACGTTATTATTATAAAGGCGTATTCAAGTTTTATAACAACATATGAATTTTTGTATAGATAGAACACTATAGAACTATTTGAGCTTCGTCCAGTGGTATAACACTGAGACAAACTGTATCAATGCACGCACGTTAAAGTATGTAAATATTTGAATGTTGTACGATTCAAAAAAATCGCATTTTAGTATACATTTTTTTTTTCTAATAAGTATTGATTTCGAAAACACCAAACGAGGTCGATATTAAAACGTGAAAACCGACGCGACGACAAAAACGAGACGGTCGAGGTGTGATTGCGAGTGACTCGGAGAGAGATGTGTAGCTGAAAAGTATTTCAAGATAATTGAGAAGATCCGAGGGACACTTGCGTTGGGACGAGAAAAAGGACCGGCAATCAAGGAGATGAAGAATGCTACAGATTTATACTTGTAGTGTTGCGAGGAGCGCAAAAACAAAAGTAAATCGTTCGAGTACCTACAGCAGTTTTGTACAGAGAGTGTATATTATATAAAGTGTGTGTATAATATACGTCCATGGTGAAAACGCTTAGAGGAAAAGTAATTTTTCTTTTATCGGTAGACAAATTCACAATCCGTGCAAAACACGAAGGTGAAGTTTCTTTAATAAGTTTTTTTTTATCGTTAACCCACGTACCACCATGGTGTGGTTCGTGTGGCATGTACTACGAGATAAAACTGTGCGGGCTGCAGCTTATGAATATTATCTCATTATAGTTATTTTAAATTATGACAAACTATTGTTAATTTTGAACTCTGTTCTTGATGAGTAAATTTGCACTTAAATTGTTCGTGTAAGATATAATGTTATGTCGTTGAATTAAAAAAATAATCAACATTTTTCCAAGTACTTTCCTAAGCGTTTGAAAACCTCGGGATTTAACGTAAGAAAAAATATTTTAAACTTTAAGTAATTTTTAACGATTAAAATCGGAAGTTTTCGCTAGTCTTTTCTCTCTCGTACGAAAATCATTTTTCTCATCAACCAAATGGTGTGTTATTATATCTCTCCCGGCTGATAGGGTTTATCACAAAATGTTTTGGAGCTGCACGAATTCAAAAGGACGGTACTGCGTGTACGTCCATTAAGCCACGCAGTCGACCAGTAATAATTAGAGATAAAATGGTATGACGACGATATATTATTGAAAACCGACAAACTTACTGTGCCCGTTCAAGTCCAGATGCAGAATTTCGGCGTACCATTGACTTATAATGGAGTTGGCCAAAAATATGATGGAAAACAGTTGTAGCCACTGAAAATAAAATGGAAGAGAATTAAATGATTAAAAATGATCGTGTAACGGGATTTAGGTGTGACGAAAAAAAAACACCCGACACGCTACGCGAATGGCTAAAACGATTATTACTTACGAACTGCAGTGTTGTCAGCGAGTAGAGCGTTCTACGAGGGTTTGCGCTTGAAGCCCTACAACTTGTAATTCCCAAAGAAGAGAAATCCGGCCGTTGTTTTTTGAAGTACGTCGAGTTGAGAATCATTTGTGCTCGGGTCGCGGTTGTCGGGGGAGAATGTGTTTTTACGAGATCGCACACACGGTCACGTGAATCGATTACGACTTATGCGAAACACCACGGTGCGGCGCGTGCGGGGAAGGACACGGAGGCGCAGTGTTACGACGTAGCTGACATCAGAATTCAAAGTGATATCCGAATCTGAAACAATGTGCGTTCTCCGCGTCGATGGCCCGGCACCGGGCCGATAACGACGTGCGGGCAACAGATAAAAAAAAAAAAAATTAAAAATGAAAATGTCAGTGAATCGAAGCGTCGCGAGCACGTGTCGCAAACGAATTCCGTCGTCGTTCCGCGATGACGAGTTTCGCAGGTTCTCGAAAAACAATAAAGTACGTGAAGCAAGCACGCAAGAACTTAGTCTAACGTCTCGGAACCGAGTGGAATGCACATCGGACACGCGACAGATATTCCGTACGAGTTACGCCGATGCGTGTCGTAATAGAAATACTATGTTGAGCTATATGCGCGAAGACTGATATGGTATTCGCTCACCGCTTATATCGCACGACGTCATCCTCGAGGAGAGTAGGTAGACATTGTACAAGCGTTTGCTCCAAGTGCATCGTGTGTCTAAGACGGCAAAGTTTTTAGCGGGACGGAGATCACATCGGAGTAGGTATTCGAATTCTGTAAAACTGAAAAGGTCTGGATTTTCATTACGAGATATAAAAAAATATTTTTCCCGCAAAGCTCAACATTTTTCATGATAATTTAAGTTTTTATTTTTTGCTTTTCGTGCGTTGGCCGTGCGAGGTAGTACAATGACTATAACACCATACACAACGGAACTTCGGAAATTACTGATGATAATATATCTAAATAAAGATATACTATTGACGCGCACTATACATCGGACATAGATGTTATTAATGCACCGTGATTAGGTTTAACATATTATTTTTTACACGACAATAACAATTGTCAATTGGTAAATCCGTCATGATCGTGCGTACACCCTGCATTGTCGACTGCCCGTGTTCCATAGTAATAATATTCTACACGACTTATACGTGCGCACTTTTATGAGTCACACCGACACGTATATTGGGTATATTCAAAATCTCTCGTTACAATCACAAGCAGGATACTGTACGGTCAGTCCGTACGCGTGTTGGCGATTTCGAGTAATTGGTGCGACGCGAGGTGTAGTATTTTTCTTCCGGTAAACTGATGTCAGCTGGCTTGTAGACATTACGTGTGACGGGTAACGTGCGTGCGGACGACAGTGCGCGTGAGTGACCGAATTACAGCTCAAAAGACGGTCGTTTTCCTTCCTGCGCACCGCAGATCGGTAACGCGCGATAACAAGGATATCAGTGCCCTTTTTTTCAAAAAGGAAACGGGTTAATTAGACTCATCGCTGTATAATACAAGGACCGTGAGCTCGTTTCGGATCGACTTTCCCATATCATGTATCCTTCAATCAGCCCGGACACCATAAAAGTCTACAATGGAAACAATTTTGAAATGTTTATAAATCATGGGGAAATATTAACAACCCATAAGACGGGTACAAAGAGCCCAATATAATCACTAAATTATCTGGAGTGACACCTTTTAACAATACATTTTTTTTTTTTTAACAAACACTCATTAACTAGTGAGTCGAGATGACAATTACTGTCGATTTTTCTCGCGTTAAATCTGTCTCTGATTAACTGTTTCCAGCTGATTTAACGGCTATAGAAATCTGTAGTTCAACCACGTACATGTTACATAATCGGAAGATTGATGTAAGTGGTTTCCAACAGATGGTGATCCTGCATGGTTGTGTTCAAAGTGAAAATATTGTTACGTGCCGGCTTTGACACCAGCAGTTACAATATATTTAAGCGTTAAAAGTGTTAGAATATTTTAATGAATAAAGTGTACTTGTGACAGTATCATGTTTATTAACATTTTAAGCAAACCGACATTGAAAACAATAAGTACAAATTTTAAAAACTTTGGTGACAAAAACCGGCGGAGCTTATCTTCACTGAAAGGCCGTATACGTCTGAATTCGGTGCCTCGAACTGATCCCCTGCCGGTCTGTCCTTCGTGAAATCCGTTGTTTTCGCACCCCGAAAGCCTCGCGTTTACATGGTATAAAAGTAAATTTAGTTTCCAAGACCACTCGCAATCGTCCACCGCGCTCGTGTAAAATAACCATGCGAAGAAATGGATAATTTTATTATCCCGACAAAGGATTCTGCGTATTTGTAGCGCGTGAACATTTTATCGCCGCTTACGATATTGGGCAACACGCGGTTTCAAGGAATTCATGCGTTTTGCGTTCATGATTTACACCGGTCTACAAAGATATGTTAATAGATGACAAGTGTACCTTCACGTTGTTACACTGTACTGCTAATTTGTCATGAAAAAATTATGCGTTGAATCATACTAGACTTACATAAAAGTAATACGTGTTAGTACATTACAATGTCAAGCATGCAGCCCAATTCGGTCGAGATTATGAACAAAATACAACACTCGCCTCGTAAAACTCGAAGACCAATGCAATAGCTGAACCCAGTAATCAGCAATAGGTAGTTGTAGTGTTAAACGTAAAAAGAAGATATTTAAAGAAATCCAACAATAATCTCGGCGCATTGTATTTTTAAGAAAACGTGTTTTTATGTGGGAAAAATAAATCATAAAAATAAATTTATCTCTTCGTAAAAGCAAACACGCGGTCCAATTTAAGTTATAGCCAAGTGGCATCATACTTATTATTGGAAACCACTGATGTGCAGGGTGTTTCAAAAAAAAAATGCACCGATTTTGAAAGACCATATAATGTCGTTTTACTGAAAAATGGTACAGAACAAATAAATATATTTTATAAATTCTTACATTCCTACGTTCGATACACCCGTAACGCGATTACAATATCAATACGGTGCTCGAACTCTTCCCGAACGTGCTACAACATGTAATTTGTGACTGCGCCTGCACATTGCTTCCGATTTTTCAACTTTATCGATCTAGATGAACTATCGATCATCTTAGTAAATGAGCCAAGGACACTATGCACGTGCAGAGATGGGAGAGAAAGTGCGATATATGGCCTATCTGGCGACACCGGGATTATTAGGAGTTTCAAAGAAATTACGTAAGAAAAGGACGTGAGAAAAATACATGTTGGGAAAGTTTTAGAAAAACTACGGATAAACGACGGGTCGTTAACCGACGAAGGGGATATTAGAACGCGAGCGATCCGCTATCGGCGGCAGCCTGTTACGCCGGATCGGCAGGACGGTCGAAAATCCGCCGACGGATAAGGTATATGCAGTCGGATGTCCGGTAAGTCGTATAACGGTCGGACGCGAGTAGTCCGGCGATTCCGTCGAAGGGATCGCGAGACAGGGTAGTGTTTCGCATGCAAAACGAGGCGTCGTGTTCTTCCGTTCTCCGCGTACATCCGGCACGCGGACAAATGGCACGACACGGCGGGTGCCCCGGCGCGACGAGAGAAAATATCGTAATAATAACATTATGGACCCACGTGTTTGTTAAACAAAGTAATCCCTCGGCGGACATGGAATTTAATATTTTGCCCGGGACGAAAACATCCTGATGGCGCTTTCTTTCGCCGTCTAATCGATAACACTATATACTATTACGTTGGATTTATGCAAATCGTCGCGTCACGCGCGTAACACGTGATACTCCGGGGAAAGAAAAAAATTACCTCCCATCACTCCCCCCTCCGCCATTTCCCTTCTTTGCGCACAGAGCTCGGGCGTAGCGTAACTTGATCGTGAGAAAATCTGGAAAGACGCAATACATAGTAAATATGAACTTCCGCGAAACGCTCCACTACATCGCATACCGGGTGATTCGCGAGATACTATTATTTTGTACTCGTGTACAGTGTTGAGTGTACAGTGGATTGTAAGACGATAAGTTCTATCTTTTTACACGGTCAAAACGCAACACGGTCGAGCTCCATGAAATACACGACGTGTAGTCCTCTTAATAATTTTATAATATGCACAACGACATTTGAGAAGTTTTTCCAAACGGCAAAATTAGGACTTGTAGATTTCATTAAGGCCAAAGTGGAATTAGAAAAAACCAAAGTCACGACAACTCCTCAAAAGAATTCAGTTCAAAGTCGGAAATAGGTCTTTGGTTAAAATTAATATTCTTAAATGGTGTATTGTTTTAGCGTGTATATTTGTCAGTCCTAATCTTGAAACAATTTTTAACCAAGCCAACAGTTTAATTTTGCTGTCAGTTCCAAGCCTGTAAAACTGGGAAGGAAAACAAAACAAATTAAGTCGTGGAGCGCAATTGTATTGCGTTTTTTTTCGTGTAAAAGGTTAAAGCGGGCGCAATCGTGGTGCACCATTGTAACAGGGATTATTTACCTCCGGTATAAAGAAGGGGTGAGAGTCTTACAATACTAATCCGTGACCAGTGTGGAACTGTATACGAAGTGTGGTGTTCCGTGCCGAACCATGCTCTCGCTATCGGCCGATTTCATTTGTAATCAAATTTGTTACCACACTGTGCCCGATAGGAAATTGAAAATATGGGGTGGCAGTAATGTGCGAAACAGTTCCCACCCGGTCCTAGTTTTAGTAACGGAAAAAAAAAAAAAAAAAAAAATTGAAAATATCCACCTTACGTTTGGGCTTATGATTGCTGTTTTTCTGATTACAGTGCTGATAAGTGTTACTTAATATCAAGGAACTCTGTTATTATTTCTCATACAAATAATTTCATATTTATGGTTTTTTTAGCACCTACATATGCACATATTTCAATATTTTTTCTATCCATAAGTTCCGAGCTACACGATTTCACATATTATATTTTATACAAGTTACACAATAGAGCACGATCCGTACTGGATTATGATTTTGGACTTATATGATTATAATATAATCGTACAACCCGAACATAACAATCCTTTAGACTGCTTGGAAAGACGTTCGCAAGCGGTTAAAACTGAAAATTGCATTTTCATTCGAGCCCTCCGCACTCGAACGGTGGCAGGTCACATACGCTCGTACACGCGTGTTTATAACGCTAATCGAACAGACGTATTTAGGGTAAAATAAGGGTCGGCGATAAAGGGTGGAATTGTTTCCCGTTTAAATCGCGAGCAAATGCCTTTTTGTTAATTTTTCGGCTTTATTTTTATTGTTTCGACGTTTGAAGAACAAATGATCGACGTGGAAACGACGTACGCACAAAAGGTTCAGTATTTAGTACACGTGTTCATACTTCATACGTAATAATATGATTGTCAAGTGCGTGCGCATACGATTACGTAGGATTTGCCTTGTTCTGTACAGCATGCCGCGCATAGTTCGAAATTATTTTTATAATAATATTTATATTGTAATATAATTATCCCCCGAGTAATCATCACTAAAAGTGGAATAATATTTTAGTGCAATTGATTTATTGATATACGTCGAAGCTTATCTTCGGAATGTTGTACACCACGAATGTAGTTTCGATTGAAGTAAATAATTTTCGATACAGGGTGTCCCACCGAGGAATGAGGATTTACCAATTGCTGTATTAATTGCACACTTTTATCTCCTGAGAAAATGAAGACAGCCAAATTCTGTACTTTTATAAGACTCGCGGGGACTAGGACTATAAATATTTTATATTTTAATTGAATTTCATGTTGTGGTAATAAATTTAAAAATTAAAGTTTATTTTCGAAAATCTTGAAGAATAGAGTTTATGTTTCTGAAAATTTTGACGTTTCAAAAAGATTGTCATTAACCTCATGATTTTTATAAATATTTTAATTCGTTAAACTGTAATATTTTCTATTCGTAGAGTACAACGCGGTTCGCCACGTTCCGTAGTGCGTTGAACGAAACTATCGCTTGTCGCTTGTCGCTTTTCCGTTTCGTGTAGGCGAGAATAACATTTTCTTTTAACAGACCGCAGCCGCGACGTGCCCCACGAGAGCTACTGCGACTCGTTGGTGTTGCATGCGAGAACCACTCAATACCTTGAGGTAAAAATAGGTTTTCAGAGAATACTTTCGATCAGAAGGAAACCATAAATTTGTATTGATTGTTTTATTCGTTCAGATCGAATACAATTATATAGTAATTAAATTCACATTTTACCATCAACTTATAAGCGCAAAAGTGTAATTGATCAAATTTATAAAACCGGCCATGGTACAGAGGCCGTTGGTTCTAATATATTCAAATTTACAGTAGGTTGATTTACATTTTTTTTCCATTTTTTTTTTTTTATTATTATACCTTAAATAGGGTTGAATAAATTGTTTTTTTTTTTTTTTAGAAATAATATTACATTTTCATTTTTACGGTGATTGGGTCTAAGTCGAAGAAATAAGGAGTCTTGGGTTCACTACTATCTTCAGCATGGACTAAGCGTTCAAAAATTATGTGTTTTGATAGAGTTTCAAGAGTATTATAATAGTATTGAAATGAGGTTGGACGAGAGTTTGGTGAAACTTAGCTGCGAGATTTGATATGCCCGTTGTACGCGTTGCGTAACGTGCGTCTGCAAAACGTGTACGTGCTGTGCGTACCCACATAAGCGTGCTTTAAAAAAAAAAAAAAATGACCATATATTAATTAATAATAATTTATGCACGCGTAAAACGAGAAGAAAAAAATTAATCATTTTCGGAAATACTATAAAAACGTGAACGGAACAATCGTCGGGCACAGCGTTTTTAATTGGTTTTGTTGAAACATTTTATAACGGGCACGTCACGCGTGCGCATAATTTTTGCTGATGAAAACGATAATAATATTCTCGTCGCACCGCGAAATCGTTTCGATATAAATACATATTATCATTAAAATATAGGTAATACGATACGTCACGCTCATTATGATAGTTACATTTATAGATGTTCACGATCGTTCACGAATTCGAGCGACGAACCAATATTACCATGTAATAATCTATCGGGTCCGGGCATACCGATACCGATACGGTAATTTATTACATTTAGTAAAACTTGATTGCTTTTAATTGATATTTTTCTCTCACTAAATCGAATAACCGGCATACACCATACACAACGTGCGGGCCAAAGCGTCTGAATTTTTTTCAATTTTTCCCGATTGGTTGGATTTTTTTTCCACAGAGTTCGCGTCCGATTTAGACTGTAGTGCAATAACATAATGGTATACACATTACACACATGTATATTCATATATTAAGAGCTAGGACGCCACGACCGTATGCGTTGTTGCCGTCTCGCGTGAACGTGAATCGTATAAATGAACGCTGCAGGTGAACGTAGAACAAACTTTGTGTTGTTAGCTTTAAAATATAACTCGACCTATCGCGTTAAACCTAAGGCCACGAACATTATCTTGACGTAGCTTTATTACGATATTTTAATTGGATCTGATGTGTAAATGTTTGCCTGACACTCAATTGCCCGACACTACATTTGCTCGACAGTAACAATTTTTATTATAAATATATAAAAAATTATAGTGTCAATCTATATATATATATAAAAGGTACAAAAAATGTATTGTACCTCATCAATTGAGAACTCAAAAGAGATCAAAAAAATAATTTTTTTTATAAATAGTGTACTAACTAAACTAAATATTGTAATGCACTAAACTTTGTATTAATATTACGTATCAATAAAAAATAAAATAATGAAATAATAATAGGTACAGTATTGTATATTAGTATTAAAAAGATGTAAAATGTATTGTCGGGTAAAATATGTAGTGTTGGGAAAATGTATCGTCGGGCTAATGATGTCGGGAAATTGAATTTCGGAAAAGTGTACTTATCCCATTTTAATTCTGTAGGGGGTCACCGTATTTAACCGAACCATTTTACGCGTTCATAACTCGCCTAAGAATTTAAACATCGTAAGAAAACAACGATAAGACACAAATATAATGTTCTTCGCTATAATTAAGACGCAAAGGTCGGTTTGTACTAATATAATTAAATCTATAATCGCACGAAATTGGTTTGACTGAACGCAAATTTGACGTGTTGAACGTTTTTCTAAAGACTAAGACAACTCGTGCGGGTGTGTCGTCCACTACTGAGGGATACGGTTTGATGAGTACCCCGGGGAACACTAAGGTCTCCGAGGGAGAGTGTCATCGTTTCTCCGTGTTGATCGACCTTTGAGCTTTGCGTTTAAATTAAGAATTTGTATTGGTTTTTCGTCGACGTGAAGTGAAAGCCAATTTCGATTGAACAATACGGGTGTGCTATACATTATATTATAATATATGCGTTCGGTAAACGTATTATTGGAACCGTATGTGTAGTATGTGAAAGAATTTACTTCGAGCGGTTGTATAGATAGAAGAAAAAAAAACTCGACAACTCGACCCGCTGACGACCGACTCAGACAGTTTTATTGACGTCAACACCGGAATACAGGGTTCCGAATAATCAAATACCCAAAACGAATCCAAATAATAGTCAGTATGTAGTAATATAGTTATACCAATGCCGGTGCGCGCGTCTCGGCTTATCGATAAAACGGTGTTCAGGACGAGGAGAAAATCGGCTAATCGAAACGACTCGTGTTCACGTATATTATCAGTGCCATTGACAGGACTTTAATAAGGGAGGGGAAGAGAGTGATGGCATACTAATTACATTGAGTTGATTAAAAAAAAAACATGTTTAACGTTATATATTATTTTTATTTTAAAAAATTACATTTTAATAACGCGAGTTCAATTTTTCTCGGTTTCTTCGATAACTCACCAAAAACTTCTTCGGTTTTGACTGTAGACTACAGTAGAACCATTTATAATGACGTACTATATGACAAGTCATAAATGGTCATGGTACCCGATAGTCAGTGTAACCAAAATGTTTAAAAAAAATTTAAAACCCACGGTGGGTAAGTAGGTTAATTTTTAAGAACTAAGTTTAGTTAATAAACTATTACGATTATAAACGGTTTTTACTATACACTTCGATATGAACTTCAAAGCATCAATCCATTTAGACGATCCTTGTCAAAGAAGAGTTTAACAAATAAATCGAAAAAGAATTGAAACAAAAATAATCTACCTGTATCGTGCGATTAGTGATGTAGGCGGTGCAACTCGTTTGCGCACAATCCAAATTTGTTACCTAAATATCAATGACTCGTTTGCGCACAACGAATACCGTCGTTAATCTGAAACGGACGACTCGTTTGCGCACAACATAAATGTTACTGCGTAACATAATATTATATTATATTTTATATTTTTAAATTTGGACTTACCTAAAGTATTATCGATACAAATTATCAGTACAAATTACCAGCATATCAATAATCGATATCATTAGTCATGATCATCATTAAAAATAATCGACGTGTATTAAATATAATATACTTTTAAACAGTTGTTCGCCAGAAATCAGTACTATAACTATTATACTGACTATGGATATCGAAGTTTCTGATGTTTTTGAAACGCGTCGAAGTAAAAAGTGCATAAATATAGATAATTATAAATTTAGAGAATTTCGAACGTTGAAATCAGGTGATGTACATTTTAGGTGTACAAATAAAAAATGTTCCGTGAGTGTTGTAGTTAGGTTGGTTAATAATATAAAATATACAATTTTAAAAATGACAAACACGCATACCCATGAAGAGTACGACAACCGAACAATTCATCGAGAAGTAGCAAGAAGCAATTTAAAACGTAGAGCAGAAGAGGATTTACACATTAAACCAAATAAACTAATACGCCGGGAACTGCAAAAAAATGATAACTCTGAACATCTTCAATATAGCGATATGAAATTAATTCGAAGATCCATATAATATGAAAAACGAAAGAAATCCTTTCCAAATATACCAAAATCTTTAGAAGATGCTAAAAAACAATTAATTGATCTTCAACATAATCTTACTAACAAAGGTAATGCATTTTGTTTTGTTAGTGATGATGAAAATATATTTATATTTACATGTAAAAATAATTTGGAATTGCTACAAAATGCAGAACACGTTTTTGGGGACGGGACATTTACATTCGCTCCGAAATATTTTGTTCAGCTTTATACTATTCACGTATATATAAACAATTTTTATGTTCCTGTGGCGTTTTGTTTTTTAAGTAACAAACATACTGATACTTACGTCAATATGTGGAATACGTTACAAAATATATGTATTCAAATTACTGGTAAAATAATAAATTTAAGCAATTTTCATGTAGACTTTGAAAAAGCTGTGCATAATGCAGTATTGCAAATTTTTCCTAACTGCAAAATTGCATGTTGTAACTTTCATTTAGGACAAAATTGGTTTAGACATATTCAACAACACAAAATATTATCGAGCGAGTACTTAAACAATGACTCTGAAATTGGCAAATGGATGAAATATTTTTTTGGATTAAGTTATTTACCTCCTGAAGAAGTTTCTGATGGATTTTGTGATCTTATGTCGTTAGCGCCAAGTGCTACTTCTATATTTTCCGATTATATTTTAGAAAATTACATAACATCGGACAGTAATTTTCCCCCTAAATTATGGGCTTGTGAACCTATTAATAATCCTAAGACTACTAATGGTGCAGAAAGTTATCACAAACATTATAACAGTCAGTTTTACACTGCTCATCCACACATACATCAAGTAATTGACGTAATTATTGATATTCAGAGTGAAACTGATTTAAAAATTAATTCGATAAACAAGAAAAAAGAGACAATCAATAAGGAGATACAATTGGAAAATATTTGGAATGAATATAAAAATAAAATAATTGATCGCTTAACTTATATAAAGAAAATCGGACTTGTATGCCACCATACAAAATTAGTATAATTTTATAACTATAATATGCTATTATTTTTTTATTATGATTTTATAACCAATATACTACTATAATATTACTTCTTATTAATAGTATAATTATATTTTTAGTCCTAAGCCTATATTAAAGTGAGAAGGAAAATGTGCTGTTATACTCAAACGAATCGTAAAAAAATATGTGTGCGCAAACGAGTTGTACCTTAATTATTTAAACCTAAAATATGTGTGCGCAAACGAGTTGTGATTTTGTGCGCAAACGTGTCGTAAAAAAGGCAAATGTGCGCAAACGAGTCGTACCCGATGTAGGTCTTACTATATTTATAAACTATAAAAATATGTTTCCGGCGTAGCCGTGTAGATCGGTCAGTGCGCACGAAATGATTAATGAAATAAATATATTTAAAGATATTACTAGATCACAATAATTATTGATAATATCGAAAACATTTGAGTGCATCATTACCGACATACACGCCATGCTCTTTGGTTTCCACGTGTCTATCGCTCACAGATTGCTGCAGTATGTAATTTAATCTATTCGAGAGCGAAACCAGAGTCTCAAAATCTAACAAAATGTAACGTATATACTACATAGGTTAGGTACCCATCTCGCTTATGGCGGTGGAATACGATCCTGCGTCCGGTTCGCACTACCGTCGACTATAGCATACGTTTTCCTTATTATTTTAATACTCACATATTATATAGTAACACGATCCCTGGTCGTTGATATTCGCGTATAGACACGGTATACTTTCACACCAGATAATCCATCAAACTTAAAACTAAGCATATTTTAATATATTTAATATCAACTTTTGTTTTCCTTGTGCAATTCACGATTAGGCGTAAGCTTTTCCATCAGTTTCCATCACTCCGTTATCTCTGTATTAATTACTGTGTGCCAATAATTGTTATACTTATGAGTCATTTGACGTAAACTTAATAAATAAATAAAAAAATAATAATAATAATTATAAAAAATACAGTCGATACTGCGAAAAATTTCGAATGACCACATGTCACCGTCGTGAACCATACGTATACGTAGATCGATATAATAAGCGTAAAGCAGTGTCGTAAGGTCCGGTTATTAAAACCGAACGATGGTAGACCGTTAAAAACGTATTACGTATTTTCAGTACCCTTTCAACTGGACGACGACGTCGTGATTCTTCGGTAACGGTTAAGGAAAAATAAATCTATTCGATTACTACGACGGATGCCACGACCGCGACGGTGTGTATTTATTGAAATAATATGTTATGTGTGTAATAAATATTTTTATTATTCTGTGGATTGTGTGCACACAATTTTTTGATTTGCATTTGTTTTTATATAAGAATCACTAAGTTGTCTCGGCTAATCAAAAAATATGTTTTGAATTTATTTGATTTTTATAAACTCATTTAAAATACACGATCCTATAATATGGTATCAATACTACCTATTCATATTTACTTCTACGTTAGTTGTGCTAAAAATATAAGCTTATACAATCTCCAATATAGAGTTTCAAATTTACATAACATTCCGCAAAAATTACATTTTTCAATAAAGTTCTTTTAAAAATTGTAGTTCATTGGCAATTCGTTTTTTTTGTCTCCAGAAAAATCTGAGTTTAGCACATGGAAGGTAGTAAAAAATGGTTCCTTTTTCGTAGCTATTGCAGAAGAGACATGCTACAGTTTTTTCCTAATTTATAGCGTTGTTTTTCCGTAAGAGTGTAAGACTCAAGTACAAGTCAATCATAATATAATAATATAACGATAAATACATGTAAAATATTTTTTTTTTGCAAACACTTGCACTTATTTCATAATTTTCGTTAAAAAATCAATGCTACTAAATATTTTTTGTGGAAATCATTAGTTTTCGACTAACAATTACCGTTTGAAATATTTTTTAAATTAATTAAAGTAGATTAATTATATTTCTTAGTACTAATCATAGCCATTCGAACTGACCTTCACGGTTTTGCTCTCGACGCTCAATCAAAAATATCAAGCACCACGCAAAAATGTAAGTATATAATTGATACGTGGTCGGTGCAGATTACGAGTGATAGCAGCCGCAACTCGGCGGTCCGCTTTCGATTTAATAATGCCGTCCATAGGCCAAGGATATAAGAGGTATAGACGTGTTGTGACCTGCAATATAGATAAGAAAAACAGTATTCACCGCGAACATTCCACGCGACTGGTAATGCAAATACTAATCCGGTTTAAAAATGTGATATTGTCGCGTTTACGATAAAGAAAAGAAAAATGATCATTACTCCGTTAATCTCTCAGCAAATTTCTTAGTCGTCTGCTAAACACCGAGCATTCCATACATTTATAATACTATATTGCACGCCGTTGCGGCTTAAGACGTCAGATGGTAAACATAAATTTTGTTTTGAAACGAAAATTTAGATAAGTTCGCCGCGCACTATAAATTATATTATACTATACTATTGGGTGTATGGAACCGATTTTTTTCCCGCAAACGAAATCGCCAAAACGTACGTGTTAAATATGTGGCATTCCTCGCAGGATGCAGGAGAGCTCGTCCTGCGTCACGGCAAGGCGAATTAACGCAGGATAAAAACGGTCGAATCGATCGCGCGCGCGTAAGTATTATCTTCCCCCTTCCCCGCTGACGCTCGAGCAGCGGTATCGACTCTAAACAAACCAATACACCGGCGAGTAAAACGCCTCATATCATATAATATGTAGGATACGTAATACAGATATGTGTGGACATGCGTGATCCACCGTGATATTCATAAGGAAAATATTTGTCCGTAGACATGAAACACTTTTTCTTTCTAGTGCAGTCCTATAGAATAGCGAAGGGAATCATTTAATATTTTAATTTCTTATAAAAGTACGAAATTGCCGTTCTTCGGTACGCTGTAGTTTTTGTGAAAATATAATAATTAAATTAAATTTAATGCGATCCTCTTCTGTTACACGTTCCCGGAACAAATACAAATCATTACAAATGTGTATCTATATGGATATTTCCGTCGGGATATCACGATGGCTGGCTACCCTGTGTACTTACTGTACACGAGTCCTCGAGCTGCATCGATGATTATAAGTTTCACCATGTTTAATGTCCTTAGATGGTCCCATAAAAATCTGCTGCAATATGAATTGTAATAATCAGACAACAATCAATAATATCTCATGTCACCGATTTTAGAACGAGATGTATTATTAATATTGTGCTTAAAACGTTTATGAATACGAAAATACCATTAGACAGAGTTATAGACTGAAAATAATTTTTAATTTAAATAATTTCTCAACGGCATAAAACACGCACTAAGGACGCCAATAAATATATTCTCCAATGAACAATCGCGGTAGGTAATAACCCGGAAACCGTATACTGTTGGAATATGTGATAGTTGAATGTGTAGTAATACGTCTACATGAAAAATAACGTACAGCTGTATTTGTTTTTTTTTTTTTTGAAATTCGATCGAGTTCCCAATAAAATTTGAAAAATCACTCGAAACCCAGGAATAAACAAAATATAGCTTTGGAAATCGAAATGCTGCAAATATAATTTATCACTCGACTTTGTAGAAGTATGAAACACATTTATATTTCGTTCGGGTTTCCAATCTGATCGACCGAAAGTCCTAAATCGAAATACAAAATGCTACAAGTTTAAAACCATCCGATTGTGTGCGCGTTGAGCGTCAGCTGTTATTGCTATTTGGCCGGTACATCCGCCCACTCTCGAATCCACTCGATTATTGATGTTCCGTTAAATTACAAATTTTCGAAGATTTCCTTCGTAAATCTCTCGCACGGATGCGTGTTTCCTGTCGTGGTTCGTGAATAAATAATGTACGCAACAGTCCATGCATGCTACGGCTCCATACGTGTACTGCATGACCGGCACTCAGTATCTACAGTTATTTCTTTATTTACAAGTTGTTTAGCTTATTTAAAATTTGCATTTTCAGTTTTTTTTTTTTAAATAATTTCCGTAGTTAATTTTAATCCTAACAATATTCGAACGTTAAAATAAAGTAGGCACAGTTCAACATGTTTACCCGCCGATCGATTAATCACCCCGCGGACATTCGATGAGATTGTCGTGTCCTGAAAAGCATCGAAAACAATGATATGAACCGTTGAACTTGCACTCAGCATTGCACATTATTATTGCTTCGGTAAGCTTTTTGTAGAAACATCAACCGCATAAGCCCATCGTCGGATCGAAATACAAGAATAGGCTGCTGTAAATAAATATACATGCCAACACGACGATATTACGTCCGTACGAATCGAAAACGCCTTGGGCACAGTCCGTCGTCATACGTGCAGTCCGCCTGCGACTGAATCGTACCCGGACGCGTGATTGCATCTTCAACCGCAATATTTCACCCCCCGATTTGACATGATATAAATCAGCTGCTTATGGATTTAAATATGTACATCACACACGGATACAAGCCGTATACCAGCGATGCAATAGGATGCAAATAGGATTACATACGTCTTGTTTGAGCGAGAATCAAACCGCCGCGGCGATCGTCTTCAATATTCGACAATCGATTATATCTCGACATAAATTCTCAACCGATACGGTGTTCGGTAATCTCCCACGCGAAACATACCAGCATAGCGGTTACGTGTAATGTACCTAGGTTCCGACGCAAACAAAAATACAAACATGACATTTCCTGCACTGCAATAAAATAATTAATGCACGACTTTCCGAACCGTACGAACATAAAAGGTATTATTATTATATTAGGTATTACAATAATATAAATATTACCGAGTACACTATGCTCAAATACGAAGAAGGAACTTGCTATTTAAATTAAATACTCTATGTACAATTCAAAATTTGTGTAAGACATCACACCATTTTTTATGAAACACAAAATCAAACGCATCTTAACCGCACCTAATAATATATTATTACTACATATTATAAGTCGTCGGTCTTAAGCGATAATTTGCACTCGTTATACTTGTTATTCGCGTAGGAATTTACCTATAGCATTAGATGTTTTTTTTTCGTGTCGAAACTTACACGTACCGGTGCATTTTTTTTTCTTGTCTGAACTTACGCATGCACGAACGACGTCTCTTTTTTCCGAAAACTATTATTTTTCTCGACGGTTCGAGTACTTTCCGTACGAGCTCGTCGTGTGAAATTGTGAGCCAGGAAAATAACGATATTCACCGGAAACACCGCGATGGCATCCACAACGTTTCGAATTTATCGGTTCAGTGGCGTAACGGTGTTTAACCCTTCGGTCCGGAAAACGCAGTGGAATCCGATGTCTCTGGTCCGTATACACAGCTTTATATATATATATATATATATATATATATATATATATATATATATGTGTAATACGCTCTACGATTACTTCCGGTCCACCGGCAACGACGACCACCGGATGATTAGCGTTTTCCGCCAACGCATCGAAACAGTCGAAACGCACCGCGTCAAAGGCTTATATAAATGTGAATTTGGGTAAATTAACGTGTTCATTTGAATTTCTAATGCTTTATTCATCGTGCCGCACGCACGTACCAGCTGTAAAAGGCGAGAGCGAGAGAGAGTGAGAGGGAGAGAGTGAAAGGGTTAACTGAGAGTGAAACGTTTGTACTAAATATTGTACTGCTTCGCGTAAAATCACGAGAACCAAACGTAACATCCACCGAAAGATATTGCGTGGTTATAATATATGACCGTACGATATTCCGAACGTGGAAGTTAAACGAATTCGCCGTAATGGTTATGCCATTATGATAATGCGATAAACGTTACCAAACTAATTATTACGGTTTAATATTTTATCGTTTCACGTGTTTGATCCTCGTATTAGATAAATAACTATTTGTTTGCCTATATATTACTTTTATGATACCCACTGTAGTACACTCGTATACAGTTGTATAACTTCATTTAAATCGCGAAAAATGGTTGTAATTTTCTGAACTGCTGCAACAGTTGTATTACATTCCACTGCTCAATTTTTTATTATTATTAAATAATCGTATTCGTTTCTTCGTATCTTCGTTTTGTAGTAACAGTTCACTTTATTATTGATATTCATTAGTGTAGTTAGTAAACATTAAGATAAAATCATTTTATCCTTATTATAATATAGGAGAGAAATCTGTAAAAATTATGTACAATGAGCAAACGTTTTATGGCCTACATTATGAGGAATGCAGAACCTTCAATGAGCAATTTAATTACCATTGGGAATTAAATATGTCCCTTCACCTGCGACTTTTGAACCACCTAGGGGGAGGAAGAATTTTCTAGGATATTTTCTCCACCTTGATTGTAAATTAGTAGATTGATATTGCTGGATATTTTGGAGTAGAAATTTTTTAGAATTTTATTGTTTTTCAGCTGATTGTTGTAATAAGGTAATAAAGTAATAATTTTAATAAGGTCTTTATAAAGTTATTTGTTGGAATCGTGTCAAGGAGCAGAGGTTATTAAAATAAGGGTATCATTGATTGCAATGCCTGAATTGTTTTGATTTGGGAGGGTTTGGCACAACCCCATTTCTGTATCCCGGAAGCTCAGATGGGCCTTAGCATTGCTTTATAAATTCTAATTTTAGTATTAAATGAAAGATTAGATTTGAAGATAGAGCGGAGACGGTGGCATCTTGTAAGAACTGTTTATAATTTTTCGATTAGATTTTGCACTAGCTGTTGAAAAATGATCCGTATGGTGAGCGGCAAATTAATTTATGGCCTTAAGACCCTTGGTACGGTGAACCCAAACAATTGAAAACCACAGACGGTTTCTGTACTATTTAAGGTATGTTGTCTATATGCTTACAGATAATTATTATTGTAGGTAATCTAATAATCTATGACTATCATCAATAAAACTAACCACGACTGAGAATTAATATTCATTGTTATTTTACCAGAACAATCATAACTATATTGATCACTTAATATTATTAATACGTAAAATCGTATTAGCCATATTCATTACCATTTTTAATCAGTTTTGAATTTAACTTTGTTGTTTTTAAAACGTTCGTATACTCCTGAATTTCATTAAATGTGTACTGATGAATGGGTCAAAAGACTTGATGAAAGTCGTGATAAGAGCAGTGTCAATACGTTAACCCTATAGTTCGACAAACGTAGAATCTGCTATCTCCCAAGTATCACCACAGTATTATGCTGTCCGCGTTGACTTCCTGGTCCACCGCGATCGACGACGACGTTCACCGCCGGACGCGATTACCGTTTTCCGCTTGTCGACGTGGAAACAGTCGAAATGTACGGTCGAAAACTTGTAAACATTTTTTCCGCAAAAGTAACTTAATGCGTATAACATGTTGAAGATTTGAATACCATCTATTGTCACGGGTATTTCGAAAATAATTCGACTTCCTGTTAAGCTCGTATTGTGACATTCGAAGTTATAAAATACAGTAATTCGCATACAATGGATCAACAGATTGCGTTATTATTATCGTACAACACACGTGGTCCGTGTCTGCGATTAAACATTGCCCGCAGCGGTATCTGCAGCACGCAGTGAATTTCACGTCGTCGCAATATTTTTATCGTTTTATGAAATAAAAATACACGGTACACAGGTATCGCAAACAATACGAGTAGAGATGCCTGAATTATAGCGATAATATTAATGCGTGTTAATAGTTTAACAATGGAAGAAATTAATCCAACGAATTGAACGCCGTATACGATGGTGCTGTAAAACTATTCGGTACAAAGCGATGGCAACTGCGGCCCTGCCTGTAATAAAAGTGGCCGGTTGGGTAAAAATTAGTCTAGCATTAGTAATTTTCATCAGTAGACTCTCAGCGTATTGAATTATTATTAAATATATACACAATTCATTCGGTTATTTTCTTTGGTCCCTCGTGTAACATATAGTACATAATAATAAGTCGTATGGACTTTTGATTAGAATTAAAAACACAGTTACTATGAGTATATAAGCGTATTGCAGTATGACAAGTGTTTATACCAGTGTTTCCCAACCTATGGGGCGCGCCCCCCTAGGGGGGCGTGTAAACATTTCTAGGGAGGCGTAAGCAGTCATTACAAAATACAGTTTTTATTTATTCAATTATTTTTATTTTAAAATGTAGGGAAATTATGAAAAATTAATAACGACCGGTTATTGAGTATTGATAAAGAAACATAAATATAATCAATAAAGATATTGATAAAGTATTGATAAACAAACATTGAGCCAAACATAAAAAAATTGTCTAAAGAAAAGTGTTGCCAGCCTACACATTAATAAATCGTAAATTGCATTATATTATATTACTTACTATCTTACTATGATTTATATTTAATAATTATTATCATCAATAAAATTGAATTCATCTCGGATATTTTATAATTCCTTTGTAAAGTACACAAAAAAGTGATATATTTTTCATGTTATAGAAGTGGGGGGGGGGCCGCGAGAGTTTCGAAAATCTACAAAGGGGGCGTGGAATAAAAAAGGTTGGGAACCACTGGTTTATACGGTCACAAAAAAAAAAAAAAAAACCGTTTGCGTTGAAATGATTTGTAGGGAGCGTGGCGTTACTAGGTAAATAAAACGTTGCCGTATCTCAGATTTGTAGGTTTCGGCACCATTGGTATGAAGTGTTTTTAGTATATTAGTACTACGAGGTATATGCCGATTGTTTGCTTGCATAGTAGGTGGGAGATGCTAGAAGCACAGTCCACCAACCAAGGGTCCGTATACTTTAGCCAATTGACAAAATAAAATTTTATCAATTGTTACCAGGGTGCACTGCGAGGAAGCGTATACGGGGCGCACCCCAGTAGACACCCCATCTAGACCAGCGATTCTCAACCTTAGGGTCGCGACCCAATTGTGGGTCGCCAATAATTCTTAATGGGTCGGCTAAAATTTATAACGTTGATATTTTTATTTGATTTTTGAGTCTTTTAAATAATAAATTAAACAGTTTTCGTAAATTCATTAAAGAAATTAGTTCCTTTTGCAACAACATATTTATGTGAATCCGGATTTTCGAAATTAACTGCAATCAAAACCAAATCAAGAAATAAACTTGATGTTGAACCCACGATGCGTGTTTCACTTACTAATTCCATAGAAGCTCGAATTGATTCATTGGTAAAGCAACATCAAGACCAAGGAAGTCATTTTTTTCATAATTTTTTAAAAAAATTATGTACAATACAATTATTCATATAAATGTTTATTTTTAAATATAATGTAATAATAATAAGACCTATTACTAGCGTAAATAATATGAATAAAAAAATTTGGAAAATATCTTAGATCGCCACTACACAAAGGTTGAGAACCGCTGATCTAGACTACTTAACTAAATTACCACATGGAAAAGTTACCCATAGCATTAATTTTTAATGTTTAATATTGTTTTATTGTTTGTGAATTATTTATATTTATATATATAAATCTAGTTTGTATTGCTTGCATATTATACCATACGATAAAAAAAAAAAAACGAGGTGTAAACCTCTTGTAAAAATTCTTATAACTTTTATCAGATTCCATCGTCAATATAGTTTATACACAACGCTATTGTCGTCCGACCGGCACCATAAGAAGCTATTTACGATTCCGGCAAACGTAATGCTCTTAGAACAATATTGTTGAACGATTATAATTCGTAGACAGTAATATATAATATATATGTACAATTATAGTGCTGCGTGGTTGATGTATGCGAAACAATAATGTATTATTTACATGCGTTTGGTCGCTCTTCGAGTGCGGATAACATATTGCTGTTATGTCCGCCAAAGACGACGTATCGAAAGCGAATCTATAAACCGTACGGTCTACTATGTAAACTAGGCGTATGTAATCGAAATACATCAACAGTGTGGTGTACGTTATCGTTTTTAAAAATAAATAAATTATTCATCAAGTCTCGCGTACGTGGTTTTTTTTTTCTACTTGCCCGCGCATCGAACACTCTAAATTCAATTATCGTTTTACGTTTGATACAAATGCTTACGCGGACGGTAAACCGACCAACGCTTTCGACGCGCGCGGTATCGGCAGAAGGGGCTAATTGAATTTGTTAAGCAAATAAAATAAAAATAGAAACAAACACGCTCGCACACACCGAACCGTTTGACGTTGTTTTTTCATTCGAACCCTCTGCGGCCCTAAATTAGAAAGATATATACAATATTTTTATCCCGACGGTGGTGCTGTACTGCCCACGCGATATTCGTAGATTCGTGGGCGAAATCGATAGTCGAAAGAGAAAACGCGAGGCTTTAAATGACCAAAAAATGACTGCGATGATGATATTAGTTTTCTAATTTTAAGACAAAATCGACAGCTTTCGAAGAGCCTTCTGTGGGGAAGTTATATTCATAATAATAATGATTTTCTACATGATATAATGATAATATGTACAGGGCGACTGTTTAGACATGCTCATCCCCTTATTTGGCAGTAAAAATGCTTTAATTTGACATTTTTATTTTCAATGTTCTAGTTAACATAAAAAGTATGTTTTCCAAAATGTTTTTTATGCCAAATACGTCCTATGGCGATAAAAATGTGTGATTTTCAAATAGCATCACCCTTTTTTTACTGCGGTATTTCATTCAGGAAATTTGTTTGTAAATTTTGATGTACCGATATCAAAATTCGAACAAGTTTTTCAACAAGAATAATTGAAGTATTAAGAAAAATAGCAAAATACTCAAAATTATGATTACATTTGTAATTACATGTTATCTTTCATTGCTACTTATGCGAGATAACGCAAATTTTACACTTTTCATAGGTAATTTTAAATTTGAATAACTCCGGAAGTGTTGGTCCAGATGTTGACTGTATTATTACATCAAAAATTCAAAGAAATGCAAAAAAATTTAATTGTATAATATTTTGAGTAAAAAATATAATGTTCCCATTTGAAAAACAAAATTTTGTATCGCCACAGACATACTAAGGATGCCATCGAAAAAAAAATTCAAAAACTAGTAAAGTTATTTCAATGATAATAAAATGAACATAATCGTTGAGTTGACATGTTCATAAAACCATAACAATCGACTATGTAGTTTAGCTTTAACACTTTTCAACAAGCAAACGCCCAACTTTGGAAATATGAAACACTGTGTAGAAAATCAATTATTACATTTGTTAGGTACGCGATTCAGATGAGAAATTCTCAGTCGGACCGAGTGAAAAACGTTTTTCATACACATCGTATACACTTCACACCGATCGAGAGCCTCGCGAAAACAAACGCTTTTCGGGGCTTTACCTTATCATTGAAATCTATACGCATAGTGCGTGCACAAAGAAATAAGGTCACTGGAGTTCTATGTTTTATGCGTCGGGGACCTGGGTTATTATAATATCATCGTGAGCACACCGTAGGGTCACGCGTGATATGTTTTTTTTTTCTACGATTTATCGACAAGTCGAAAAAGTAATGCTCGCCAACCAAAATATATAACATCACGAGCACCCGGTAAAACGGACGAGGAGAATAAAATATAACCGTGGAGATATATTCACATACGAAATATAGTATTATTACCTACCGACAAACGCATAAAATCCAAACGGCGAAAAACGCGATTGATAAGTGTACAATATATGAATACGTGTGTGTGTGTGTGTGAGTATGTATATAGCTATAAAATTGAAACCGATCGAGAATTACACTCCTCACCGAACACATCCTATATTATATGCAGTTACGAAGTCGTAAAGAAATATCACCGATATTATTTTATAGAACCATATACGGCGTTTACCGTTTGAAATTTGAAATTTACTGCGTACACGCGTGCCCGATATGTATGTGTGACGCGTGTGTGTGTGGGTGCTTGTATGTATATGTGCCGGCGCGTGTGTGTGTGTGTGTCTATTGTGTGCGATAAAACGCACGTACTGTGTTTTTTATTCATCGATAAAACAAAATAAATAAAAATAATACCATGGAAATCAATCCGTCCAGTTTAATTAAATGGAAACGAAATAAATTTCTATTTTTACAACCCGTACACGTACTATGCGTTTGGGTTCTGTAATATGTTACGTTATAATATAATATATGCTGTCGGAACGGTGGGAGAAGGGATCCGTTCGTCGGAAGTAAAATAAAAAATAGGCGTTAAGTATAAATTCGACTTTTACTATCGAAAAAACTAACCTGCTGCAGTTTTACCGCCCACGGATAAAACGCGACCGGGTCGCCGTGCGTACACGTTTCGGAAACGCGATATACAGTGCGCGCATCAATCCGAAGAGAATCGCATCGTACTATTATAATCTCGCGCTCGTAGGATTATTCAAAAATCTAAAATCACCTTTACCCACGATGTTGTTTCTCGTTCGGCGTAAAAAGAAAAAGAAAAAACGAAAATTACCATATCTCGTATTAAATTTGCATTTCTATTGCTCCGTACTTGTACAATACACTAATGTGCCTCAAAGATTCAATGCATTTCGAAACGGCGGCAGTAAAACGCAAACTTCATTATTATGCCACCACTTGAGAATTAGTAAATTATCGTGGGCCATCTTCTACGCGTGTATATTATACCCCCGTACAGCACGGCTATTATAAGCTCTTTGTTTTGAAAAACGCAATTACTTACGAAATTTATCAGTGGATTACATCGCGAAACTTCAATTAGGCGATAAAAAAGAATAACCTTATTCTTTAAGCTTTAATAACAAGAATTGCCGAGGATAAGACAAGACGGGAACGTGAAACAACGTTGTAGGTAATATTATGTAAGACAATCGAACCGGGTGGGAGGGAGTGCAGGATACGCGTAACATTAACTCGCTCGAATGCCCGCAAGACAAACATTTACACGTTTCGCGTTTACGTATATCGTCGAAAATAATGTTGAAATGTCTTCTCCACGTATTAAATTTAATACGTAAACGAATTGGTTAAAGCTTTCGTGATGGATTGATTTTATAACGTTATGTTTTTCCTTGTTTTCAGCGGCGAAACCTGCGATGGTTCCGAGACGTATCGCTAGAACACATCATATCGGCACTGGGAAATATTAATATGAAAATATCTCATATATTATATTATATTTATATCCCTTAACAAAACCAATAATCCCACAACAATTTTCGCTACAGAGATCAAAGAGCATCATGTTACATATTTCTATGCCATCATATTGCGTGTACAGCCTTAAAGGTATTACTACGTTATACGCTACGATACGTTTTTTATAACCATATTGCAATCAAGATAAAATAGTAGGTATACTTAATCATGGGGAAAAAAAATTTCTACACGAATAAATACTACTAATCTTGTTTAGTTATTTCAAAAAGCAATTAGAACCATTTTGGAGCAATATGGTTGGAAATATTATGCATGTATAATAGTTTGAATAAAAGTTTTTGATGTGATTAATGAAAAAAAAATAATAATAATAACGCAAGTGCATTTATAATGTGTACGTCACTTCTTGAATAAAACCAAACAAAACCGAATCGCTGTTTTGCAATATTGCATAACTCACTTGTACAATAAAATGCATGGGTTCTCTATCTGCAGTGTTTCATAGATAGCAAATATTTTTTGAATTCGAAACAAAATATTCGTATTTCTATTGTTCAACAATCTTCACATTGACGGCTAAATACAACCTTGGATGATTTTGTTTCGAAAGTAAATCGTTATCCCATGATGCACCTGATGGTTGGTTTATCTTGGGAAATGTTGTAAGACCAACGGTTCAATGGTCGTATGATAAATCACTTAGGTTGAATCTAAAATTCAGTAAATCTGCTATAACGCGCGTGAACGGATTTATGCATTAACAACAAGTGTCTTACGAGGCAACAAACACGTAGGGAACAACGCGCAACGAATTGGAGTCCAAACGCTCAGGATGACTTCAATCATGGCAACTTTATGTGACAAATAAATGGTTTTTGATATTAATCTTGATTCGAAAACACGGGGATATTACGTAGGTACTTACGTCGTAAGTCCATTATTATTTAAATAAAAGATCTTTGGTTAACATTAATATTTATGAGCAAATAACGTGTTCACGACTTCCTGCAATCGCGTATTTCGGTTGACGATGGTTAGCCCAATGCTGCCATTAGGTGTGCATTTTATACAATATAATAATAATAATAATAATAATAATAATAATAATAATATTTTTTTTAAAGTTTATTATGAATAATGTTACTTACACCTATACCAATTGGCACAACAAGTGAATGATGACAATTAAAGGTAGTTAACAATAACACGGAAAAACGACACGGTATAGAAAGGATCTAAATGGAACTGTACTTACTTTTGCTTTTAAAGAGAAGTTATATTCAGAGGAGGTCTCCGCACCATTTTCTTTTTTAACTTCGTATCGGGTTGTCTGGAATATGTTATAATGTAAGGCGATTAATTTTGGGGCTGGAGCAGGAGCTACGTTCGCTATAGAGTTTTGGGTAAGATATTGTTATATATTTATATATAAAAAGATTTATATATTTGATTTGCAGGTCAGATCGTAAGGTTGTGTGACTAACATACAAGAGAGATTTTTTTAATGTACGTAAGCATTATAATTGGAATTATTACAATTTTTTGTGTATTCGTTGGAGCAGCATAACTCTAGATCGGAATACCGTAAAACATAAAGTAACAATTTGTAGAGATGAAATTTCTGTTTGAGATTTCATTTAGATCTTAGGGGAATTCGGAATAAACTGGTGTTTATTTTTATTTTTCGTCCGATTTAATTTACAATTTGAAAAATATTGTAAAGTAAGTTAGGTTCAGCAAGTCAGAGCATATGCTTTAAAAATGCCATCAACGCCAGTACTATATATACCAATATATGGACCGATCTAACAGAGTGAGACGTGATTTATAATCATTCCGTCCATTGACCATTTGTGAAAACATTGGTACATACTCATTGGTTATAGCATAAACTGAAGAAGTAAATAGAAAGTATCCATGGGGGAATATATTCGTTTACATGGTTAGTGGTATGGATACGAGTTTTGTGAAGAACTATGGGTTGTTTTGAGGTAATTTAGTACGACAAACATCGGACACTCAATATTTAACAATGAAGCATAATCGATTTAAAAAAAAAAAAGAAAAAGAAACAAATAAAATTCAACTAGAACAATAATCATGGCATAGTTTTGTATTAAGTTTAAACGAAGTATCGTATTTTGCAGCAAGATCATTAATATTAACTTTAACTCTAACGAACACGAAGATCAAAAACGGTTTATTTTAAAAATAATTAAAAAATATGACAGAAAATTTCAACAATGCAACAATATGTTTTAGGTAAACATACATTTTTTTAAATGTTTTTTTCTTTTTATGAAAGCTGTACTGCTTATATTTATGTATTATCAATTTTTAATTTTCTAAACGACTTGTAGTCGTGTAATAATATAAAGTATTATAATTTATTAGTGTGCTAATATAATTTGTATACCCCTGTGATCTCGTTCGAGATTACTTTGAGTTTTTTAAATAAAAGGCGCAATTTTTAAGATGAGCACCTCGGCGGGGTGTTCTTTCCTTCTATTCAAATTCGAATTCAACTTTGAATGTCTGTGACAGTAAACACAAAACTTGAAATTAAAAGTAACACAAGATAACGTTCAGACCGAAAAATTCTCAATTCGGACGAGAATTCATCACAGACGAAACATAGAAATAACGCATTTATTTTGCGAACAACTGTTAGTGAAGGAAAGGGTTTATGTTCAACAAAGTTCCCAAAACAAAAAATGCCCGTGCACGCATTATAACCGGTCGTCCGTCAAAATCGTGTCGTGTTATCTCTAGTTCGTAACATATATATATATACTAAAATAGAATATATTTTTTTAAAAAAAGACCACTTGGAAAACTTGATTAAACAGTCTATGATGATTTGTAAATGTTCACCCGTAACATTGTTCAAAGTTTACGGTGGGGTGGGGGTTGCATGAATAGTTTCGTTTGCGCACTACGGTACAATAATGCGTAAAACACGTTCTCACTAGATGACGATTACGAGACGTCTTAAGCGCATTACACCGCGCTACTGCGCCCGACGAAGAAATTAACGATTTCGGTAACGCGAAACGGACGGGCGCGCTGTTAATTATTGTACGGCGTGTACAGTTTCGGTTGATAACGCGAATGTAATAAGCAGCGTTGTACCGGGGATACCGGATGATCGCGACTGCTGCTAGATTATTGCACGGCGCAAGAGCATTTAGACGCGGAGCAAGAATTAATGTGAAAACTCTCGGTATCCGCGACTCCGCGAACGACTGCAACCAGTATTAATGCGTTTTTAAGGATCGAAAGCCGCGAGAATTCAGATTTAATAACCGAAAGTTTTTTTTTTTTTTTAATCCTCGACGATGGGGGGGGGGGGAAACGGGAAGAAAAAAAGTGTAACAATTAAAACGTAATCAAAAGAAAATTAGACGCGGTGAAAGGAAACGGTCGTCGCCTCGAACGGTTTTTGGAAAACGACGTACCATTAAGCTTGTCTCGTGCGGCGGTGAAAAGATGCCGTTTTCCGTGTTACGCCGTGTCCTACGTGAATCCGGCGAGTCCGGCCATGCGTTGCGGTGCGAACGAATTCGCACCGTATGAATCGGACGTTTTTCGTCGTGTCCAATGTGAATCCGGCGAGTTCGGCGATGCGTTGCGGTGCGAACGAATTCGTCGGTCGCACTCATGGCAAATATGAGTGTAACTTTGTTGTAGACGGTAGTGCGTTTTCATTTTTAATTTTAGTAAATTTACACTTTAATAACAAAAATATACAATATTCACTATGAATCTAAATTAACCAAAAAAAAAGTTACTGAGTGAGAGTACTACATTGAAATACCTATTGTACAAAAATTACATAAAAAATAAAAGGTCAAGGGAAAATTCATTTATTTACGATGATCGTTTGGTTTTCGGTGAATTTTACCACTAATTGTATCCTCAATTACGGGCAGACGATGCTTCAAACGACGAAGATACTATTATATATAATATAATGTCTAATATAATATAATATCTAATCGTACAAACGCAGCAACGTGCGGTGACGAAAACAAACTGTTTTGTTTTTTAAAATCATCCGGTGCGTCCGAACGAATTCGATCGTTCGTACGAGCGGCGACGGCTGATAACATTGGAAACGCAGACATATTACCACAGGTTTGTTTATTGTTGTCGCCGCAGTGCGTTCGCCGGACTCGCCGGATTCACGTAGGACACGGCGTTATAATATCGCGGCCGCGCGTGTACGTGACTTCCGCCCGCGTTCTGCACCACGCGTACCGAAATTACCATATAAATACTCGGGGAACGAAACCGGGTGTGGGGGAGGGGGGTACGAGAAATACTTTCCACATTCTTCGGGGCCAAGATTACAATAAAATAATGGTTAATATAGCGACGCATCGCCCGCCCCTCCGGCTAATATTATTATTGCCACGGGCGTACGCACTCGCACAAACGGACGCGGGGTCCGAGCACATATTATTATTTTCCCCGTCCTCGAAACATTCCTGCGGCACGAGTGGCTCTCGGACCGAATAATTTCTCTCGGTTCGTGGTATGTACGCTGTGAGTATCCATTTGCGTCTAAGTTCGCGACCTTTGAGCCTAGAGTATTCTATTCTATCGTTTCGACGTCATGTTCGATAGGTTATCGACGATCGTTGTAACACGCTATTGAATTCATGTGAGCGGGTGATTGTGCATCTGGTCACTGGAACAAGAGAAAATTTAAAAACATTAAAATATGTCGATGGAAAGTTTGTCAAAATAATAGTCATCACTTGCAGGTAGTACAAAGTAATGCTTTCTCCAGTGAACTTAAATTAATTTAATGATAACAGATAATTAATGGCGTATGATGTAAAAGTTAAGTTTACAAAAATAAATTTTGTTCAATTATTGTAAATTATATTCTATACTGTATGTATATTATTTATTGTTTGTAAAATAAACGATGTGGGTCGAATGAAAGTATTGTGATAAACTGTGATAAGCTCGCCTGATCCTCGGTTCAAACAGGGACAAAGAAAAAGGTACCTATATATTCTATAATATGGTAAAAACGTATCCGCATGACAGTAGTAGACACAAGATCTGAAGCTTGGTTACGTAAGGTATGTAAGTAGTTTATAAAAGTTGTAAGTGTTTTAAAAACCACTTAACGCTTTAGATGCTTAAGTATTCGGACGTAAGTGTGTAATAGTCAGACCCGAATTTACACCGCACGCGGTTCCGTAGTTTAAGAATAATTACAGGACTTCAAAGTTGAATAAAACCAGAGCAAAAAGGATCAAGTCGATTTAGTTAACTAAGTTATATTGCGTACTGAACGACTAAGCTAAAAACGATAAGTTAACATGCGTTTATAGTTTATAGTTCAATAGTTACTCGCCACTTGGACTGAGCTATTACATAACTACGCGTAGTGCGAACTATGCTTGAGTTCGCGATCACGATTTGTGAGTTTGAATTAATATTTTTCAAAATGTAATAACAATCATAACACTAAATAGAGCGCGCGCGCTTTCAGGCGGTAACGGCGGAGAAAAAATACGACGTGGTGGAAAGGGTTTGGGATGAAGGGTTATTAGTGCGCGTATACGTATAGAGGACCGGACGAAAATGAAAACTTCTGACCTTCCGGGCCACCCCCGCGTTTAGCTCCTGGAACCCTGCCCCGATCGCAACACACCCGCGCGATCCCTTGCACAACCCCCGCACGGCCCGGTGACAGCTATACCATATATGCACTGCACAGGGGTGAAGCGTGGTGCAGCGTTGCAGGGACGGAGGACGCGGCGCGAACCGATGGTCGGTGGACCGTTGATGATTTACAACCTCCGCGACGCGAGTCCGAACAATTTCTCAAAACTTTCCGGCGGCGGTCGCATATTATTAACGACGACGTTGTGCATCGTGTACGGGGCGCGGACCCGGCCGGCATCAGCTGCAGCGACGGTCGCCGACGGGGCGGCGCGTGCGGCAGACAGGTCCTGCGCCCCCCAAGTGCGACACGCTCTCGCGGCGATAAACGTGACAGGTCGTGAAATTATCGTCGTTTTATTCGTCACGTACCGCGGCGCGAATGAACTGATTCGTCGATAAGTGCAGGGGTCGCCTACATTTTTCAACGAGTGAGCTCCATTCCAAGTCTTAAGTGCGTAACGATCGACACCTATGATTATTTTGGATTATCACGTAAGAGAGTATTTCCAAAAAAAAACTATTGTATAATGTCATCAAATGTTATCATAACGTAAAAAAGGACTAAACATTTTATACTACTCCTAACCTACATTCCTCGAAAGATCAGCCGGTCGACTGGTTGGTAAAGTCTCCTTATGCAATGTACATGACGGAAATCTTCTCAAAACCGATATTTCCGTAGTAGCGCTGTTTCGTACTGCAACGACCTCTGTAAAGCAGAACACCCGGTAACCGGAAACGGGGACCGTTCGAACGCGATGCCGCAAATTACCAACCGGAACTTTGGACGGAATCGCATACGACCGATCGTCGTCGCGGCCGACACACCTCAAGACGGTACGCCGTAAGTCGTTCGTCGACGTGACCGTAACGCCAGGGTGCAATTGTCTGTTATATTTATAACATGCGATCCTCACACAGCTCGAACCGCGATCGCGCCATTTCACCGGTCCACCGGTCGCTGAAAGCAGGCTATCATTTAATTATTGACACGCGTAGTGTTGCTGTTAACTCATTACTGTTACGTATATACGTATATTATAACTATCATCGTGTTGTGAGTCAGTCCCGGATTATACATATACGGGACACTGAGGCTAGATTTTTTAGTGGGCTCCAAGAATAGTTTTTTTTTTCTAAAACAACGTTTTCTTTTTATTTATTAGAATATTAAATATTTTTAATATAATAACTTTGAATTTTTAAAGTTATTTCACCAATTATGTGGAATATAAGACAACATTTTTTTTCTTTACGGCCCCATTTACACTGTACTTTATTAATATATATATATACATGTGTGTGTACATGCTCAGATAAAAGAAAATTACGAACAATGTTTTAATCGAAACAAATATTGTGCTCAGACAAAAATTTAGTTCAGTGACGTATATAATAATAGTCGAGTGAAAATGTGTTGCTGGTTCGATTTTCTTGGCGTTGTGGACAACGTCGAGCCTAACAAGAGTGACAATTAATATTACATGACACCGTTTGACGTTTAAGCAGTTTTATTGAACAATCTGTGTGCTATTATGTCAATAAGTATTTGAGAGATTTTGATTATTTGACTTTAAGCACGTATTCGACTCGCACTTGTGCGCAACCAAAGACTCGGCCGGGATACCGTGGAGTCCCCTGAGAAAACTTAAAGATAAATAAACCAAATACAGTTCTAAGAATCGATCGATTGTAGCGTTCGGGTTAAACTTACCAACGTGCCCAGGGATTTCGGGTAATCGAAACTTCTTCTCTGCACTTTACATGGTTAATAAACCCCTCGAATTGTTTATATTAATACACAAATACATTTATGATATAACTGAAAATATTTAAATAAGATATAACACCCTATCTAGTAATTTCTGTCACATTAAAAACACCATTCCAATCAGCTTCCACGCAGTGTCTTGCCGAACAACTTTTATGAATTTGTTTTTCTTCAATGGCACTAATAACTTTTTCGATTTTATGTTCTCTTAGATTATGTTAAGGATACAGGACTATTAATAAAATAATAAGCTTACCTCACCTTACAATTTACCGTTTGTCGTTAAGTCAAAAGGACGCTGGAATAATGGTCCAAATCGTGGTAAGATATAGGAAAATAGGTAGTGAAGATAGAGAAACCTTTGTTCTAATTTATTAATTTTAATGACTCTTATCTGGATGTTTAGAGCTCACCGCAATTATTTTCATGCTTAAAATATAAATATGTGTAATACTATACTTTATAATGGAGTTTATAATAATGAGATTAATTATTCTACTATTTTAGATTAAAAATGTACGAGACTATGTTAAGATGAATTATTGATAACAATAATACAAAACTTGTTTATGAACGAAAATTATATTATTTTTTCCCGGTACAATAACACAAACTGTTTATGTAAATATTTATTTACACCAAAACAGGCAATCTTAGTTTGTAAAATGACATCTTAAAATTTACAAGTCTATTAAATATGAGTTAAAAAGTTGTCTGAAACAATATACTTACTTACTACTTCCATTAACATTTTTTTTTAAATTATTTTCATTTTTGAAGTATAAATGAACAATTTTAAGCATGTAACGTAATATTAACTTTACTTTCTTGGGAAATCCTAAAAGCGTAGAAGTATTTTTGATAATTATTCAACATCACAACAAAAATAACTATCATAACATGCTTCTGTAGAATTGTTGAATTTTCGTGAGCGCTCACATATTTACCCAATGTACCTACTCGTACAACGTAATAATTACAACATTTTTTTTTAATTTTTTTTTTACTTACTTTTAAAGTTTTCTCGACATTATAATATCGTCTAAACGTAGCTAGGTATAAAGATTTGCAATTTTTAACATATGAACCTATATCAGATAACATTGGTCATAGTAAGATTTCTAGAAAACATGTCATCATACTAATATAGGTACATTATATGTGTATTTTTTAAGATTTTAAAATTTAAAAGAATGTATAATAAATCAATAAATTATCACCATCACGGGGCTTTGCAATTATTGTAAAAATGTAAGTATTTTTTCAATTTAAATATAACCTTAGTATTTTATGAAAGTTTAAATTTCTTAAAAGTGTTTACATTTTTGTGACCAGAGCACAGTTTGTACGTACCATCCACAAGGGAAACGCCACTGAACAATATGAGTATGTTATAACATTTATATAACATTAAACATGATATCGACACTTGGTAAACGTGATTTTCCGTGTACTATACCAACAAATACATGCTGGTGTGATTGCGTGTTTCGTATTATTATTATGATATTGTACTTTCGCGGCAAAGTGTTGTAAGAAAATAAAAAGAAAAAAATGTAAAAAAAAAAGTAAACAAGCGCGTTTATGACGTTTGACGAGGGTATACGCGCGATCCGCCCGAAACGCTTGGAAAATAAAATAAACGCAATACGTACAGGTATTGCACCGAGTGTACGAGTGCTCTACTACCCGAGTATTACTTGAGCGTAACATTTCGCTTTGTACGATTTATAAATCTGTAACACATCGCATCACGGTCTGTGCACACTAGGGTGGTCCTTATGTATTGATGATGAAATTTTTTTTTAAATTTTTGATCGGGCCACCGCTGGAATTTGTTCAAAACAACAAAATAATGATCTGTGTGAAGATATTGAAAATATTGATAAACAAATATCAAATATTGCAATAAAAAAGTTTTGTAGTCATTTGTGGTATCTAAATCCTGTAGCAGCAGCATTTTCATTTTTTGATTCAAATATTCCTTTGTCAATGAAAATAAAAATGGTAGATTCACTTAAGATTGAAGATGGAAATGAAAATATTAAACGTTATATTTCCCCGATGAATAATTTAACATTGCTAAAAAGTTCACAAATTTCTGATTTTATCAACAGTTCATCGATGAAATTTTTTGAAAGGTTTAACATTGCTACAGATTTCCTTAACCAAAACCCAGAGGAATGGTACAAAAATGTCAACTACCAAAAAGGTATATCTGTACTTAGTCAAGTTAAAGTTGTAAATGATGCAGCTGAGAGGGGAGTAAAATTAATAACTGATTTCAATGACAAAATTACTAAAGACGAGGAACAAAAACAATTTTTGATGCAGACAGTTTACGACTACCGGCATAAGTATCCTGACGCGAAACGAAGTACACTTTCAAAACACATTTGAAAATTTATAACAATTTAAAATTGTACATTATAAATACTAATTTAAATAAATTCATTGTCTAAAAATAATATGATGTACACTTTTTTTATTAATTACAATAATTTTTTAGGTATATAAAAAAAACGAAAATACACCCTCTTAAAAGAAATTTCAACCCTCTTGAGGCACGTCTTGGGGTTGAACTATCGTTATAAAATTATACAGATATTATTTTTTTATAGTTTAGTTTCAAATTCGAAGGTGGCGCAGTTGAAATTTTAATCTTCAATTTTAAGGACCACCCTAGTGCACACGCTCGACTCGATCCACTCCGGGACTGCGGTTTTATTTTACTTCGCGGTGCTCCGGGCACTTAGCGTTCGCGGTACATCGGATACTGTTGTTCGGTTAGTCTTTTTTCTAGAGACGTGGCATTTCTTCGGTGCATTTTTTCTCCATTAAATGTAACCGTTAAACGCGTACGTAAACTTCGGTGAATCGGTACATTTCTCGCGAGTATAATGCGTTGTACGGTAAAACCTTTGAATAGCGGAAAACCGCGGTCACCACAATATTGTCCGCCATTCGGAGAGGGTAATGTTTTGAAATTTACAAAGGGTAAACGATTATAATGAGAAAATTACGTCGCGCTGCGTTAAATTGTATCGCATTTTTAGATGTGCATTTTTACTTCTCGTTTAATCAGGAAGTGTAAGAAAAACGAAAGATAAATTGCATAGGTAATCCATCGATCCGTGGGAAAAAATTAGCGAGTTTCAAATTTTGTCTGCTTAAAATGTTGCCGTCTTCTTACGCAATCTCGTGAGTAAGTTCGCTAGGGTCATACGGTAGAAGAGAAAACATATAATCGCTTTCGAGCTCATTTGACGAAGTGAGATGACCGTATTTCGTCAGTATGTCAAATTTCGGAATAATAAAGATGTCCGCTTTTCGGAGGTGTCCCCAATCAAATGTGCAGTAAAAATGTCCCCGCTCCCGAAAATAATCCACTGTTGAGAAGTGTCGGTAAGTGGAGGTTTTAATGTAGACGTGTAAGTCGACAATTCTATTCTGCTTGTACAATTACATTTTAAATAATTAAATCCGAGGTCACTCTCGATTTGAAAAAAAGTACAAAAAACTTTCGGTACAGTTCACGTACATATTTGCGTGGAGTAAATTTAGCGAACTCACGTCTCTACTTTTTTCGCCACGCCCACGACGAACTACTGTTCAGGAATATTCAATTAAATATTATATCCGGCCAGTCGCGATCATATTTTGTGCTACACAGCACGCAGTGCATTTACCTATTATACGCACATGATGCCGAGGTAGGTTATTAATATTTCGCAGTTCACCTACCATTATGTTGAACAAATCCCCGACAAGAATATTCGAATTTAATATCATGTTTTCGTGCCGATCACATACGCCCCACTGTGCGTACATTATATTAAATATACTATAAACTCGTAATAACCCGACGCGCGACACAAAGGTCTGAAAATCGTGCAGCGGCGTCCGATCGGCGAGTACAAAATACACGTACATCCCCGTATAATAATATCAGCCGTAGATTCGTGGAGGGGAGGATGGCGGATATTGTGCAGGGTTTTACAATTAATAATTACTCTCAATGGAGTAAAAAAAATAGAACGTGTATTTACATCATTTTTTCTAGTTAAGTCCGCATTAAATGTGCCGTTGAAAGTGTCCACAGGTTAAAATATATATGTAGCACGTCTTAAAATCAAAGTCCGTGACACGGTGTCCGACGAATCGAATAATTTTTCGGCAAAACTTGATCAGTCAATCACCATTTTTTCGCTAAACGCGTCTTATTTCCGGAATGTATGGTATATAATTGTACACCTACTAACGGACTCCATATTACACGACTTTAAAACAGTGGTGGCCAAACTACGGCCCGGCATCATGTAATATCTGGCCCGCGAAAGAACTATAATATTTGACATTTACGTAAACAAAAAAAAAAATTAAAAATACAGTATACATTCTTCATATTTAATCCCGTATTGCCATATCGTAGCTTTTTTGTTGTTACAATGTCATTTAATAATATCAATAGCATTATCGTATCTTATATTATTTTCGTATTTCACTGTGCTCGTTGGGCGACCAATTTTATCTACATTGTAGTTTCTACAGCCATTGTGTTGTATAACGATGTATGTACGAATCATTATTCGTCTGTGGTCAGGACGTAACTAATATAAAGTTAATGTTGATATTACGTTGTGTATTGTAAAAGTTCATTATGTTTAACAAAAAACGGAAAATCGGAAAAGCTGATTTAATTTTCTTATTTGTAGTAATTATTAAGTTAAGTATTAAATAAAGTCATTAAAATTATTAAGTACAATACAAACGTCGTTAAATATGAAATTATATACCTATACCTAAAATTCTGATGACTTAAAAGTAAAAAAAATTTTTATGGCCCGCGGTAAAAAAAATTTTTTTTTTATGGCCCGAGGTAAAAAAAGTTTGGTCACCACTGCTTTAAGACATGATATTTATTTAACATTCAGACACGTATTGGCATGCAATTTAGATCCAGTTTTCAATAATGAAACCTGAGAAGTGCTTATTTCATCTGACTTCTGTGAGAGTTGTTTAAATTTGTTTTCATTTTTCCATAACACCCGGAACACCCGTTACGTAAGCTTTACGAAGCTAAAACGGTCATTGTGTTACCGAACGATCAGAAAGTTTTTTTCGTCGATGCACCTATGCAACCGTGGCTTTTGGTTCTCACGGTCCCGATTCTGCTTCCGGTGTACATTTATTTCATTAAAATATTCTGATTCTGGTTTTTGATAAATACACAACAGGGGTTAAGGCGGTTGGAAGCAGTGTAATTATTTCACGTTTTAGACCTAAAAGCCCGACAAGATTACGCATACTTAAAATCATCATATTTCAATTCTGTAAAAAGATTTGAGTTTATCAACCTGTTTTCTATGTTAATGTGGAAAAATCGATTTTTGATATTTGTTTATAAAATTCATTAAATCTTATTTGAGTTTCTCAATTTAGTATTATACATGTTACCTAGGTACAGGAAACACAGAGAATCCGCCGTTGCGCATGATTCCTATAGGCAAAACGCGATTAACATACTAGGCACTATACGACATAGCAATAATGATCTATATTAAAATAAATGTGTTCGAAATGTCCCTGCTGTGCGCGCTGCGTGTCACACATAGTGCGTCTCGCGCGTTTGCTGGAGCCCGGCGCTACGCGATACGATCGTGGAATCTCCGTGGCGCGCTTATACATCGTACCTCACTTATCTCGACGTAAACTACACGATTTATGTGTCGCGATGATTTATAACTCGTTACGCCGAACGCCTTTTTCACGAGCGCACCTCGGATTAAACAAAAAGTTCGGCGAACGGCACCCCGGGCCTGTGGTTTTTCCGGAGGGCTGTACACACGTATATTTCGTACGCGTACCCCCACCTACATAGGCGTCGTCCTGTCTTCGTCCCTGTGTTCTACCGATTTCGCGTTTTCCAATTTCGAAAATCCCACCGTTAAACGGTATTAAAAACGATAGCGTTTAAGCTCTCCTCGTTACGGGACGTCAGACGAAATGATAAATTATTATTACACGTCAGGCGCGCGAACGCACAGCGTACGCGCGTAATATTACGTACACTGTATACTGACGGTTAGGTGGTACGTCGTGCGTATACGTATATAAAACACCTATAGCGTCATCGCATCAATCAAGTCCCGGACGTTTTGTTTAAATACTCGCGCGGGCGTTATCCACGGACGAGTATTACGGGCGTACGGAGAACATTATCTGTTCCATTGGGAATTGTACGAAATAATCGGTAATCCGCTCGCTGGATTACACGTGTTTCGTCATAACGTGTGCAGGTGAACGGGGTAGGACGAGGAGGAGCGTTTATTTTCAAGAAAATAATGAAGTCGTCACACGATTGACAAAACGTTTTACTCGCCTTGTACACCTGCAGGCTGGTTGGCTAATCTGCGAAAAGAAGCTTATAATATTATTATATTTTGTTTACTTATAATAATATTGTTAAGGCCACAATGGGCCACTTTAATGATTTAGTACCAATGGCTATTTTGTCAATATTTTCCGCTATTTATATTCATACAATTCACTCTTTTCGGAAATGCATTTTATCAAACCTGCTCTCGGAAACCGGATACGCAGTACCGCCGCATGTACCTTATTGAAAGTAACAAATGTTACAAACCGAATACAAATTAATTGACATCGATGCACAATGGAAAAAAAAATCACATCGAGAAAATTTATAAATGTTTAGGTAATTTGGAAAAGTTAGAACATTAAAAGCTCAAACTACATTATAAAGAAATTTGGTTCTACCACTATGTGGCATATTTCAAAGTATAAACTAAACAATCCGACCTCTTTCACTTAAAATCGTTTTTCGATAGAAAAATGGTTTCAAACTGAAACGACCAATACAGCGTAATATCATTCACCATTCCCCAGCTGTATCTCACCCGACCTAGAAGCTTGGCATTTTATTTTTTAAGCAAAATCTCATATTATTATTTATTTACTAAATAAATACAATAAATGCATATAAGTCGATAAATGTATTTTTCTTATTCATATAAATTAATGTTTAGTATTTAAACTATATACAATTGTTGACCATATTTACCAAGAATTTTGGGTCGTTTAAATAATAAAGCTTCAGGGCATTTGAATAAAGATAAAAAAATAATTGTGTAGTAATCGGGTGGGGGAGGGGGGAAATTAGTTTATTTAAGATAATATTATAAATAACACGTGTTCGATAATGTGATTACGACCTAAACGATCAAAAGCCAAGCGTGCCTAGTGATTATTCCTACAGACTTTACGTGGTGTACAAGTTTAGACGTATTTCTAATGGCAGTAGCGGCGTTTTCTTGACACGAAACAAACTAAACAAACACTTTCGTTTGCTTCTGTATAGGTTTTACTTCCAAACGCTTTTCTAGCAAACGCATCGCAGTGTATCAAATTTATTAATGATTACGTGATGAGAATTTACGTTTAAAATATGGTTATAATACAACGAATGAGATTGCTAACGTCTCACATTTTATTGGTGCGATTCAAAGTTTTCGAATTATTTTGGGAACCATGCGACATCCCGATAGCTTTACAGATATACGTGACTATTAATCCGGATCATTCAAAAACTGTGCATTTCTAATTTCCGATTTCAAACATGAAAATCCGAATTCTTGTGAGGAATCATTTTATATACTATACCGATTCAAAAAGTGCATCGTGTATCGTAATATTTTTTGAAAGTATCACGCATCACACTTAATGTTGTATGCATTCACGAGATAATATCATACAGGACGTGTTCTTCGTTATTATCGTACGTACGGACGTATGGATATTGTTCGCGAAAATATTCGTCTGTTGACCAAATGTTAAGTTATTTCTCCATTTGTTTTCGATTAAGAATTTTTTTTCTTCTCGAAAAGAGGGTCGATTTTCAATGACGTCTGTAAGCAGAACAGTGGAAAAACGAACACAGAATCACTAAACCAAAAGCGTTTCAAATCATCCCAAGCAATATATATTTAAATGACCAGAAAACGAATGAGGTTACTATTCAGAGCACAAAAAGAGCCTTTTTTTCATTATTTATTTATACTTTATTTTTATATCTGTACAAAACATTCTCGGACAAGTAAAAGTATTTTCCGTGTTGCATACTAAAACCAGGCGAATAAATTGATTCGAGAAACTTGTTCGTAAAAAAAAAAAATAATCGCGATTGAAAAGTAATTAATTAATAAACCTAATTTAATTAGTAAACATGGATAGGATTTCTCAAGTAATTTTTTCATTTAAATTCGACTTTATTATGTTTACATCATTTTACGATGTTTTAATCGTGGTTTAAAGTACGTTCTTCTTCTCCTGGAGACGGTCTAATAATAATCACGATAATTTTACATCGGTCGGTAACATATATACAATTCTTTGAAGTACATCAAGTGTGCAGCATATAGTGTGCACTATACAGTATTACATTAGCGATTCGCAAGTTGTTACGTACACAAATCATAAGGTCCAGGAAGTCAAAAGTTTGATACAGTTATACGTGGAAACGTGGCTGTAGTTATATCATAATATATTGTACAACACATTTCTATTGAAACAAAGTCTTGAACTTACAAAAGGATATAGCTATAGAAAAGATTCCTAGTAGTTTTTAGCTACACAAGACTTATAAATCTTACTATCGCGTTATCAACAACGTACGACCGAGATCCAACCGCTCGCGGGCGTGCGCACGTTTTAGCTTTAACATTGTTATTGTTATATTAAAATTTAAGGAAAAAATACGGGTCGTAAGCTTTTTTACACAATTCGTTCAAAGTAAGTTCAAAATAGCGTAAAAATTATAATCGCGCATAATGTAGATACCACATAGACCGGCAAAACATAACCACGATTCGACGTATTTCTGTGAAGCGGATAAAATTATTTCTTTAATCTTTTCTTTCGACTTTTCCACTTCGAGTCGGATCACTGTAATACAATTTCGGGTTGGTTGTAATAACGTTTATTCGATATTTGAAAAAAAAAAAAAAAAACGTCCTACAAGATTTGATTTTAATTTTTAATATAATTTATTTTTTTAACGCAACACTATATATACTTTAGAAATATATAATCGGCATAGTGATTTGACTATAAGAACCGTCATCGTGTCTGCGATTTAATTAAATTCTTTATAATATTATATATGCAACGTTCGTCGTACAATAATAGTATAAGTTATAACGTCCCCAAATCTTACAAGGATCATGATTACGAATTTTGTTTTCAGAAATGTATTTAATATATGAAAATTTAAAAATATTTAAATAGCAAAGAAAAAACTTTTCTAATATGCTCTCTGACTTGATTTTTGTTTAACTTAAAAAAGGAAAGTGCCTCCCGGCACGGAATATTTCCTTCTTGGGTATAAGAATGAAAATGGAAAAACGGCAAAATGAAAATGTCATAGTGTATAATTTAATAAAGTTTATGGTTTTGAACTGATATGAACTAACTTGGCAGCCTTTGAGAGAACATCGATTCGATTTATAGTGAAATTACGTTATCTAGTTAGTTAAAAAAACTATACACATTTAATGTTTAACAAATCAAATAAACTGCTTATTGTTTTATATATTTACTGCTTCAAATGTCTAATCGATAGTTTTTAAGCAGTTTTAAAATATTAAAAATCATTTTTCACCTTAAAATAATGATAAATTATAAATTTTTAGTCTTACTTCTCTTTTTGCTCGAATTAACAGAAAAAAAATAGTTAATACCACTTGTTGAGTTTCCGTTGTAGATTTATTTCGATTTAAATTTGAATAACGCCCAGATAGTTTACGGTAAAATGATTAATCACCACCTATATGAAATATTGTTTTATAATGTTGCATTGTTATTTTTATGTTGATAATTTTCAATTATTTAGCCTCGCCCATCTAATGATTCAAAGAACCAAAAACTAATTTTTAATTTACAAATTGGCGTAAAAGAATATATCTTGAACATTTATTTTACTTTACGTACTATATTATACTTATGAACAATATTAAAAATAAAACTGTATTCCAATCTTTGTTGGGAAAAAAAAAACGTATTATGTCCGATGTTAAAACAATATTTATAATCCATGTGATATATCGATATTTATTGTGTTATTCAAAACTAATAAAAGAAACATTACACCGCGATATTAAAATATAATCAATAAAAACAGATTGGTGTGTACATTGCTGAAGATTATTTTTCTTGAGAAATAATCCAACTGATATTATTATTCGTATAAAAATATACATTACATACTGTATTTGCTTACTTATGTATACATATTATTATATCTACCATGCAAATCTCGTGCGTCATAATATTCATCAGCGCATTTCTTTCAGACGTATTCATGCACGACTGCAGGAGGTCCACAGGACGCCAATATCGTACCCAAATTGAGTATGGTAAGATACGAGAAAACATAATATCCGTGACTTTAATATTTGATATAAAAAGAGCCAAATATTTATTCGTTCTTATGGGAATAGACGAAATAAAAGAGATATTGCCGGGGGGAAAAGATGCACGGCGTACATACAAATATACAAATATACATACTTATATGTAGAAAAATACACACTATACGCATACGCGTATTATAATTTATAAACCGAGAATCGTTCGGGGGAGTTTTTTTTTTCCACGGGTGCGATTTCAAAATCGAACAAAATATTTCAGAGAAGGTCCCCGAGGATTAAGAGGAGGGATCAATGCGGCAACGACGACGGACGTTCGGAGTGCATTCGGAGAATTTGGAAAACACTCGAAAAATCTCCGAGCACGGGAGCACGTGTATTTCGTCGTACGCATAATATTATTTCAGTGTTTGTTTCATCGTCTCGTTCAATATCATAACATCCCTGTTGTATTGTACACTAACAAATGTTCGAACGTAAATACCGAGAGCACAGCGATTATAATACACTTGGTCCTTTTGCGATAAGCCGAATAATACCTGCACAGTTTTCGAAAAAAATACTTACAGCGAAGTAGATGGTATAGGTTTTTTCAAAACGTTCGAATCGGAACTCATACGCGCAGGCCCGTGCGCAGGATTTCATAATGGGGGGGGGTTGAAAAAAAAATTGTATACAATAGATACATCAACTACGGAGTCTGTTCTAATGTTAGAACGGCAAGTCTCAGTTTAGTCACAGGTATATTGTACTTCTTACAAATATCTTCTATAGTCACAGAAATATTGTTGAAGTTATCCGTAGAATATTGTCTTCTTTGCTGAAGTTCGTGTTATGCTGCGTCTGCTAACTTAACAGCCTCAGCCAAATCTTGATTTTATTATGTTATGCATTATTACAAATATGATTATACAATTTTACGTGTAATAGATCAAAAATGAAAAACACGAACCGAACGGGCCTGCATACGCGCGTTATAATATTATATTGACGAGACGGTTTGCGTTTCGTTTGATATTCGTACGGCTCGCCCTGAAAGCGGCTGTTTACAGTTCGGTATGTGCAATGAACGCCGCGAAACGGTACGGGAATAATTGTCGCGAAATCGGTGACCAAGTCAATAGTATCGTATGCACTAAACTTGCACCTGCAGCATACGCCATATAGCGTAACACAATGTATATTCGACGAACATGATAATTATCGCGACTGTAAAGGTGCGCTTACGGGCTACGGCTCACCGAACGGCGGCATTATCAGCGACTAGTGCTTGTTTGTGATAATCATCATCATTATTATTGTACTCTTCAGAACTGCAACTATACAATCGGTATGCAAACAAATAGGTTATACCTCAGACACGCCCCGGCAGCGGTGATGTACCGAGGAGCAAACGCTGTTCAGAGTAAACCCAACACCAATGTGCGTCACCGTTGATCGATTCGTATACTCCAGTGGTTCCCAACCTTTTTTATTCCACGCCCCCTTTGTAGATTTTCGAAACTCTCGAAGCCCCCCCCCTTCTATAACATGAAAAATATATCACTTTTTTGTGTACTTTACAAAGAAATTATAAAATATCCGAGATGAATTCAATTTTATTGGTGATAATAATTATAATATATAAATCATAGTAAAATAGTAAGTATTATTATATAATGAAATTTACAATTTATTAATGTGAAGGCTGGCAACACTTTTCTTTATACAATTTTTTTATGTCTGGCTCAATGTTTGTTTATTAATACTTTATCAATATCTTTATTGATTATATATATGTTTCTTTATCAATACTCAATAACCGGTCATTAATTTTTCATATTTTCCATACATTTTAAAATAAAAACGGTATTTTGTAATGACTGCTTACGCCCCCCAAGAAATGTCTACACGCCCCCCCCAGGGGGGCGCGCCCCCCAGGTTGGGAAACACTGGTATACTCGGATACGATAACGTATATAAGAAAAAAAAAAATTTAAAAAAACTGCTTTTTACGGATTACTAATACGACGATTGCGGACTGTCCCATGTACATTTTGTCGTCTGTTATTTTGACCATCAGCTGACGTACGTACCTGTGTATACTGATCGTTTCCGCGCGTTCCGTCGAAACGTATACGACCGCACGGTTTACACAAACGGTTCGATGTACACAAATGCAGGGGGAACCCAAGGATGGAGGGTAACCTATAGCTGAAAGTGTCCACTATCTGGTAAAAACTAAACGCTCGCACGATGACTTACGCGCTGGAACATTTCGCGCGAAAGCGGAGCGATGCGCACGTCACACGATACACACCGTACATAGTTCAAGAAGTCAATTTCGCAGAAATTCTACCCGGTTATCGGAAAAACTGTCAAGTTTCACGTCGTAAAATCTCGTTTTTTTTTTTCTTTCTTTACGACTTTGTCTTCGACCGTGTTGTACTTGTTATTTTATACACCGAGAGGATATTTTTAACGATAAACACTCAATTTACTCATCTTGTAAAAAAAAAAAAAATACGTAATCCATGCGGTTTGGCCGTAAGGCATGCAGAGCTCTGGGAATCAGCAAAACACCCCAACACCAAAACACTCCAGGCGTTTCAATCGATATGTCTGCGAATAACGATTTCACCCCTCCCCCTCCCCGTCCACGGTACATAACTAATAATACTATTTCCACTCAAGTCCAAGCACACATTCTTTAATAAAGCAACTTTCCACAACATTACTCCCTGATAAGGCACCTAGAGACTCAAAAGAAGTTGGCCTGCCAGTCGGGTGGCCTTGTTGAGTGCCTTCTCATACACGCCACTCAATACTCATGCCACTAAATTAATTCACCTAATTCACTCAATGTAAAAACTTCTTGTACAGGTTTTACATAAAAAATATAATGTGTATTGTATGAATAAAAAATATTAACTTGCAGAGTTAAAAAAAAAAGACACTCAATTTCTCGTTAACTTTATGCGTTTTTGAACGATTATTGACATACTGCGCACATGTTTTGGAAATATCCATGTCTTCGGCATAGTGCCCTGGGGAAAAAAAGTAAAACGTTTTCAGAAGCTACTGCACAATATTTTCTCAATCAAAACGTTGTACTTTTTCGTTCATGATATTGATTTCAGATGAAACGGTGACACGATCACACGTCATCATTATCATTGGTTACGAACGTAATAATAAACTTGTCATCAACACGTCCTTAATGAGCTCTCGTTCTTTTGACATGAGCTACGCTCCCTCGAGCAGTTATAAGTCGTTAATAAGACATACGTACAAATTAAACAGGTGGTCGTTCCCTTTTTTAATTTTCATTACTAGGAAATTATCATTGTTTTAGCTTAATGTTTTGTTCTACACACCGAGCACGTCTATCATAATTATGTACGCGTCACTTCAAACGCAGAGTGCGTTCATAACGGAGAAAAAAAAATTAAATCTCCGCTCCAAAGCCAAGTTGCTTTAATTTCGAATTTAATTAGCTTTAATTAACTTCGCAAACGCCTTTTTGAAAAAAAATTAAAAAAGGAAAACACGTCAATCGCAGTCCCCCTGCCTTCACACATCCACGGATAACTCAAGACTGTTGGGTAATTTTTTTATCCCGTTAGAAGTACACTGCGTCGGTTCAGTGACCACATGTGCGTATGCAATGTGATGGTGAAACAGCTATAGAATGTTCTCAAAGTTAAATGTTGGCACACGTATTTTTATTGTGTTAAAATTACTCATTACGGAATTTCAAATGAGTTTATAATTTTTTTTCGTTACTAAGTGATTAACGATTCATGGCACCGACCGATATACTATGCACTGCAAAATTCTCTAATTGTAACGATACCCTTGATAATTAACCCCCCGCTCCCGTCCAAAAAAAAAAAGCTGCTCATCGATATTTTATCTCGTCGAGTAAATCAGCTGCTACTGCAGGTACATATAGGTTGGTGTTGGTGTACCATGCGCGTTAAATAATATGTACAGGGTGACTCACTGGGATGAACACACAGCGATATCTTCCGTGTAATAGAGATAATCAAATTCTGTTGTTTTAAAAGCATCCCAGGGCGGAGGCAATTTCGTAGAAAATAGTTCAGTAAATATAAGTGTATTATTAAAGAAGTTGAACAATTAATTTTTAATTTTTATAATTCTCGTGATATTCAATGATGGCTTTTTTATAGGACTTCTTTTTCTGAACATTTTGACGATTCAATTTTCAGTTTACATTGGATTCATGATTTTCAATAAGCTGTTTAGCCTACAAAGAAATAATATACATTTTTATCACAATTTTTTATATAATATTAGTTATCAATAATAGAATTGAAAGTTGAACCGTAAAAATATTGTCAGAAAAATAAACTCTATGAAATGGGAAGTTTTGAAATTTATAAAAGTTATAAAAAATAAAAATTAATTTTTTTTTACTTTTTTATCAATACCTACACTAATATTTACCTTACTACTGTTAACGAAATTGCCTTTGCCCAGGGATGCTCGTTAAAAAAAAAAAAACAGAATCTGATCGTTTCTATTAACACGGAAGACACCCTGTATATAACATTGTTTGTTTATAACGTTCATGGTCTCGCGAAAGGTTTCGAAATTTAATTAGCCGCAACTATGTATTGCGAGTAGGTTAACGGCGTCGGGCGGGCGGTCCAGCTGGGTTTTGCGGTGAGGTAGACGAACGCGAAGCCTCGTCATTAATTAACGCTCGAGTTCCTTCTAATGGCCGGTGGTCGTGATCCTCGTCGTGCACCCCGTCGCCACCGCGCCGAGACATCGACCCGCGGCCGCTATACGCTAGCTACAGGAACCGAAATCACACCTATCATCCCTTATCTCGTCTGCTCGTCCCGACCTTGTTACATTCCATGAATGTGTGCACGGCAAGACCGCTCCTTAATTACGTTGTTCGCTGCATCGCGCAAATCGAATCATCGACCGTCGTCGTCATCATTTCCGACTTGCCGACTTCCGGCCTCGTATACGCATATATAAACACGCTCGTCGTCGTACCGAACTCGGTCTTACGCGTCAGAATTGTCGCGAAATCCCCCTGTATACACCACCCACCCACACACACACACACACCCACGCATTATATGGCGACGTGCAATAGTAACATTACGTTTTGTACCGCTCGTCCAGACGGAGTAATCACGATTGCCGCGACAAAGCGTCTATTTTCCCGATTACATCCGCATTCGCCCCGTATCCTTCCGGCGGTAGCGGACCAATTCTTAAGGAAATCGAAATCCTTTTAAAATGCAATATAATCGAATGCCTACGAATAAGTACGTCGAAGCGCGGGATTAGCACGCTTGTTTTTCAGCACTCGATCAAATGCAATAATAACTATATAATGATAAAAACAACAGTAATAGCAGTGCTCCTTAAACCTCAATGTAATTAGACCCTCTACATTTTATGTAACATTTTTATCACTCCCTATATAGTCTTAGGCAGAAATCTTCAACCCATATTGTCTGTCTTGACTTTATTTGCGGCCCACGATCAGATTTTAATTAAAGCAATTTTTTTGCCCTATTTTGATACAATTAGAACGGCGGTTAAGCCACCATTTAAGCTCTAAGACATATCGAAAAAATTGGGAAATATGCGATTCGATTAACTAAATTACCTACTTCTACATATAAATAATCAATAATGTACGGTGTTTCCTTGTTATTGACCGTGGAGCGACCGTAATACTCGTATACTCGTATGTGTTATAGTTACAATACTTCACGTATAACCTCCTTCATATTAATGTGATATGTGATACGCAAGTGAATAAAAAACGTAATATTATCGACAAAATATGTGTTTTTCAAGAAAAATTGTTTTGTTCGAGCTAAGGAAAAGGCTACCTATACGTTTAATTTGTCAAAAATCTGTTGTTGGAGTATTGAAAACAACGTCAATTATCACACTAAAAATAACGTATAAAATGATAAAAGAAATGTTTAATTTGAAATTAAATACGTCAATTTATACGGTGTTGTAATAACAAAAATAATGGTCGTCATTTAAAATGTAATCATCGGTTTCTACTAATCAAATATTATAATAATAAAAACCGAATTCGCGTATGAAATACGTCGTATTTTCACTACCATTGCGACCCGCGAGATTTGTAGAAAACAATACGTGGCCCGCTGCACCAGAAGGTTAAACACCCCTCAAGTCCAATAGGGTGTAAAATTGTTTACCATTAAAATCTTTACAACAATTGGAGATTTTGATGCTATATACAAAATTAAATAAATGTACACAAAGAATTCACACCCCCCTTTTTCCCCTTCCGTTGTGATATACTTATCATCTTAAGTTCGAGAAGCACTGATACAAATAATAATAATAATAATAATAATAATAATAATAATATGATGTATCAGATATATCGAACACGGTCACGTTTCGCTGCACTCGGCGGATATCGTGCTATTCATCGTCTTCTCGCGACGGTGGTGGCGGTGGGGTCCGCGGGGCTGTCAAGATTAAAATGTACAGTTTTCGAATTTCAATCGACATCTGCAAAGACTCCCTACGCCGCGCCGCCGTTCGTCGGGCGTATTTATATTATATTCCTGCGCGTGGGCGATATTTAAAAAAGTAAAATAAAAATTTCTCTCGGAGAAAAAATAAATAATAAAAAAATACGCGAAGTATAATAAAATCCGAGTGTAAAATACTACGCCGCGCGCGCGATATATTAAATATTATAATACGGCGCACGTGCTCGTAGCCGCAGTACCTACGTTTTTTTTGTCTCCTTCCGAATGACGTTCCAGCCGTCAACGATGATGACGGCGACGATAATACAATATAATAGCGCGAGCTTCGATGGCAAAAAGCCGAATTCGTTTTTGAAATTAATACTGCACGACGCACTTGGCTGTATAATATCATATTATTACGTATTACGCGTTGGCCCATCCGTCTTTGATGTCATCCGATGATTTCATATTTTTTTTTTATTTTTTTCCTCCCACTTTCCTATTATATTACCCACACGGGTGCGTTAATGAAAATAAACGTTGGCCCGGAGCGTATTGCGTTTCGAAATAAAAACGAATCCATGGGACATAATGCATAATTTATAATATGTTCATTATATATACCGATATTAAACGTGTGTATTATTTATTAGATCTATAAATACAATGACATGGGCACTCCGATCAAACTTAAATGTGTTTTTATTTTTCTTGCGTAGGGGTTTATATTAAAATATTGTACTCGGGGAAGTACCCTCTCCCACCATCCCGGTACGATGAGCTTAAATTAAATACGTTTTTGCAATATCAAAACAAAAAAGAACTCGTAATTATTTTAAATACTCAGAAGGTCGAAATAAAAATTAATATTAATATTTTAATTAAAAGTTATAAAGTATTTGTTTTTATAAAAATCAAAATAACTGAAGTACAAATCCAAAAAAAAAATTTCAGAAAAATGTAGTGCATTATTATAGGAAAAACTTAATAAACTTATCGAACTTTAACAATATAATTAAAAAGTTATAATTTACAGCTAATCCGAATTTATCTCTTTATTGGTTAGTATGATAATACTGAAGTGTCAGTACAAATTGTATTACCTAGTATATTAGATAAAATTATATTATATATTGGTACATTGTTCAAAAGCATATCAAAAACACATTTTTATACTGCCCACTTTATTTCGGGAATCTGTGGGTTGTATTGAATAATTGAAAATGATGATCACATTTTTCATTCTAACGAAACATTATACCAGGTGTTTTCCGTTGAAGACTGAAGTATCCTGCAAAATAATATGCGCTGCAGCCAATTCTATATCAATTATATTCAGACCGCATTAAAATACAATGAACTAAAACTAAATGGTTAACTGGCATGAATATACATTTGGGTCACGTAAATATGTTTCCATTAAAAAATTGTGCAAGCGGTTTTTTTCAACGTCGAAGGAAAATGATGATCTTAAGTATAGAAAAAGAACTCAACTTCATTAAAAAAATGAACATTTTCATAACATTATATTATGCAAACATCAATTATTATTATTATTATTATTATTATATACATGAAAAAAACCCTAGTCTACGTGAAAAAATGGACAAAAAATGCAATTAACGGACGTAAGGCGGTTTTGATAAAAAATAATTTTTAAATATTCCAATATGTGCCAAAAATAATAAAGGTACGTACTTGCAAAAAATGAATAAATACCATGTAAAAAAATAATTAAAATATAAATAAAAACCCACGCCGTGCGTTTCGCACTGGGCTCGTTATATCGTACAAAACGCACTGAATATTAATAGTTTTATTTTTCGGGTGATTCGAAATAACAAGAATTTAATTACTGTAGGCATTTGCGAGCTCTATATTTTAGAACGTGTAAACGTGCAGTAGAATCTCGATCGTAACCGTACGGTCCAAGGGTCGTTTTCCAAGAAACGCAGGCAAGTTTGAACGCCATCAAGAAGATCAACTCAACGAATCGATCGAATGCGTAAACGAAAATTGATGGGTATGCACTCGAAAATGGTCTAAAATATATTATGTTTACTGAGTTTCCAGTGTTACATAGCATCGTGATTTATCTCAGCGCGGGACGGGTATTTGAATATCGCGTGTTTCCACTGTATCGGATTCATTCGAGTTATTTCATTTCGAGACCTCATACCAGGAACGTGAATTCTGCCATCGTGCCACTACCTCCTGTATGCCGTGTACGCACTGACCGGATTCGTTGTTTGAACGTTCAACTCGATTACGCGCAGCACTGTATCCACGGGTATCCGACAAATTGAATAATAAGGGCCAAGTGCCCGGGTGAAAGAGGGAATGTAAGACGGAAAAAAAAATGATAAAAGCCGTAGTGCACAAACGTTCTGTTGTTCGGAATACGCCGGCTGTACTGCACCTACACCGACTGTATACACGTTTCTTTCAGCTTCGCCATATATTAACGTAGCACACGTCTGTTATGTCTCACGCGGCGTAAGTGAAATCTACCCGTTGAACTCGAATATTAATCATTTCCATCAGCGACACGACTCACAAGTTGTAACTCGCACACGTATCGTTATATTTGTTTTCAGTTTAAGAACGCTGAATTCTGACGAACAGATATTGCTATCGTGCTCTGTCTGGATTTAGTACACCTTTTTACTGCGTTATCGATATAGATTATAGAATAACAAAATATAACATTATGTCGATCGAAAAATATGTATAAATATTCAACACCATAATATTATAGGCTAAAATTACTGCACGTCAAAGACCATGTCCTTGTTTGTTATAGTTAATTTTCAGTTTCGTGTCCCTAATTTTATGATCGGTCATGTCGTATTATGCATTTGGGATGGGATTTAACCGTTAAAGTCTAAAAGTAAAACTACTTTAAAATAAAATGTAACTGAAAATATATGTGAAGAATAAAATTATAAGAAAAAAAAAACCAAATAGTTGTAATAACAGTGCAGTTTTTCTTTCTTTTTTTCTTTTGATCGGTTATAGGAGCATTTGAAGAAGAATACAGTTGAAACAGACCGTATTATACTCCGCGTAATATTTTTTAGCTTAGAGTAGTAACAAAGAAAAAAAGAAAATAACCAACAGTGGTTGAGATAAATAGCGGTCCAAATAAATGCCTGGGCGAAATCCCATTGTTTATCGGTATTGGTTTTGCGAATTCGTTGACATTGTAGTCCAATAAAATAGGTGTTTCATGCCGTTTCGCACTCGAGTGCGCAATATTGTACACCATTAATCTGGATTCGGAATTATAATAATTATTTGCTGTCAATACGACGGAATTGAATCGTTACCGAACAAAAATGTCCATCGCTGATCGATACGTACTGTTATTACTTTTGTCTTGAGCGATGACTCTCGTACAACGCCGCAATGTAACGGAAATGTAAATGCCGGTTGTATTCGTGATCGCCGCTGGCTACAGAGTTACACAACATTCGTTTGAAAAAACCTCAGTTTAAAAACGGTATTGTCGTTCATTTTTGTGTTGTTTCAATATTATGTATTTTTTTTCAACCCCGAAGCGGTATTTTCATACGAAACATCGCCGATAAATATTCCGAATAATACCATTGGCAACGTGGCGTATTGTTGTAACTTTTTTTCGTTCCGTTCCATACTTTATTATGACGCGACGAAAACTTATACTAGTCAAAAAAATAGAAATCAAAATCGTATTATTCATTCGGATGATCCCTATATGAAGTTGAGTAACTATTGTGAGATTGCCGTTTAGCAGTCGTCCTTGTACGCGGAAGTGTACCACAATTGCCTAACTGCGGTGCCGTCGGATTGAATGTAAATTCTCATTTCCGTTAGACACGGTAGTGCCTCACGGTTATCGCGATCTCACCTGTTACACACCTTTTATGATGCCCCAAGTGATAATCGAACCAGTTTCGAAGACGGCTATGTGCCATGAACTACGGCATCATTTGTGTGCTTAATGCCGTCTTCGTGACCTTACCGTCGTGATAATTATAATTTTTACTAACGACCGTGTTAACTGTTTTTCCATAAATACATAATTATTGCTACTCTTCTAGTTGTTATTTTATTAACAACCGTTTTAACAGCATTCGTGACGATTGTATTATTATTATAATTGTTCTTCTAATCGTATGAATTGTTCTTGTTTATGACTATATTTTATACAGTTATGATCAACTTTATTAAAATCGTGTATGTGTGTGTGTATGTTCTCGTGACACGTTGTCATAATAAAGTTTTGTTTTGTTATCTCTTATTTGTTTTTCACGTCAAAAACATTATAAATTAAACCCATCCTAGAACGTTTGAAACGCGTTAATTACATTAGGTATTGTGTAAATCGAGAAAAATAACGTATTTTAGCCAACATAAATAGTGAACATCAAAAAAAAAAAAAAATTAAAAAAAAGAAAAGATGAGCAAACGAACTTGTCAGTATCCTAAATAATTATGAACCAAGTGTACGGTAATATTATTCGTGAGTCACACTATATGATTAGAGGTACTCGTGGAAACGTGTAAAATTTGATTTATATAAAACGATTCGTTTTGGGAACACGCGCAATTTATACGTTTTTCAAAAACGAAAAACTACCGTCTCATAAATAAAAAGAACCTCTCACTTCATTATTACATGTAGGTTCTTAACTTATTATATTTTTTGAAATTTGACAAGAAAATAGAATCAGGGTTTTCAATTTTCAATATATGTTTAACAGTGTATAGTAATTTAGTGACCAGCAAAAAAAAAGGACTTCAAATAATTATTAGAGGGATACGGCATAGCTCGGGTGAATGGTCGGGGGGATGCGACAAAAGAGTTGGAAAACACTGCGTTTACCGTCGAAGCACATCGATACAGGACCACCGATAATAATATGTATAAGAGGAAAATACCCCAAAGGACGCAAAAACTCGTCGTCCTCGTTATTGTTGATATTGTCGCGTATATCTCGAATCGCTACACATTTGTCCGTGCGAGTAAGACGACCTATAAGACAAGCATATTGTGTTACGTTTGAGTGTGTGTGTCGTAATAAACATTTTTAACGCTACCGCGGGTAATAATATTATACAGGAATGTGTTACGAGAGAAGTTTTGAAAATTCCAATTGTATAATATAATCGACAAGAGTCTACGGGAACTTATACGCTCGAAGTGCGGACGGATGTTTAACGCTAGATAGGTATAAGATAGGTGAGTGGTTGAATCTCCCGAAGCGTTCTAGGCGGTATATTATACCTATACGATTCGCTCTAAAAGACGACTACGTACTTGCTCGATGTACGTACCGTGATAAGTACATTGAAAAATTATTCCATGCTTTTTTTTTACGTCATCCAATATACAATATACTCGTAATTATAGAACAGTAACACGTGGTTTTCAAACTTTATTTTTTAAACACGGCATACTAAAGTGCTCTTTGCTGCAGAGTCGTGAACAATACTTTTTAAGAAATTTATAGTATACTTTATTATGAATAATATATTTATGTTCGAAATATCGCGGCACAACTAGGAACGCTCGTGGCACCTCTAGTTTGAATGTTTGAAAACCATTGAGACAGAAAAATCAATCAAAAATATAAAAAAAGACGAGTCTCCTAATTCGGGTAATACTCCACGGTTGGGCGAGTTACGTGGATGGGTGAATTATACTGCTACATTGGTCTTTTAAATTTTGAACCAATGTACGTACCTTCGTTTTTTAAAACATGATTCTGAGTTAAAGAGGTTGGAAGGATCAGTTTATAATGTTTGTATTTATAAAAAAGCAAAAAGGATAACTTTTTCAAACAGAAATTCCCATAAAAAAATAATTGTATTTATCATCAGTTTTGTCTACATTTCAAAATACCTATAAATAGCATAAAAATGATTGAAATCGTTTGTCGAAATTTATACCATCTACAGAAAATGTTAATAAATATGTGTATAAACATATTTTTAAACATGTTCTGCAAAAATGTCAAGTCCCTCCGAATTAAACTATTATATATTTTGAAATTGTCAATGGCATCAATTTATAGGAGATAGGCAATTTATATATGTAAAATTAATTTAGAAAAATATTAGCTCTCGATAATTTTGATAAAAGATTAATTTATTATATAACTACGTTGTGTTAATATTTCAATAGTTACCATATGCAAACCTAACACTTAAGTGTTAATACTTATTCATTTATATTTGCCGAAACGGCTTGGATAGGGTAGAGGAGAGACTTATACAACGTAGTCAATCATCACGCGTCTGTAATATCAGTTGAAGTTTTATCATCTTAGCGCGAAAATCTTAACATCTTAAGAGTTAGGTATGTATAAAGTACGTTCACGTGTGTTAATACCATCTGTTATTCGGGATACCAATGTTTAGCGCCGAGGCCAACGAAATAATTATAATTAGATGTGTAAATTTAATTACCATTTATTCGTTAAGCAATAAACATTTTTCGTGTTTCTCTAATTTGATAAATATATATTTCACTAGGTTCAATAAGTCCCGTATCAGGTTTATAAATTTTAATCGGGGAACACACTAGATTATTTACAATATAGATAGTTAGTTAGACAATTCTAATTACTAGAGGTACCGTTAGGTTTTGTTAGGCATCCGGCTTCTCGACCAAATGCAAAATGACTGTTCGCTATACTCGTAATAGAACGAATAGTAACGTTACATTTCGTGGAGCCTCGGGGTAGGTAACCTTACCTAACCTGGTACCTCTCATCGTGAGAGTTGTCTACCTATTGGATATAGTATCGCTGTACTCGATATAGTAGATTCCTTTAATAATACTTATAGATGGGTGACTCCAAAGACTCGCGAATCTTGTATTATATCAATTAATAGCAACCTAACCTAACCTAACGTTTATAACAAGTACAAGTACGAGTACGTGGTAATGTAATTTTACGTGGCCAAAAATCAATAATTAAAATTTCTATTTATATGGTGTTTTTTTGTAAGATATATTTCTATACGCTTAGGGAATACTTATACTGAGTTACAACCGTCCGAGAACAAATGCTTTCATTAAAGTGTTTAGAAAATTATCGAATTAAAAAAAAAAAACCATAAAATAGAAATTTAAAATATCGACTATTGGCCGCGTACAATTGTACGTACTTGTACTTGTAATAAACGTAATTTCGTTGCTATTAATTAATATATATTACAAGACTGGCGAGTCTTTGGAGTCCCGCATCTATAAGTATTATTAAGGGAATCTACTAAATCAAGTGCAAGATAGTATTTGCCGCGTAAAATGACGTTTCGGACCGCTGTGCCACGTGTGTCCTGGGGTACAAAAAGTACTTTATCCTTAATATTCCGCTAGGTACGAGGTACAGTTGCATGTCGTTTGACCTACGACCGCCGTAACGCTCCAGTGGTTGCATTCGTCTTTTTCCGGTATACCGGACTCGTTCGACGGAAGACACTGCCAGCTGGACAACGGTTTCTCAGGGAGTTTCGTGTCCGCGCACAAATCGCGTTCACGCGGGGTCGGGCAGTCAATCGGGGTGGTTTCAACGACGTGGTCCGCGGTGTACGACTTGCACGGCGCCGCCGCGTACTGCGCCATCTTGTCGTCGATAAAAATTCTCTTGATTCTCTCCAAAATTATGCGACACGGACTGGTGCACAGTTGATTTTCGCTCGACTCTTCGATGCTAGTACAATATTCGTAAACGGAACTATGATTAAGAACAATATCTTCTGGACGAAAAAAAAATCTAAAAAACTTAATGCTCATCGTCAACCCCCCCCCCTGCCTCATTCACCCGTTACGATTTTCGAAATCAGAAGAGCCGTCGGGAAAATTGAAAAAACCCCGAAAATTTTCCATCGTCGTACCTTTGGCCGCCGCGGAGTATCAGATCGTCCAGATTCGGACTCGACACGTCTGTTATTCCTTCCTCACACTTGTCCGCGTAGTCGAGGTACATCATCTTCGTTGGATGTTGGAAGAGTTTGTTGGAAGGAATTTTAAAAGTCTTTTCGTCCAGGAACACGGGTTGCAGTCGAGGTTGTTCATCCGGTCTCAGCACAAATCGGTCCACGCTCTTTTCCGGCCCGTGACACGTCAACTTCACACTGACGAACAATTTGAGGTGAGTCTGATTCCCGTCCCCATCTTCCACATTGTACAGTTTGCTGACGGTGTGCGAATGTTTGTTGTCTCCATGTTCGTAAAAGTGATACGCTATCGCGTCCGTGAATCCCGTCGAAGTGTTTAACAAGATGGACACCGTGCCGATTGCGACTCGATCGTCGTTTATTACTTCGGAGACCGCTACTTCGAGAGGATTCCTGCAGTCATCATAATATTATAAAGTGTTTTTAGTGATTTTTTGAATTTGCAAATCAGCACTGAACTCGGCCCATCGCTGCGGTTTATAATTATTACCTAATTCAATATTTAATTTTGTAACGAACATTGACGTTGAACATAAAAATAAAAATGAGACAATATTTTTTTTATACAAATAATATCAAAATAAATTAATTGAACGATTGATTCCGAAATAGGGCCGAAATTAAAGTAGATATCTACTGATACAGGTGTTAGTGAAAATAGTTTTTATTCATTCGGTACAAAAAACCATTGAGTAACTATTCATTTCACTATGATGAAAAGTTACAAGATAAAAACATGAGTTTAGCTACATCAATAAATGAGATAAGAAATTTAAAAAAAAATTTAACTCTAAAAAATTAGAGTTACATTATTAACTCTATAAAATATAGTGAAAAAATAATTTTAAACGGATCAAACTAGAATGGCACAATATTAGCCGCTGGTCAATCACCATGAACAAATTTCGTGGGTAATTTTATAATAGCAGATTAAAAAACTAAGCCTAATGTTATGTATACGATCTTGTAAATATTAAATTTAATAAATAAATAATGCTCTTTTCATCGAAGGCTTTTATAGTAATATCCTTTTTTTTATAATTTTAAACATATTTGGTTAGGGCATTGAAATCGTTACGTTTCAATAATGCCGTCATGATTTTATTATAAAATGTTATAAAATATTATTAAGCTAGTGTCATTATTTACAATGCTATCGATATATTTATAAAATTATCCCCATTGTCGCATACGGCGTATAAATAATTATTACATTGCATATTATTCTTACTTTAGAAATTCTTTTATTAACGTCCTCGGCATACAGGCAAAAATATAGACCGCTCCTACATAAACAATTAAATAAGTTACACTTTAATGCATTTCTATAAACCTTTTCGTGGTGTATGGGTGGTCGGTTGAAAAATGACCACAGGCATAAGCGGTCATGGATTTTTGAATAAAATATTTGATAAATTAAAATTGCTACCATGAAGTAAACAGAGAGAAATGGACGGGATGGACGCGAGGAAGTACAAAACAATCATATAACACGATGACGGACATAAATCCCGGCTAACCATCGATTGTCCAAAGTCGGTCGTCGCGTACAGATATTTTCACCAAAGATTGTTTCAAAGTATTTTTTTTTTTGATCCGTGTTTGTACTATGATGTATGCGAATAGTTCGGCTTTTTTTTGAAATTTCATTGTTTTTAGTAGACGCGCCGAGCACCTCGTAAACGCACATGCATTAAAGTTACAAGTATAACATTTGACGATACCTACGTTGAATGATATAGATAACAAAATCCGTACAAAACAGTAATAAATAGCGATAGCTGGATACTTGATTAAATACAATATGTTAATAATATATCTCGATGTTCGAGTATCGATATGATCAATTGAAAATAGGGCCCACCGGAACCGTTAGTTGATTTTTATGTGCAGTAGCAGGCGGAATCGATACACGCGCCTTAGGACGGCCCCGGGTGTGACGGTATGATATTACTATAAATTACTGCGAACCCGTCAATTTTATCGTTTGTCACCTTTACTAATCGCTATTTTCGAGGCATTGAACCCTATGCCGCTTTCCTTTTGCGTGATGTTGTAACTAAGAGTCGGCCAGTCACAAGCCGGATTCTCGTCCACGTCATATCGATTCTTCAGCTGCCTAGTTATATCGGTTACCGATTCGTTTTCTTTTATGTCGTAAAACAATAGAAGCGGGTCTCGAGCGTTTTCTTCCGGTGTTTCGTAGTTGGAGATTTCGGTATTTAATATACCTTCCAACGACATTTTCATCGTATACTTCTGGGAGTCACTCGGTTCTTCGTCGTTCTAGGACGATGATAATAATAAAAATAATGATAATAATAATAATAATAATAATAATAATATTACTATAACTAATCGAAAACGTTTCAGCGCGTGTTGCAGTGTATTGCACGTAAATAATGTCCATGCACTACTGGGCCACTACTGCCCATCTGTCATTTATCAATTACTCTACATCATGCATTAGCTGCTCGCATAGATTTCAATTATATTTCGATAAAAAAAAAACGTACACACCGTTACCGGAACGATGCATAGTGCGTGCGCGTTCCTAACATTGAAGTGTCAAATGTCAAAAACTGCAATTTTTGAAGATTTTCATCCCTACAGGGCAAACTTTTCGCTAAAACGCCCGCGAGCGAACGCGGTGGAAGAAAACCGGTGGACGGGTGTGCGGTTCGTGGAGCGATACCTAACCGGTGGAACATTCGGAAATGACAAAAATATGTTTTATGAAGAAACCGCCGTCGCCCCCCTCCCAAAAACTAAACCACACATAATTGAGTCTTACATAAACGGTCGAGTTATAACGATGAAGATATCTCATTAACAATAAAAAAAATAAAAAAATAAAAATGTTTTATAATATCGTGTCGCTCGCAAGATTTTCCCCGTACTCCACGGTAACAATAAGATTATTTCGTTCAGGGGCGTATATATGGGGGGGGGGCCGATGGGGACCGGGCCCCCCCCCGAAATGAAAAACAAAATTATTAAAACATTTTATTTTGGACATAAACAATAACTTATGGCCAGGGCCGTCCTTAGGATTTGCGAGGCCCAAGGCGAAAATACTTTAAACACCTTTTAGATATTAAATCATCTATCTATAAACATATTATTATAATTATTAATGACATTAATAATTCTTATCACACAAAAAATTTGGTGGGTACCTCAGACACTATCAGAACTCAACACATCAGAAAATAAAACCAACTTTTACTACTTTTTTCAAACGCGAGGCCCCAAATTTAAGCAAAAAGCGCAAGGCCAGGGCCTGGGCCCTACTCGCCCCCCCCTAAGGACGGCCCTGCATATGGCTGAGGAGTAATTTAAGAATTGAGGAAAAAAATAGAGACTCTTCATTGTTAATCTTTTTGTTTTGAGTAGCATGCTTTCCATGACACACAATTTGTCTGAAATGCTACGTAAGCGATATACTATGTAAGCGATGAAGAAGTTCTTAATAAGTTTGCTAGTGTGCCGAGAAACCATGATTTTGTATTATAATTTTTTTTTTTATTTATTAATTATTAATTTGTTGGTATATCTCGTATTTAAAATGTATAATATTCGTTTATTCTTGTAAGAAAATATGTAATTAATTTTGAGTGACTGTAGTAAAAAAATTGTTTACTGCAATGAAGAGTTTTTATACATTTTTTACATTACATTTCATAAAAAATAAAAAAATGAGTTTATTTTTTCTCTGGTGAAGTAATGATAGTCCAAATAGTCCAAAGGTCTTTTAGCGTTTAAGCAATATTTGTCATTGTGCCTCCTCCGTCATTTCTCCCTAAACTCATAATACATAATCGGCCCCCTCCGAAATTAAATCCTATATACGCCACTGATTTCGTTACAACTGCACTGCGTAACACTGTAATGCGTAACGGGTCGTACAACACACAGACCGATCGGTGAGTTTTTGGTTCGTCTAAGAATCCAACAGTGATTCATGAAACTTTTGAGAAAACCGTATTATGTTCCTGATGTACCGCGTACAGTCTCGGAGTAATACGAGTCACATGGTCGATACTTACTTTTTTTTCTGATGCATCCGTGTTTTTCGCTTGTCCCGTGAAAATGATGTGATCAACGAACACTTCAAGCTCGTAACGGTCTATTCTGTCACTGTCGAGTATGTTCATGGCCATACTGGTGAAATATGGTTATAATGTAATTCTGCACCGTATTGCGTAAATTTAGTATGAGACTGAATGGCAGTTATAATAAATGCATCCGTCGTCATTGGTTGCACCTCTAATCGATTTCATCCAGTATTTATCAATTATTATTAATAATTTTACGGATATTATGAAATATTGTGATATATTTTGTTTTCGCAAAAACATATTTTTACTTTTTACTTCACAGCGTGTTCAGCTACCACCAACAGTAAATATACAAACAACATATATTATATTGTTATAACTTTGTACAAAAAATCCAATCATTGATATTTCTTAATTAATGAATAATGAGACAACCCCGAATTAAAGTTTGTAGTACAGACACGCACGCATGTATAACGCTTTTAATAACAAAATTGTACTTATCTGTTGAACGTATTATTATAATATTATATTATATGTTCACGTGTGTCATGTGAGGAGGATTAACATATCATTTTGATAACGTATAACTAGTCTGTAAAATTATAAATAGTTGAAATAAATAATCTCTCGAAAAACAATAACTCAACATTCATACTTCCGTGGTTAATACTAATGCCAACTGAATTTACAATCAAGTATTTTTGAAAATATTTCTCTGACAAAACAAAATTAAACATAACAATCGAATAAATGCGGTATTGAAACGACGATGTCCGAGTAATTTTCATTAAATACACGCTTTGATAACACCTACCACTGAACGGGATAAACTTTAATATCGACGCCTCGGTTAAAGACTGCAACAAATCAAAATAAATCATATAAATAAAAATAAAATATTCAAAATATCTTTTCATCATTCGAATGTTTCCTTTTTTGGTTTTATTATTAACAATATTAATATTGTTCATATTATATTAAATAACAAGAGTTTTATTTCGGACCAATGGTTTTCTTAATATTTTAAAATGATCTTCCTCTTTATTTAAATAGCCCAGTAAAGATTTTAATGTTCACGTATGATGCTTAACTTCACTGTCAACTTAAATATTTGGAAGATCTAAACTTTTTGCAATCAAATTTGAATAAGCTTGTTTTATGGTGAAAAAAAGTGTCTATTTTTTTGAACTATGATACATAAATGAAAAAAATTATAACTTTCTCGGGAAATAAAAGCACTTTATTACAATATAATCGTTTGATTAATTATTATCTTCTCGAAGGTTGTGATTCCATTAAAGATTTATTGTGTTTATTTCGAATGTTATTTGTCCATATACATACCTTGTCGTGTATAAATCAGCTTTTACTTATTCAATTTTGGACATCCTTGGTATTACATTACGTTTTTAGCAAAAGTCCAAATGACATTGTGATTTTCAGCTTTTACTGAGTACAAACCGTTTATCCAAACATTGATTGGTAGATAAGTAAGAATTAGCTTTGCCCAGTGATCGGGCTGTTACGGTGGCATGTATATTGCTATATTCGGTTTTTCTTTTTTTTTTTATATATTACATTATAAACATTTATTTTATTAATATTGCTTTTTTTTATTGTCCTATCAATTATTTATAAATATACATAATACTATTAATAGTCATAAAAACATATAGCATTTTATCTTTTTTTTTTGTGCATATTCTAGAGTGGGACTTACCTGCCCACCTAGGAACAGTGTAGGGTAGGATCAGTACTCAGTCTCGCCCTGATTTACACCGTATGCAAGCAAAAAGATTGAGGAAGAGAAGTTAAGAACGAATGGTAGTAAAATCGCCGCCTTAACTTGATGCCCGATCACCAAAAACTCTATTTTTTATCTGGAAACAATTCCCAATAAATGTGGTGCACACTGCAGTCGCTATCATTCGCGGTTCCATCAACGAAAAACTAGGGATTGATAAACTTTCCATTTATCGATTTCACAATGAGTTCGGCGTAAGAATTAAAGTAACGGTCAGAAACTATTAACGTTAGCAAATAATAGTTTATGAATGCCATATTGGACTGAAAAATTAAAAATTAAATAATTTTTATATTTATGAACATGATACATTTACAGTCTGTATGAAATTCGAATACAAACAAGGTTATTACATAAATGATGACCAAAACACGAAGGTACCGTAGTGCCCAGTACTGCTACGGGAACACTTCGCAGATACTGTAACGTTTTAGAAAAATGGTATTAAGAGAATAAAAATAAAGTTTCCACTAAGTACACTTTGTTTCGAAAGTCGTCGGAACTAACTGTTGGATCATAACAGTAGAATGAAAACTTTTTAGAGGCAGTTCAGTATGGAAATAATATGTATCTTATGCTTTATGAATATCTGCAGAACAACACCATGCAACAATTGCCAAGGATGCGTTGTATAAAGGTAACGTGGCATCATTCGGGACTATTTGTAATTCTAAATGAATATTGAACACACATGTTGTCCTAGTGAACTCGGCGCGTGCATCTTCAAACTCTCGGTGCATCCGACGGGTTTCTGCGATGGAGTCGACATTTGGAAATCACCAGACCCATACCGAAGGGCACGGCTATTTCATCACAATACGATGAAAATAATGCGACGACTTCTCGCCACTTTTTTTGCCTATCACTAAGTGTTTTTGCTGTATCGTGATAGCTGTTCGAGGGGCGACAACATTTGGTTTGTTTGCGGCTTTGGTTTTCAGCGGTAACGATAATATCGGAAAACGCTCTCTCGAACATACCGCGGCGCGTCCGGCAAACACAAGTTCTACGTTAATCAATGGTTAAATATATTACACCTATCTACTACATGATATCACTAACACTGTGATCAACTTCCTTTATTACTTATACGTACGTTCTTATACACTCACTTAATCAGGTCAAACAATTCACGCTGAATTGTGATATTTTAATTGTACTTTATTTACTCAAATCAAACAAAACAAAGTTCTTTCAAAAAATATTGATATTTTATAAACATGGCCTACATTTACATCCTTTAGATGTTTACCAACTTTGTAGAACATAATGTCATTTATTCATAACACTTCTTTGGCAACGATGACCTTTTCACAACACCCAGCACGTTTCTCGGGTTTGCGCTGTTAACGAATACGAGTTAAATTTTTTTTTGTAAACTTGAGCGTCAATGCACAGCCTCCCTAAGACTATTTTATCATTATAACATTATAATAAGAATATAAAAATGTATATGCCTCGGAAGTCTGCGTATTCCGAGCTGTGATACGTTGAAACGGTACGGTCTTCCGACCGTACTGCCTCGATAGGTTGGTTATCAAAATTATTTATTATATAAAAAACGAGATATTTACAATGTAGTAGTTATATGAGGACTTAAGGGATCAGGATGGATTCTCCGACTGCCCGCTCAAGCAAGTGGCGTGTCGGTAGACAAGGAAAGGAAAGGATACAAAATATACAAATGTGTTCTAAGATCGTTCGATCCGCGTCGTGGTGTATGTGGCCTTGAGATGTGGGTTGGCTGGTCGGTTTATTCAACGATCGGAAGATGTCGGCAAGTGTAATTTGTAGTGCAGCTCGCTGGTCGACACCGAGATTGCTTGCTGGTCGAGTGCCGTATATCCTGACAGGGCTGGCTGTTCGCGTTGCCGTTAAAACGGCAGTTTTAAGGATTCAGGATATATGTCACTCGATCGGCAGGGTCAATGGCGGGTCGCGTTGTCGGCAGGTGTCTTCGGTGTCAATATCGATGTTGTCGGCAGGTGTCTTCGGTGTCGAAGTCGGATGTCTCGGCGTCAATGTCGATGTTGTCGGCAGGTGTATAGCCTGCAGACGTTGTTCGGGCGAGAGAAACTGTTACGCGAACGAGAGTTTAACCTAACGTATTATTCTCCTTTGATTATTCGTGCTAGCCGATCGCAATATAGTTCACGGTTTGATTAAGAGTACCTCATACGTGTGATCGATTTTTTTAATGTTTTCATATTATCTCCGCTAAGCGAGTGAAAAAAGGAAATCATCATTGTTCCGCGGACAACAAGTGTATATTAGTTAACCCAGTATATTACGTTTTAGGTTATTTTATATTTCAAACGCTCGCGAACCTGACGGTACAAAAATCCGTATAAAAACTTTAGCAAAACAGCAATAGATTAAACATCGTATAAATACTAGGCACGCTTAATGTTGTACCGCGAATGTAATTGCTTAGAATAGGTACCTATATGGTATATGCTTATCTACATACGATTGTATTTTTATATTATTTTTTTAATCGTTTACTAAATGGACACAGGCCGGCGAATAAAATCCGAAATATTATAACCAATCATGAAATAAAGCGTATTGGGTTTTTTTTTTGTACTTTTTATTGTAAAAAAAACATTGATTCATTTTTATTTTTTATTATCTTATAGTTCGTAATTGTGATAAAACGCACCAACATACGTACGGAGCATGGAAAACGAAACAAGCTATAAATACTTTTTGGTAATATTTTAATATGTTTTACGTTCATTATATATATTATGTATACATAAAATCATTACGTCCAATCGTCACAATCGTCACATGCAACGACTCAATTATGTTCTATTACCAAATTATTATTTGAAATTCAACAAAAAAACTTGACAATCATATTTTTAATATCTTAAAATCGTTTATGAGGTGTAGAAGTTGTAGTTTGCATTATTGACAACCCGTCATAAATAAAGTATTGTAAAATTAAAATATTCCGAAGAAAATTTGTCAAACCGAAATCTCGGAAAATATTTTCCAAATGTATTTTAGATTTATAACGGTGGTTATAAATATACGTACCTCATTGTTATCGTAGAATATTTTATCTATAGTCGTGGATAATTCCGTGGTAGTTCTGAATTTAAATAATTTACTTGTATGTAAACTTGTAAACTTAACCATTACATTTCAGTCATCGTTTGTAATTTGTATAGTCTATACTCCATAAGAAGGCACATTATATCATACTCCAGTGAATTTAATTAGTTGACTATATTGTTTCTCCAATATAATGGAACAGCGGCGAAGATACTAAGTATAGGTCATTATATAGTAAATAAAAAGACAATTTTAATTAGTTTCGTATCCGAATGCAATTATTTTTACTCTTTGTACCTACATTTTTGTACAATCACACGGCGACCGGAATTAATGTTTGCATTTAATTTTACAGAACAAATGGAAATCTAAAATATTATGCGAACGATCATCCCACGAGATAATATACCTATTAGGTTTAAAATAATATAAAGCCGCTGTAATAATACTACAGATATTTAAATTTAAAAAAAAGTTCTTGAGTTTTATTGTTTGTTCTAAATGCATTCGTATAGAGTAAATTTTAAATAACACTTAAACTGCAATGGTAATATTTCCATTCAAAAAAATATGCAGGTCGATTATCTATATAATATACAATAATACAATATACATATTGTAAGTTTGTCATATTTTTGGCACTTTTCGTGAATATCATCATATTGACAAGTAATGATGTACTTATAAATATCGAATAATAGTTTTTGAATTCAATGTAATAATAGATATAAATATAATATAATAATATTCTAGATAAATATCTGATACTTTCCAAGCAGTTTTTAAAATTTTTCCGCTCCAATAATTTGAATTGAACAATTTATACTACACGATACTGCAATTAGTTATGCTTGGACATTTTCGGTTATTATATGTATATTGAATTCAAAATACGAAGTTTAAAAAACTTTATGATTTTTTCAGCGAAGACTTTTGACGAACAAAAATATTACGTTAAAAATATGCGTTTTTCAATACATTAAAATACAAAAATAACACAACTCTGTTCACAAGTTATTTCAACGAGATAGCGAAAGTTCAAGAGTTTTCAACTGATTCTTCAATTTCTTTTTAAACTTAATAAAATATAAACAAAATTGAAACATAATTATCGTAGTTATTTCAGTATATTTCGTAATAATCAACAATCATCAAACGAATTTACCAATCATCGGGGTATGAGTGCAACATTATATTTTATGTCCGATGTAATGACATCCGTGTACAACGTACGATATGTATAGTAACATAAATTTAACCACAATAACGAATATAAGTGCGTTTCACTACACAGTAAACTGTAATTAATATTCTACCATTATAAATTCGTACAACAATTGTTATTGATTGTTGTTAATATTCGTTAGCGTAACATTAGAACGGATCCAGTTACGACCGCGTGGATTCAGTTCTACACATAACTCATGTGGGTAAATTCTGTTACTGCCCGTGGTTTGATAATTTATTGTGTAATTAATTCATTGAATTTCCATTTCTTATTTGAATTCATTTTTTATTTTCGTCAAAAATTGAATAGTGTACATAAAAACATGTACTTTAACATAAATATTTATTTCACAGAATATAGTATTGATACAAAATGAATGATTATCTTCGAAAGCTAAGCTTGTCGTGGAGACAAGTTTTACTCGTATAAAATATAGTAAATTAAACGATCATGCTTAATTTAGGGATTGAAAAATGTATTATTAGATTATACGAATTTTTAAAATCAACCTTTAGCCTACGACAAGAAATAACTATAATCATTTACATAATTTTTTAAAAAAAACATATAAAATATAGTTGAATAATGGAATTAAAAAATGTGAAACATACTCTGTTCTTTTATTTTTATATTGGATTGTGTTTTTGAAAATATCATTACCGTCAAGCACATGGAATTGTTCCTTCTAGTTACCAAAGTATAATGAAAACTTCTATTAGCTAATCTTCCTATATTTTTTGGCAAAATAATTCAGAACAAATGAAATATTAAGTAACGAAATCGTAATTATGACACCGTAACGATCCAGTACAATTGCTCTATATTTAATGACCACTAGAATCTCGATCGTAACCGTATGGACCAATGGCCGCTTTCTAAGGAACGCACACAGATTTAAACGCCATCGAGAAGATCAAATTTACAAATCGATTGGATGAGAAAACCAAAATTGATGAGTATGCACTCGAGAATGGTCTAAAATATATGTTTACGGAGGATCCAGTGTTACATAGCATCCTGTTAATCTCAGCACAGGACGGTTATTGGAATATTGCGTGTTTCCGCTCTATCGGATTCATTCGAGTTATTGCATTTCGAGCTTATACCAGAAACGTAAATTATAACACCGTACTACACTACCTCCTGACTTCGGTGTGCGCATTAAACGAATTTGTGTTGTTTGAAAGTTAAATTCGTTTATGGGCTGCACTGTATCCGCTGGTATCTGACAAATTGAATAATAAGAGAAAAGTGCCCGAGTGAAAGAGGGAAAGTAAAGCAGGAAAAAAATGATAAAAGCCATAATGCACGAGCATACGCCTACACCGACTGTATACGTTTCTTTCGGCTTGGCCAAATATTTACGTAGCGCACGTTTATTTAAAAGTTTTGTAATTTGTTTTGGCATCGTTCCGCGGTAACCGGGCTTTGCTCCCGCGTGCTTCCGTCAAAGGGTTTACTCGTGGATTTGTATTATTGTTGTTCCCGGTAGTCGAGGACGAGCATAACAACCCCAATATCAACAACTGTTTTGGATAAATTTATATATTAAAATACGTATGTACTATGTATACATCATAATACTATGTACGAAGAGAGTGACGGGGAAAGAGATCTGGGAAGAGACTGTATTGATATGTAATACTCTCCGGAGAATATTTTATGAGGGAAAATAAAACTTTTACGCGTTCACGATCCGTGGGCGTTGTGTCGTTCGTGTGAGGGTATACTGCGCAGCGCCACCATAATCGAAACAAATGCCTTTACCCTTTGTGTCAACTTTTCCTTCATTACTATTATATTACTCTTTCGGCCAATAATATAATCATGGTAAAAATAATTATTAATTTTATATTTCGAGTCGGTTTAAAAATGTCCGAGTGTGACCTTTATCAATGTCATTATTCCTGCATATGTCAATTCTGTAACGTTGTATAATAAGTGTCGAGCTGTAATAATTCAATGATAAAATCTCAATAAAGGAAGAAAATTTCCAGCATACGCGTGGGACCACGTGAAATTCGCTTTTATTAATGATCAATTGTAATCATAATAATGATATATAGTTGTGCAGTATACGTCTTAAATACACAATAATTATTATGCATTTATGTATATATTATACTTCAATTTAAATATTGGGTTTTGAAGAATGATTTTTATTTTATCTTGACGGATTGCATTACGTGTGTATGGATGGGCTGCCTCAAATCTTATGACCTATTTATTGGAGTGACTTTAGACTCTAGAGGCTATGACGTGAATGGTGGACAACAAGACCATTTTTAAAAACGATTTGTCACCATTCCGGTTGAGTGACACACAAATGCATGAGTGTGTGTCTATATTCAGAATAAAAGTTGGGCACGATTTGAACCCAGTTGTGCGATAAATTGTTTGAAACATACTTGACATATTGTCATAACGTTTACTAAAGATAAAACCACTTTTTAACTGTATTTGACGTTAGACCGACATCTCTGAGAATTAATTGGAACCGTAAACGGATATGTAACCATGAGCTAGAAATGTACACTGCGCTCCGGACAATCTGAAATATATCATTATAATTTGTATGGAAAGCGTGCTTGATGGGTATTTCGTTATTCACAGAGATCTTTTTCGAAATCTTGTAGTGTCTACGATATTTGTTAACTTTAACTTGCCTGCCTCTTTCCACTCATGAGTGCAAATTTGACGTTCCACTTGAATATATTTGATAAGCTATTGTTCTGAAATTCTTAAAGATAACAAACATTAATTTTTAATTTTACGCAGTTGTCAGTATTATACATTAGTATGCGATAGTGACAATTGCATCCGAACAAACTGAAATTTTGACAATCACTCAAACGCTACGCACTAAAGTCGGATACCCTTAAACAAAACTGCCACCCATCGCAAGCATCGTCGCCCTCTTGCTACCCCTTAACGTTATCTCTAGAGACATACCGTCTACGTCAAGTCATTGTTATCAAATATTATATATTATTATTTGTTACACATAGAAATCACATCGGGATAATGTCCGAAGACCGAAATAACTCACACGCTCAATTATACTTGTACAGGTACACGGACGTCATAAGTTTTTGGACGGTTTACACACACACGGACACACACAGACTCAAACGCACATGCACATAAACACACGAACATACATACACCCACGCACAGACACACGGCGCACGCAGTCGATACAAGAGAGAACGCACCACCTTCGCCGAGGGGTCGATAAACGCGGGCTAAGTTTACAGGTCGTCTGGGAACCGCTACCGCGGCCCCCGTGGTAATTAGGATAAATTATTCTCGTTCTCGGGACGCCGCGCGAAGCCGCATTCGGATAATTAATTAGCTCGCCGCGAGCTCGTTTAGGCGTTTTTTGTTTTCGTATAAAACGCGCGTACCTCGTCCGGCAGTTTATTTCTCGCGCATACTTAGAGATCGTTATAGTGCACGTTACGCGGTGTGTTCATAGTTTGGCTATGAGTATAATTGTTATAATTTTTCTTCCGTTCTCTTCGACCATCGGTCTCCTCAGCATTGTCTCGTTAGACGCCGCCATGCGGGACTTATTTCGACGACCAAATTCATGCACACAACACATAATATATTTATTAACACGGGAATAAAAACATAGATACCGGTTGTAGCAGCTATGACGTATTTAATAATGAACAGTTCGCGAATTGAGAAACGCGCAGACCACACCGCCATCACGACACGGTAAATAATTGAGCTGAGTCGAAATCAACATTTATATAATATAATAGGCGCGCATCAACAACGCATGCCCAATATTTCGTTCACATTAGGCCCACTGCTTTGTACGTCACTACGCTACTGCTAAAAATTATTTTATTTACAACGATTAACCAGTATAGGATATATAGGCCGACGAATGAGGTGAAAAAAGCGTTTTGTAATTTTGTTTAAGGCCGCCGCCGGAACGATGCGACCGGTGACAATGTTGTCAGTGCGTCTTTGTTCGAAGAACGTAAATGACGCGTACGACGGCCCGGTAGACGGACTAAATTTTCGTTTGTTTTTTGATATAAAAGGTTTTTGTTGGGAACCGTCGTTACCGAGCGGGATAAGGAATATCTGAGCGCACAGTGGTTTAACTGGAAGACCGACAAAACAAAAAAAATAAATAAATACTGCACCAGGCCAATGACCTTAGATTTTGAAGCCTGTGACCTTAAAATTATTTGATTTACTCTTGCGTAGTCCTGACGACTCTTGAGAATCAAACGGAATCCTGTCGACTCATGGTGTTTTGAGTTCTCGAGTGTAAGTCGTAAGATCGGTATACTGCGGTCGTACACTGTAGGCGTTTAGAATAAATAACGACGAACAGATTTTTTCTTCGACACGTTGCCTATTCGGTCAAGTGAATAATAAGTGCTCATAAATACGGTGTAACTCGATCCGGACGAACGATATTTATACACGCGTCCCGTACCGTCATACCGAAACAGCAAACTACATATTTAGCGATGCGTAATCCTGCGTCGGATATCCGTCTCACGCATCTCATCCGAGCCAGGTTTTCGATACGTAAGTCAACTTGGAAACCCAACACCGCCGTTTCCTTCACGTCTGCTGCTTCTGCTACAACGAACTGCGAGATGACTTGTGTATGCGGCGTGCGTAATAATGCAGTTTGTTTCATCCTATCCTTGTACCAGATTAATGTTCACGGCACTATTTATACGTTCATGGTCTACGAACGGATTAATATTTTATGCGGTAGAACGTTACGGGTGGCGCAGGGTACACGAGCGCGCACATATCTCGTAAGGTTATTTATCAACTCGGTACAATATAACGTTACGTTCCATCCCGGCCCGCTCATAAATGATTTACACTGATATCAAGAGAATATCTTTTCGTATACACGTTTATTGGGCTCGTCGGTTTCCAGAGTCCCAGATAACGTAGTATCATAAACTGCAGTGTTGCAATGCGTTTTCCAACGATAGTACTGATAACGAACAATGCATCCTTATTTTATTCCTTATACGTATAAATCAGTTGCAGCATACAAATGTATATGGTCAATACGTTTTTACGTGCCAATCAATGTGCTTGTATATTATGATTACTAGCATATTGTTCTACGATCGCTTGACGTTCACAGCTAAAATGCTCTCGATGCACTCACACCGTCCGATATTAAATTTTTTTTTTTTAACGCTCGAAAATTTATATTTATTAACGTTTCGTCGCAAACATCGTGCACATATTAAGTTCAGCGAATTATTCACCAGAACCGTTTGTCCAACGCCGGGTCGACACGATAAATAGTCAAAAGCGTGTCTGTATACCGTTCTATTCCGAAGCTTATTTTTTCTTTCCCCTTATTTTCCCCTTTCCATTCCGTCGGAAACCTTTCAGGTCGCCCGCTGTCTCGCGTACATTGTAATAATAATTCGATTTGTTTTCTGACAGACGCACCAGGTGCCAGGGATATTTTTAGCGCGGAAGAGAGTTAATAACAAAAATGTACTTCGTCTCCTCCTCCTCCTCCTCCTCGTTTCGCCCGCTATTGTATTATTCAAATAATATACAAAGCAGCCATTACGAACGACACGGTCTGAATTTGTAACGAACGCTATTATTCACTTAACGTTTTCTAACTATCTCGCGCGGCGTAAGTGAAATCTTCCCGCTGAACTCGAATATTAATCATTTTCATCTGCGACACAACTCTCGCAATTACAATTGTCAAACGTAATAACATCGAGTATCAACTTATCGCGTTGCGATTGCATATCTTATAACATTATAATACGAGTAGCTATTATTTTTCTCGAAAACGAATAAAACATATTTTTATTAATCGTTTTCGCTTTATCGGCTAGTAAGTTTTGGATCGTACTAGAATCGTTGTATTTGTTTCGAGTTCAAGAACGCTATATGCATCATCAAATGCTGCTATCAAGCTTTGTCAGGATTTCGGTACATAATATTACATTATGTTAATCAAAAAATATGTCTGAATATTCAACACCATAATATTATAGGCTAAAATTACTGCCCGTCAAAGACCGTATACTTGTTTATTATAATTAATTTTCGGTTTCATGTCCCTAATTTTATGATCAGTTATGTCGTATTATGCGTTTGGGATTTAACCGTTAAATTCTAAAAATAAAGTACTTTAAAATAAACGTAATAGAAAATGTATGTGATCACGCAAAAAACTAAAAGAAAAAAATTCAAATAGTTAACGCTGTGGTTTTATTTGTTTGGTTTTAGGGGTATTTGAAGAATAATGCAGTTGAAATAGACCGCAATGTACTCCGAGATAATACTTTTTAGTGCGCTTAGAGTAATAACAAAGAAAAAAAGAAAATAAATAACAGTGATTGAAATAAATAGGGGTTCAAATAAAAGCCTGGGTGAGTCGCTTTGTTTATCGGTATTGATATTGGTTTTGCGGATTCGTTGATATTGTAGTCCAATAAAATAGGTGTTTCAAGCCAATTCGCATTCGAGTGCGTAATACTGTATACCATTAATTTGGATTCCGAATTATAATAATTATTTGCTGTCAATACGATGGAATTGAAACGTTACCAAGCATATGTCCATCCCCGATCGGTACGTACTATTATTACTTTTGTCTTGAGCGACGACCCTCGTATAACGCCGCAATGTAACGGAAATATAAACGACTGTTTTATTCGCTGATAAATTCATAATCGCCGCTGGCTAGACATTTACAGCGTTCGTTTGAAAAAAACCCAGTTTAAAAACGGTATTGTAGTTCGTTTTTACTTTGTTTCAATATTATTTTTTTTTCACCCCGAAGCGGTATTTTCATCCGAAATATCACCGATAAATTCCAAATAATACCATTGGCGACGAGTTTTGTTTTAACTTTTTTTCATGCCGTCCGTACTCTAACATGACGTAACGAAATAGAGTCCATCAGAAATCACATTTTATTTGAATAATAGTTGAATAATTGTTAAGGTGCCCGTTTAACAATAGTCATTGTACACAGATGTGTGCCACAATTGCCTAACTACGGTGCCGTCCAATTGAAAGTATATTTTTATTTCCGTTGTTACAAATACATTTTTGTTTTCTTATCTCTTATTTGTTTTTCACGTCAAAAACATTATTAATTAAACAGATCCTAGTATAGCCTGAAAACGTTTGAAACGCGTTAATTACATTAGGTATTGTGTAAATTGAGAAAAAGAACGTATTCTATCCAACATAAAAGGTGAACATAAAAAATAAAATAAAAAGAAGGAAGAAAAGAAAAGATGAGCAAATGAACTTGTCAGCATCCTAAATAATGACCCAAGTGCATGGCAATGTTATAAATTAACCCCGTGAGGCTTTGCTGCAGTGGAGGTAGAACGAAAAATATATCGTATAATCACAACAGTATTCGAGGTGCTGAAATATTATTTTCTTTAGTTATTTAAGAAAATCAGCAATTGTTCAACACGCCGCAATGACGAGATAAAATATTAATTATTCCAAAATGAGGTTCGCATTTTTTTAGATCGCAATTTTATTTCACCCGTGTAGACGAACTTATAAAAAATTGTTTTCATTCTTGACATTGTTTTTCTTCGACTAAAAAGAGACATGCATTTATGTATCAATACAATATTACATTTTATCATACATTTTTACCGTAAGAACTGCAGTTTACATATCGTTTACATGTTTGCGCGTTCCGCTTATTCGGATTATTTAAACCGATCAATTCACGCGCGCGCTTTCGACAACAACATTACTGTCCAACTTAGTCTACTAATATAAATTTAATAGTTTAATTGTAACGCGCATTAGCGAATCAGCCGGTGCCCGAGGCTAGTCGGTCGCACAACTTTTTAAATTTATAACTTCCGAAACGGACTTTTGGCCAGCTACGCGACGGTTCAGATTCGCATCGTTGCGGTGTAATATTTTCGACAACTGTTCGACGCGTCCGCGGTGAACGAAACGGTTCTGGTGATGACGCGGACGAACATTAGGCCGTCGGTCGTAATATCGTGAAGCTATTTATATACGTATTATAGTGCGTACCACGTCTGCGGTATGAACGCGGTAACAATTACGTCGGCCGCGATGGATTTCGTTGTAGCGGAACTTGATATGTATTCTTGCGGAAACTAATTGCCGGAATCGATCTCATGTCCTGGGGGGGCTATAATTCCGACCGGGAAAACCGTACCGCACATTCATCTGACCGCGTCCATATTGCGTCGGTGGAAGGTTTCGATTTTCGCAATCGGGGCTACGCGTAGTCGTTAAAAACGCCAACCGCACGAGCGCATCGCCGAAAATCGTGAACGTTTGCGATCACGGTGCGCGCGCACCCCGGCGGCGGTGTTACGCGCGTACCGAGTGAATCGGATTTATTCCGTTTGAAAAATATACAACAACTGAGGGTGACGAAGCAAAGAGTCTAATATTTAGCTTACGTGAAAAATAATCTAATGAAACCAATGATATAATTAATAAAAATCAAATAAAAAATAATATAAATAAAATAGTCAATGAACTAGATGAGAATGTGTGTGTTAATGAAATTTTAAATAGTCAATAAGTTTAATTAGAATATCCTATCCAAATGTAATGTTGATGCCAAATTTTTCACTAAAATATGTTTTAATGAAAATTGAGTATATCTACTACGTTATATCTAATTAATTCAGTCATATCTTTAATTGTATATCTTATTTAGTATCTTATTTAATAGCCTTACTATAACATCAATCATAATCTATAAGAACTCCGTATACAAGATACGAGCCCAGCTCTGTTAATGTTAAGCCCCATTCTTAATGTTAATTTATTATAACTTAATCATTTACTTACTCTTACTCATAAAGCTGACATCTTGTAACTGTAATTAACTTGGTTGAAATAAATAAATAAATAAATGTTAATGTATAAAATGTCATACTGAAAACCGATCGATTTGTTGAACGTTAAAATTGTCACCGTTTTTATTTTTTGCCAACGATACATATTTGGAAAATGATTATAGCGAGCACGCTAGGTAGTTAAAAAACTTATTTATTCAGTCGACGTATAATATGTCGCGAATCGTAACGGATAAATTGTGATGACGAAGAATTTCATTGTTATTGATTCGAATCGATTACGACGCACGAGAGTCTAAGATATTGTAACGTTCCAGAATTGGGCCCGCGTCTGTAGCGTAGGCTGGACGATTTGTGTGTAGCCGGGTGAACCTGGGAAATGTCTTTTTACTGAAAAGGTCGCGGTGTTTGACGGAACACATTAAGGATTTAATACTCTTCGACGTTACAGTCACACGACGTTTTACGAGGACTCACAGTGTGACGCGTTATAATTACAAAAATCCTTTGGCTCAAGAAATACGCCAATTCGTTTGGTTCAATCTCGATACTCGTAGACCGTTTAATTGTGTGGACCGTAATATTATGATAACGTGTTACGTAACTTGTTATGTGCCGCTCACGCGTAGGAGTTTTCGTTATCGGGTCGCGTGCAGTACGCGGGATCGGGGAAGTCGGGCGATTTCGCAAAAATAAAATTACGCGCCGCCCGGGGGCTATATACGCGTGTACTTCGACGGGATCTCGAGGGCGACATTTTATATCGCGCCGCGTTCGACGGGATGAACCGGGTTGGCCGGTAGCCAACGCGACCCCGTAATACTCGCGAAGGATCTTATCCGTAAAAGTATATAGGTGCCATTACACTCGAACGAACGACCGACGGTAACGCGAACGGTTGTAGCAATCGTCGAGCGCGCCGCCGTCTCGATGTATTTTCTAATTTTCGAAATCGTTATCGTGCCATTACACCCTCGACGTTTTCCCGACCCAGCCGGGTTGGTATAATATATGATTAGGGGTACCCGTGGAAACGTGTAAGATTTGATTTATTTAAAACGGTTCGTTCCGTGTAACACGCGCAATCGATAAGTTTTTCAAAAATGAAAAACTACCCTCGCATAAATAAAAAAAAACCGTTCACTTTATAATTACATGTAGGTACTTAACTTATTTAAATCAAAGAAATTCGACACGAAAATAAAACCAGTGTTTTAAATTTTCCATATATGTACAACCACGTACAATCATTTTATAACCAGCAAAAGAAAAATGGTCGTCAAATAATTATTAGAAGGTTACGCGAATCTTTGGTGAGTTTTCGAGGGATACGTGAATGCTACAAAAGGGTTAAGAAACACTGCGTTATACCCTCGAAGCGCATCAACGCAGGACCACTGATAATAATAATATGTACCGTTAAGAGTAAAATCGCAAAACCGTGTTGTCCTCGTCATTTATTTATTATTTATATACTTATTTGAAAACTAAACGGGTTTGGACACAATTACATATAAATAGTAATAATAATACTCTTGAGCATATTAAACATAATTAAATACAATCTAAGAAAAAGTTAAAATAGAATTAATATAATGCAATATAAAATATAATTTATAGGACATAGGTATGTCAATTAATATGTAAGAGTTAGATCGAGAATGATTTTTAAAATAATTAAAAGTAGTTGAACAGAAAGCATCAATTTTATAAGTATTAAGAGTTTAAATATTTCTAGATACTGGAGTAAAGGTAGCATAATTTTTAGTCATCATTTTTAAATAAAAATGGTTATTCGATCTTATGTTTGTTAAAGAAGCTACTTGGAGTCTGACTCTGCATTGTTCTGAGACGAGATAAGATTAGTAAGTAAAGGAGTGGATGATGAATGGGGAGTCCTAGGTATATTACATTTATATGGTAGAAACCGTAAGAATTTATTTTTAACTTTCTCCATTATAGTTTTTGTGCCAATATAATATGGAGATCAGATAATAAAACCATAATCTAGAATTGAGCGCACTAAGGAGTGATAGATTAAATTAAAAATGAGATTCACATAAGATTATGTGTCATGAGGCTACAAACTATATTCCCACCAGTATACAATGTATTCATCAAGTTTTATACATTTCTCAACAAATATTATTATTAAGTTATAATAATTATTAATTTAAGTTTAATACATTTTTAATGTAAGACTATTATTAAAATAAACTTAACTATTTGTTTAGTTCTTGTTTTTAATTTAGATTCCAAACATTGAGTGAAAAATTCAGAATTAAAAATGAGTAATAAATAGTGAAAATGATAACACAAATATTGATATTGATACTGTATTCGTAAAATACGTATTGGTACATGAAAAGGTGAAGTATTATAATATAACCGTACTACTATATGAATAAAAATAATTTGGTCTTTTGGGAAGCACACTCTAAAAGTCAGATTAACCAGGAAGATCTGTCAATCAAACTTCAAAAGCCACATTTCCAGGGAGAACAGTCAACTTATACAATCAATTTTAAGACAAAGTGCTTCAACTTACAATGTATATGGAACGATTTGTACGGGACGGGGGTGTTAACTTCACAGTCATATTGCAAGAAAAAAATCGGAATTTTTCGGAACAGATAATAGGTCCAATACGTCCGAATCGAGTTTGTTGGGGTTGTTTTTTGGATGTTTCACGATCTTTGTAGCGCCGACTTTACGTGTAGTGCCTCGTAAAACCGTATGTGCGTAATATATTGTTATTAATAAATCGAGACCGAAGCAAACGTATATTTCATTTTGTGTTATAAATAAATTCGTCCGAGTAAACAACCCGAATAAGAACGTATGTAAATGCACTTGGCACGTGGTAAATACTCGCGTATCGCGCGTATATCGAACGGGCCACTTTAGCGGGCGTATCGCCACATTGAATTCGATTGAATCACCGTCACGCATAGTAAAAACGATTCCGAGGGTTACCGTTTTAGCAATGTTGTTCGCGCAGTGTTATCGAGAAATAAAAGGATTTTCGCAATTTTCATAAGACGTGATAAACAGCTGTCAGTGCAGTAAACCTGTAGAACAACGTCATATTTCACGCGTCGAAAATCCATAAAGAGAATACGTTGAACCTAGAAACATGAACGTTTTCGAATGCCGTTTAAAATACATAAAAAATATGGAATACACAGAGAAAAAAACATCATTACATCTTCGTCACGTTTATAGTAGTAGTAGGAGGAGGCACGTATACAGGGGGGGGGTTCAACCCCCCCCCCCCCCCCCGAAATAATTTCTTGGAAAATTAAGTCAAATTTATTATACTCCTATATCATTTTATTTGTCAATTACAAGATAGATTTACTAATCATCATCATGTAATGGCTAAACTACAATCACTTATTCAAAATTTTCTTAAAAATACAACTGATATAAAAGATTTTCAAGAGGTAGCTCTTTTTTATAAAGATATTTTACCTAATTATGAAACATTTGACGCAGAAATTAAAATATGGCTAGCTAAATGGAAAAATGTATCTAATAGAGACCGTCCAACTACATCATTGACTACTTTGTCTGCAATGTCTTATGATTTTTTCCCAAACATTCACAGTCTTTTGACAATTTTGGCCACATTGCCTGTTACAACTGCTACTGCTGAACGGTCATTATCAACTCTACGAAGGCTTAAAATATACTTACGAAACAATATGGGAGAAACGAGACTTACTGGATTGGTCTTACTAAACATATACCGAAATGTTGATTTAAATGTGGAAGAAATTATCGATAGATTTGCTATGTTACCACGAAATTGGGTTTTTATACTTTAGTTTGTATTTTTTTTTTTACATAAAATATATAAATTTTTTGATTTTTTTCTTCTATCTACTTAAAAGTTTAATATACCTAGGTAATTGTATGTGCATATAATAATCAAATACATTTCTGTTCTGTTCGACGTTCATAATACATATTATTTAAAGTTTTATTTTTTTTTATTACTATTATTATTCCTAATATTCCTATTTCCTAAATATACTTACTTCTGAACACTGAATAAATGACATACATAAAGTTTGAATATTTAGCATAATAATTGTCACATTAAAAATAATGAGTAAGTAGGAATAAATTGTTTTATTATGTTGCTCTACGATTTATATAGCTATATTTTGTAAACCCCCCCCCCCGAAATTTTATTCTGTGTACGTGCCTGAGTAGTAGTATTACAAACTATACGTTAAATCTATATTTTATGTTAAACCTGAGTATGCGAATTGGGAACACGGTAACATTTATCCGTGTACGTATTATAAAATTAAAATATCACTCACTCCCAAAGTGATCACTAAGTCATCGCTACGTCATCTGAAAAAGGACAAAACTTATCAACTCGAAATTTGAAACGATGGGTCCTCTCGCTAAAACTCTAGATGTGCAAAAATGAAGGATTTTAAAAATGTTTGTGTTTAAGCCGATTAATCTTGCGTTTAAGCGGATTTCATTAACAATTCGTACTGTTCGGGGGGCAGTGGATTTATTTGAACCGACCAACCAAAAGTAATCCTATGGCTATCCGAACATGGCTAGGCTTTTACAATAATGTAAGGTAGTAATCCGTTAAAAACTATGCCCCGACCAAGAATGTTCCGCGGGAAGCCGGGTAATTCGACTGATTATTTCATAGTACGTTTAATTTAAGTTAAAAAACGATGATTATAGAATGAATTGTACTCTATAATCAACGGTAAAAAGGAAATAATGTATAATAATAGTGGTTGAATAATAATTTTTTAAGTTTAAACGAGCTTTTTAAAAACATTGTCAACAACTTTTGTTGTAGAAGTAGTTTCTTGACTCGAATGTTGACCTATCCGTTGAATAATATATAATATAAAATATCGGGTGGCATGGTATCGCAGTCACTCTTCAGTGATCACCGCTCGGCGCTGCTAACAGTCGGATAGGTAACCGCACGACTCTAGCGGTTTTGTCCATGCCTACACACATACACTACACCCACATGATTACCCCCTACAGTTCCTCTAAGGAACTACAAAACCTACAAACAAACAAACAAACGCACATAAAGGGCTAACGGCCTTGATTGTCGGGTCCTCCTTAACCGAATAGGTCGATAAACGAAGTATATATAATGTACAAGAACTAATAAATTATCGTTACTTATTAGTTATTATATTAGAATATTTAAATATTTATCATTGACATTTCAATATTATGTGGGTGTCGAATCTAAGTGAACGTTTTCCCCATATAAGATATTCAATCGTTTTTTTTTTCAAGGTTAAAAGTATGAGATTTCACTTTCAGAGTATATATTCAATAATATGCATACTGTGATTTGGTTAGACGATTGTTCAAAAGTGGACAGCACCGTCAATATACGTCTTATTCTCTACCAATCTACTTAATCTTCGAGGATTATCTGTTTTACCGGCCGAATTTAACGCATAATTTTTCTGTAGACGCCAAACGTGCTCAGATTTTAATGTTTAAAAAAACCAATAAAAAAAAGCCATACGATATAAAAATATTTCATATTAATATTCGTACAGCCGTATGGAAATTTTCGAAATTTAAACGCAAACCCGGCGATTAAAATTCGTAAATGCGTTCTGGGCCCGAGGAAAATAATGTAAAACTGAAGTTTACCATAAATTCAGATACAGTCGATCATTTTTGACGGGTATAGACGTGTGCTACATTAGGTACACTAAAATATTTAAATTCACAATCGATATTCATGACATTCTGCAAATGCTTTCGGAATCAGCGAAGTGAAAAAAAAAATAAAACACATTTCCCCGCGGTCCAACCTACATGTAATTTTCATCTGATTAAATAATAGATACCTATAGTGCGTGCAATACAAAAAAAGTATAAACATGTAAATAGATCTCGATATTTCAAGTCGAAAAAATGCGTTTTATTAGCGATTACCAGTGGCACGTGGTGTGGGGGTTTTTGAAAGTCCATGGCCCCTTAATTTTTATCAATGGATGGCTCATGTGGATCTGAAACACTAACTTGATTGAACCTATACTTAAAAATCTATGTAATATGTCTAATAAAATGCTTGTATATCATTTTCACTTGTGTATTTCGTTAGTAGGTATAAGCCAGAATAGTAATCGGAGTATATGCGACAAAGGTCATATAGTATAGTGTGACTAGATCACTATACAGGGGGCAATTGCGTCCATCGGGTTGTACCTGAGTAAGACACAAAAAAATACCATTTAATACTATCCAACATGTTGTTGGCTACGTATGAAATACAAAAAATAATAAAAATAAATATTCACTTTTTTGCTATAGTTATAGTTTTGTTTTTAAATGTGATTGATATTTTCGTTCTTTATACCGTTACCGTATACCGTTGGAATAATAACTCCTAATCTTGAAGGATTTATATTCATCTACAAAACGACATCAATATTTGCTCATATAAAAGTAAGTAAGTACACTATTATTTTAGTTGAATTATCATTTTTCATGTTATAGATGTACAAACGATCTACATGTAAGAATGTATTACGTATATTATGTATGCCTAATCATTAATATTATAAAATGTATTTCATACGAATCTATTTTTCTTGTGAGATTAACGTATTTAAACTGATTTTCTTTTCGAAGTTTACATAAACATACATATACATATCATTATACAGTAGGTGGATATATGTATGTCATCTCGTACTATTACAAGTAAATGGAAAATTCGGAATCAATCATAATTGGGTAACTTTCGGGTTATGTTTGTATAAATATAATCATAGACTAAATATACATATGTATGTACGTGCACATATATATAAGTACATTTAATCTACTTTATAATCATTAGACGCAACATGCTGATGTCCAATCCAGAATCGAAAGCTCTGCCAAATGCTATGGAAGAGATTCCGTTCATATCAAACATAAAGAGCAAATTACAATTTTTCGAAAGACTTGCAGCTCCGGCGAGTTCAAAGAGTAATTCAAAGGCTGTGAATGTTACACCTCCGGGTATGGAGAGTGTAAAAAGCCGATTGCAAGCATTTGAAGAGTTACGCATGGTTTCATCGAACAAAACGCGTCAATCAACACCGATCGACTTTTTCTCGGATATTCCGAGCTTGAAAAGTCGTATGAAAGCCTTACAAGGGTTTAATGCAACACTTCCGAACGACGTGCACCTATCAAACGGTGCAATCGATTTTGAAAATGTGAGAAACTTGGATTTACCTATGTAAAATTACTAAAATTAGTAATGCATGTAGTAATCTACGCGTTAATTCGACAGTAAACAGAAAACCGTTTAAAATATACTAAATGACCCCCTGTCGACTACCCTTGAATTGCTTTCTCTTGATCAACATCAACTTCTCTAACTCATCTTCGGTCCCTCGGTTTCCGAAAAACCTATGCTCCTTCTTAACTCTCGATCCCCTTCTTGTGCTATAAATGTGTTTAACAAAGGGCACTAAGATAAAAAAAAATACCTATAGTAAACAACAATAAACGGCTCTTACAATTATTTTTATTTTTGTGTCGGCCAGCGTCCCTCTACAAGTCACAATCTTTTCTTTTCTCAGTATTATAAATCTTCCATCTCACACTTATCATAGGTTTATACGTAACAATTAAAATGCGCACTCAAACAGATGGCTTGATGTTTGCTTCTCTCCACAATCGTAGTTTGCGTTATGTTTGTCATTGACTTGTTGTCCTTAGTTCTTCATACTAGTGTATTCGGATTCTCTGGGTGTGTGCGCCCTGTTTGCTCCTTCTATATTATTTCTCTTCGACTTGTCATATAATTTTTGGTCAGTGGATAATGGAGATATACTGATGCGGGTATAGCAGAACTCGGCGCATACTAGTTGGGTCCCATGATTCAGATTGTTCACCAATTGGATCCCGTGTAAAATAGCCTACTGTACGAGTTGGGTCCCGTGTAAACCAGTCTACTGTACGAAATGGGTCCCATAAAAATGTTTTTTTTCTAATTTTTTCTAATTTTTCCTAATTTACAATCGTTCGTAATTCATCTGATTTTTAACGATTAATAATATTTTAATTTAAGGGTTGAAATTTATAAGACAGATTTTACAAATTCGTAGCAATTAATTTTTTTTAATATTTTTTCTGTCATTTTTTCTTTAACGAAATCTTCCTTAGATATTATACAGTTTCTTCTTTTTTCTTCTGGACTTCTCATTTTAATATAAACATCTATTTGAATATATTTTAAAACATGTATAAATTGATATATATATATATATTTGGGTGAGCAGAATAAACAGAATTACTACGATAAGGTATCATTTTATTGCCAGAAAGTACGTCCTTAATCCATATACGTACTTTATAATATTACTATTTACTACGAAATAATGAATAATTGTATAAATACGTGGACAATGGACCCAATTCAAACGCATCATTTGATACGCCCGGACCCAATTCAGACAAAACATTTTATTCTCACGGACCAAATTCGTACAAAATGCAAAACTAGTATTATTTTCGGACCCAACTCGGATGCAGCCGCAGAACTATATCAAACGATTAAAATAATAAAGCTTCTATGCGCAACGTATATGTAGCTATTAATATAATTTATATTTAACGCTATAAATTCCCATATTTTCGCAGAAGACTTTAACGGTGCATTCCGAGATCGAAGACGGTATGGAGCACCCCCAGATCATCATCACCAAACTACCAATGTTATCGATCGCGGAAAGATACTCGAGGTCTATCGCAAGCGGTCAAATCGTAATGGGAGACCACGTGGCCGGTGGGAATGCACGGACGGACGTAGGTTCTAATGGTGGTGGTCAGATTGCCAGGATCAATCCAATGACAACGATCAAGAATGGATCGGTGAAAAATAAAGTCAAGCTTTTTGACGCCTAATTGAAATAGAAAGCATGCGGCGAAGATTCTTTTTACCCCGCCAATAATTCTAGGGGAAGTTATAATTTGCGTGACTTCATCACTACATTTAATATACTGTATATACAGGGTGTCCCAGGTCTATTTGACTAATGCAATTACTTTTTTTCTATTCAATATTTTTAAGTTTTTTTTTTTTTTAATGATTTGTAGAGCCCTGCGCTATAATTTGTATATCTTATACTTTATTTTATTTTTTTACAACAAAAATAAATAATTTAAATTTTGTATTTAATATTTTTCTAATAATCCAAGATAGCTATTTCATAAATAAGTATTTAAAAACCATTTTGGCGTTTAAAACTTTTAATTTAGTTAAGTTGTTAATTTTTAAACAATTTTCAAAGTGTGATAAAATTAAAATTTATTTTTAGAAAAATATTAAATACAAAATTTAAATTATTTATTTTTGTTGTAAAAAAATAAAATAAAGTATAAGACACACAAATTATAGCGCAGGGCTCTACAAATCATTACAAAAAAAAAAACTTAAAAATATTGAATAGAAACAAAGTTATTGCATTAGTCAAATATACCTGGGACACCCTGTATATATGTACATATAATAGCTTATTGTTAAGCACTTATACTGTTGTATTGATGAATATTAAAGAATATAACTGTTATTAATATGTCTTAAGAATGTAACCTTTACGTATATTACCCATCACCGTACAATATGTATGCGTACAATTACGGAATAATCTATCAATGTTCAAAGTTAGAATTTTAAAATTAAGTACCTACCTACCACACTATAATCAAATACTTCACATAGTACATAACAGTAATTATAGTTGTTGTTTAACTAATACTCCGCGGTTGGTTAAAAATATCAATAGTGCGACAGATTTTTCGAGACTTCTATATCTAATTAAAAAGGTTAACCAATTATAAATATCGAATAAATAGTAGTAATGTAAGGAAAATAAAACTTTCCCCTGTTGTATTCAATACTATGGTCAATACACACTTAAATATAAAAAATAAATATATTTACAAATTAAAAATCTCATTAATTAATCAAAACACGTAAAATATGATCGGACAGAGGTACCTACATAATAAAACCATATCTGAGCGATAACGCAGTTTATAAACTGTATATGTAGATCATACCATAGATTAAATATACAGTGAATCTATGATCATACTTTCTTTTTCATTTGTCGTGTACTAATCAGCTTTTAGTGCCTTTTACTGTGTTGAAATTTGCACACCCTAGGACGTATACGAGATGCATCGTTTTTACTTACAGCCCGAAAAAAATTATGATTTTCAGCTTTTACCGAATGCATACTGTAAATCCTATAGCGTTAACTAGTAAAACTTAGCTTAACCCAGTGATTGAGATTTTATAGCATGTAACATATGTACGCATGTTACCATAAAGTGACGCGCAATCGAGTTTTTTTTTCCACGACGAGGGGTCCAGTTTAACTTTGTTGGAAAGCACGACAATAAAAGTTCAAGTATACTGACTAGAACGTAAACAGAAAATAATTTAAAATTTTTTTTTTCAACATTTTTCAACAAAAAAATTGTTTTAAGATATAGGTGTGTGACATTTAACTAAATATTTTTTAATTTGACTTATGAGTCAATGTATTGGCATGGTAAATTATACATTTTCGTAATTGATTATTGTTGTATGCTAGATATATGCATTACAACTGTTATCGTGATAGCTTGACTTGACTTGAATAACTTTTAATTAATGCGGATTAGGTCGCGGTAAACACATCAACTTTACTATAACATACAGATAGTTTTTAAAAAAAAATGAAATAAACCGTTGTTTGAGCAAGTACAATAATACTTTTTGCTGCTTTTCCGACAATTATTTACGATTCTAAAATTATTAAAATCGGACGGTGCATAGTATTGATCATTTTCGTACCAAATCAGTGAGCATATAGGAATAATAAGCTGAAAAAAAAGCTTATGAAACAGGCAACAGCAGACGAATTGGTAGACAAAAATGAAAATCGTCGTATGGGCGTCTACGTTTTAGTCGTGCGCGTGGAACGAGTGTAAGGGGTCAATCGATTGGGTGGGAGGGTATTGTGAAAACAAAATAAATGACTGCCAATACTCAATTTAATTACCCTCTCGGCACGCCAACGCAACGCGTTCACCGTTAATGATTGCTGGGGATCCTTCGCGAATCTCGGTTTCGCAGGACCCTGCAGAAAACGAGAGAACTTTATTATGTTATTATTGTACGCGTATACCTATGTGCATAGCGACGGAGCTATATTTATTGGGTAAGCGCACCCGGGATTTAAGGGTAACCGTCAAAACACGTAGTCGAGACTACGGGCGAGTTCTTGGAATTCGCTGCTGTATATATACGCCGTTCATTTTTAGATCTCGACTCGGGGCTTCCGATCGAGGATAATATACGGTGTAACGGCATACCGTTTACGTGTACATTGTGTTTAAACTTTTAAATTGCCTCTAGTTAACTTCCCGATTTATAACGTAACGTTTGCTTACACACTGTATACATAAATGCATTATATGTTGGTATATTATATACAGAGCGCGCAATGCTCGTAGTAGTACAGAGTGTCTCATCGGTATTTACACCGAGTGATATCTTCCGTGTTAAAAGATATAATCACAGATAGTAAAGAAATAATAATATTAATGAAGTTAAAAAATTAACTATTGATATTAGAATGTTTGTGACATTCGAAGATGGTCTTTTTACGACGATTCATCATTCGGTTTTCATTAGTTTCATGACTTAAAATAATTTTTTTAGTTTTAAAAGAAATAATGCAAATTATTATCACCTCATCATTTTTCCAATAAGGTTTGCCGATAAAGTTATTATTATTTAAAACTCTCTAAATAGTAGGTACACTGTTTTTTTATAAATAAGAAAAATTATAAAAAATCAAGAAGTAAATGAAAATTGAAAGTTGAACAGTCAAAATGCTCAGAAATAGAAACCCTATAAAATGGCTATTTACAAAATTTACAAAAGTGATAAAATAAAAAGTTAATTTTTAACTTCTTTAATAACACACTTATACTTACCAAATTATTTTCTTTGCCCGGGGATGCTCGTAAAAAACACAGAATTTGAATATCTGTATACCAACATAGGAGATATCGGTCTGTGTAAATCCCGATGGGACACCCTGTGTAGTTTTTACTAATGATTCGGTGATGTCGGACAATAGTTCAGCCGTCATCGACTCAAAGTATTTCATTTTGGATTCGGCTAGACTGTATAACAAGATACACGAGTAAAATAGTATAGGTACTGCGACATCTTCTACGATTCGAAATCACACGATTTAAGCACAATTTGCTTCACCCCAATACGCACAATCAACGCGAAATCACAAAGGTTTTGTCGAGTTTATTATTCACGCACATGTTATTACCAGCACGTGATGCGGCGCGTGATCGTGTGTAAGACGATCGACGGGACAGGTGGTGTAAACAATAATTATGACGAACGAGACGTGCGTGCGTACTGTGTACGGGTACTAGGGCGAAAAGGATCGAATCAAAGTCGTTTTACGCGGAACTCCCGAAAACACATCTGTGCGCGTTCTAATCGTTCGGACGTAGCTCTTGGACACGCACTACACGCCGTGACACGTAAGCCTCTCCGAGAGATCTTAGACGCGGGTTCGCCACGCAGGATCTCGAACAAATGGTGTTAAGGTGTATTATGTTTTCGTGGTCAAAGGGGGAAAAAAACCGAAACGAAAACATTATTTTCACGTTTTGTGCGTCATTCCATTTCGGCTGCGTTGTACACGCACTGTTGTACATCCGATGTGGATTCGAACACATTTCTTTTTCCTACGCACACGTTTCATTCGTTATTCAATTCCATTACATAAACTTCTCGCTAATAACAGTCGCTTTGATAACGCCGTCGTGTATATATTGTTTTAATTCGAAAAAGTTTTCAAGTTTTCGAAAGTAAAGTGTTTTTTAATGGTCTGCGGTGTACACCACGCTCGCTAAAAATGTATTCGGTACTTTAAATTTAATTTAAAACTCATCGTGCAAACATTCAAAAATAAAAGTAATAATGGTTGTTGTTGTGTTGTGTAATGATACGCTGAACGTGGTATTATTCTGTCCGAATACTGTAATAATAAGGCGTTGACATTATGTACGTGCCTATGAGCGTACTTTTATGTAGAATTTCTGTGATCGAAAACGTACTACGAGAGTCGATGACGTACACTATACTACACGACGGCAAAACGATTGTCAGTCATAGGCGTGTCCAGACCTCCGTGGCTGGGAAGGGCCGTGACGAAAACTCATTAACATTAATCAAATATCTCATCGATCTCCTACCGTTATTAACCATGGTATGTTTAAAGCCAATCAGAAAATATAATCACAGATTTTATGTTATCTGTGGTATAATGTTTAATATATTGATAATGAATATTTTAAAATATTAGACAAACTGATAGCTGTTTAAAATGTATAGTCTTAACCACGGTAGATTTTTAGCCAAGAGGCCCAAGAATTAAGTCACTGGGGAGGCCGGTGCCCACCCTGCCTCCCCGTGGACACGTCTATGTTGTCAGTTGCTTGTATTTGCTGTACGATTTATTATGTATCGTTTTTAATTAATAGGCGTTTGGAAAATAATATTTATAATTAAATGTGTTTATTCGTAGACATCTCTACTGACAGCTACTAACCATAACTGTACATAATATTTGTTTTTGCGATACATCATCATTTCAACGCGTATATGTACAGGCGACGTTTTTAGCTGACAATAACATCGCGGTTTGTGGCCTTGGAAAATAATCGCATTCACAGTCCGATTCTCGTGTTCAAGTAAATGCAGCTTACCGCACGAATTATTGAAACTATTATTGTTGATCCGCAATTGTTTGGTTACGTGGCTTCTTTTATTACGTCCGCGATGGTATTGTATGCGAAGTCGGATCATTTCCGATCTAACTCTGTCGATGAAATTCTACTATTTCTATCAACAACAGTATGCGCGGAGCACATCTTAATTGAACGGACTCATCAAAAAATTATCGGGACGTAACACTGTAAATTATGACAGTCATCGAAAATACCAGTTGACTGGTTCGGTTCAGACTAACTATACAAAGCGGAGTTATTATATTATAATGTCCGATTAGCCTTATTGACATCGTAATATTCTAAATATTTATCATTTTTATCATCGCGTTGTATCCGTATGTAATCCGTTTATGTAAATATTTCTTTTTGTTTATATTCAACATTTACATTTCATTGTTGATTTTAAAGTTGACGTCAGTAAATGGCGAATTGTCGATATTACAGCGGATGTACGCGTGATTCGAGTTAGTGTTTTTACCATTAAATATAAAACGAAAATACAATCCTCGTGCGATGATATCATCTTATTTTTCTAAGTGACGGAAAAAAAAAATAATGTTTAATTTTTATTGTAACCACATGATTCATGAAGACTTCTAGACTCGAATCACGCGAAATAGACTAACGAGTTTTAGTGTTATGTTTACCGAAATGCCATCAACTCGCATTCGTACCAAGCAAATCTGCAATCACTAATTTTCAAATATTAGAGTGTTCACCGTTCGCGTTCGCGTATAAGTATTGAACGTCATAGAATATACAGGATCTTGGTAAATGAAATTAATACCAATTAGATACGCCGATACGTGTTAACAAGAAGTAACTAGAGGACGAGTAATTTGTATAAATGTACCACTACTAATACCATAGGTCGCTACTCTGTTTTTGAATCAAATTTACTATACATTTTCTCATCGCAATGCTGTCAAATAATTTTGTACGGACGAGTCAATACCTTTCAACATATTATATAAACAATAAACAATTATATATATATTGTGATCGGTTTTTGTGTTCAACTTAATGCAGTTTGTAGATTAACATGTTGTTCACAAACATATTCGAATACGGAGAAATAGGAGAGCAAAAAAATAGGAAACTGATGAAAAAATAAATCTATTTTACGCAAAATATGGAAATATTAATACGCCTATTTCGCCGTTAGAATATATAAGAATGTTTCTCACAACCTGCTGCAGTAAACGAATGAAACAGAAAATGAATGACAACATTTGTACAAGTACAGTGGCTATATATAACAGGGGGCAACCAGCGGCTCTTCGGGATACGACTCAACATAATGATTTTTTTCTTTATACATATATAAAATTTAAAAATATGTATATTGTTTTTCCTTGGGATACGGTTTTTATAATATTAATTTTAATATGTTATATTACAAACGTATTAATCCGTACAGTGATGTTTATTTCTGGTTAATATAAGGTAATATTTAATCAATAATAACCCGGTAATTAACATTTTACCAAATATAGGTTTTTGTAGTGTGTTTTTGTACACATTTTTTCATTTATAATTAAAGATAATCAAAGTAAAACTTTATATATTTGATATAGTTGTATTGTATGACTAAAAATAAAAAAAAGGTTATTCAATTGTTAAAACCAGTACGACTCTTTGGACATCATTGTTTTGTAACTTTTTAAAAAAAGGCTCTTTTCTACGAAAAGGTTGTCGACCCCATGCTATATAATATGGACACGTTTAAAAGCGATAGTTTTAATTATGTCTCATTACTATAATGTATAAGTATTTTTAAAAAATAAACAAAAGGACTCGGAGAAAAAAAATCACCATCAAATAGTTACAATTGTTCATCGCAGTGTGAACTCTGTAAAATAATACTGTACACATTACCATAATATTTAGGTATTATTATTGTTGTTATTTTTTTTGGGGAACTAACAGAAAAGAAAAATATTTAAGTGTGTACAGATATACAGAGTGTCCCGCCCAGGATTTACGCATTGAGATATCCCCGGCGATAATGAAGATACTCAAATTATATTTGACTCAACGGGGCAAGAAACACAAATATTTCATATTTTAATTGAATTTAATGTTCTGGTAAGATAGTACGAAAAAATTATTTTTTAATTTTTTAAAAATTTTAAAATGACCATTCGATGAGTTTATTTTTCTGAAAAACGTAATTGATTTTGACCTCATGATTTTTAATAATATATCTAGTTTCCATAAAATTTAGAAACATTTTCAAAAATATTAGAATAAAAATTATTTTATCAAAATATTAAATTAAATTAAAATATGAAATATTTGTAGTCTTTTTCCGTGTGCGTTTCAACAAAAGAAACTGCAGAATTTGAATATCTTGATTACCTCAGGAGATATCGCAATGGTAAATCCTCGGCGGAACACTCTGAATACATATTATTAAGCGATTAAGTGAAGGTAGAATAAATTTAAAATGTAGACGTATAGTATCTTTAGTGTATTTATGAGTTGTCACAAGCACAAGTTTCTTCTTATGATATTTTTAAAACGTTTTTTTATAATATTATCTTTTTCACTATAAGTATTATCATCACAACATCTTGTACCACCCTATCTCGATCCATTCATTTCTAACCTCTCGCTCCCAGCGCTCTCGGGATTTTTTTCCAATACGGCAACCTACTTTTAATCCACGTCCCCTCATTGCTTGAATTATTGTTGCAGTTTATTGTTGTAGTTTATATGGAAGTATGTAACTATAATGTACAAACAAATTGTTTAACAAGTTATTAAAATGTGATCATAATTTTTGATATACGTATCACCGCATAGACATGCGAAGAGAATGACACTGCCCGTCAAGAACAACTGTTATACATAAGGAGCCGATTTTAATGCGAATTGCATTTTTTTCTAAATGTCTTAACAGTGCCTTAAATGTTTTAATAATGCTTTCCTAGCACAAAGTTCGTTTCGTATATCAAAGAACTGAAAAACAATACTTTTATTTTGCATTTATTTTCATTTTTAGGTTTTTTTAAGGCATTTTTTCTGATATTTTACATATTACTTCAAAATGTTTTTAGGAAATTTGATAAAATGTCTATTGAATTACTTCTCAAAGAAAAAATGAATTTGTTTGTATGTTATATGTATCTACTATGTGTCACATAAATGACATTCCAACCGCAGTGAAGACAACTGCATACCATAAGCTTTTTTTATCAAAGCCGTATTGCACTATTGTGTTTTTCAATATTCATCGCATTATCGCGTATTTGTTTTTTTTCAATGCTTAAAATAATTTTAAGGTTATTTTTTTAGCATTTTTTTTTTTATTAGTGCTTTAAATTATATTTTTTAAGGGTTTTTTCTTGTTTTTCAAGCCATTTAAATCCGCTGCCTTGTTATAAATATGTATATTTTATACAGAATCTTCATTAAAATATTATAATTTTTTTCACGCTCGTTGTCCTATGCATCGTATTTTTCTATTATTTTCTGTTTTTCTATATTATAATACGAAGTACGCACGGTTTTTTTTCGCATTTAAATAAAAAAAAACTCGTTTTTCTTGAAGACAACACGTGGCGACGGTGGGAGATGGAAGGGAGCCGAATAAAATATATTAGCTGCACTGTCTTATGTATACATTTTAGTGTAGCCTTTCCCGTGCTCGTATCAATAAAGATGCAAAACCCCCCGTCGGTGGACGCGTGTGTGAGCGATTGGTAAATTATATTCGTATCACACTAGACGGTAGAACAATATTAACAAAATTAACAGAAACAATAAATAATTAAAATGCATTATTATAATATAACTAACTATTCGGTGTCGTTTTCACAAACTCACTGCCGGGGAAATACAAGCTACCAGTTCAAAATGAACAACTAGTGCCCGATTACATGATACTATTTGTACTCGCATAGGATAAAATAGCGCGCTAGTTTTCTAGTAAAGTTGAAATGTTTCTACTTTACTCGCAAACTAGTTCACTATCAAAATAAATTGCTCGTTTACTCAACTAGACAATGCTTTTTTACTATCAGATAGTCAAGTACGTAGCTTACTAGTTGCTAGTAAACTAGTACCGTGTAAACCACGCTTTAGAGTTTGAAAAAGATAAAACTACAAATCGCACTTTTATCACATCCGTATTACGTGTGCACAAACTATACTTACATTGCCGCCCGTACTCGAGCCACTCCCTTATTGGCGTCAATGTTTAAATAAATAAACGAGTGGAGAATATTGGCTGGACAAAACCTTTTGTCGAATAATCGTTTAGAATTAGTACTCGGTCGGGACTAATTGGTCTCTATTTCACGTGTATATTTAAAGAACACGCGTGCACGTGTTTTTATGAAAACGGTATTAAAATGCGTGCAATTATAATACTCGTGTATACGTGTATTAAAAAAGTCCGTGCACCATAACCGGTGGTGGACATGAGAATGGGGCATAGGGGCACGGGTTTCGTGTTCCCCTACTCGTTGTCGTTTATAAAAATGAATACTTGATCTAAATCTTAGAACGTAAACTTCAACTTTAAATATTAACTCTATGTTTCGGCCAGTTTTCCGTACTGGGTTCACCTATCTATGGATGGCACTTATCGAGCGATAACGATTAACGAACCACATAACTTATATCTTAATATGAGAAAGTTGTAAAGCATACCTACGTCAGAATAAGATAGCAATACTATTAACTTTATAAAAAAAAGACTTCTGGACCTTAATTACACGAGCAGTTTTAATACACGCGTACGTGGACTTTTAACGAATATATACGTGTGCATGAACTTTAAAAACACGTACCTAGCCGAGAGCACTAGCTTGGCACACGGTTTTTTTTTTGTAAAAAAAAATTTAAATTTATACTGCCGAAAGAAGCGTGTATACGACTCTCGAAACCCGTACAAGATAATATTTCGCAACTGTTTAACCTCATCTAATTGTGACCGTGGTGTAGGTACCTACTCAGACAGACGGTTGGCAAACAAACGAATCCGGGTACTGCGGTCATTTTGAACTTTTGACTTTTGACAATATCATAGTCTCGCTTTGATCCTGATCACTTAAAAGACAAGTGATTAATAAACGCCGGGTTTCGTGCCTTTTTATTGTCTCGGATAAACGCGACAGTTGTGGTATAGAGAGATGGGTGTAACTCATGAACACGTACACGCGCTTATTATACACAACAGAAGTACGAAAATGAAAACATGGAAATAATTTTTTTTATTATTATTATTCGTGCTTCTCCGAAAAGTATTTTTATTTTTTTTTTCGTATTCATACCGAAACCCTCTGGGACGTTCCTGTCATTGTCGCGTTGTGTTATTCTCGGAGAAACAGGCGTGTAAAACGTATACAAAAGAAGCAGATTACGTCGGAAAATGTATGCGTTTTTACAAAACACCAAATTCAATTCTCAGCCCGGAATCTGACGGCACGGCCGTTTATCTTTATTTTTCCCCCTTTGTTTACGAAAATGTTCTCTTTGCTCTCGATGGCCGCCTGAGAGTATAGCTAACGCGTGTATATACCATACTTTTTTTTTTTCACTTTTCGTAACGTTTAGAGTGTTCCGCGTCACTGTACTGCGGCCGCGGTAATGGCTTATCGTCAAAATGCAATGTTCTTGTGTACCCATTGGGAGAGGGGTGCGACACGCGCCACTTTAGCCCCCTAAAAAAAAAAATGTAAACTCGTAATTTAATAAACATAGTTATTATTATTAGGATGATAAGTTTAAAAGAACGTGGTGGCTACTTTATGCAAGCCTAACTGCAGTTTATCGTTTTTGACGGAATCGGCTTAAATATCGAGTACAGTAACTGTTATTGTAGGGCGGCAGGTTAATTACTATACGTACATCTCACGTCGTCAGCGGTCTATCGTCAAGAGCATAAGCAAATGTAGTGTTAGTCCCGCATCAGGTCTGCTATAAACATACACCAGGGACCATATTTTAGAGTATCTAATATCTACAGGACACAGATAGTCCAAGGGACCGCACTTTTTACCTACTCTATCGGTAGGCATTCACTGCCGTTCAACGAACAGCGAATAGTCACTGTTTCAATTCACATACGTGACTACTGCGATTTCTTATCGATCGCAGACAATTGTATGATAAATTGATGACATTTCGGCTATTACCCATCCCTTAAACGCATTTGTCTACTCGCCTCGTGCCCACGCGTGTACCATTTCGGTCGCATCCTTTTCGCCGGGAACTCTATACAGCTGTATAACCTACAGTGTTACGCGAAAAGCAATAATGCAATAATCCCCGATGAAAGGCAAACGCCTGCAGGCGCACTTCCGCGAATCTGTGCACCGGATAATCCGTTGTCAGACCGTTATTCGTTGTGTTTTGATTTCCGAAACGTATATACAGTCGAAACGCGTACGTACAGTTGTGTACCGACGGTACATCCGTTTTGGGCTAACGCAAATCAATAGTACAAACAGCGCATGCCGATAACACGTATTGTCTCGCGACGAACGTACACCGACTGAAATAGTTTTGGCAGACGTAACGTTTCCGTTGATAACATTTGATTTTCTATTCATTTCTACGCTGCGCGCATAGGTACAGCAGCTATTCGAGGTGACAATAAACATTGATTCCCGTTGGTTTTGTCGGAAACTTTTGTCACCGCGTCGCTCTGATTTTGTGTCAATAATAGTACGTCACAAAGCCAACTTTACACAATATCAGAGCAATTATTTTTTGGACCTAAACGTATGCGCACTATTGTTGTACTGTTTGCCAACATTTCGCGTTCGCCCGTATTATTTACATCTCACAAGAACGAACTGCAGCTACGGCGATGGTTTTAAATTCGAATATTGTACACCGTTCGCGCGCGATATAATATTTGAAACCTTCCTTGGTGTACAATGTTTGACGAATGTTGCGGCTGCTTCGGAAAGGTAATAGGCGGCGATGTGTAGTAGTGCTCGGCACTATTGTAATTTAACACATAATAGTCGTATAGTTCCCGCTTGTAAAATGGTTTAAAAGAAAACAACAATTTTTTAAAAACGATAAATATTTCGTAAAAATATCATTTTCATTCGCTGTATAGATTGAACTGTTTACAAATATAGGTAAAATAATCACTGATGATACACCTAGAGGCTGCAGAATAAATAAATTTAAAATTCTCGTTCAAAATATGCTTTGCTCGTAACCATCTACAGTGGTCGTTCCCAAACGCTTTAAACGACTTAGTTTCGGTTTATTAACTATTGACGAAATTAATAATAGTTAATTATTGAGTCGTATCTTAAGAAAAAAATATAATGATAAGGGCCCATGATTAGGATTTCAATGGTTTTAATGATATACAAATCTTTTATTAGGTGATCTTGGACAATATATGCTTTCTATAATTCGTTTCATGTAACAGATACTTCAAAAGTGAAACTCTTATTTTACAATTTCCTTGTATTCTTTCTTGATGTCCTTTATATTTTAGAGTATTTTCTAAAATGTTTCGTTCATTTTATTAGTTTTAATATTTGTAAATTGTAAAGGCATAATCATTTAAATTCAACTAATTTATAATATTATCTAAAAAAAATTTCGTTCCATCGTCGTCGCATCAAATCAACATTTTCAAATTTTAGTTTTTTTCTCCCATTATAAATGTTTATATTTGTGTAAACTATAAATGAGGTACCTAATAAAGGAATTTGTTTATTAAAAGAACAAATGTATATTTATTAACGGCATTTCTGTAGTTAAATTAATCTTTTTAAGGCATTTTTGGCTAATTTTTCGATGGTTTTAATGGTATATAAATTTTAAATCTTCGCCCTATTATCATAAAATGAGAATATTATAATATTATGCGCAAACAATGAATACAGTAGGTATTGAACCATCAAAACTTAGGTCTCTAACTAGTCTTACCTGGTCTTAGTACCAAGTTGGAATTGTTCACGGACCGACCGCTTGTTTGTATTGTTTTTAAAGTTGGTTTCACACTTCGCGTTTTCGAGGAAAAAACGCTTGTTCCAAAGAAATGCAGTGATAACAATATTTGATAAAGATTAAGGTCACCGATATATAATATATAATTATAATTATAGTTGGAGTGCGTGAAAGCCGGTAGGTATATATTTTGTATTCGTAAACAAACCGATTATATACGTGCCTGATAATTTGGCCTTACACCAAAATTCTTTTAACACCTTGAACGTATGCCAATATTTTGGAATCGTCTTGAGCATATTATCGATAGTTTGTGTACACGTTGTACCAATCTCGTGTTGTTTGAGAAATATTTTCCAGTCACATTTCTCAACCGAGTCTTCGAAACATGCGTAAGCTGCGGTACGCGCTGTTTCGTAGAATAGTTTTTTTATTTATATACATTTTTTGAATTCGTTTTATTCGTATTGTTGAGGGAAAAACGACGATTGCCATACTATACACAAATGGCGTTATAGAACTTGCCTCAAATTCGAGAACGGACCGATAACAAATTACTATTACTCAGTTAATAAACCATGTAATATACGCATTATTATACCTAAGGATATTATTATTAAGGATAGTTCCTTCGCTGTTTAACTTGAACACAGTTTAAATATAGTATTTTTGTGCATATTGTGTTCTTTATTTGTTTCTGTTATTTTGACATGTCATCTCATTTGACTTGATGCACATGCAAATCTTACCAAGGGCTCACCCGTTTGTAATAGAAGAATTTTAAAAATATAGTTATTCATTTAATCATCCGCAGTATATATTATATTATTTTATCATAATATGATGACAAAAGTGATTCATTGGAGACACGCATTAGGAGGATTTACGAGGCTTTAGATTGGTATTTTGAAGAGGAGAAGGTAATTTCAAAAGCTATGAAAGATGAACGATTCGAGCCGGACTGGTATGTTAAAAACAATTAGGGATAATTCGGATTCAATACGACCCCACATAAAAGATTTGAAAAGAAGGAAAGGATGGCCAAACGTCGGCTATCACGCACGTAAACAAAATAAAAAGTCGGTGACCATACTGTTTTACGAATTTCTGATCGAAACCGTGAATGTGTTTTGAAATAACTGTTTTTGATCAAACTCTGCGAAAACTTTCAACAAGTCACGAGATGAAATATTATACCAGTTTATTTATTTTAACCGAAAAAAAAACCGTTAGATATAACCTCGAGACTCGAGTGAAATGTTATCAAGATTTATCGTCACCGTCGTCGTTCACGCGCATACTCACGTTCAATACGTCAGAACAGATAGCTATACACATATTTCGCAGTACTCCTCCCAGCGATTCAACGCGAAGTTGTTTCCGATCGTAACCGTTACTATTTATTACGCGATGTACTTCGAGTAAAATGTATAACATCGGAAGGAATCACTCGATAACAAGATGACGCGTGTTGTATGGGTGTATATCATCACAGGAGTGCGCGAGTAGGGTGCCGGGCTCCTAAAATGTAAGTCGAAGACTAGGGGTCATGTATTTTAACTGATATCATTCATATTAAATGTGTTTCGTTCTAAAATATTTCGTAAAAAATAAAATAAAATGTTTTAAATTTTCGTGCATAAACATATTATGGCATAACAGCATAATGTTTTTGATTAAAAAAGTACAAATCATAGATTGAAACCATCTTAGGAAAATGCATGAGATTCAAGGGAAAATATTCCTTGGGACTGTAATATACCACGATATGAGATGGAAAATTAAAGTTATGTTTAAATGTATACTTTATAATTTTTTTAAAACGTACCGATTTGAAAGAACATGGTTCTGTTAAGCGAGAGACCATAAATTAAGAAACATACCTACCCAGAAATATTGTATGCACTCCCTGAAGTACGGTCTGCGCGCCCGTATGTGTATACCACACGTGTTTTCTCGGTTGAGGCAGATTTATACAAATTCACGACTTGTCGGCTGAAAAATATTCGGATAAAAACTTAATGCAGGTAATTAAATGTTGTTTTATTTTTTTCACAGCGAAACATGTTAACAGGAACACCGCGCTCCTCGCGTGTTTGTTTACCGTACGGCTGCAGATCACTGCGTGTTGTGTACCGAAATAGTGTAACAAGCGTGCGCGCATATTTCACTCAAATACGCGGTGTACTTTATAAACATTATACACGATTTTTCCATTGGGCCCCCGAGCCTGATACGTCTATTTTAATCTCAGCCTAATAGCGTCACCGTGGCGGTCGGTCACCGGTCGGAATGGTCCCCGTTTCCACTTTGTAACGCACCCCCGCCCGCCCGGTCGCGACGATAACTTACGCGGAGGACACCGCAAACTTTTGTATTAAACCCTTTTATTAGCGGGCATTTTTCACGACCTGTACCGGTGTTCCGGCACCTTCCCCGCCGTGCACATATATAGCTCACCCGCCATATTATTACCGGCGGCCCAAGCATAACGCGCGTTGGTTGAATAATATTATACGTACACTTGGGCAATTATTATAATAAAATCGTATCATAATGCAATATGATTTACGACTCCGCGTGGAAAACTTTTTTCTCCTATTGTGTCATCCGCGGGTGGAAACACCCCCCCCCCCCCCGAAAAGGACTCGGCAGCGTTCAAGAGAGCTGTATCGCGCACGCGCACGCGCACATAATCGTCTGTACCTTATCGGCCGTTCTTAAGATATCACGGGAAAAGCGCTTATTTTATTGTCATCGAACAGACGAATATTAATCACACGAAAACCGCGAGACAATTACAATGTGTAAATCGACTAGACGATTGTTTTACGGTCCACACGCGCGTTACACGATGTGATTAATAAAAACGAAATCGACTACCGTACACATACAGCTTATACAAGTATTACGCGTGGGCGTAGTGCGTTTACATTATCGGGCGTAGAGCGTCTCACCTGCGTTTTTATATAAGCTATACATTGTACAAAAAATATTGATGACGAACCAACAAAACGGTGAGAAACGACATAATATATAATACATAGAGGTAGCTCATTTAGCGAACGTCATTTAGTAAAATGTATATTTTTATAATGTGATGGTAATATTTTACTTTCTTTTTATATTCGTATATTCACAGATAGCTACTGCACCGTAAGAAATTTTAACAATAGAGCACATAGTCGTCAAAACTGCCCCAAATACACCGAAACCCGCTAGATACTCAACAACCCACTCACGCTTCACCAAGCACTCAATAAAGAGACCACCGTCGCAATCGGTATATTTCTCCACAACAGAAACCGTAAACAACGTTCCACCATTTGAATTAAGTTATATAATGTACATTGATTAATTTTTTTTTTCATACTCAACTGAAGTAGGCTAAAAAAATCTTTGTTTTTGAGGCATTTAATCAAATATAAAAAATAAATAAATAAAACTATGTCAGTATTATGAGCTTTTATAATAATTTTTCAACAACAAACTTTTTAACAAAATATAGCATTTTGTAACCAACACATTTCTTCTTTTATATTGACGGCGCGAATAGGTTTACGGCTAGGTTTTCTACGGCATACGCAATGTTATTTTTTTATTATTATTTTTACGTTAATCATTTAAAGTCGTTCGTTAGTCATTCGAATAATAACACGCATTTTATAATACCGACCATACCTACGCGTTTGTAAAATATTATTTTTTTTCTTATCATTAAAACATTTAATTTAAATCTAAAAAAAAAAACAATTCGTAGAGCGTAGGCGTAATAATCGCTGGGAATGTATTTCACTCATATAATATTAAAACACGAATTTTCTTTGAACCATGAAAATATTTCTTCTTGAAATGTATAACGAAACTTAATGCTTTCGTATTTTTATACGCGTTTCTCGTATCTTTCAGTATTTATTTATGTAATTGTTGGAAAATAAAATTAAAGAGTAAAAAATAATTTTAAGGCTAATCAATCATGAATGCGAAAACTGTATACGTGCATTGTGCAGTATTGAACTTTTTCTGGAATTCGTGTTGAATCAATAAATATGATTACATTATATAACCATGAATAAATGTACGGTTAGTTTTTAATTAAAAAGAGATTAAACATTCAAACGGGAATGACAAACAGTTTTATTTGAAATGTTAACCAGCGCGGCGTACCGCATGTTTTTGGACGTCCAAGTCCGTTAACTGTTAGTATAAATGTTCGTGGTTAATACATTTACATATTATATTTTGTGTTAAAACTGCGATTTCAATGTAATTGGACGCACCGAATACATCATAGGGTGCTGAAATAATATTTTTTGTCCAATTCGGTCGATGTAAATCGATTCCGTTCGATTATTGAAAAATATATAAAGTCAAAAAACGTTATTTAAAGTAAGTATATTCACCGGATAGATGTGGAGACGTGGAGCTGATAATAGAATTTATTATACAAATTAATCGGTTCGATGTGTCAGTATACTACACTTCTTATGCTGAGTAATGATCGTATTCATTCGTCGAATGAATACATACTCCGATACTCGACATTTACGTATGCTATTCAAACATATCTCAGCGAAAGCATATCAATTATTTTTTTTTGAGTGTTTGAATTATTAGTATATTAGATACTTGAATGTCATGTATTTTTGATCTAGGGCTACTCAAATAAAAAAATAAAAAATATGACTTAAGACTGATGAGTATTTAGAAATTATAATGTTCTCGATATTAAATACACAATTTGTTTAATAGCTAATGGAATAAAAAAGTACTTGTTCGTTCATTTCATATACTTATTTCATTGGAGTATATTTGTAAATTTGTTTTAAATCGTGAGTTGTAATTTTTTTCTAAGTAAAAGATCTGCAAAAAAAACTACCTGAAAATATTTTAAATACTTGCTTTAAGTACTTGAGTATTTAGTATTTAAAATAGTTTGAAAATAAAGTAATTTAATATTAATCTAAATATTTTTCAAATGCATTCTTTACAAGACCGATGTTATTGTGGACGATAATCGGGTTTTCTATATTTCCGTAAACCCATACGATCCGATGCGTTAAAATGATCAGAGATCGCGATTTATACTGAATAATTGACAACTAAATTAATGCGAGTACTTTTTAATATATTCATACGTATAATTCTCGTGCGGTGTTATCAATGTTTTCCGGCGATCGAGTACTCCAGCATGGTAATATACTACGTGTTTACGCGTCGGAATTGCCGGTGCATCGACGGTTCGTATAAATTATTCGAAAAATGTAAGAAGACGTGGGAAAAAAGTAAAAAACACATCGTTCTCGCAGCCATGACGGATCGCATCACACGTCGTCCTTCGTCCTGGTCGTTGTGAACGCAATCATCATGATTTCGTAAATACACGTCATGTATAATATTATATTATCGTCGTGGTATACATCTTACATTCAACGAGTTCAACGTTTAAAACTGGTAAAATATAAAATAAAATTACAAAAAAATGCACGATCGAACTTTTGACGAGACGCGGTGGCCGCGACGACGGCGGTTTGTATCCGAAATCTAAAGTTTTGACAATCGTCACGTGTACGACGTACATAATAATATGTCGAATCAGGTATTTTACTCTGAACGCCTGTAGAGCAAACAGTTGAAAAATTAAATTTCTATGAAATCCATATGGTCCGCATTTAACTAAATGCCTTTTACAAACTTGGCAAGTGATAAAAAATGGAATATTTTCATACAATTCGAAACTATAAACTTTCTTATAGTCCGTTATTAATAATTAGTAGTTGTCATTGTATACTACCCTATAAGTATTAGATTGTCGTTTATGTCGTTTATGTCTGGTGTTCAATAATAATTAAGATCCAAGGGTCTCGTATAATAGAACTAAAAAACGTGGACTTATCAAAGGTGAAATTTTTACATCGTTATGGATTATGATGAGTAATTAAACGAGTATTTATATTTACAGCAGAATCTTAGTAAATAATTTATAAGAAAATGTAGTTCAAAATATTATAAAAATGTTCCACTTTTAATTACAAGTATTTGCATATATATATCTTAATACATGGAATATAGTGACTATAGGCACTGTAAATGCCAAGATTTATTGTAAAATTGCATAAAAACGTAATTTATTAGTCTAGGTGAATTGTAAAATTGTATAAAAATTGAATTATTTGACTAAATGCCTTGGTGGATAGAAAAATACCCGATTTACGCGCGCCCACGACATAATGTACCCGTTACAAACGTGCGTGTACAGTATGTTTTACCTGTAATGTTGTATACGATACTGATTTCCATGAGTTTGTGTTTTTACTCTAATCGAAAAGAAAACGCGTTAACGGAGGTGATTCGAGCGGTATAATATTATACTAACTGCCACCCCGATAATAGTTTACTTTTTTCATTCCTCTGACGTAATGCGCTCGTGTAAACACAACATATTGGTACCGCATACATCGCAGATGTAATAGTTTGTATAAATAATATTTTTCACAGATACCTATATTATATATTATACAGGGGTGATATTTAAACCCCCCCACCAATAGCCTTTTTTTCAAACATTTTAACCCCATTAATTTATTATGCTTTATATACCATTGTAAATTTCATTAATTTTAATGTGTAGTGTAAGAAATATTAATTTATTATAAAATAAGTAAAATCAACAAACTTCAAAAACTCGTCCAGAATCGATATTGATAATAAAATTATAATATATCACTAGCAATAGAAACAAGAAAAATACGTTTGTTGATGGTTTGATGGTTAATATATTATACACCACTGAACTTAGTCCTTACTTCTTGAACGGTGAAACAAGAGTATGAGCAACATGACAAAATCTGTATTAAACTAATTTTAATTTATACTTAACCACCCTCCCCCATTTCTTAATTTTGGCTATGCCACTGGGTGCATATATATAAAAAGGATACGGTTTTGAAAGTTGTACGATCGAATAAAATAAGAGTTATAATCCGTTTAAATTTCCGAGGAATAGGTATACGTGATTGCAAGTAGAAAACTTTACATAGTTGGTTGTATAATTTTGTCATCCTTTCAAAATTTAATCAAAGCCATTCGAGTTTCGTACATTTAGGCATAAGGATAAAAATATTACATTAAACCGGCGAGTCGTTCGCATTGCATTTCTCGCGGCACAAACAAAAAGAGCGCACATTCTTTTGTTTTTTCAACCGGAATACCCTCGCGGTCGCACCTAAAACAGCATATACATGTTATTATTCCATTACTGACGGCGTCGTCCAAAAGAACACACAAATAATAAAATACAGCGCAGCACTGTAGTTCAAGAGTAATAAAAAAAATTGTGCCAACATCACAATTTAAAAAGTATATTGTTAATTTCAAAGTTCACCTAACGCGTTAATCGTAAATTTACGCTGTTTGAACTATATTTTATCTCGTGTTAAAATATTATCTAGGTATCTAGATAGTACTTGATGACATAAATATAGTTAATAAATACGTAATTTAGACCTAAACTGATGATCGACACATTATAAAGGTATAATTTCCTAAATAATCTAGGAAAATTTGTCTTAAGTATAGGTTCCGGATTTCAATGAAAAGTAGTACTTCTTTTATTATGTGATCTTATGCAATTATACATCAAACCTATCAATGCCTTCCAAGTTCAAATTCGTTTCGTGTAAAAGGTACTTCAAAGTTGAAACTCTTGAATTTTGTGTTTTTCGATTTTTTTATACTTTAGACCAATTTCTAACATTTTTCGGCCATTTTGTTGGCTTAATGTCTGTTTTAATATTATTTTATGGATTCAATAATTTGAATTCAACTTGTTTATAATATTATCTAAAGACAATTTCAGTCAACGCCATCTTCGTCGTCTCAAGTCAACATTTTCAAACTTAAATTTTTTTTCCTTAATAAATGTTTAGGTTTTTTTTGTAAATTATGAATAAAGTCTGCCTAATAAAATACAATAAGAAAAATAGAAAAAAAATGTATAGGTCATTTTTTAAACGGCATTTTTGCTGTAAATATATTTTTTAAGGGAATTTATGGTCCTGTCGATCGAATGGTTGTCGGTCGGTTAACCCAAACACATTCTAAAGCATTTTTCGATGGGTGTCAGGGCATTCAGATCCAGGTCCTAGTCATCAGTAATAATTCATATCACTGTCAGTGTGCTATTATTAGGTGTATGTGTTCTGTGGTCTTTTCGGATTATTTTTCTTGGATACTTGGATATATACGAAGTTTTTACCGATTTCAGTGGTTTTGACACTGTGATGACAGTGTTGATTTTCAAACTCTCGTGATTTCGCCGAGCCCACAACGGAGCGGTTTCGAGAGATCCCTAACCTCGACGAAGTAACGAATCGGGAAGGAATAAAAGTAAAATAGTTTTCCATTTGTTCGGAACGCCGTCGGGTTGGTTTCCGACCGAGCGCATACCTTAAAGGTCAAACCAACCTGCGCGTATGTTTTCCGCCCCCCCCCCCCCACCACTTCACCGAGTCTTGGTTCGTTCCCGGTGGAAAAAAAACCGTCGACGACGAGGACACAAGTGTACACACGTGAGTGTATTTGGAACGGGGGAAAAAAAAAATGACAACATAATCGCTCTCTCGATTCAAACGCTGAGTCGCGGACGCACGAACAATATTTGTTTCCCAACACCGGTGCCAGTCGACGTGCGCGCGCGGTTCACGTTCCAAGACGCAGTTGGCCGCGTGGGCGGGAAGTGGTGACGCGGTCGGCGGCGGCGGCGGCGGCGGCGGCGGCCGGACTGCTGAGTCCCTGGTACCCGCGGACTCGGAACATGCGCACAGGTGTACGTGCAGGTGGCCCGGCGGCGGCGGCACAGGTGAGCGGTCGCGGTCACATGCGGTCCTGGTACCGCGAGTCGGCGGAACGCGCGACAGGTGAGTATCGTCCGCGAGCGTCCGCGAACACCTCCTAACATGCCCGCGGTCGGTGCAACACCAATTATTACGGTCGCGGGTTACCGCGCCGGCGACCGGATACCGGTTTGCCATTACCGCGGTCCGCCGATACCAGGGAACTATCGCTGCTCCGACTGTACGCGCGACCGACCGACTCTTACCGACAGTCGAAGGAGTCGCGAGTGGATCGCGTGTTACGGAAAACGTGTCCGAAGACTGCTGCAGCACCGGTGCGCCGTGATGAGTTTTAGTATTTATTTCATTTTTATTTTTCAAACAGCATCATTTCCAGTTGTACTCGAACAGCTCTGCATTAACAGGATTGGGTGGTATTTGGGTTATATCGGTTGTAACCTTCGAGAAATATCCTTCCGCCGGCCCATATTTCAATGTTAATCGTTACCTATCGGCAGGGCCGTATTTGATGGGGGGGGGGCAGGTGTCCCTTGTTGCCCGGGGCGGCAAGTTCTTTAGCTTATTAGGGGGGCGCCGATTTTATATTGAAAATAAACATTATGGCGTATCTAATAACAAAAAAAAAAAAATGTTTTTATTTATATTTCAGTCTTTGATACATTTATTGGAAAAACTATTTTGATAATTATTTTTTTGAGGGGGGAGTGTACAGGAGGGTGGCTAAAATATGTTGCCCCGGGGCGTAAAATATTCAAATAAGGCTCTGCCTATCGGCGCAGCCGGCTTATAGAGCTCTCCTGAGCAGTACGACGCCAATACAGCCAATCTACATTGTCGGTGGCGAATCGGTGACGATTTTCTGCCCTCCCACCAGCCGTGCACATTTTGGCGGCCCTTCGAGATTTGCTCGAATACTCGACGACTGGTCTGTCCGCGGGCTTGACCGCAGCAACGACTTTATTCGTATTTTAAAATTAATTACGATCCGTTTGATCAATACTGTTGTACTCATTTATTAAACGCGACGATTTGTTGACGGTGTGGCTGCTAATCGGATCATTATTGTCGGCATTAAAAATTATTACATCCCCACCCCACCCCTTCATCAAAATTCCTCCGATTACGCTGTTGTATGACTTCGACGACGTACATTTCCGGCTTAGTCCGTCCGTCGATTTACCGCATGTGTTATACACGCGCGTACGGTACGCGCACACATGACATCCGGTCACCCCTCCCACCGGACGCGGGAAATCATCGGTTGTTATTATGTTAATTTTACAAATTATATTTCTATCTTTCGAGTCTGTTGTTATTGTAACAATCATATTTTACTCTTTCGTTGTTCGGTATACTCATTTGCGTGCGCGTTGCAGTTGGTGCACATCGCTAAGTTTTTCGAGAAAATTAACAAATGCATATTAATACTGAATAAACTAAAACAACTGCAGTGCTACCCGTAATTATAATAATATAGTCGTCGTCGTCGTCGTCTCTTCAATCCGTTCGCGGTCCATCGAATTTAGTCAATTTATGTATTTTCAAATTAAACGAGCACCTGTACAACAATGAGTATACGTACACGTGTTACGGTAATTAATGCAACGCGTAATTTGAATATTTCGGTATACTCGTTCGTGCGCCTTTTTACGCCAGCAAATATTTCGAACGATATATAGGTACATTTATAATACATCGTACATTTAATATTTATGTCCAACGCTGTCTATAGGTACGTGCGTTAACTATGAATTCAGGAATTCAATTATTAAAAACTGATTGGTTCTTCTTTAATTAATCATTTGTCAAACGCTTGTTAAAATGTAAACCGAAGTTTAGAAAATGAAAATAACGCTCGAGTCACGCGCACTACATTACTCACGAACGCGAAATTCGAAATCTAATAATTAACATTTTCATTTTTACAATATTTTTACACTACGATCTACGACTATTGCTACAATGCGTGTCGGTGGAACACATTTATAACACTTAACCACGTTATAGAACTGCCACATAAACTATAATTATTTAAAATATTATAACTACTAATGTAGTAATCATACGAACAATGTATAATATTAAAATTTCTGCTCATTTTTTTTCTCGATAAAGTTTGTTTGGTTCGTAACATAATATATATTATAATATTAAATTTAATAATTGTAACGCTTAAGTTAACCGTCACATCCGAAAAGAACAATAACACTTGTTCTATAAACCTTCGTTGGTTCGAATTAAATATTAATCGTGTGAACTTGATAAATTGTGTTGTTAATCAATTATAATAATATTACTCTGGATTTTTATCACTTCACAACTTAACTAATTGTAATATTATACTCATTATGAAATGATCTCGATTTAGTTATTAATTTAAATTAAACGCGCATTACTGAGAACTGAAGAGTCGATAAATATTTATTTAGTTAGCATTTAACATGTTTTCAGTGGCCTACGGGCAGCGATTACTGATCAGTGAGTTAATTACATTTTCAATAAGGATAATAATTGAATAATATACTTCGTTCAATTAATGTGTAACACGTATGTACACATAATATGATATGTCAACTGTGGAAAGTGAAAATTAATTAATCCCAGAACTAATGACAGTGAAAAAGAACGTATAAATCGTTATTTGAAGTCTGAACGGCAATGTAAATCAATAATACTAGATTAGAATATATTTATTATTTAGAGACAGAAGGTAAATAGGCTTCAATGTCCACAAGACCGCAAACATTTTACACATATTTACACACTAAATTTGTTCAATATTAACAGCACACAACAATCAAACAATCAACAGGTGCGTGTTGAATTTGGCACGACGTTTATGTACGTATGAGATGACCTTTGGGCTTGGAATAAAATACGAATCGGTCGGAAAAATTCTGTGTGATTAACAATTAGAGCATAAATATAGAGAAATCATAGAGGAATATGTTATCAGATTAGTAGTTTAGACGTTGTATCATAATATATTATAGTGCACCGAGTATCTTCTATGTGTGTATTTGAATAACGCGCAGTACAGTATTTTCGATATCAAACAAACTTTTGGATTTTTAGCGCCACGCGAGTGTTTGGAATACAAATTCGTCGAACATTATTAAACACTCAGGCTCATGAATTCATAAGCAATAGCGTATCTATATGTACGCGTTCAGGATGAAAATTTACATTTTATTTGTATGTCAATATGCTGATGCATTGTACGTGCTCTTATTATGTAACACCGCTGCGGGTCACAACTATTTTTACTTAGCAGTTATTTATTACGAACAGTCATTTCTTCTATAACCGTAAGTATTGCATTGTTATTTGAATCGTTACGCGCTTTGATTTTGAAAATATGAATTTTTCTTTCGACAATAGGCAATACCTTGATTTCAATAACAAAATAATAAGATACGTGGTAGAAAACTGTATTCTCGAACAAAACGTCGTTGGAAAAATGTACAAATCTTTCCAAACTGTTTACAGCTGAAACCAATAATGCATAACCATCTTCCAAAATTAAAAAATATATATTTAAAATAATATAAAATTCCTTAAAAGGCTATGATATAAATGAGAGTGATGCCTTCAATCCATTAAAACGTTGTTAAGAAAATACGATGATGTGATTTACAATATTTATGAATCAGTATATTGTAATAAACACATCTAGTAAGATGATACATTTAACAGTAATTGTTTGTTTTTACAAAAGAAAATAAAAAGTATTTCCAAACGTAAAATGTACGAAAGGTAAACGTGAAAAAGAGTAGAGAAAGGATACCGTTCATTATTGTAACCATCTATAGTGCAATGACATTTATATAATTTACATAATATGACTTGGTGTTTAAATTATCTCGGCGCCTCATAGGTATATGATTAAGTCAGCAGATCGGTATTCATTAGAAGTTAGAACGGATAAAAGATAACAATGATTGTTCAAACGTTTATACTACAGAATTACTGAATGCATTTTATAATTTATCATTGTTGACGACTTAATTGAACTATTTATGAAATACAAAAGACGAAAAGGAAAAATATATAGAATCATTGTACATTTTTCTACCTAAGCCCATATTCTATATTATGTAAGAGCAATAACAGAGACTGCAGTCATTTTCCACGGGCGTAACACGTACGTTTCTTCGTTTCCCGGGAAAACAGGTTGAGATTGCATTTTATACTGTGAAATATAAACGCGCATTTTCATTCGAAGTAAAACGCGTCAAGTTTCCATCGAATATTGCAAAAAAGTTATCAGAAATACTATCTGTGATTATTATACTTTTTTTTCTCCTCCCGATGAGATAGGGGTTTTAAACTACGTATAAATATATTCATATTGTGTGTGTGTGTGTGTGTGTGTGTGTGTACTGTGTACGTATCGTTGTACGTGACGTTTACATAATATTACATTTTGATAAATGTGTAGAAAACAAAAGCTGCTGCAGGAATGTGAACCGGGAGAGGGCACGGTTGAATAAACGACCTCGCGCTTTATACACCGAGAGGGATCGTGGGAATTGAGAACTTTAGAACGTTTTACTTAACGATTAAAGAAATGCAAGGCGTTATTTGATGAGGGTCGTAGGCTCGTATAATATTTTTTTATTAAAACCGTATACAAATATTATATGGACACGTTCCGATGAAATATAATATCAAAAAATATTTAATTAAAATATAAGTTAACACTTTATTTGTACAAGTGAACATATTATATAGAAACGAGAAAACCATAGTAAGTTTTACGTTTTTTTTTTCCTTCGTATAATATTTATTGATCGCGTGCTAAAATATAGTATAGTATTGTATTTTATGCGAAAAATTAAATTGTTACGGTTCATGAATATTTTTGACAGTGCTATTGCAATATTGAATACTTTAAATGAACAAAATCGTCAGACACCAATGGTTTTTTAGCTGATCCCTCAATAATTATAGTGTGATAGAACGAACGTTGTTGTATTAAGCTCGAACCATGTGTTTGTATTCGTGTACGTGTAATCGAGATCTAAACTGTCGTGTTTATAAATTATAGGAGTTAAGATGCGATCATTGTTTGTATACGATTTATACAGAGTATCGTGCAGAGCATAATTTATAATGTATTCGTATATGCGTTTACTTTGTTCAAATCGCGCGGCGGCGGCGGTTAAAACGAATATAAAATAATGTTTGGAATAGTTTGAAGAACGGATGTATAGCGGCGGCGGTGGTGGGGAGGGGGGAAACTTTTCTCGGAAACGCGCGCGCAAGATTAAAATGGACAAGATGAATAGAAATTCGTGTGGAAAACAAAAGGTCTGGGAAACAATTAACTAGTAGACGTATAAAATATATATTCACTGAAGTCGCTCGAGAAAAGCACTAAAGTTTAATTTAAGACGGATTAACGAAATTAGACAGAAATTAATTTACCCAACGTATTGGGTCTAATGAATAGCTTTGAAGGTAATGACTATTATTATAATGCGAGTAATTTAAGAAACGGCTTCTTTAAAAGTTGAATTACAATGTGCCACGTAGATTAACGGAATGCACTTAAGAACACGTACGGACAAATGAGTAATGGCTCGTTAATGTTAATGAATTATAGTATTTCGATACATATGATTGTTCAATGTAAACGTTTCAAAGCTGTCATTACACGTACATAACGTCAATCTCCCCAACCATTACCCTTTCACCCCCAGGATGATGTGACTTTACCGACTGATTTCATTTAAAGTCCATTCTACGTGATCTGGTTGCATGGTAAACATATTAAATGAAGTCGTAAAAAATAAAAATAATACGATATATTTTATGTTTTTGTCGGACGTTATTAAATATTGTTCTCACACGAGTGCACGGTGTCTTGGTGTTAAGAACAGTTATAACTTATAAATTATAGCTGTATTGCATTCAATATGTTACACGACTGCACGAGTGAAGACAACTGTTTTAATCGATGTTAAAATCTGTAAGATAAACGTATACAAATCCTTAGATAATACTGTATGAGAATACCTATATTTTTAATATTTTTATCGTACGACCGAGAGTAAGTTGCTTCCAAATTTAACGTCGTCCAACTTTCGATGGACGCACAAGTAAACTTTAATATACGTTTACAGCAATTTCCGCCGCACTGGTCGCGAACGCATTGAATAGCTTCTTGAACGAACAAGAAGTGACAAAAAACTTTTCCATTACTGACCTTATTACAATTTCGAATAATCATCGCGACAATTATAATACCAAGTAGTACAAAATAATAAACCGAAGCTTTTGTTAATGATAATATAATACTTATATTGTCCTGTCACGACCTTCGGGTACATAAAAATACATTTCTCGTTTTCAATAATCATTCTTCGGGCATCGACGGTTCTAAAAAGAATGTTCTATCAATAGTATATAATATATTAGATATAATATTAATATTATGTTACGATAAAAGAACATGATAATAATTTTAGACGGCGTTTCGTGTAGGCAATATTTTAAGAGTGTAATAAGCTAATAATATCAATGGTGATTTACAAATCCGTTCTGTCCGCGCTTTAATAAAACACATAAAACAGTTATGATAATTTATCTTTTCATCATAATAAATTATTTTATAATATAATAAACGTTTATTTATTTTTCGCACGAGCAAGATATAAAGTTCATTGATCAATATATATTATATACCATACAAATTAATGTTTTATACATTAATAACCGCACCACAAACGTTATAAAAAAATTGTAAATCATGCCCTCGTTGACTGAGTTTCAGTCTGCATGTCAAGTTATGATTTTAACTTTTACTTAAAAACTTGTAAGAATCTAATTATTCGGTAATTTAGTATGATGTCTCTCTTCTTCTCCGTCTCTTCCATATTTCAACTATTTAGGGTAGGCCAGATTAGCCTTTGCCTCCGCATTACTAGTCTCAATCTCCTACAGATCCTTAACGCACGCCAGCTGTCCTCATCAATCACTTCCAATTACATATCCAACCATGTCTTCTGCTCAAGTCACCTGCTGTTTTCCTCTTCCATCTACGTTTCCACGACCACTATTGCGGTATCATCCGTCTCATCTCGCGCTCTCCAAATACATTATGTAAATTATAACATTCGCCTACTTAACTATTTCATTATTCAGTCAGTTTTCATTCAACTTGATCGTTGACGCATATTGCATAGGACGTCAACACGAGCATAATATAATATCTCGTACTCGTATATAGTATACAATTGTATAATATATACGACTCGTACTTGAATGCGCGTGAAGTCTTACAGCCTATACATTCGTCCACATTTTTATGCTGCATGCGTGTTATCTATAGGATGATGTTTTCGAAGATGAATCAAATTTCTTATTTTAGAAAGTATTCGAAATTTATGTTTTGATTATACTTAAAATGCACGATTATCTTATCAAAAACATAAATTATAACGACTTAACCCAATTATAAATTATAATTGGTTGAAATGCATGTGTTGTTTAGTTGGTATTAAGATAATCACTATAGGTGTAAGTGCACCGTGTGAATGTGTGATTTTATAATAATAAAGTATACTGTTTAAAATTGTAAACAAAATAAAAAAATTTAAACTTAAAACGAGTAAAATTTCTAATTAACACCCAACGCTTTCAACCAGTCCAGCAGTCTTTAATTTTAACTTTTAAGTATACATTTCTAGAATACAATTTTTTTCAATATTACGATATGCATTAATCTAAAAGTGGTCGCTGATGGTTTATTAACTACAATTATTTTGTGCTTAAATCGAAGGAGTTGAAGAGGGATTTCGGAAAACAGATTATACACTTATGCCTCGCTTTATTCCCACAGTCTAAGCTTTAAACTATTATGATAAATATTTTATTAATAGACCGTCGTTTCGATTTTATAAATTAGTTATTTATTAAATATTATACATGTACCAAAGTAGAAATATTCACTTGTTTGAAAATGTATCAACACAATGACACAATGGTATAGTGTAGTTGAGTAAGAATCAAAAATAAATTGAACAAAAACAGTAAATGTTTCCCGGCGTATAGAGAAATGGTCCACTTAAAAAATATCACCCTGTATATTGCGGTCGAATGGAAAGCAGATAAAATGGAATTTCTGCGAGAGACATTTTCGAGTCAGCATTTTTTCTTTTTACGGTGCTATTGAATTACAAAATAACGACGTACAATTGAAATGATTTTATACACATAATTCATGAAAAACGTTTAAAATATTAAAACCATTATAAAACTGTGTGATAAAAATGACTACGTAAAGTACCATAAAATCAATTTTAATTGTATCTAGGGAATTTTAAATTGGTTATTATTTTACTTGACATTAATTGAAGTTACTGAAGACTTTTTAAAATAGATACAAATGGTATTTTTAATCTATAAAAGAGGCGTAATTATCGAAAAACTATGTTTATTTATGTATTTTCGAATTTTACAAGTCCATGTTGATTTATATTGACACCATAACATTAGTTAACTTTCAGTTACATAGACAACACATGCATTAAGGTTTTTAGTTACATAATTAAAGTACTCATAGAACTTTATAAGGCATTTAATTTTTTAAATTATTAAATAATATTTTCTTATACATAGGTGAATTATTTACTTAAACAGCCTATAGACGACTTACCAATTTACGAAAGCAATTTAAACTTTGACAAACATGTTACGTTAAAAAGTAAGTTAAAATACAAAAAGCCAAATATTTTTATCTTTTCCTTGTAAAACTTTATATAGCAATATTTATTTGGTAAGACATGTTTAAAATTGGATTATATATTGTAATCTTGCGTGGTGAATGAAAACTTGAAATACATATTTAAGTCATATGATACCTACGACAGTGTATGTTAGTTTATTTTCAAACCCAAACCAATGGCGCATAGAATAATTTATTTTTTACTCTATTATTACTTATTTAAAATGTTAAAATGCTTAAGTAGTTTATGTATCTACACATTAAATTATTATTTTGCACAAACTGACATTATTTTTTCAGTGGACATTCAAATATGGCTTTTAAATTTAAGTAATAAATATATATATATATATATATATAATATATATATATATATATTAATTACTTATATACTCAGTATACTAGGAAATAAAGTATAAAGTACAATTAGTATACACTTATAAAATATTGCTTTAAATTCATCGTTTACTGATTTGTAGAATATAATATCTTTAATATTTACACATTTCAAAGTGATTGAGGGCTTAAAAATGAAAGGAAAACCAAACAATTCCTACTTTAATATATATTATAATTATTGCGCAACATGTTTTTTTATTTTTGTTGATAGAAAATATGATTCAATTATTGTCATTTGGCTGGGTCGAGTGAACAGGAAACCAAATATACAATTTCATACTGAAAAGTCTCCAGATGTGTATTACGTATACATTATATACTGAGATGTGTATTATTAAATATTTATAAATAATTTATTAAAAATGGTTTTTATATTACAAACAACATTAATCAAAACACAATATAAGATACAAAAATAAAAGCTCTTACCCGCAGTGTTTTATTTAATGTGTAAATATTTACGACCGGTTTCGATTTAAGAAATTATCGTCAGGTATAAAAAAAACACACTGTCCTTCTTGACGATGACTTTTTAAATAGAAACTGGCGTAAATACACATCAAGAACACGGCGGTCAAAAAATATTATTTATAAGTCCTATAGATTTCATTTTTACTAATATTATTTGTAATACATAATACTTTTTAATAAATTATTTGTAAATTTGATTAATATATACTGTTATTGTTGTATGATTATTTACCACAAAACTGATTATTTTTTTATATATAATATAATGAAACGTTGCTAACATATTCATTTTTCTTTTCTTTCGCAAATTACTTTTGTAAAATCATTAAATCGGGATACAATTTAAGCTTCGTAAAATCAGTTATTCTGCTAATGAAATATATATTACAGTGCAATATAGCGATGAAAAAAATATAAATATAAAAAATGTAAAAAATATATTAATTATTTTATTTATATTTTTATCTTTACGTATTCGCTATGTAATTTAAATTCTAGTTTAAACCAAACCAACAATACAAATAACATTTTATTTTTATTATAACTACCACAACAAGGATAGGTACATAATTATTGTACATATATATTTACAATGCACACGAATTACCTCCTGATCCTGAATCTGGTAAGGTTACATTTTATCACTCAAATTGCCTCCGGATATTTCGGAGGAAATTCGAGGACTCCTATGTTCACATACTCGAATTGCCTCCCGTAGCATCGAACAGAACACAATCGATATTATTTGACATCAATGTCGATATTTATCGGTACTGGAACAAGTGTACGTTTTTTTTTTCATTCATTAAGTTCTATAATACTAAAATATAAATACATATATTTATATATAATTCAAACGAGTTAAGTATGCGGTATAATTGAAAAAATACTTAATGCAAAACTGTATTTTCCATTCAGTTAAAATAATATTTAGAAATAGTTTTCCAGAAAAATAATTTTGTAAATAATATATACTATACCTACTATACAGTCGACAATTCTACATATTTTAAAAATTTTAATCACGGTAAGCTCATACGTTTAATTTATTATGACGTATTAAGGACAAATTGTACAGGGTAGACTTGGAAAGAACAAAACACAAATTAGCTAATCAATTATAAATTGTTTTCAATAGGTTTTAAAAAATTTGGAAATATTTAAATTATTATTGATTTAGAATTTTCGGTTATATAACAAATGCTTGTGACTCACTAAAAAATACTCATAATTTGTTTAAACAATTGTATGACGTGTTCGTAAACAAATATTAACGTTTCGGTAAGAGCCGTAAAGTAAGTCATTTGTGTGTTTACCGGGTAAACAAACCTACATTTGTGTAAATGCGTAATTACTAATTTTAGAATGCGTTGCGATCAATCGTACAGATCGAAATCATTGTGTTATGGGTGCCAAGACATTTCTAATTTATTTTTGAAATAATGACAGACAATATTATGTTATACCTAAGTAAAAAAAATAAGACTTTAAATGTTTCGTACGTGTATATATGAAATTATAAAAAGCACGATTATGACAAGTTACAAGACTAACGATGAATAAACTTATTGAGGTATATTAAACAGTCTAAACAGCGAACAAGAGTGTATACCATAAAAAAAACAATAATATAATATGTTACGCGACTCACACTCCCGCGTCTCCACTTATATATGTAATATGACATGTCAATAGTAGAAGTTGCGGTATTTGATTTACTTGCGATAAATGTACTACTTTCCAATATGTATAGCTATGTCACTCGTATAATGGAAAACAAAACAACATTTTACCACATTTAATTACACACGGTTCCCTTCCAGCAAATTATTATCTATGTACGCACCTATACATTGTACAGTTACTGGCCGCAGTCGGCGTCACTGGTAAATAATTCCACGTCGAATGATAAACGTGTAGTGTCGGTCAATTCACATCCATAAAATGTTTGGGACGCACACTCATTGCGCGATATTCTCGAGTGTATACGAGAAAATGGCCGGCATTCGATGTAGAAATGTTAATTATTCCAGAAAATCTTTTGGTCGAAAATTCGTTGGTTATCTAGGTCCTAAATATTTCAACTTAATGCTTATCTTTGTAAAAAAAAAATAATAAACCGAATTCCTTACGACTGGGAATCTTAAAATTACGGTTATACAGAAAATTCACTTTTGGCTACTTTCTTTATCTTAGACTGACAAGCTATAGTACTGTTAGTAGAACACTATAGCTGCTACAGTATGTCGATTTAATAACATTCGGGTGAATCGTAGTATTATTAATTTTCCGCGTTACTGTTTATTCTGTAATATTCTACTGTTATCGAATTTTTTATACTTATTTTCCGAGTGTACATTTATCATATTGTGTTAAATGTAAATATCTACCACCAACACAAGCATTGCGCTTAAAGGAGGTGGATATTTTATTGTAATAATTTTTGATATCCTGTCGTCAAGCTACACTCCGTATTTTTAATTATTATTACAATAAAATCGTTTAACAAAAAAAACAAATACATTCAGTACATATATGTATGGCGTACAAAGGGCTGCAGATGAAAAACACGCTGCTAGCGGACGCGTATTAAAATAATAAACAAATAACGTGCAGAACGTCGTGAGATTTTAATGAAAAAGCGATTTGCAATCGTCGAGTAAGACTAAGAATGTCGCACACGCGCGCATTGTCACACCCGTAGAGAGAATATATGGTATGCGAGCATGGACCGTTGATTGTGCTTGTACGGCATTATGTTAAACACTAGCAGTATGAATAATAATGAGCACAACTCATACGCGGCTAATAGCGTATATTTATAATCAATGGTATTCGCCGTCGGTCGGTACAGCGCGCAAGTCCTTGCTGTAGCCAGATTTTTTTCCTGGAGAGCTCGTGTCCCTTATTTCCCCCGTCCAGGAGCTAAGAGTCCGCGCCCCTAAAAACTCTGTGCGTGATATTTTATCGGGATGATAACCTTCCGTGGCATGCGCGCAATTATTGTGATTCACATAGCCGACACCGTGGATATTTGACACAGTTTCCGCCCGCGGGTCCCCTTCAATCATTAACACGAACATTTACTCGGACAAACTCATTTTAATACGATGTGTACAGTTTACACGCTCATTTACTCAACAGCACAATAAAGGTTTTTGTAATCCATTGTGAATGAAAAAAAAAAAAATGAATAAATAATAAAAAAAATACGTCCAATTACACTCGTCCGTAATACAGTCGTCTGTGTAATATTATGTTTGAACTCTTTTCATCTTTTGTTCGTTTATTATTATTAATAACGTAACGATTGCCGATTACCAACAATATTGTATTATATTATACTTAGCACGCGCGTACATAGTGTTATCGATGGACGGTTTTTTTTCGAGCACTTGTGCACATAAACTTCACGCAACGCATTGTCCATTTATACTTTTATCGTACGGCGTACTCATGATAAAATAGTGTGATGGACAGCGATATAGTTTTGAATTTGTTAAATCTATTTTTACGGTACCGTGCTAAAATATATTCAATTTAAATTTTAATAATTAATTGTCAGTTTTTCACTCATCGCGTTCTAGATTTTCAGGGTCGCTAATACAATCATTTCGAACTGTTATGGTATTAAATGTAATACAATAAACGTGAATTCGATGCCGAGGTTATTTCAATAAATACTAAGCCGATATTAGTATCGATTTGAGTTACCCATTCACGACGTATAAAAGTGTACAAATCGTGACATTTTCATGATAATTAATATTAGACAACATTGATCCATAACCATATATAATATGCCATTATGACAACATATACTGGGTGTTCCACCTAGGATTTACCCATCGTGATATCTTCCGAAATAATGAAGATATTCATATTCTGTAGTTTTTTTTATAAGACTCACAGGAACAAGGACACCAAATATTTCATATTTTAATTCAATTAAATTTTTTGGTTATAAATAATATTTTATTAATTTTAAAAAATTTGGAGATTAAAAAGTTTAATTTTCTAAAGAATTTTATTTTCATAAACCTCATGATGTTTAATAATTTTTTTTAGTTTTCAAATAATTTGAAACATTTTCTAAAATAATAAGATAAAAGCTATTTTTTTCAAACTTTTTTACCAAAACATTAAATTTAATTAAAATATGAAATATGTGTAGTTCTTGTTCCCGAGAGTTTTATAAAAAATAGAATTAGAATATCTTCATTATTTCAGGAGATATCAGTAAATTATCGGTAGGATACTCTGTATAACCTTATCAACACCACTAGTTATTTGGTATGAAATCTTAGTAGTAGCTAATAGTATATTATGTAAAATGTAGATTTATTATACATAATACATTTTTATTTTTTACTGACATTGCACCACGAATATTAGTAAGACGTTTTATGCTTTGAATAAATGTTAACAACTTCAACGTAACATGCTTCATTACCTATTTTTTTTTGTTTGATGTTTGAATATCAACCAGGCTGGTAATTATTACTATTCCTTGGGCGTTCCTGGTATATATTTTAATTCGTATTATATAATAATTGTTCTGGTTATTCAATTATCATGCCCTTTGATTCAAGCAAAGAATGCACGGTATTTCATTGCATAAAGTATAACTCGGACGGTTCGAGAGGCCTCGCGAGTCTTTTGTTGCAAACTATTTCAACAATTTGATGTAAGATATTATTATGCCGAGAACTGTACGCGCCCGTGTAAACAGACGCTCCCGGTCCGGCGTCGACGCTGCACCTTTCCGTTTCGCTCTTACGATAATATTTTATCGGCGCCGCGCACGTGCGTGTACACCTACATCCGACGGCGACGAGGGTAGGACGTATTACTCGACGTGTGGGCAGACGACAGGTGACGGTGGCGGTGGTGGTACGTCGCGTACGGTAATAATACGCAGGGTCGGAGTACGGCGAACGAACGGTGGAGGGTGCGAGGAGAATAAATCCACCGCCGACGGCCGTGCACGGTAGAAACGGGTCGTGTGCACGGTGTTCCGTCGGCCCGCGGTTGGCAACACCACCGCGGTCCCTACTCGGCCCACGACCGCGCTGATCGGCCGTGCGTGCGCGTTTCTCGCCTCCCACTACCTCCCTTCACCGTGGTCCGAGACGTCGGGGGGCGCATGCGCGCGCACCGTCCGCGTTCACGTCGTCGCGGTCGCTGCTTGGCGCTCGCCGCTCAGTAGTAGTCGCCGTCCGATCGGAATGCAGTGCATCGGTGCACCGTCATCAGCGTCACACGTCCGCGTCACCGTTCCGTTATCAACCGTTGCCGTTCTCACGTCTCGGCGACCGCGACGGCTCACGTGCGCCCTCGGATAAAGCCCGGACAGCAGCAGCGCGTGCCTGTCTAATCAGTGTCAAGTCCGCGGAACCGTGAGCGGGCTCGAGGAGCCCCGAAGTGAAGAGCCCGCGCTACCAAGGGTACAGCAATAGTGACGAAAACGTGAGTACTTACCGAGTAGACCGTTCGTGTCTTATACCTTAATATATTATCGTAAGTCCGCGCGGATATCACCGACGCCGTCGGTCGGTTCTTCTGGTCGTCTTGTCAGCCTTCCGCGGCTTGGTCGAACGCCGACTGCACATGCTCGATCGCCAAGTCTCGGGTACGATCCGTCGTGATAACAGATACCATAGATAATATCTTCAGTATTCGATAATACGAAAGAAACGCGCGCGCAGTGATACTGGTTATCAGCCGTATTCCTGTGCTAGGGACTATTCCGTTTCCGGTAATTCCATCGTTAATAGATCATAAATCAGTTCCCGTCAATCCGTACGCATCACACTCGACTATGGATAGATCGAAATCGAACGCATCCTTCTAAGTCGTGCCTTTTTTTTTTTTTTGTAATCCGATTTCCATTAGGTGCACCGGTCCCCTCGTGTCACTAGGTTGCTAGCCCGGTACAACAGTCTACCGTGGTTGCTAGCGACGCGCTCGAAATACGCGTGCGAAACGAGCGCGCGGCACCGGCTACGAATATTACAATACAATATTATTGTTATCTCGACAATGACGACCGGTTTGGACGTTCGGTAATTTCTTCTTCGTCTCGCTCTCTATGCGACGACGACGACGTGCAAATATCTCTCGGCCTGTTATTATTGCATTATTCGTCCGTCCGGCCGGAATCTACAATCGTCGTCGTTGTCGTGGTGGTGGTAGTGGTGCAACTGCCTCCTTACGCGCGCACGTGTTCAAGGCGAAGATAATGATATTGAGAAACGATCGTCGTAAATAATAAACAACGATTACAACTGTCCGAGTGAAACGGAATAGTACCCACTTACCTATTACGCGGGACTTGGTAGTTTTCTAATTTTTATTCACCACTACTTCGCTCGTTTCTTTTGCGAAAAGGCACCGCAAAACATTTGCATTCTTCGATCACTTTTCTCCCAGCCACCCTTATCCGGTCGTATGAATAAAATACTTATTCGGTAAACGAAGATTTTTCGGATATCCGCGCTTCCACCGATAAACCGAGGACTAACGCGCGCGCGTGTTCACGATTTATTACGTGTTTATCACGAAACCACGATCTAGATCGCACCGACTCCGATGCTGTGTAATTAAATCGGTTTCAAAAATATCAAAACACGTATCTCGACCCCCAAACACACCGTGTGTTATCCGTCCGAGAAAGGCGTCAAAGCGTTTTAAACTCTACTATACGTCGCCGTCTGCAATCAAATACCTTATTTATCTTGAAATCATTTGCTTCTATATTATACCTAAGTAACGAAGACACTGAGTGCGTCAATCTCGGTGTCGGGGCTTACTTAAAAATATGCAAAATAAGATAATCCGAACGACTTAAAATCGCAATTTTAAATGGTTTGGTATTTTTATTGTTATTACTTATTAGTTATTAGTTATTACCATAAATACGGGAAAACAAGAAGATTTTAATTAAAAATTTTAAATCGATGTTTGAAAGAATGAATATTTTTTTCAGAAATTTGACATATTATCTTCATGCGTTTTTTAAAAATTTGAGAGCTTCTAAGTTATAACTACCTTTTATTACATTAATCGCTTGCTTAAGGATTACTGATTAGACATATATCGTGACGATTATAATTTATAAATAAAATTTAGTTAATTGGCACTAGTTGTATATTTTGTAATCCATACAAAAATAATTGGATTCAAATGTATGTGTATTTACTTTATCTATTGGTAGCTATGTCGAAATAGTTCGTAATCACTCCCAAGATTATTAATCGTAGTTTCCACTTACTGATTTTATCTATCTTAATTATCGAACTTGATAATGATTTATTAACTAAGAGCCTTGAGTACAATTTGTTTTTCAATTTAATCCTCATTATTTTTCTCTGACAAAAACTATTAATTTTAGTGTCATTAAAATAAATCGTTAAAATTATGTATTTTTTTTTAACGTAAATAAATCGGAACTTTTTAATTAACGATCCATATATGAGACTTTTTAAAGTTTTATACTGTCATCAATACCTACTAAAATAGATACAGTACGTATTTTTTCATTTTTAATTTAATGAACACGTTGTTATTGTAGTTGTCATGAGTCGTAATATGGCGCCAGCTGATGCGACTATTTTGATATTATACATGCTAGAGATAATTTGGAAACATATGACTAGACTCATCGAATAACGCATGCGATTACTCGGCACTCCCTTTAGAATGTGTGAGTATGTGAGGTTACAACTTCAATATTTGGACCATATCTAGATTTAACTTACTAAAAGGCATAATTTCTAAAAAATAATAATTATTCATCGATGATTCGTTATTCGTTATTTTCTATTTATCATTTTTGATAAAAAAAATAACCATCTATATAAGATTATTTAAGTACAATAAGCTTTTTTGAGAACTTAAGAATAAGTAATAAATATTATCATTGTTTTTGGAGAATAGAAAATAAACGGTTTATATTATTAAGTATTATAAGTTATAAAACAAACATTATTTTTACAACTGTGGTTGAGTAGGTGAAAAAGTGTGTACTTACTTAATTAATTTTAATATTTATTTATTGTTCCCTAGCGAAAGTACTAGTGATACTAAAAAATCGATTTTTTTTCTTTCTCGTGAACAGAGAAATAATTTACAGATGGATTAAACCATCGTAGTGAAGGTACTTTACCGTAGGCACTCCCGTAGTATAAATTATGTACCGAGAGGGTAGTTTTATTGAGGGGAAAGCATATACTGTAGTAATACCTATCTGTCGGTCCAACGAAGGAACGGATGCTGTGTAGAGACTGAGATTTCAGAAGCTATTGCTCTCTAAACGAGTAAGCACGATTACGAGGTTTCTAGTTTCAGCCTAAATGTTTTAATCTTAGTTAAGAGCTTACTATTTTATAATTTGCGAGAATTTAAATATTTCTCTAATGAAAATATTTGTATTTATTAGAAATAAATTCTAAAAAGTTTTATAATTATTGTTAAGTAGTACCTATTTAATATTTTATTAAAAATGGCTAATAACAAAATATTACAATTTTGTTGTCATTTATGTTTGAAACTCTCATATCAGCTATTTTGTAATACGAAAATGGCACTACTATTTACAGGTCTTTCAACAAATTTATATTGAGTTATTAAACATTTACAGTTAATCGCTCAGTAATAAAGCTTTTTAAATATTCTTTAATAATAATATGTTTATAGTAAAATTAATTGCTGACATTTTGTGTTAATTTGATTACAAATTTTGATGTTCTTAAAAATCTAAATAAATACCTAGATCTATACTTAGATATATATAATAATAAATATAAATAAATTGCAATTATTCAATACTAATAATAATTATGTTTGTATTGCACAACACTAAACGCAAAATATGTACTTTGGATAGTATGTTTCATTTTTTTGGTCATTAGATGTTATGACGTGATGAATTATAAAACAACCATTTTTCTTGCAAAACACGCCTAAAAATATAAAAATTAAGTCTTACAATATACGTTTACCGTCATTTTTTTTTTTAGTTAGGTATACAGGTACTCGGTTAAATTAATATTTAAATTAGTACTTTGAGAGACATCACAGCTCTAATGTATAATAATTGCTGAGTGGGATATTAATTCCACGTGATTTTAAATAAAGAAGATAAAAATCTCGAAAAAAATAAATATATTATGTTCTTAGAACATGAGTGTATCAGTGTAGATATGAATAGATAAAAAATATAGGTTTAGAAAATGTCTGGAATTTTATTTTATTGTATGTGCAAAATATATAATATTACGATTACTAAACTAAACTAACAATACAGTGTAGAATATATTAAATCTAATAAAAAAAAGTAAAATAGGTGTAAAAGGTGAATAGGGAATTTGTTTTTTCTGGCTTTTTTTAAGAATTCTGAGTATGCTTATAAAGTTATAAATTATAACTTATAGACAAGATACTAAATCCCACCATGCTACAGAACACTTATATTATTGATGATAGTAGAATACTTCATTTTTATTTTTGTATTTCATTTTATTCCTTGCAAACATTGCAAAAATGAAGAACAAACCTTTCATGAATAATTTAAATTGAAACAAGCCAGTTTCGTAGATAATGATGTTTAAAAAAATATATTATGAATTAACTAAATTACTAAGAATGGTATAAATTAGGTACACTATATTAAAATGGTTATTATATTAATTGCAGTTATCGGTTGTGCAAAGAGTTGAAATTCACGTTATCGGTCAAATTAAGTAAATGTGAATGAAATAACGTTCGAAGAAATAACATCATAAAAAAACCATGGAAATATAATTAGATGTACGTGCGAGAGGGCTTAATGTTTGAATAAGTTAAATGTATTATAAACAATATAAACAATACAAAAGTAATCCAATCTTTAAATCATCAACCGACCTACCCATATATGCTGATGTACGTATACGCTAAAGTGTTTTTTTTGTCAAATAGTCAAATACCTGTGTGATGTGTGTTAATAAATTTATCGTATTTTCTATGTTAGTTATACACTAGGTTTTACATTTATAGTAAATAATATAATATTGACTGTTCAGCTCTCCTAAACAAACAATAGTTTACTTAATTATAAATCTTTTTAAATGTTTAAATTGCCATTTGCATAATTAATAAAATGCTTATGAAAAGTTCGTCAGATTAAAAAAATAAAAAATACCTTACAATTATGTATTACAGTGTTCACTTAATTTAACTCATACTGCTCTATGTGTTAATTATTGCATGTAAATTGTATTTTAATTTTAAATTTCGACATCTTAGATCTTGCAAAATAAGAGTAAGTATTCGTATAATATATATAATTTTATAGACATGGACTGTAGTGTGGAGTTTTGGGATCATCTCTACGTTGGACCTCTGTCGTCCTATTTATCCTTTCGTTTCTTCGTGTGCTTGCTATATACTACATAACGGAAATACGCCTGTGGACTAGAAGACATGATATCCTATTCCACCCACTATATATATATATATATATACACATTATACACGCACAATTCATTACCGGATTCTTTGGATTTTGTTTTAGACACTTGGCACACAATCGGGCGCCTGTCCAAATGGGCTATCGGTGCATCGCAGCTTTGTTAGAAATGATCTACACAAAAATGTGATCAAAAAACCAATAACTCCAATATTATAATATGTTATTATATCTGCTTTGCTGATGTGTATAATATGCCTATTATACGTCCCCACGTGCGTACTTTTTATATTATAAAAATTGCCCGGACAGCAATTGGTATCGATTATCTATAATACTTGGAATTCAGATAATCGTATAATACAACGGAGATGGCTTTATTTATAATATAATATAATATTATCATAAACCTACGAAGTATGTAAATAACACGTGACAGGCAAACGTGTTGGCACTATATTAACGTGAAACGATAAAAATCCAAGCATATATTATACGTAGTTATCTACTAACGTTATGTATTTTTTAGTTAGGTTATTTTTTCCTCCGAAAATCTGTTTACATTCCGTAGTTATATAATACATTTTTTCGATAATTTGTGAATTTAATAAATAACAATATTACCACATATTTATTTATTAACTAAATTATGTATTATTACTCTAATACTATATTATATATTATATATTACTCAATATATTATACAATATACTGGCCCTGCATTTGTATATATAGCCGTGTCGACTTGATTGGAGAAGACATTCGTTGAAATCACTGTGATAGCATTATAGTAATTTAAGTAATCAGAACTCGGGTGTCTCAACGTTCACTTATTATTGTATAATTTCGAAGACATCGCGACTATGTATAATATATTACCCTACTTAAATCATATATTCTGTGATTGGTTGTTTCAAATCTCTAAAGCGAAATTTCGTATTCCCTTTTTTTTAGACTTTTTGTCCTATTTGAATGGTTTTTTAATACTATATTGGTGCTAGTACACATTTTTTGATTTCAAATCCTGTTTAAATATTTTTTATAAGTATCTTGTTCTCGTTCGTGACTTCGAGCGATCATCTGCTTCTGGTCACTACTCACTATAATATGTATTGCCGAACGAAATCTATACGTCGTGTTTGAAGGTTAGATTGAGAATATTATTATTTTAGTTTTTGGTTTTTAATTAATGCCAGTACATTTAAAAACGTTTTTTCGGGTCATAATAATATTATGGTCAATGTATTTTAACGGTTTTTTTTTTTTGCTGCGCAAAGCCCGAGGTGTATAATGATTATTAGTTATTACTATAGACGAAAAAAATTCGGGTGAGCGTCGCTTGATGATGGATGTCTTGCCTTTTCCATGGGAATTCTTTCGCCAGGTATAGGTGTATTATACTCGTATACTACAGAGACACTGCCGCGGGCCTTCGCCGTGAAATTATCGATTGGTCACTGCAAATATTGATCGGGTTAACAGCAGCAGCTGTGTCATTGCGGTTCTGATTGTATATCTATACAGGAAAAACAAATACCGCCAACGGTGAAGAATACTACTAAGGGTCGAAATATGGTATTTGAGCACATGTAATATATACATTTTAAGTCTTTACGATGTGCGGCGGCGGTGGCCATTAATGCGTTACATTATTTTCGCTCGAATCCCTACTCGTAAACATACGCATTTATATACAACATGTAACCTAACCGATTACTCTCAGTTCGAAAACCGCGGTTAGTAATAATATTATTATATATGTATTTTACCGAAATAGGATCTATTATTTCGGTATAGGTAGTATTTTTTACGGCTCAAGACAAGGTTTTAGATACTTTTATAATGTACGCGTGGTGGCGGGGCGGGGAAGGAAGGGTCGGAATGAGAAATGGAAAAAAAAACCATTCTTGAGATTAAAATGCGCGCATATATCCACCCCGTATACTGGATCCCCCTCCCCTCTATATTATCTATCACGGTCATTGCTATTCGTTTATTTTATATTACGGTCGCGCGCAGGTGTTATCTTTGAAATCGTATACTGCGTCTGCTGTTGTTAGAACATAATATTATAATATACGCCGAACAAACACATACGTGTGTATATTATGTACGATAGGCCTAACTGTACGGAGAGTGTACGTATAGCTGTACATACGGTATTACATTATTATATTGTCCTATACGTGCGCAAGACTGCTACTAAACGTTGGTGAAGAAGGCGTGACCTGCACACTTTTGTCGGCCGCGCTCGCGTATAATATACCAATATATATGTATTATGTATATTGTATACGTAATAGAGTGTATAATATATTATTTCGTCGTGATTTCGTTCTTGCCGGCGCGCAGGAATCCGGTTGTGTTTCTCAATGCAAGCCGATTGGAAAACACGATACACTGCAGTGTACTATGCACGTAATGTCCATACAGACGCGCGCTTATAACCGTTGCTGCTGCTGCTGCTGCTACAGTGACTGATGCACTCGGTATTCGGTAAAGCTGTGTTGCTTCGAACCCGACGAATCTCCGGTGCAGTTTTTGTTTCATCGCGTTTTCCTTATTGGCGTATTGACTACGTGTGTGAAAAACTTTAATAATACGCCGAGTGTGTGCATAATAACGTTTAATGTGTGTACGTGTTTTTGCCGAAAGTTATATTCCGACTAGGTCTTTTCGGGTTACTTAAAAGGGTCAATGATTTATGAAGCCCTACCGTTTTCGCCCCTCTTCCCGTCAACCCACTCTGCGCCCAGATTATATACTCAAATGTGTGTGTGTGTATACGTGTGTACTGCATATTATGTATTTCCTCAAAAATACTGTTGGGTATACGCTGTGTATCTACACGTAAACAAACTAAAACGCGTGTACAGAAATTACGACTCTTTTCGTGGAACGTATATGTCATACAGCTGATTTTATATAGCTATGGGTGAATGAATCGTTTATCGACTTATTATTTTTATTTTAATTTTATCTTCTTCAATTTCTGAATGATTTCTGTTCATTGAGTTACTTTTCATTGTAGGCACGTATATCGTATATTTAATTTGTCACTTTATCATTACCTCAAATTTCTTAAAATATGATTAAAAAGTTTAAAAGTGTTCTTCGAAAACTATATTGTTTCAGTCTGGCGAAGTGATTCGCGACATTGTATAAGTATATTATGGTATATTATATTCACATCGCGATCACATCAAAAAATAAGACAATTTTAAATAAACCACATTTAACCGTGTGTTAAAATAAACTTATTGTATTTGCTTTATTATTAATATTTACTTACTCGTTAATATTGTTTACCGGTAGATGTTCTTTCACTAAACCAGCGTACATTAGGTAAGTACAGTGGCATATCCAGGAGGGACACCCCTCCCCTCCCGAAATTTCAGGAAACCTTAAATAATTATCTAAATAATCTCAAATAATATAAAATAAAATACTAAATCTGATTCAAATGTATAGTTTATAAACTTATAATTTAAAATAAAGTTTCTTTTAAATTAATAACGTAATTATGTTTTTTTTAATGTTATAATAATTGTGACGTGTAACTGATCAGCCCTTCCCCCCACCAACAATTTCTAGATACGCTACTGGGTGGTCAAGTAAGCTATTAAATCATGCCAATGTGCTTATTAATTATTACTGAATAAATATGATAGTAATAGGCGATAGATATGCAGTTCATTATACTACACGTTATATATATACGATATACCTATTTTTCTCGAAGATTACCAATAAAATTGGTTGTGAAAAAATTTAAAAAATTATTTTTTCATTATTGAAATAATCAATAATTTTTCATTACACATTCACAACTATAGTATATTATACTATCTTGTATCCTAGTTTTTAATTTTTATATTAATTTATGATTAAAAATGTTATTTAAATTTATGTCGATCCCACGTATATAAGCGTACACATAATTGATATTTTTAAGTACAGCTTTTCATTTTCTTTAAAAATGAATGCTTACATATCATGGTTTCTATGGCGTATATTTTTGTTTATATTTCATTATCAGTCAAGTACTCAAATAGAGTTAGAATTATATTATAAATTAATGGTGTAAGCTATAAAGCTATTTTTTCCATACATTATATATTATTATTTATATATATTATTTATACATATATTATTTCCATTTATTTTTTAAAAGGATATAAAACAAAATCGGTAGATAAGTATATTTATTATTTATCTTATATGTTGTGCACTTTCTTGTACTATTACTTAGTCACATAAATTTATTTTAGTTTTAACCTTTACAATTTTAATATTGTGATTATGTTCTAAAAACTAAAATATTAATATGTGATGATATACGTACTTTTATTTAAATAAATAGAAATGAAAAGTAGTCTTAAGAGACATTTTAAATTTAGTGTTTATATTTTCTGTTCGTTTTAAAAAATCAATGTAAAATAACATATTTTATATTTTAGCTCATTAGAAATTTGTATAAACTCTTCCCCTTCATTTTGGTATGTGTGGAAAAAACTTTGGTATACATCGATTTTACCACTTGTGTTTTTACTTCTTTTTATTCACATGGGCCGTTGGGAAATGAATATTATATACACTTGAAAACCCCCCTTTTTCTTTTGTAAAAGGACCTCGTATAAGTCCGTTCACATTACACTACTTATTCTCCTCTCATTTATACGTATTCTTTTTATATCGGGTGTACCACTAAAACATAGCAAACTCTATAGTATCTATTACATTTTCAATTTATTACTGTACTTTTATGACACATATGTATTCATTTTAAAAATTATTTATTCGTAACAAAATTCGTAATCTTATGATAAATTTAATAGTTGATCCTCTTGCGGAGTGGCCAATGCACCGTTTTTTAATTACATGGTGAATATGTGTATTTTCGTGGCTGGTGAATGGATATTTTTAAAATTATGCTCATTATAATAATATCACGAGTGTTTTAGTAAACTTTTTGCTCGGATTTTTGGTTATGTCTTTAAGTTATTCTTCCTTTATACCAAACATATATAAGACTGAGTGGTTAAGCGATTTACCGAGCGTCCCCTCGCAACTTTTTATGCATTTCATGACGTTACGTGTAACTATATTATTTTTACAGTTACTCGTGGATTATGGACGACTTTACATCCTAACATTTATTAATAATTAAACAGAATAAACTATAATATATTTTTTAATTCTTTATTTTTATTGAAATAATATACTATCTATACACAATTTGGTATCATAAGCACATGGAATGTTAATAAGTACATACTTATTTTACAAAAATATTTTATAGTGAATCACGAGTAGAGAGATGTCACTGGTTGAACTCCTCTGATAATAACGAATAAAATTGTATGCATTTTTAAGAGATGAAGAGGGAGATGATTAAAACTGATGTTTAAACTGACTAAATAGGTGTATCGTAATGCTAATTAGCTTATTAAATAATTTGCTACGCTGATAATTATTTCCCACTACTGCCTAGTCTATGTCTGGTGGAAATTTTTTAGGCCGGAAAACTGTTCCAATCAATGATCATTTAGACTGGGTAATAACTGATTTGCGGGGGTATGAAAGGTAGGATAATGCGATTCTTGGACTAAGCACAGCGATGTTCTGTTTCATGTCTGTGTATATTATTCTTTTAAAAATAGTTGTGCTACAAATGTATTATATATACATTATACCTACTAGTATTGTACATGTGTAAGTAAATGAATTAGGTATTAATATTTACATATAAATATTAATGATGTAAAGATACTTTGCGATACCGAACGTGAACGAAAGATTACTAAAAAAAACTTAAAATAAATCAAAGAATTAATAAATTTAATTGGCGAATTTATTGTACGAAACATAAGAAAATTCACTGATATTGCATAAACTGAACTGTATAGATATTTATCAGAACTCTAATGTAATATAAAATAATTATATATATATATATATATATATATTATATATATATATTATTTATTTAAGGTCCATTAAAATAGCACAAATAATTATTATAACATCGCCAGGATATATGTTTAAAAATGGGTTTCACCAATACATATTATATGTATAACTATAGTTAAGTATATTTTCGCTTTTATTTCATTTTTTTAAATCTGTTTACGCATTAGCTCCAAGTTCGCAGTCAAAAAAGGCAGCTTACATCTTTGAAGATTGAAATAAGACAGTAATAACATATATATTATCAAAATACATTTTATGTTAGCGATTATATCATATGCAAAAATGGCAGGTGTCGAATTAGAACGTTACCGAAGATTATTTAGTCATAATAGATTTTCGGGCGCCCTTTTGTGAGGTATATCATAGTTATGTGAGTGCTTTGTTATGGCAGCAGACTGTTATTATTGTCAGGTACTCGGAAAAACTACTAACTTCGTATACAGATGCGTATTCGGGAACAATAATTTGTCAAATAAAATAAACATCTATGGAATTTCGTTTTTTGTGAACTCTTGTAGTGAAACGTTCATTTGTGAACCGAAAAACAGGGAACTATAATATATACTTTCAATAGGACATGTGCTCACGAAATGTACAAGTATTGAAAACGGTTAGAGACTATATAGACAGGGATGTTATGGCGCCGTCGCTTTTAAATGCCAACACGCGTTAACAATAGTTTCTTAAATCGTGTTAAACGAAGTGCGTCTTGAGAAAATTTTGAATAAAATCAAAATATGTATCTACCTATATACGAGAATATTCGTTTCGATAATGTTTCGGCATTTTATAATTTTAAAATATTAGTGGATTCAAGTAATATACTTAAATACATCATATTTTAATACAATATAAACTTCCAGTGTAATAGACGAGTACATTTGTCTTTGCTGCTCTATAATACCTATTCTACTTTCATTTTATTTTTATAATGTCCTTTGTAACATTATACGCACGTATACACTGCGTTAAACATAACTGTTGAAAATAGTTTTAAAATTTTCCTTTTGTTTCGACTCCGTTAAAATCGAATATTATAAATAATTGCGCTAGATATTTAATTAATACAAATATCGGTGTTAAATTTTTCAACAAAATATATCGAGCGCCTATTTATTTTAATGAATCTGTAATAGCATTGGCTCAAAATCATCCCAGATTTTCTTCAATTTAATGTACGTTTTTCATTTTTAATATGTACAATTTAACCAAAGTGTGTATATAATTCACTCAAACCGCTAAGAATTTAAATAGGTAAAATATTATGTTTTGAATTAAATCACACCTTCCAATATTTTCGTCAAATATTTATAAAGTGTGTTGAAAAATATAAATACATATTAAATGTATTGCGAAAGTTATCTATATAATATAATATGATATCATTTAATCAACGTATTGTGTACCGAATATATAGATAAGATGGTTATTAACAAGATCCAAGAAATGGAGAAAAAAATATATTTTCCATCCTCGTAACATCCTCTTTTGAGTGAACTATCCCGTATAAATATTGTTTACTCAGTAATAAATGTTCAAAGAAAGACGATCCACGTATCTTCAACCCCGTAAAACCGCCTAGATACTATTTATTATGCGTTTAAATATATGATTCAATTATATTATATTATTAATGTTGTAAATAATGTGAAACAAATAAAACATAATTAAGAGTACCTAATTCTAATAATTCTCAGTGTTCGATTACAATAAAAAAATATCATGTTAAATATTCCTTAATTGAGTGACATCAATACCAATCTCGATAACAATACTAGCTTATTTAGGTACCTCTCGTGTCCAGGAGAATTAACCTGGTATTATTTTACCAATTTTAGTTATCAGTTATCTTGGTTTTGTTGGGTTTTCAGAATAGCCATGTGTTCATATTGCGTGCTCCGTCCAGCTCATATTACAGTTGGTGTGTAATTATTGTCAGGGTCATGGAAGGGTCGATGAAATATTAATGTTGCCATTTACAACGTATAGTCATTTATTTCACGCATATTGCATGGGTCAAATTTTTTATTACAAAGTCTGGACGAACAGAGTGAGAGAAATGTATACTCTACGAATCGAACAATGTTAATGTCCGACCTTATTGATGTTCTTTGCCGTATAGAAGTAATATTTTAATACAACGATCACTGTGTTGTGTTCATGACAACTTTTTTTCCTTCTATATTTTCAATTTTGTATTATTTATGTTCAAAATCATTCGTTTTATACCAGCTTGTGAGTAGTGAACGTAATAGTTCTGTGTTGAAAATAATCGGACACGTGATTCCTATTTTGGACAGTCATCTCGCTAAACCAAAAACAGTCAAGACTTGTTGAAAACACTTGTGTGTGTGTTTACATTTTTACGATGGTTTTTTCCACGTTATTCGTGATATTCTCAAAAAACCACTAGGAAATTCGAAATAAGTCCTTTCTCAAGTGTTCCGTTTCCAATTTATAGAGATGAAACTTTTTAAACCTTCTTGCCGCTTCGAAATGTATGAAATAATGTCTTAACAAAGACATTATTTTATAAAAAACCAATATAGACTCTCAATGCGTTCTGCAGTGTAAAATTGAAAATGAAAAGGACACAATTACTTTTTCATTAACTATATTTTCGCTGATCGATAGTTTAACAGGTTTAATGACGACTACAATGGAATGACGACTTATAATTAGTTCGTTATTATGTAGACGTTGAAAGTGACCATTTTAATCAATTGCTTTTAATTATCGTATATATTAACTCTTATGGTTTTATGTTCGTATTTTAGGAAATAATATTAATACATGTGACAGTGTCATACCTTAAAATCTTATCTTAAAAACACAAACAACTGAATTACACCTTAGCGTCACGTTGATTCCCCTAGGATCAATAAATATATTACTCTGTAACCGCCTTTACTTGGTAAAAAATAAAAGAATGCTCGTCAATAAGGGTCATGCCTTTCATTTTAGTGACCCTCCATTCGAAAAATATACATTTACTGCAAACAAATGCTTCGCATTTAGTATGTACTCGTATACAGCATGGGGTGAAGTATACCTATACACTATGTTGTTACTCTTATATGGCTTGTTATACATTTCGCTAGATTAATTATAATAATTAAACGGGTCAAGTATAATGAAATATGTACGTTTTAACTATAATTGCCTATTAATACTAGCAAAGTTGTTCGGCTAATAACCGTGTACATTATATAGTCAATATGACATGTAGAGATGGCGTTTGTACCGAATGCCTAGTTTTAAATTTCTCAATTACTGAGACCTCAAACACATTTTAAACTACTTGAACAATTATTTTAACTCCCATAAAAACGTATTTGTAAGTTATACGTTATACTGAAATTATAATTATACATTCATCGCTGTTATATATTTATTAATATTGATTGAGTGCATACAAATTTGTATGCGATTTGAAACAAAAAAACGACCTAAAACATTTTTTACAAATAAATAATACTGTTTATATACCTTCAGTACATAATACTATAGTTGTCGCCCTGAAACGTTCAGTATAATTTGCCTCAGTTTAGTCTAATAATAAACGTGCAATTGATTTAAAATCATTCCTATATATTTTATTTATTATATAAAAACTATGATGTTGCCAAAGAAAATTATAAATTTTTATATATATTTTATAAAAAGAAGATATATTATTCTGTTCTAAAAAAACCGTACTCAATAACCACATTTTTAAAATTAAACTATCTTATAACAGCAGTATTATAATTGTTGACGACACGGCGGATGTTTCTTGTAAAAAGTATGTATGCTATGATTGCTATTTAATTTTTTGAGAATTGGCCTGTGAGTTGTAGAACGTGTTAACAGCTCTTGTGTATTTATTGGCACCTGGACATTTTTCAAACAAAAATTAGATGACATTGTTGTTGATTGTTGGTTGTTTTCCAAAACACAAAAAAAAAGTTCTAAACCTCAAATAAAACATATGGATAGTGATAAAAATAAATTTAAAATTTAAATAAACTTTATTCTTCTGATAACATAATAACTGTAGTAGTGTATATTATGTTCTTAATATTCAAGCAATGTTTCAGTATTTACTATTTATTCTTGCGATTTGTTGTCTATCTCTGTAGGATGAATTTCAATAATCACATATTATGAACAATTATTTGGTAATATAACCGAATGAATGGTATTTTGGAACTAGGGTTTCAATGACTGTTCATACGGTTTATTTTAGAAATGATTGATGTACTCTGGATTACTCGTGTACCCACATTTCAATTCATCATTTTCACAAAATACGGCTCGGTCATTTCAATGGAGCTACGGAGCCACACAAATTCTGGAAGGATTAAAAGTGCCAATCCTATTCAGAAACTTTGCTAGAGTATTTACCTCATCATTTATGACACTTGTCCTGATATTAAACTGTTTCGCGTTTGATTAGATTAAATAATCTATAATTAATTTCATAATGTTCACATTTTGGTTCATTAACAAAAACATTTAAACGTATTTAAAAACCAAATTATTAATAATGTGCTATTTGTTTTATACACAGCTAAATACAACGAAATATATTTCATAAATCCAATACAAATAATAATCAATTGAATTTAATGTCTTAAAGACAATTTTCACTAAATAAATACATAAATAAATGAATATATAGTCAGTGTTAAAAGACAAATCAATTCAGAATATCATATTATTGTACACTATTATGTACATTAGTTGGAATAATACCAATTGAAATAACTCAAACGCGTTTAATGATCATTGTTTAGTAATGAATGCCTCAAGACTTTTAAAATGTATTATATATACTCTATTCTTCTTTTCATATAAAGTTATTTTTGGTAGGTGGGAACGTCTTGGGTGGTGCACGTGACACGTATAGGAGTAATTTACACTCCGAAAGACCAAAGATTAAAGTGATTGCTATAATTGTATAGCTGAGGTGTAGGTATCACTCAAACGAATTTCCATCAAAATCCCGTTTCAAATTATGTTTAAAAAAAAAAAAAAATGTTTATTATTATTTACCTTTATTTTCTTTTTGATAAAATATTAAATTAAATAGGTATTTCAAAGTAGTTTTTTTGTATATTGGTAATGAAAACTATTGTAACAATATCACAGATTACCATTAAGTTCCCTCTATTAGGTAAATATTTAAAATGATGCAGTACTATAATTAACAGAAATAATTATAGACGGATTATTTATTAGGAAAAATAGACGTATATGACGTCTGATTTTATATTTTTATACCTTACATTATCATTACAAATTTGATTGTAGTATTTATGTAATTTTTTGTATAAATATTTAATTGCGATATTAATTTCCACCTTCAGTTTGAATATGAAGTTTTAAGACCGGGGTACATATTTTAAAATGTATAATTTTGAAAGACCAAATCGCAATTTTATTACTGTTAATAACGGTTATTCACAAATAATTTTCTATCTCCCTCGCGTTTTTTCTCAAATAATAGGTATACACATGCGTGTTGGACCATGGACCGTGGTATAAAAATAATTTTATAACTTGTATAAATATAAAATCATAACTTATATTTCATCCAGGCATCCCACTCTTTATCTTACCGTAACCATGGTTTGATATACCATGTGCACATTATTTCTATATCCATCCGGCTTCTTGGGTATATCGTGCAAAGCAGACTCGATTGTATCCGAACCGCAACATGACAATTATTTCGATATGCGGGAGACCGGAAGCTATGTACAAAGAGGGTATATATATACAAACCTCTACACGTCCGGACTATTTGTCGGCCGGATATGTTCTGTGCGCATGGCTTCAAAAGTACCAGTGTTAGATACATCTACTATTACTAATCAAAAGACGTTGAACACTTCGAGCACAGTCCTCCCCTAATTGGATTACATGAACGTCTTATCCTTTTCCACCCTGCTTTAGTGCTTTCTATTAAGTTATATGCGTATTGAAAACTATTATTGTACAATAAACCGCAATTATATTGACCGTGCATAATGAATTTATTTGTCTTGTACCTATAATATGCGAAATTAAATATAAAGTGAAATAATATAGTTACCTTTTGTTAAATGAAATATATTTATATATTATATTGTGCAAATTACGGTTTAATTGAAATTCGTCCCAATTAATAATAGATATTGTATACCAGATATTATACGGTATATACATAATACTTACCGTAGCTATGCCAGGAGTAACAATGTCATTACATTTTTTCTTTTAAAATATTTAACTTGTTAATTTTAATAATATTTACCTAGGTATTTTTATTTGCCAATTTAGAGGACTTTATAACTTAAATGCGCAATAAACACTCGTTTACTTAAATCATATAGAATACGTTCTTCGGTTAAAATTATTATTTCCAACTGTGTATACTTATGTTAGATTTTACACAGGCTTTAAATATTTTTCTTATGTCTTTTTATAACTTATTTTATTAGTAATAATTAGTAACCTAAGTCACTATATATGTCTATATTATATACTGCAGTTAACCGTTAGACTTCCTAAACAAATCCTTTGAAAATTGAAACTCTTTGTTGATCTAAAATAATTCGTGATTTCAATTTGTGTACATATCTAATTCACCAAACTTAAAATTAATATTTTATTTGAATATCTATATTTTTAATATTTAATTAATGTGATGTATTTGGTCAGTATATTAAAATCGAGATTTCCTGTGCGTACTTGACTGAAGTTACTTCAGTTATTTTCAAGGCGTAAATGAGGGGGGGTCCAGGGGTCCGGACCTCCCCCTAAATTATTTCTAAAGTAGAACAATTTTAGCAGTAAAAATTTATTATTCTTCAACGCGTGCATTCCGTAAATTTTTAAAAGAAATTGGACCCCCCCTACAAAATTTGTTTTCAATCACGGCCTTGGTTATTTTTGCAGTTGATCTCGTTAAATGTATTTTTGGCCTTTAAAAACTTCAAAAACTTTACCGAAGACCATCTGCACACGCAAGGCTCTTGCTTAGAAATTTAGTTAATTAGTCGTGTGCAACAATATAAACTGGAAAACCACTGTGTGTGATAAGATTGCACGTTTTAATATAATATGTTCGGAGGCGGGTGTACAAACCCTTGTAATTTATGATGTTGAAAAATAAGTTTACGGTTGGGATAACTGTATGTGTGCGTTATGTATGTTTATTCAAAAGCCTTCAAAGGAATAAACTTCGTTTGAATAGACGCACGTAACATTTTTAAAGTACGTGTTATACTTGTAATTAAATTTTAATTTGGATTGTTTTATTACATTTCATAATTTGATGTTCGGATTAATACGTTAGCTTAATCGTATATGAAAAATTCTAGTATCTAGTGTATGCGACATTCTTCAGCACCCAGGGTAAAGAAACTCGATTGTATATTTCCGGTGTTGTTTTGAGATGAATAATAATACTTAATTTTATAATATAATTTTGCAATGCAGTTAGCCAATAAGCAAGCTATATAGTGACTACTAACCTTTTGTAATATAATATAACGTCAGTGTCGGCTTGGTATAATAATACGGAAGTGATAGTAGTATGTATTATATTTTACTGTATATTTATATTAGTGCATACAACCCAGTGTATAATAGTTTGTGTACAGTTTAAACAATTATTTGAGCATATTTGTTTTTCTGTAATAACAGGTATATGTAAATATTAAAATACAGCAGTGATTAAATAAGATTATTCTCAATTATAGAAAAAGTATATTTATTTAATAAATATGTAAACGTTAAATATTATTTCCCGATAGAAAATTAATTGTATAGGTAATGGGTATACGTTCTTCGTTTGCACAGTGAAACGATATTATTCAATTCAACTAATTCGCTTTGATGTAATGTTTCAAAACATCCGTTTTCACGTAGGTACGAAATAAAGTTTTTGTTAACTACTTTTCGAAATTTGAATTAGTATCCTTTTGCTAAATTTATTTTTTCTTTCAACCCGCACAGACATTTTAGACACGTCTTAAATTCGATTTATATTATTTCTAATCTTTTTACACTGTGTTCATTGGAAATCACTTAAACAGCTTTGCAGGGATTATTTAGTGATTACATGAGAAGTGGAACATCTGATATTTAAGTGTTTTTTAAGAAGTTTATTTATCATTATATTCGTGTCTTCGATGCATCATACCATTACTTAGCGATTATGAAATACATGATTAAGCGTTTCGTTTTACTGAATTTTATCCATAGAACACAAATTTGCTAGAAAATACATATGAAGAAATTATCGTTGAATTCGCCAGGATTAAAGTAAAAACAATTCTTTTTTAAAGTTTGAAATTTAAATTGTAATAATAACTAATAAGTATCATAATAATCAATCATAAAATATTGTATAAATTGTATTTTTATTAAAATAAAAGTTAAAAAAATATCACATCAATTTTCTTTTAATTGGTAAAAAGGCGTTTTATTCTAAGTTTGCCTGGGCCGCGGCGTTAGAAAATATTCCTACGCCTCTGAATATTTTTATGTGTTTAATATATTTTAGAATACATAAGTTGTATAATTCAAAATGTACACGATGTGCTAAAAATTCAAAAGCTTTTTCTTAACGTTAAATTTGTTAGTTACCATTTTTTGTGATATTATCTGTTATTATTTTGTACATACTTACCGTTTATCTGTATTGTCAAAGTTTTTTAGTAATTGACTTATTATACAAGTAATAGATGAAGAATTCCTAACAATAACCGTTGACCCACATCGATGAATATTTTGTCTGGAACTATATAAGTGTTAAAATACATTAAAAATACCGGTTTTGTTTCGCCCACCATTATATGAACTGGACCTCAGTTTACTGCCGACAAACGCGCAACACACGACCCATGTATAACTTGAGTTATATAAAATGTATAGGTGTATACAATATATTATATTGAATCAGAAATGATGACAAATATTTCTTTAATTAAGATCCTGGTGTTCGTATAAGGCGAGAAAGTTCAAAAAGTACATTTTGTTTACAAACAAAAGTTCTTCTTAAGTTCTTGTATGTATATAATACTTTTCAATAACTACCTCTATATAGTTTAAAAACAATATTATACTTGAGGTTTTTAATTTACGTTGTTGCTTAACGCAAAACTGTATACACAGTATATGGTTACATCGCAGCATAATACAATTAATTGAAACTATAATCATCGTGACGATTTCGGTATAATCTGCCGTATGCGTTCGTTTATGAGCAGTTTTTACCGCATAACTGTTGAAAACAGCATTGCAAAATCATCACTGCACATTCAAAATTCTATACGACTAAAAAGTATATTATTCAGATAACGTAAAATTATAGGAGTTAATTCCACGGGTTCCCTTAGAAAAAGAAAACTGTACGAAGTTGTGTAATTACATTCACGGGGTTCCCAAATAAATGCATACGTGATTATCCGAGGCTTATTAGAAAATTATATCTATATGATGAACGATTAGAAAAATTGGGATCAAATGGAATATTTTTTTCTTTTATGCACCATCGGTTTGTGATATTTTAGTGTAGGTAACGTATAAGTATATTATATTCTACACCGCTCGTACATGAAAATAAACTAACATTTTGTAGCCAATATTTGCTTCGTTCTAACATAATCGGTACTTCCATAGGTATACGATATCGAGCTCACCCATCACGACACGTGTTAGTATATTAATTTCTATGAATATTAAACGTGTGCGTATATGTATTGTGTGTTGTATAACCGTCCACCGGTATCCGATGTGCTGCGCGTCGCCGGTGGCATTTACGCCACACCTGGCATATAATAATGTAATGTACGGTACATGGGATCACGGGGAGGAAACGCGCGCGCGCGCGCGTGTATACGGTGGAAAAAGAAGCTTCTTAAAAACGGTTTAAAGCCGTGGGAGGATCTCGTCATGTATAGTCCTCGGGAATTATACCACGCGTACCTACGTGTATAATAATAACAATAACCGTCGGCCACCGCGGCGCACTCGCTCAGACGTAACATACCGACTTTAACAATAGCCCTCTCCGCTACAATATACCTACGTATCATATGTGTTTTCGAATTACCTGTGTACAGGGTGGGTGTGCGTATAATATATATGATATAATATAGATCTTATATTATTATTTCTTCTTTTAATAAAACTGTAGCACCGATATTTGTGGTCGATACCGGGTACCATATAATATTACGTTAATGTTCGCCATTATAATATCGTGTGAAGGTATTCCGCCGCCTCGCCTTTGCAGGAAAGAGAATGAAAAGCAGCGTTCGGCGATCCGAAAAATTCGCCGCCCTAGCTATAGGCTATTATATGCGACGACTCCCCGCACCCTTATTCGTCGCCACTGCGGCCCGGGGTGGAAACCGTACCTAATCGTATACGTGCACGGCTATTGTGTGCGCGCGAACAAAATGTATTATTATAACACATACTTTGATTTCTTCTGACGCAGTTTTTTTTTATTTTCTAATCTTTTTCCAGAAAACCGATGATCAGTTGACGACGACGACGACGACCGCACGCAGACCCGACCGGAAGGCCGCCGCGGTGTCCCGAGCGGCACGTCGAGAGAGAGCCCGCGCGTCGTCGCAGCACCGGAGAGGGGCGGGGGGCAGCAACCGGCGGGGAGACGACGCGCAGCGGCTGACATGCACACGGCGCGCGCCGCATGCCGCGTGACGCAATGCCGGAGCTGTCGCCGGGCGCGTTGCTGTTGTTCGCCGCCGCCGCCGCTGACCGACGCCGCCGCCGTTGCCGTTGCCGTTGCCGCCGACGCGACGACGACGGGTACCGTCGCAGCGAATTCGCCGCGTCCGTCGTCGCCTACCCGGCAGACGCCGCCGGCGCCGATCTCGCGCCTCCGTGGTTCGTCACCCGTCATCACCGCCGCCGCGTAACCAATGACCGCGCTCATGAACCACCGACGGATGGCCGGCCGACCGTTCTCCGTGAAACGCTGCGTGGCCGCGCTCATGGTGCTCGGCTTCCTGTCCATATTCTACTACACGCACTACCTGAGTTCGCCCATCGCCAGGTAACGCCCTAAACACGTATTGCGTTTATCTATTTGTAGCTGGTTGTCGTACAATTATTCCTGAATAAAGCGTGCGGTGTATTCTTGACGTCGAAATCAGTGAAATGCTCAAGGGGTCAACGGTTTGTCCGTGACGGAACTTACCGCGGGCTGGGCCACTTGGTACAAATCGTACCGAAACGATTCCGTAACACGAATGCGAAACATAAGAACATTATGAAATTAAACGTTCGAGGTGTCTCCGTGTTGGCAAATCAAACGTTAAACGTCTTTTGGGGGTTCGTTACTCTCAGGTAGTCGGTGCGGCACTTAATGGTATTATGTGTAACGTAAAAGAGTAAACGATAGGATCGATGGATTCGAAACATCACCTGTTATAATAGAACTTTCAACATTTGGTTCCAAAATACATGTTTTAACATAGATACCGCCTCCAACAATTCGGCGGTCATCAATATCCTATTCTATTCCCAGCCTTCGCCCCATCTTCAGCCTTACACCGTATCATCTGTGGAATATACAACACCGATAAAGCTTTTTGTAGCATATAATATATCAGGCGGTCGCCAACCTTTATTCTATGGTTGACCAAATCTTAGTAAACACTGTCATTATGGACCAAAACTGTTTAGAGAGGATAGAGAGGTAATGGAATCGAAGATGTAGAGATAAATATTAATATTGGATTATTATTTTTTTAACTCGAATTAAGAAATTAGCTTTAGCGGGTCGATTCAACAAGTATGATTCCTATAGGACGTAGGTTGACCTCTATGGCATATTGTACTCCTTCAAGGTTTTATATACAGTTTACCCTGCAAACGCTTCGTGCAGCAATTGCATATAGATCGTACTCTGCTTATGTTGTAAATGTTCTATATAATATATCAATGGAAAATCAAATTTTATCCTTAGTCATTAAGTTGCATTTATAAGTGTTTAAAGTCAGTGTTGTATACGGCGAGCGACCGCACGTCCTATACCACGGGTGACGAACCTATGTTACTCAAAAAAAAATAAAACTTATTACATTTTATTTAAATTATTTCACTAAAAGTTACAAACTACACGACTGACATCAAATTTTTTTTGTTTGGTATCATAAACAAAAATCACACTATTCTCTATGGGTAATAGGTAATATTATAATAGTACATATCTGTAAGACTAAAACTATTTATTTTCATTCTAAGAAAATATAAAAAATTTTCGGGGGACGTGAACAGTCTGCAAAAACTTGATTGGAATAATTTGGGCATTTCGCCCGAAAAAGGTTCGCCATCCTTGCGACCTATACCATCCACTCCTCGTATATGAACAATATACCTATGTCTCGCCATACGTAGGTTTTTATTATACAATAACAACGCGTCTGTAATAAACGGTTTTTTCCTTCGATCATCTACACCGGCCGGCCGTATCGCGTGTGGTCGAATAGAGATTTCCCACATTATATACAGTTTGTATTATGTATACTGTACCTTTGCTATCCGAGCATACGAGAGAATATACATACAAGTATACAACCACCGTGTAGTAGTATACGAGTAAATTGTTTATCGCATACCATTTCGAGGTATGCGCTCGACCGAACTCATAAAGGAAGCTGTAAACTCTCGGCGAGAAGAAAAAAAGGAGACTTACAAAAATATCCATTGATATAACGCGTGTAATAAAGTTATAATACTAATAATATAATGTATTATATACTCGTTTTACACAATATACACAATACACATACGATTTCGGTGTACAACACGTCTGTATAATATACTCACGCCGTTGATACTGTACACGTTTCAATTGTTGTGTTTACGTTAACGCAAGTTCATCGCTAATGGTTCTCTCGTGTTTAATATTCATATAGAAATATTATATACAACGCCCGTTTCTGGTGTACGCGCGTTGTCTGCTCTACATTGGGGTGGTATTCTTGGGCGCCGTGCGCCACGACATTCGCGTGCGTGCACACTTACTACTGCGCTTTCTCCGGTGGTTTTGTAATTTGCGACCATCGCGTTTTTAAAACCGAGTGAATCGCAATGCGAGACCCACAAATTGTACATAATATATATTATATATATTTATGTATAACCTAGGTACGTGCATTCATTTTTTCTGCGGAAATATTTAGACGTGAAAGAAATAAATAATTTACGCGGCTTCCAACTGTTTACGAGAACACTGCCGTCTTGATATTATGCAAACCATTAAGATCTAACACCACACGTTTTATTTATGCGAAACAATTAAATATTTATGTATTGTTTACCTGCACGGTTCCGAAACTTTCCGTACGTTTTTATTTTATCCGTCCACCATTTGTAGTTCGTTGAGTGGGAGAAAATTAATACGTTATGAACAGGTTCTGTACGTTGTCACGAGTGTGAACGTTAAACCCCGAAGCGTGTATGGTAATATTACTGGTATAACGATGCGCCCGTGAGTGAATGTGTACAATTTGAAGAAATAAAAAAATTATTCGCAGTCGGTAGGATTCGAACCTACGCTCCCAGAGGGAATCTGATTTCTAGTCAGACGCCTTAACCGCTCGGCCACGACTGCTTGATGACGATTAGTGGTTAAATCGTACGCATTTAACGCTTCTGCATCGCTCCGACGCGGTTTGTTTGTATTATTTATTTATTTCGTTTCCTTCGTGCCTACGAAGGAAATCAATACGTATTAAGCACGAACGTAACACATTTTACAATAGCCGACTGCCGAATCGATTCGTTCGCGGAAAAGGATACGATATCAATCAGGTTGTAAATATGATGTACGCACATCGTGTTCCCGGAACCAATTACACTAATATATGTAACCATATTTTAATTAGTGTTATTTCAAATATTATGATATTCATGATAAATTATAATTGTTTATTGTTGCTACTGTATACTGATTAATATATACATAAACATTATCATATATGTACCTATGTACGGAGTAATAACATTCGGTCACGCAAATTAACTTCACTACATGATATTTATTTTTTATGGGCAACACCCACAAGATTTGGCTCGCAATATTGCAATATTATGCATGAGTTGAGTACCAAATATTAAAAAACAATTATTATTATTGTACCGCGGTCGCGTGGCGTTTTACTCCGTACGTATGGTACCCGAAGAAAATATTAACGGTCGATCGTTTTCCGTATCGTCTTCACCGCCATAATGAGACATTTTCAATCGTTAACACGTGGGATTATATAGTTTTACTCGTGTTTATTATTGTTATCAGTTAGTAAAATGTCTTGCTGAGATGTTATTAACTATTAGTTTTAATATAAATGTTAATTAAAACAGTATCACGAAACAGTCTGACTGAAATAACCAATAACTTTTAGGTAATTAAACTTCAACTGTATCAAAGGTAAACAATCATTTTATCACGTCAAAATATATTATAAATTATTACTCGGTTTGGTCGAATTAAACTGATACAAATAATATTAATAGTTACATAAGACACATATTAACCAGGTTCGCAGGTGATCGACCATCTCTATAATCTATATAATTTGTTTACGATTAATCTGAGGAAACTATTAACCATAACTGAAATATGAAAGCTTAAATATATTTACGAACCAATAACGCGTCGCTGTCGAAATCAGGATGTACATGGATCGGCATCATTGCGTTGACACAGGACTTTTATCCGCGGTTCGACGGTGATAATATTCAGTATCCGTATTAGGTACCCATACACGAGAGGATTTTATGACGGATTTGGTCTCTGGCGGATTAAATCCCCTAAAATGTCCTATCGTGTGTGGTGTTCTAGGATCAAGTCCATCTAGTTTAAAAATCTGGCAGATTTAAACCGACGGACCAGGTCTCTCGCTTCTCCACACACTAAGAGGCCGGATCCGGCGGACCTTGATAAGAATTTTTCTTTTATCAATATCATTGTTATCATACAATAGCTGTAATCAGTCGTATAAATCCGCAGATCTTTCAGAACGTCTTGAAAGACCAGAGGACTAGGTCCTCAGTACAAAAATCAACTGATTTCCTCCACTAACCAGCGGACTTATCCCACTGGTGGATTCGCTCCGCGAAAAGTAGCGGACTTTTATTTTCACGTTAGTGGACACACCTTAGGATCTAGTCCGACGGACCAAATCCATCGCGGACCTAAGGTTTTAGTCCGTTAGACCAAATCCGTCATAAAATCCTCTCGTGTATGGGTACCTAATCTAACCAGATCAGAGACGGACCGAGACCAGATAACCGTGGTAACACGATCCGACGAAAATGTCCAAGGCTCGAAGATGGTAACACGGCCCGAGGAGGATGTCCGAGACTCAAATCATGCAGACAGCGATGTCGTCGATGACCGCACCTCAGAGAATAGCGCCGATGTATATTAATCGGAGAACTCCATATTAGCCGAACGGCGAAACGATAAACACCTATCGATGGAACGACGGCCGAATCGAAACCCTATGTCTCATGCTCGGAGAGCTTCTAGTTATCGGTACCCGATGTTGTGAGGACGGCGGTGTTGAGAAGTATAAGTGTGATGACGACGGTGACCAAAAGGACAACAGGACGTCCCCGGTGAAAAAAAGTTGGATTTAACACTTGTCTTTTTAATATAATTTTCTAGTTTTTATATGATTCTTTGGTGATTAAGAGGCAACACCCACATACATTGTCTTCGTCAAACGTATAACATGGCATATTTACGTTCAGTAGTTCAAAGCGTTGTTAGCTTTAATAAAATAGTAAAATGACCTATTATCAAACGTAAAGATGAAGAAAATATTTGGCTGTATTTATTGCTCGGTTTTTACGATCTTTTAATTTTTAAGCTTGCTAGGAATTTTTTTATACTCTAATATTTCATGAACTCATAACTTGCTTCAAAATTAAAATAACGTAAACAACCGACCAACATAACACATATGTATAATGTTCTTCCCTTTATGTGTGATAATAGGTTGGTTTAATCTGATATTAAAGCTAACCGCGCAACATTTTAAGTGTAAAATACTGAACGAAAATTTGCTGTGTTATAAACGTTTGTAAGCGGAGACAACACGTCTTGTGAATGTGGTCCTCTTGTCAACAACGGTTATTTCCAATTTGTTTGTCTGTTATAATAATATAATATAATTGAATAGCTGTATATTAAGACTCGCCTATTCTAATTTTATAACGCTTGACAAACAATAATTGGGCGTCAACATGATTTTTAGTTAGATTTATAGAGTTTTTTAAAATTGAAACCAATGTAAGGTACAATGCATTGCTCTCAAAAAATGGACTCTGAGTGAAAGAGGTCTGGTTTATCAGCTTATGATTCTAAAGATGGTCGTCTTTTACAGACTAGTTGATTGAAATTACTTTTATTAATTTTACTGAAATACATTCTGTGGTGAGCAGTATTGTGTAATATAATTAATAACAAGGATATTATTAAGTCTAGGAATTGTACAGGCTTAGGATTTGTAACTTACTATTATCAAAATATATTTACTTAACGTTTGTATTTTTTTCGTGGGAATCTATATTATATATATATTTAAAATCAACGGAGTAAACTAGATATTTTTAAGAGTATGTATAAAACTGATTACCTACTTTTGAGTAATTTTCGTTTATTGGATAAAAATAATAAATAAAAACTATAACATCAAAAAGTAAATATGTTGAAAAACATTAAGACCATAAACAGATTAACCATACATAAACAGGATGTAATAAAGTGTTCGTCTTGAATAAATAGGCCTATTAAATGTTAAAGTGTATTTGGAAAATTGTAATCTTTAAATAAATTAACTTTTTTTATTTGTCTTACGTTCTTACGGGTTATGGCTTCGAATAGTTTTTTATATAATAAACAAATTAAACGTACATTTTTTAAGTATTTTAAAATAAATAATATTCAAATAATTATATCCCAATAAATATATACACAATAATAATTAAAAGCACAACATATAATATTATAATAATATTATCATCTTATAATATACTTTATTGCACACTAATTATTTTATACAACGATAGGTACTTGTTTTCATAGACGACTAAACACAGTGTACTTATTCAGCTTTTTTTATCCACTACGACTACACTATGCACATATTATGTGATTTGTGAATAATGCATTAATAGGCATACTGAAATTGAATTATATAAAAAAAAAAACGTTCGTACCTAATTACATCGTTTAAGATAATCGAGATATATAATATTATACGAACACAGCAGTGACTTTGATGTCATATTTGATGAACATGAAAATGAAAATGATGAAAATGAACATACTCTATAGTCTATATATTATATGCATAATATGTATTTTGTAATTATGTATGTATATTTAAAATTAATTAATTAATTAATCTATGTGTTCACTTTATAACAGTTATATATATAATTAAATGTTGACATTTTTTTTTATTTGCATTTTTCAATCCCTCTAAAACTATTAAGTGATTTGTTATTAAGTGACCCACAATATTTAATTTCGTTAAGAATTTCTTGAATTTTGTTTTCGATGTAAATAATTGTGAACTGTGAATCAAGTTAGTAGATAGTGAAAATAGTTTCCAATATCACAACCTGCTGTTCCTCTATAATATGTAGGTAATGTTTTAAATTATTGCGAACCTGCGGTTAGATGGTTTAATGTAAACATTCGAGAGCCAAATGTGAATGATTATTAACCAAAAATAATAAAACATAAAGCTTTTGGCTTCAAATAACATTTGAAATTACATTTTATTTATTTATATACTCATATTGTTCGGTTCATGGAAAAAAATTTAATTAATAATAAAGTCAAAATTACATATTTTTATGTTATTATTCATAAGAAATCAATATTTGAGTAACTATACCTATACATTTCTTAAGCTTAATTCCCTATTAACAGGGGCCTATAAATTATAAGGTTTGAATAAATACAAATACTGAGTATAAGCATTTTTATCTAAATATAGTTCGGTTTAAAGTTGTATGTGTACATCTGAAGTTCAATTATAATTATAATTACATTAATTATTATAGAAAACTCATTAAAATGTTTGTTTTATGTGTAGCACCTACATGACTTACGTCATAGTTCCCACTATAGAGTGGTAAAACCAAACAATACTATACAAATCTAGAAAACCGTTAGTAAATTTAGGTTTAATCTAGTAAAATTACGACGTGAGTGGAGTGAAGTAATTGTTTACAGTTATTAGTACCTATTAAGTTTTTATTTTCTGTTGCATTTATTATTGTTAAAAATACCTTTCATGTAAACAAAATATAAAAACCATCAAAGAGTTTCGAGAATATGTCAGTTATCGTGATTATACATAATTTTTCAAACATAATAACCCTACCTCGTAATAAATATTATTTTTTTTAACCGTAAGTTTCGTCCCTTTCCTCGGTGGTCAACCGGTGACCGATTATTTTGTACTTCCGCCGGATATATACGTAGAACCTATTAAAATCATAAATGTCCTCTTCATTTTCAGAGACCCGTGTTTTTTATGTGCCGCCGATCGGTGAAGTTAATATTACGCAGAGCCGCCGCCCGTTAAAACCCAAAAGCTTTGCATACGGTTTTCGATGTCGTACGCAATACTACCTTACATAAATCAAAAATGAAGAGTGTTAAAAAAAAAGTGGTCGCATGAACCTAAACGGGATAGCGTTTTGAGATTTAGAAAAGTCCTGTTTATACTGTTAGAGCAGATTTGGTATAAAACTATAAATGTATGTAATGTATGTAATTTATTGTGTTTTCAAGAGAGAATTTGTTGTTTGTATATAATAAATGTTAATGTATGAAACGGAAAAAAAAATAGTTATTAATGTTAATCGAAAAATAAAATAATTTTAGCTTAATTTTATATTCTAATAATAATTGATTGTTCGAATTCATCTCAACTGACACGATTCTAGTGGTATAGGTACACTTTTTTTTATTGTAAATCGTTAACAACTATGATGGTTTAATCATGTTCAAGTTATTTATAGCTATTAAATTAATTATTAAACTTTGAAATTTGAATAAACATTCAATTATTTAACAGGACCAATTCACAATTATTGTTTTGAGAAACATTGGATTTCCATGTTTACATATTTTCTAGAACTATAGGTATACTATAACTATATATTTTGTAAAACATATTATATACATCTTATATTGCAAGTGTTTACGTTGTGTTGTGTTGGCAATAATTAAATTAATTTCAAGATAATAAAATGGTTATCGATTGTACAGCAATATCGTATTTATTATATAGGAAAATATAAAAATATTGTTATTGCATCATATTATAATTATATTTATTACTTACATATGTATTACATGTATCATATATATATAAATGTATACACTAATTACTAGCTACGAGTTACCCGGCTTCGAACGGAACAGTCTTGCAGGTTGGACATTTTTAAAAATCCCTTCTTATTATCATTTTGAGTATAAGAGGTATACAATTTTAAATTTTAAGTTCATACACCCGAGGGATTTTAAATTACAGCAATTAATTCTTCGATATGCAAAAAAAAATTTAAGGTTAAAAAAAGCGATCAATCGTTGAATATTCTAATGATAATTACCCGCCGTTTTGCTTCAAATATTTTTTTTTAAGTTTTAGAAACTTTTTGTTGATAGCAGCAATCCCGTGCAACTTCGTTTGCCTCAACTGGTATAAAGATAGCTATTTTGACGTAGGCATCCGCTAAGAAAGGATTATTAGAACAGTCATTTGGTTACCTAGGAAATATTTTATTTTATAATTATTAAAATCAACATATTTAACATAATAAAACGTTACCAAAATGTAACCAAAAAAGTTGAAAATGTGAAGCTTAGCCCAGAGCACAAAACTGTTTGGAGCCTATTGAAAATGCGATTTTCGAAAAATCCCTTCTTAGCGGATGCCTACGTCTTAGTATCTATCTATATGCCAAATTTCAGCCCGATAGTTTTCGTGATTTCATATATATTATATTATACGTTATAACGTTATAAACACATCAATAAATATTACTATCAGCGAAAAAATCATAAAAAAAAAACTTTATCACATCGAATATAATTGCATGAAAATCTATAGACTCTAGAGTGATATAATCCAATTAAACTGTTAAGATTATTCTCAATGCGTCAATGCTCTCAATGTACAAGGGAAAAAAAGTTATTCCAACCAACTTGGTCATCGACTGCTGTGAAACGAAACTTTACTTGAAATGAATTATTCAAGAAACACAATAACAAACTTCGGCCTGTTGAGTGCATTAAACTTTGGCTTTCCAATTTATCTGTAATACATAATATAATCTCGGTATACCTACATAACTGTTTTATTGACAAGAAATTACCTTTGCGCATATTGTCGTAATGCGTAGGTACATTGATTTACTCTCGTGAACAGAATACAAGTCATTTATATCATTTAATCACTATATTAATCAAATAACTCGTTCACTTTTATTGTGATACGCATCCGCTTACGAATTATTGTTGGTTTACTTTGAAAACCTCTTCTTGAATAAAATATCAAAAACAAATATAATACTATACCATGTACACGCGCGTTACGTACATAAACACTTTTTTTTTAAATTCACGATTAAAAGTAATAATAGTAGAATAAATCAATCAATCATCCGAGTATCTAGAGAGAGAGACGGCTATTGATTTTCTTTCGTTTAATTTTTCTTTGTGCCACATTAAATCGAAATTTAAAATATGACAAAATGCCGGTTATTATTTTACAAATACCAAACTTAATTGTTATTTTTCATTGAAGATGAATGACACTTTTTAAATATCGCAAAACCGATGTTTTACCTATTTAAATTGTGTATACAGTCAAAGTTATATCGTTCCCGAAATAATTCTACCCTTATATTAACGATAATTAATAAATAACAATGATGGTTTTACGAATGATTTATAGTATTTATTTAAAACCGTTTGTTTTTGTGTTATTTGTATATTTGTAATATTTTCTGACTGAAACCGTCTAATCTGTTATAATAAAAACGATAGAGACAATATAATATATTAAAATCAAACCATTAATGATTATCGATGTAGGAGTGGTTAATATTCCAATTTAATGTTTTATATAATATTCTACTTGTTAAAACGTTTTTAAGTCGGATGAAATAATTTTAATGATACATTTTCACATTTTAATCAGTAGCTAAATAAAATATTTTAATATTTATTTAACGGTCAAACTTATCGTATTATCTAGGAATATTTATTATATTATTTTATACATAAAAATATAATTGGTGCAATGAACTTGTTTTACTCAAGAGTAGGTATAAAATTTATTTTCAAGTTATTTGAAAACTTTATCATTCAGTGACTTCAAGAAATTAGTATTTAATTATTATTATTTTAATTTATAGTCGATATTATCCGTAAAAAGTAAAATTAATTCCAATTTCTCTTAATTATATTCCTTTATAGTAATAATAATGTTGATGTTCCACCGATTATAAAGTCTTAGTATACCTAACTGAGATGTTAATATGATTTTTGAAGATTATTTCCCTTCTAAACAATTTTTTTACGATATTAACGGGTGTTTGGCCCACTCTCAACAATCATTTGATACAAAGGTGGTAATATACTATTTTATTCTGTTTCAGTTATATTTGAAGTTTTTATTCTCGCATTGAAGGTATACAAATTAAAAAAAAATATATAAACGTTTAAACGATACCGAATAAAAACTTATAGTTACTGATACTATAAAAAAATGTATTGCCATATAAATACTTAACTATTTATTGCTGAATTCAATTTATTCGATCGAATCTTTTTTAATTGAATGAATTATTCACGCTCGTTTTTAATACTCTATATCGAATAAAACGACATTTCGTTTTTTAATTGTTTGGAGAATAAATATATTATCCCCATACTTCATTAATTTGCAGTAACCCAACGGAATATAATTTTTTCAATTTAAATCCTTATAGACTTAATATTTACATTGATTAATAAATATAACATTGAAACATCCCATAGCTTAATTTTAAATATTCAACTTTAAAATGAAAATGTATTTTTTTATTACACTTAACTACTATTTTGTTATTGTCCCGCATAACCTAACCTATAGCAAATGTGGTGACTTTAAATCACAGATTTGCCATATATTTTTGTAACGAAAAAATGAATATTTATATTAGAAATTAGCATCAGTAAAATGTGATTAGAATGCAGTAAGTTATGTAATTAAATGTTTAAATTATTTTAAAATGTATTGTTCAGAATTATACTATAGGACTTTGTAGTTTTATTACAGTTATAATTACTATGACAAAACTAAAAAATATTTATTTGATCTGTAAGAACTTCTCGGATTAACGAATAGCGTATAAGTTTATAGTTGGAAATATATTTTTAAAAAGTTAGTACTATAAGCAATAGATTGTAAAAGTACTTTGAACCGTAATATAGTAGCTTATACGGTTTTAGTAAGACAATTACATAATATCCTGTGCTTATTACTTTTGTTTTGCTGTATCATTTATACCGTGCCTTTTTTTTTAAATTCGTTTCCTTAGTTCGCTTAATTATAAGCTTACAGTTACAGAGCATCGTTTTAATTTTGTAAAGAACGAAAACAAAATAATAAAAAATAATTGGAATTATGGGTCTTTAATTATTTTGAAAGCTTGGCGTTCTACATTAACAACTGTTCATTATTAACCTCGGAATAAAAATTAGATTTGTCTATATTCTATTATTGTTTCGGATTTAATATTATAATGATGCCCTCATAATTCCTTTGAACTATAGGTATCAATTTAAATAAATTGTATTCGATTAACGTATTATTCAGGGTATCCTTTGAAAGTATAAATATTGTTAATATAACCTAACCTAACTTAATCTTTGGATATTTTCGTGGAACACCCTGTGTATGGTTTATACTTATTATGTTTATCCAGGCAGTGTTTAACTGTATAATTTAAAGCTGTTTATAACGACCGTGTATGAAATTGACATGACTGTTATTTGGAATTGAATAACATCTATTATTTACACATTTTGTTATGTTAATATTTGTCTTTCATAAATATTATCTGACTTGTCCATTTAGTATAGGAACACGATTAATAAGGTATCTATTTTTATATAACACATAGATTTATGGTGTATTAGCTTATTGTGTTTATTCATTTGCATATTTTTAAGCCACCCACCTGATTTGTAAAAAAAAAATAACAATGACGTCCACATAATATTATGTGCGTAATATAAAACTCTTTCCGTTGTAATATTTTCTTTTTTTTTCTCTTTATCGAGCTAAAGAAAAAATAAAGTAAATTATATATCCGCAAGGCTATGCATTTTTGAAAATTAAAATATCGATAAAATTACACGTGATTGCTATTCATTGCGAACACTCTTGAGAATAAAAATATTAAACAGATATGTATTGAGCGCTAAATGTATCAAACATACATCGGCCTTCGTTTTCTTAGTTCATCGTTTATGCCTTGTAAACATTTTGCGTAAGCAAAACCTAAGTTTTAAGTCTTAGTCTTCCGAGTTACGTCCGAACAAACAAAGCATTCTCATTTTTATTTATTCATGTATATTATCTTGCCTAGATTGTACGAGTTTTATCGCCGTCTAAGAACTTTTACGTGCATACTTTTCGTGTGACCAAAAAACTTATCCTCGATTTTTCTACACTCGTTTCGTAATCTAAATATTTATTCGCATTTTAATTGTTTTTTTTAAGTATAATTAATGCGCACGTGTATTCACGATACGCTGTTATACATTCATGCAACCATGCATATAGTTTGAATATCATATTTTTACTAAGTTATATAGGTACCGATAGTATACCGGTAGTATTATACCAACAAAGTACTTATATTATAACACTATCTTGTTTACTAAACTAAAATCCTCATAAAGTTCTAATGTATAGTTTTATTTATTTAATTATTAATTATCTAGAAATAGTTACTGTTTTGAAACCAGTTTTAATTTGAATAAATTATTATCTGTATCGAGATGTACGTGTTATATATTGCAAATTTATATGAGTATTTAGAAATTGACTAATAAATATATAGTTATCTTATTACTGTTTATTATGTAGTTATTAGTTATTAATATCAACATATTATTATTACAAGACGGTGTTATTATTATTATATATTATATCATGTTAAAAGTAAGCTAAAAAAATGTATTACTATAAATTATTATTTATTTAATAGAATTATTAATGTATAAAAATATTTTACTACTTTATACCCTTAAATTTAGACAGCCTAGGCTAGAAAAATCTTAATTTAACGAAAAATGTTAGTGGACAAGCGTAATATAAGTCATTTAAAATTCTTAAACCAGTTGAATATCATATTACATATTTAATTTCACACGCTTATCTATATTTATAAAAAAGTTTAATACATATAGGAATAAGGTAGTCAACTAGAAACATTTTTAAAACTGAGCAATTTGTTTAAATATATACATGTCAATTCCATTATACCCCGCTACTCTGAGTTAGTAAATCCATCCCCGTGGGACATATTCTATATTTTATTATAAATAATACGGTGGTTGTTGTTTTTTTTTTATTAGGTATTTGAATGAAATATTTATATATAAATATGTTATACATACATAGTGAAACTTGTCTAAGATCTGATACATAGGGAGTAACAAAAATATTTTGTTCTTACATGTTTTTCACATGTTTGACTTTGGTCATGTTTGCGCTAATAGATTTATTATTTTTTTTTATTAATTTTTTTTAGCCTGTTGATGCGACGGGAACGGAAAATAGTTCGCATGCGACCGTATGGCATGTGTCCTCACTTTCAATCCAGACCACCAACGGATCACAGGCCACCGCATCAAGGATCAGGCAATGGCCATCCTAGAACCGACCCTAAGCTGCTATTACTCGTTGAGACTGCATACTCGAGACTCGGCAGAGAATTGGCTGAGACCCTCGTGCATAATAGACTGAGGTAAAAAAAAATATATAGTTTTTATATAGATAGATTTGATAGATGTTATAGTTTTTCAGGCATCTTTACGTTTAGCGATTCCATAAAATAATTAAGTGAAACATGTTAAACCAAACTCCAAAAACATTACTACGTCCTGAATTCATTAATGTAGTTAGCAGTAAACCATTGTTGGTATAAAAAAAACTCCCTTCTTAACTTTGAGTATGACAAAATTATATAGATGCAATATAATTCCCGTAACTGTGTTTTAATATAAGCTGTATTTTAAACTTTACAAGCACTCGCGTACATAACAATTTCAACTTTCTTCTAAGGATTTAGTAACCTATTAAAATAATTATTAATTTTCTACTTGTAGCAATTATAGAAACTCAAACAATAATTCAATTTCGTTTTACTTTAATTTTATTTACTAAGCTACCTTTTTTAAACTTGTAACGTTTCAGTTATATACAATATTTTTTAAAACTTTTTATCACAGCTAAATCTCAAATGTAACTCAAACCACTTGTTGTGTCTTATTTGGTCTGAATCGTATCAAAACATTAAACAAATCTGGAAACCCAAATTCATTTTCAGAAACTCCGTAAGAAATTTTTTTTCAGACCTCGTGATAATCTCATTACATCTAATTGGATAATCTGATATATTTATATACATATAATTATAATTTAATAATAATAATAATGATAATTTCAAAGTATTAGGCTTATCGTTATTTTCATGTATATTTATTATTATTATTATGTGTCCGTCTATAACTTATATTTTTATAGTTGATACAAACATTGCAAAGCTAAAAGGTATTAAATTAATAATACCTACTCTTATTATATAATATAACAAAAATAACTTATATATGTAGTAGGTTTTACATTATTTGTTTCTTTTAACAATACTTTTAGGTTTGTAATGTACGTATCAACTATACGATGATATATACTATTTAATAAAAACGAGTTTTAGACAGGATTCATATGGTTTGTCTTTAAAATAATTATGAAGTAAATTATATTTCTATATTTACAATAATCTTTATGAATTATGAATATCAATTAAAGCTGTACATCGCGCCATGAGATCTTCAGAAAGATTTAATTTTTACCTCAGGGTTGTACCATAATACATATTCAGTAAAAACGCTAAAAAACTTATACCATAGTCGTTTGACAGTATAAAAAACCACTATAATAACAACAATGTATAGGAAAATAACATTTTCAAGATAAAATCTCGTTTATAACTTTAAGTATTTAATTTATATAAATGTTCACAAAAAGACCAAAAAGGGTCCTTGAAATATTATTTTCTTTTCTTTATACAACCCATATGATACGAAAAAGCTGCGGATAGATAACGGTCTTAGACCTCATTACGAGGACAAAATTATTCTAAAAAAATACATAATTAAGGGTTATTATTGATCTGTTGGTCTGTAAATAATTAAATGCATTAGGTACCCCAATATTAACACGGTGTCATAACTTTAAGCATAGGTACTATAATTATTATGTCATATCCGGGAAGAAACTTTAGAATTATACAATTCTATTACAAGTGATGATTGAACAAAACAACGTATCTACATTCAAATAAATTCAATCGTTTTTTAAAGTCTTAATTATGGATAAATAATACATAAATATGTATAGTTAACAAGCTTTATTCCATTCGTGCAAATAGAAATGGGTAGGGATTGGTCGTCAGCACTTTCGTTTTTCAGATAATATCAAATATTGTAAAATTATATGCATCTAATGTTTGTTGAGCATTAATATTGCCGCGGTGACGGTGTTTACCGACATCTTGGATTTCGAAATATAATACATGCGCGTCATGTTGGTGTACTTAAAGAAAAAAATCGGATTTTTACGCGTTGTCTAGTAAACGATAGATGCACTAATACGTGCATTTTCCGCTTGTATTTATTCTTCATAGTTTATTTTTTACTTATGTCATCGTTATTTGCTCGTATATTATGATGAGATGTCCGGTTCGAATTGTGCGTCGGCGTCTATTATCACGTATATGTAAGTGTGTGAACGATGAACTATTCCGATTCGGGTTGCTATTTAATTCTTTGGGTAATAATGAATAATGAACTTCTCCTGACGAATTTTCCTCGCGCTCGCTGGTGGTGTGTATATCGTAATAGTTACAATAATAATTATACAAAAGCCGTAAATCAAGAAAACACGGCTGCTCGCGCAGTTAGTGTCTGCTAATAATTTTCGGCACATCAATCAAAACGTCGCTCTAACCTCCGCGCATTCCGTGCGCACCCCTGAAACGATCTACTAAGCCTCGGACTGAAGGCAGAAGGGGGCACGTGTGTTTAAACGCAGTTATAACTTTGGTTTTGGCGTTGAACTTTGTTATGAAACTGTCAAAGTTTTATCGTCGGTGTGCGCGTGTGTGTTCGATCCGTATATATACACCGACGTAGGTGATGGTGCCGCGGTGTACACAGTAGACCAATAAAACGCCATATTATGTATCTAGAGATTTATTTATCTGCCGCATACGGCGTGTTTTTCAGTTTACCGTTTTCGACGTCGGTGTAGGACGTTGAGATTTAACTAAGCCACGCTAAACTTACGAAATTCACGTAATAACGGATGGACGCAATTACGTATTACATAATCTGTTTCCGCGGATTATGTTACTGTAAAAAATGTTCAATTTAAATATTTTTTTTTTAAAATTGTTTTTAATACATGTTAGTTTTGATTCATATTGTAAATGTATTTTAGCGTTATTTATTTACCACAGTTAATTCCAAACATTATTGGTCGACGATGTGGATATAATATTCGATTTTATGTGTATACAGTTGTGTCATGCGTTTGTTTGTTAAATTTGTTTTTAAACCAAGCACCTTCTCAGATTTTATGGTTTTTTGTTGGAAATGAATACACAGAGATGACTAGTATATTTGTTTGCATAATTTTTTCTCAATTGTTGTGTATTTTGATTTTAATTCAGAACCCATACCGCTCATTCGTCCGTTACTAACCGCATAACGAGCCGAATGCAAAATATTAAATAACTACCCATTACTATGACGTATAATAAAGATAATACCGTGTCGTCGGTTATCTGTATACAAGACGTTTTTTGCCATCTAACGTTGCAATATCTTATTAACGCATAATTCTGTTGTCTCTCCGCGGTATATTTCTCTTGGTTTTATAGTGCATTTAATTTTTCTGTGCAAGTAGTTGTGTGTTCTTCATGAGTTTAAAAATGATTTATCATCACATTTCTTTTTTTATTTTACATAAGTTTGACACAATATTATTTAATTTATTTTCCATTTAAATTCAGGATTCCATAGTGTCGTCGTATTATATGTTACAGAATAATAAATTCACGATTAAGATAAATAGTAACAACGTTTTCCGTATCGTCAGATAATTTGAATTGACTACCAAAATAGTTTTATGTAAATCATGGAATTTCCATGCATATTAGTTATTATCAATATTTACGAGACAAGTACGTTATTATTTCCCTCGGTAACATCTGGGATTCACGCGTAGTACTTATATAGTAACACTCAAATGCGTACCAACAAATACATATTTAACACGTATTTTGGATATATTTTTTTCTATATATTTATCATAACTTCTTGTAATTTTTATATTATGATGTATTTATCTTGTATAATCGTTTACGAAAAATACGTAATTTAAATTTAGTTTTTCGTCAGTATTTTTTATAGTCAATATGTTGTTACAAGAAAAATAATTATTAAAATTAACACAGCAAACATGTAATTGAAAACGATTGTGACACGCATAACACTAATTCTTTATACACACACACACCTATTGAATTGAAAATCTCTGCTGCAAACCATTTAATGATTACTTTAAACGTTGGTATAAATTAATTTCGTAGCGATGAACTTTATATTGTAATCGTACTGTGTCGCTCCTATTATACCTGATTCCCGGCCAATGCCAATCCTCTACGAATCCTTTACTACGATGTGGGTTTTCAATGATTATCTACTATCCAAAATACGTTTGTGTATCTTATTTGAACTGGGTAATGCGTTTGAAACGATGACACAATTATGGTTACTGCTTATTACATTTAAAATTATTACCGTTTAGTTTTATTGAAATTGTAATCGTTTCCTTCCCATGGGGATTATATGCGTGTGCTTAATTATTTTTGTCGTCCGGACTCCAACCGTAATAATGGTCAAAAGCGAAACGTTTCGGCCAGAGAATTCGTTTGATGTCCATATATTTTATAAACGCGGGTACAAAGTGAACGACGGAAACAATTTCATATCAAACAATGAAAAACAGAATGCTATTCATAAACAGACACAATGGTCAGGCAACGAATTAATAAGTGGAATAAAATTACGGGTTTTTTTATTCGCGTGCGCGCTAGTATTTTCCCCATAACTATGTCAACTACTATAATATATATTTTAAACAGAGTTTCAATATTATTAGTTGTAAAGTGATGTATTTGATGCGTATAAAATCCATATTTGACCTTTTTTTTATTATTATTTTTTTTCGTGGAACGATTCTCATATTATGTACTCGTATATAATTAATACCGTTTGTATTTTATGTTCTACAACAATACACGATATGTTTATAATACCTACTTTGTTTTCGGCATTTAATTACATGCAAACATTTTAATCGGATGCAATTTAAATATCTATTATTATCATCACCAAAATATAATCGACTGGAGTTCATATAATAATGCGATCGCACGTTTGTTGGTAATTTCATTTGTTTCGCTCAGATAAACATTTCGAAACGTCATATTTTATCGTTTCGTCGTCGGAATACGTTTTCGAGTGTTCGACATTTTCAAACGAGATGTTTCAAAATTATTATAATTTTGGAACGGTTTAAAGTATAAAACCAGCGATTTTAATCAAAACGGCTCGTAGTAATAATATTGTACGCGCATCAAACGTGCAACGACCATGCCTAATGTACACGAACTTCTCCTCCACGACTATATGAAATACACGTATATTATTTACATTTAATTAAATTTTTTCCTGGAGACACTGCGCCGAGCACTTAACCCCCCCCCCCCTGCCCGGACTCGGTAACTCGATCGCGTGGACGGCGGTAGACTTATTTCATTAAATCTCGTCCTCGGCTGTTGTCATTAGATTTCCGTCGATAAGAGAGACGCGTTCCGGATAAAACGTGCGCCGAAAGTAAAAAATGAACACTACTTATTATTATTACCACCGCCGTACTGTAACGACACGTAAAACATCCGTGGTCGCAGTCGTTTAATTTATGCGCACTATACGAAAACCGTATGCATATATACGTATGCGTGCAGCTGCGCGTGCTGTTGAAACGAAATCAAAAACGTGATACGAATCATTTCATCATACCCGTACTTAGCACGTACACGTGTCATATGCGAGTGTGTTGTACGAGACGATAATTCTGCTCCAGACGAATGGGTATTCCGGCGATAAGTGATTTGGAAAAACGTGACGGCGCGTGAAACGGACCGGTCGGCCGCACTCTCCGTGCCCTGACCCTCCTGCTTTCGGACGATCCTTTTCGCGGCACCTTCCTGCTGTCCTCCTCCCTAACGTCCCCGTCGTCTATAGAGCCGCAGTCGCGTAACGATGACGTCGCTCTCGTGAAGGGAATATACGATAGTTTACCATCATTGCATGTTTATCACTTTAATATCTGCTCGTACGCATGTGCGCAACTGTGCCTATATCATAGCAGGGGATATCCAAACAATGTGAAATAAAATCTACCTTCACGATAGCGTGTGAACGCGCAATCACCATCAGCTATTATACACGTATTGACGTATGAGAGTGTGTTGGTTACTATCGTATGGATTTCTCATAAATAAAGTCTGCATTACCGTCTTGTATAAGTGCGAGCGTCCTCAAACTTGACCATGTCGGTTGTGGGTGATTTTTCAATTTCTACATTTTTACGTACGTCAATGGCTTTAAGAACTAGACGTATTTATATTTATCAATTACCGACTTGAGGTCAAGGTCAAAACACCAGGCCGCAGGGGCGATTTCATGAGTTGCCATTCCCCAAGTGACGCCGGTGTGCGCAAAGATAATAATACCCAAGGGTGATGTACGAATATGTAGGCAATAGGTCTTCGTGTCCCGTTGACGTCGTCCGCCCACCGTACGTAGTGCGGTTTTGACATACAATTGTCGGTCCGGTCCTGTTCCTTCAACACAGTACACGTAATGTGTGCAGTAGGCATTAACCACTTGCCGCGGACCCGTTCGTTTCTTTTCCAATGTGTCGCGCAACATATTATTATACTCATTATTTTTACCATATATATCATATATATATACGAGTATACCGTATTTATTATTATCGTCGAATAGGTGCACGCATTAAGGATATTACGCGTACCCGCTATACCTGTTGGTGGTTAATGCAGGTACACGTTTGACGCATGTGAAAATACGTCGCGGTGTCCGCGAGGTCGCCGACAAAGCGGAGCGGCCCTTTATTCTTCTGCGCGCCCGCGATTCCCGTCCGGGACCCACCAAAACCATATACTAATAATAATAATAACAACAACAACAATACATAATATTATACGAGAACGGTTTTTGATTTTTTTTTTCACTCGCAGGTACAAAATGGAAGTAGCCGGCAAATCGTTACCGGCGCTCACGAATCTGGACAAAGGTCGATATTCGGTCATCGTGTTCGAGAACTACTACCGTTACCTGAACATGGACAAATGGAACAGAGAGCTGTTGGACAAGTATTGCCGGGAGTACGGGGTCGGCATACTGGGATTCTTCCCGCCCTCCGACCGTCATGTGGTCGGCGTTCAAGTCAAAGGATTCCCGCTGTACATGCACACGAAACTCTCGCTCAGAGTACGTATACACCACAATAAACGGGCACCGCACGTTTTTTGTGTGGAAAAAAATATTATTTACAATCGCTGAATCGCGGTCTAATCGTAGAACGGTTATGGGGGTGTACATTGTTTGGTCTACTTCCAATTGCCGATTGGTCTACTGTTTGTATACACTATACGCCTATCGTAAAACTTGCTTAGTGTTAGTCTTGTTAGTCTATGATAAACAAGTCTGCTTCTTAAACCAGGTCTATACTTAAATATTGCTCAAATTAAAACTAAAGAATATTAAAACCGAAGTTATACTTAATATGAAATATTTAAAATCATATTTATTTCATCGCGGTTAGTGGTATTAGAGTACCTATGTGCTAGACTATTTTATTACATAGCTCGAAGGGGTGATAATCGCTGTTTGGACCAGAAATGTTTCCTTGTAAATAAAAAATGATGATAATTTTTCAGAGCACGATAATTACAAGCGATTTGTGTGGAAAATCCCGCTTCAACTTTCAATTTTCATCCCTGTTATTAAAAAGTTGCAAAATAGCATTTTTTTTCTTCGTTTTTCGGTACCAAAAAGATCCCGGTATACTCATTTATTAGCTAACATTTTTTCATTTTTTTAGATCATGGTAATTTTAAGACACTAACAATTAGTTTTCGGAATTTACTGTGCCACCCTTCAACACTGTATGAGTAGTCCTTTGAAAATGGTATATAGAACTTGCGCATGAACTTTCCACATAGTTCTGAGGGAATTTGCTGTGGCATAGCCCGTCTAGAAGTTCGGCATTCACATATTCCTATCTATGTCAACTATAACTTTTTTTCCAAATCGCATGTTAAAATGAATTAAACATTGTTTGATTGTATCGCATTTGGAAAATCTGATGTCGTTATACATAGCATTAATTATGGAAACTTACCAAACAAAACTTTTATTAGGCTAAGATAAATGTTATTGACATTTCGTTGAATAGATTTTCGTTGTAATAATATAGTATAGGCGTCGTTTTAAGTACCTAGACGTTTTGTAATTAGACCTCTTAGGCTGATTACTGCCCCCCTCCCCTCCCACCATATTTATTGTATCAGAACACCGCCGCGCCGCGTGCATACACCTACCAGAATTTCCCACCCGTTGCTCTGTATAACGTGTGTGTGGTATGTTTTCGCAGGACGCCATGCTGAACTCGGCATCGCCGGTGCTTCGAGTGGCCCGAGCTGGTGGCGTGTACCAAGGACCGTTACCGGGCGACGACTGGTCCGTGTTCAGCGCCAACCACACGACGTACGAGCCGGTGGCGTGGGGCAGCAACAACTCGTTCGGCACGCCGGACGAGTACATCCCTTTGGCCACGGTCATGCAAGACCACGGCATGTACGACGGCATATCCAGGATGTTGTTCGGCTCAGGGCTCAAGTTCTGGCTGCACCGGTTGTTGTTCCTCGACTCGCTGTCGTACCTGAGCAAAGGACTTCTGAGCATATCGCTCGAACGGCAGGTGCTCGTGGACATCGACGACATATTCGTCGGCGAAACCGGTATCCGCATGTGGAAAGAAGACGTGCACGTAAGATATATTTCTCACCTATTTTTTTGTATCAAATCCAATCTGCTACCAAAATGCCGCCGTATAAATTGTTTAACGCGCATGAGTTTTACGACATGCAATAATATGTACGTAGGAAAATCGTGTTGAAATAGTTCATTTATATTTCATCCACGGTTTTTTAATAAAAAATAGATTTTATAACACTTATTTTACCCCAGGACTTGGTTAAAACTCAAGATCGGATACAAAAGCTCGTGCCTGGATTCAAATTCAATTTAGGCTTCTCCGGGAAATACTTCCATCGGGGTACGTGGGAGGAAAACGAAGGAGACGATACGATATTAGGTGAGCATTATTACATTATTAATATTATTATCATGATTTCGATGGCTTTCGATAACGTTTCTAAGTCCGATTTTAAAAATATGTTCTTATAGAACACGTGGACAAGTTCAACTGGTTCTGTCATATGTGGAATCATATGCAACCACATCTGTACAACAACGAAACTCATCTCGAGTACGAAATGACGTTGAACAAGGCGTTTGCTGAGGTGAGTCATTACGGAAAAACCAAATCGCTCGGACACCCTTTATTTATAAATCATAATCATAATACTACATATGATTTATAGGCTCACGGAATACCGACAAACTCCAGCTACTCGGTGGCGCCCCACCATTCCGGCGTGTACCCTGTGCACGAACTTTTGTACACCGTATGGAAAAAAGTGTGGAACATTAAAGTGACTTCGACCGAGGAGTACCCGCACCTGAGGCCTGCTCGGCTGAGAAGAGGCTTCGTCCATCGAGGCATCAAGGTAAAGCGTCTTTTGCACGCCTAGAGAGAATAACGTAAATTTCTAAACAATAGTTGGTTTTGTCGCGTACATATATAGGTGTTGCCGAGACAGACCTGCGGTTTGTTCACACATACCATCTACGTCGACCGTTATCCCGGTGGACGGAAAAAGTTGGACGAATCCATAATGGGCGGAGAACTGTTTCAGACGATCGTGTACAACCCTGTAAGTGTCGTGCAGGCGTCTCCTGCAGTTTATACACAATTAATAACTCCCAAACTACGACACCAACGATATGTTTCAACTGGCGCGTCTTCAGGCAAAATTCGAATTTTAAAAAAAAATTATCTAGTTCCGCAATGAACGACGTATCGATTATACGAAAAATATTAGTATTATCGTTTATTACTGCCGCTATGATTTCAATGTACGCGAAACCGATTTATTTGTAAAATAATTACGGTTCGGAGGCTTTTTGATAGCGCTTTGTTTCGAAAAAATGTCGATGCTATTTTTTCTTTTAGTTTTTCCGTAATCGTGTAAACGAAACATTATTATACCAGTGACGGGCGGATATACATTATTTGTGTCGAAAAAAAGGTTATTTATATTTCCGTGGAAAAAATAAAATAAAATAAAAATGTTTCTTGACGTCGCGTCGTAGCGTGTTGTTTTTGTGTTATTAAAATAACATGCTCTAAGAAACAACAACCTTCTACTTACATTATGTTTTTCAAGTTGTATACTCTATGAGAATGTCTAATATTTTCGCCCTCGTCGCCGCGCCGTTTACAAGTTTATAATAGTGTCAAGCCCCTTTCCGTCACGCGCAGCAGTCGTATGCACTCCGCGTAGGTGGGTGTGACAAGTGGTACCTATTATTCTATGTCAGGGATGGACAAACTTTTTTAAATAGTGATCAACCTAAAAAATATCTTTCTGAAAATGGTCGAATTACGCAAAAATCGGTGACCCGAGTTTCAATTATGAACAATGATAGCAATGGTTGACGAGTCAAAATCAACAGTAACGAGATAATGTATAAAATACAAAATCTAACAAAGTGCCAAAGATCGAATTTCAAGTAGATCGCGTTCGACCGTTTAGCCATCCCTGTTCTATATTATACCATAGATTAAATATACAAGGGTAACCTATAGAATGTATTATTACTGCTAGGGTAATCTACTCAGAGGTCTTTAAAGAGGTAGCTCGTCAGGTGTCATGAATAGATAATCACTTTTCCCTCTCACCCATGTTCATCCCTATCTACTTGCTTTTACCTTAAATTCTAATCTGTTTATGGTAAATTTGGTTTTACCGTTTTGCTGCGTACTGGCAATAGCAATGATAGGTAGTAGTAATATAATAATAACATAATAAACTTGTTTTCTAGATCAACGTGTTCATGAGTCACATGTCCAACTACGGTAGTGACCGATTAGCGTTGTACACCTTCGAGTCGGTCTTCCAGTTTATTAGATGCTGGACAAACTTAAAACTAGTGTCCTCAGGGCCTTTACAGTTGGCGGAAAAATACTTCAAGTTGTATCCTGAGGAAATCGATCCGATGTGGGGTGTATGTATAGTCATGAAATACTTATACATGTAGACATTTTTGTCAAGTAGTTGATCCAGTATATATCCATATTCCACCCACTCACTGTGACAACAGTTTTTTTTTCCTTTTTATAAAATACATGTACCCTATGAAGTCCCAATTTACTGCGGACGATTTCTTGAAACCAAATGTTTTACATTTATCCTATTTATTTCTTAAGCAAAATACTGTTTTTAAGAATTATTTCTGAATTAAATGTAACATTTTTATATTATTATTGTGTCTTAAAAATATTTCAGAACCCTTGTTTGGATCAACGGCATCTCAAGATTTGGTCATACAAAAAATCATGTCAACGTCTTCCCAAGTTTCTGGTTATTGGACCTCAGAAGACTGGTACTACCGCATTGTACACATTTCTGTCGATGCACCCAAACATATCAGCAAATGCTCCTAGCAAAGAAACATTTGAAGAAATCCAATTTTTTAATGGTCGTAATTATTACAAAGGGTTGGATTGGTTAGTATAACATTAAAAAGTTACTGAAAAAATTTGTATAAACATACTGATAAACTGTTTTGTTTCAGGTATATGGATTTTTTCCCTTCCAACGATTCTATTGACAATAAGATTGTATTTGAAAAGTCTGCCACTTATTTCGATAACGACATTGTGCCCAAGCGAGTACAAGCGTTACTACCAAATGTTAAGCTTGTGAGTACACTTTTAATTTCCTCTTATAGCACCTTGTGTCATACCCATTTTAATATGAATTTTTAATGTATGTACGTAGGTGACCATATTAATCTCACCGGCCAAAAGAGCTTATAGCTGGTATCAACACGCCAAAGCCCATGGTGATCCAACTACGCTCAAGTATTCATTTTATCAAGTTATCACAGCAAATGAATCTGTTTCGCCCAAACCACTAAGAGATCTTCGTAATCGGTTAATTTTTATTGAAATAACTTTCTAGAATCTGAGTGGAGCTAAAATGTGTATTTGTTTTAAAATTATATGATTTGTTACCTTTAATCCTCCATTATTTTTATTGAAGGAATTCTCCATAAATTTGCAAAATCAACCAATCCATTAAAAATGGTCTTATAATTTTATGAACTTTCTAAAGCTTAATATATTCAAATATTTATGATATATATTAATATAAATAACATTCTATTTTGTAGATTTACAAATTATTTTAGAATTAGACCAAACATATTTTATTAATTATTATTTATTACTTATAATTAATTTAAAACTATTATGTTTTATCTGACTTTATTTTAATCTACAAATATATCTATTATTAATTTATTTTTGTTTTTCAATTAAGTAACTTATAGCACAAAAAAACATTAAAATATGCGCTTATATATGCTCCGATTAACTTTGAAATTTGCACTAAAAATGAAAAAGAAATTATGTTATGGACATTTTAATATTGTTAATTTAATATATAGTTTCAATTTCTGAAAAATCCCTTAAAAATTGGTTTTCGAATATTCTAAAAAAAAACTAGGTTAATATTTACTAAAAATTTGTTGTTAATAAAACTCATAAAGCTAATAAACTTAAATAAACTAGTTATTGCAGTGTACCCGTGCAATTTATCAATCATACGAAACATTAGATTACTTTCCTGACCATTTATAATTTATATTTGCCGAGCGACTTCGAAACTAACCTGTAGATTAGTGTCCGTATCTTTCAATAAACTAATCCAGATAACTACATTGTTTTCGATTGTTTTTTCCTCTTGTACTGAGTATTTATAAATCACATTAATGTGTAATATTTTTGTAAATTACATAGGTAGGTGTAAGATAACTACACAAATAGTATTACTCTACTCAAAACCCATTTTTGTAGTTAATCGTTCAACATTTTAATTTTTACATTTTGAACAATTGTTATTCATACATTTTTAAAAGTCGTTGAATATGTGCCAATATAGCAAAAAAATGTAAAATAAAATTTAATATTTGAACTCTTTGTACTATAAAACATATTTGTATATGACTGTTTTAATTTGCATCTATTGAGTTTATGCAAATACTATAAGGCCAAACCCTGGTAATAACTTAGTATAGTTGTGGCAAAACATAGTCACCATTTTGTATGAATAATATGTTCCATGTTATAATTTATTGAAAAAACTAAATATAATAAATCAATCACAATCTATAGTTAATAAATAGATAATTTCATAAAAAAAACTTATTTTCATAATTTAATATACATAAAATTAAAATAACTGTTGAAAAGTATACTCGAGACTTAGACCTTATTGATACTTTAATATTGTTCTTACAATAACTTGAGCTTTGGTAAAAGTTGCGTGGAAGAGCTTATTTGTCCTCTTATCATAATTACATGAATTTATAAATGATAAAATCTAATTCTTAATTTCAGATGCTTGAATCCAGGAAAATACGCTCTACACATAGAACATTGGCTGGATTATTTTCATCATAATAACTTGCATATCATTGATGGTGATCAGCTCAAATCCAATCCTGTTGACGTACTTGACCAGTTTCAAAAGTTTTTGAAAATCACACCGATGTTTGATTATTCTTCTCACATTAGGTACTTAGTTTGTTGTCAGTTGAATATTTATGTTCTATTTCACTACATAATGTTAACTGTGTTTTAGATATGATGTGAAAAAAGGATTCTTCTGTAAAGTACTAGAAGGCGGTGGAAACAAATGTCTAGGTAAAGGCAAAGGTCGACAGTATGCCACTATGGACGCAGAGTCGTATAAATACCTCCGAGAATATTACATGCCATATAACACTGCTTTAGTTAAACTCTTACGCAAGTTAGAGCACACGACTATCCCTCAGTGGCTCAAAGATGATTTAAGCTATTCGTCCACCTGACATTTGCTTCGTAAGTTTCCAGCGTTGTCTGGTACATAAGTTTAAAATCTGAGAATTCAGTTTAAATACACTTATACCACAGTTTAATAAGATATGTTATAACTAAAGACCGGAATTATATGCATTTTAAATTGTAAAATATGCATGCTAACATGCACTAAAAAAAGTTTAAATATGTAAGAAAAAGATAAAACATGCACAGTAAAATTTCAATTTTTATAAAGAAAAAAAGTAGATAAGTAAATAGTACATGTTGGTATATAATATGGTTAAAGTACGACAAAATTAATATAGTGAGTATGTTAATCGGAAAAACAATAAGTTATCAAAGTATGTTCCATATTATTTATTTCTGTAAAACTATGACGACGATCAGGATGTACTTGTAGGATGAAAATCTGTGTCAACGTCGGTTATTGGTTCACATTTAAAATTGGCTAATATATCCGGTGAATAATTTGGTACAGACAAATCATAGAAATTAGCAATCTTACCTTGAAGTATTTTCAAAATTTATTTTAAACCATCAGTGCTTAATTCTTATCAAAAACATTTTTTAAATTTTGTTTTAATTATTGTACTATTTGCACTAGCAAGAAGTTCATTGACAGAATTTTCTACTTGCTTTTTGACACTTTCAGCAATATATGAAAAATTTGCTTTAATGTGAACAAGATCACATTTCACGTTTGATTTATTTTACATTGATTTACAATTTTGAATGCTTTTTGCTTCATTTTCCAAGTTTTTGATTACATTTTTGAACTCATCAAAATGATCTGCATAAAAGAACACCTTTTTGGACCGTGAGGTGTATCTTTCTTAAAATATGACAAATATGCAAAAATATGCGGTATAAAATTTTGATATTTAATCAGTGAAGTAATAATTTATGGAAACATTGACTGCATATCTGTGATTTTAAAAATAGCAACATGCATTTTATGCAAAATCTGGTCTTTAGTTATAACTGTGTGAAAAATATAAAATACCTATATGTTAGTAAATAGTTGAGTTAGGAGTATGAATTGAGATATTATAATATTCATGAAATATTAATCAACAAATAAAAACCTACATAAACATGTAGTTGTACTACATCATTAGGATTGTATTCCACCGGTACCATGTTTCAAACAATGTGATTAATGGAAAATTACCTCACAGTGATTGGATTACCTCAACAGTTCACATCCACACTGTCTCAAAGACTCGTACTACTTCGTTGCATTTTTAAAAATTATAAAACAATATTGAAAAATTATAAAATTTGTTATTGTGTGGTTATTAACAATTTCCATAATATATCATGTTTATCATTAATAGTTTCAACATCTCTACGGTAAGCGTAGCGATAATCCATGCAAAATTCTTTACAAACCTACAGAGTTAGCGCTAGTTTACGTGTTTGAATCTGTTCATTTTCTCTGTTAATTTCATCAAAAATAATATGTTGTTAAGCTAGTAACCGTTACGAATTCACTGTAGTTACCTTGTAACCATTTATTAAAAATATATAATAATGATTATAGCAAAACATTATGTATGAAATAATATCATTTACATTTCAATTAAATGTAGAACCATCATAATACACATCAAAACAGCAGTACATGTATTTTAATTATTGCTCACTGTTATTATATTACTAATTAATGTATTATAATTTATTGTTTACAGGTGGTAGAAAAAAGAAATACCAGCGGTTGTTGGCTGGCGTATATTCTACCACGAGAAAATGAAATTCTGAATTTTCCATATTATGTATTAACGATATTGTAATATTTTTAAAAACTATGAAAATTGATGCCATATTAGGTTATTTTAAACTATGAAATTAAGTATTTTTTTTTTTCATATTATATTTTGTTGATTTTATTATAGCTAACTGTTTTTGTGTATAGACCATGTTAATAATAATTAATATTAAGAATTGTTTTTTTTTTCTTTTTTAATGTAACAAATATTATTTTATTTATGTATATTGTATGCATATAATATATATTATTATACAGATATAATGTAGACCGTCCATGTGTTAATTAATTTTTTTTTTTTTCAAGCACTCTGTGCTTTTCGTGTCAATTTTCTTATTTTGGCTCTGCCTAAAAATATTAAAGATGACTTTTTTGTACTTGCCCGTTTTGTTATTTTATAATACTATTGACTTTGACTAATTTTAGCGATTTATTATTAATTTGTTAATGTTGTGAACTATATCGAATTACAGAGAAACAACATTTCTCAATAAAATACTGTGTATAACCTAAGGACCTATTTAAAATATCAAAGTTTTCTGCTACATTTACAAACAAATGTGATGTATAATAACTATTTTGAACATGAATAAATATGACATGTTATTGAAAACGGAATACAATTGAATGGTATTGAATGTACTGGCATTGAGTATAGTTTTATAAATGTAACGCGACTGTTCGTAAGACAATAGTGAATGTCCGCTGATTGAGTTGTCTAGTACTCTAGTGGAATCCCTTGGATATAGCTGGCCGGACTAACTCTGTGGCAGATACTCCAAAGTTCCCTAGTTGATAATTATAGCCCTGATGTAGAACCCCAAGGGCTCGTAAACTGTAGTATATCAACGTAAATCATATTGAAGTATCCGGTAGGTAAGTTGTGCATTTTATCCATGGTAAACATTTAGAAAATAGTGTTGATCATTTTTAGTATTCAAAACATCCAATCTTTGTTGACTGATTAATCATATTTTTTCAAACGCGGTTCCCTTAAATTCAACGATTCAGTAGATTACAAGTCACTCAATGTTCTTATATTTAAAATTGAGTGGAGTGAGTGGAACTTATACCCTGCACTGTAGTTTGAAGTTAAGTTTAATTAATTAATAGGTCATAGATAATTCATATTATATACTACAATTAACGTTTGGGTAAATTAGTACAGATTCTTTTTGATAAAAAATATTAATAAAAATAACTTTGCACTAGAAATTAGAATTAAGGTTAGCTTAGGTGAATAAGGAAACGATAATGGTAATATTATGAATAATAATGAGGGTGATTTTAATGATAATTAACATTTTGAAATATAAATGCTTTTCTTCTTTAGAGACGGACGATCAATACATTTTTCATATTTATTTCAATGTCTATGAATAAGTGCTCGACTGTTTGATCGATATTCACTAATTGCAATACTAAAAAGTTGATGTTTTAATGCGCTTCAGGTTACGCGCTCCTTACAGCTGAAGCTGTTGTCACTGGTAAATTTGAGTACAATTTTAACATTTGAACATAAAGCGGCCCCCACACCCGAGAGTGTCGACCGTCCAGTAAAAATCATACCGGTTGAAATTCATCAGTCGGATTGCCAATCATAGATTCTTATAGTAGCAGATGATATGATGGTGAATGGCAGCGTACGGCCCCCTTCAGGAAAGATTATCCCCTGGACACTCCTGGTGGTACTAAACTTCCTTGAAGTTCACCGTTTTTTATGTATGTTGCGTGTGCATTCGGTCGTGTTTAAATCTTATTTCTGAAAATCGTACAGCGATTTAACATCGTAAAAAAAAAAAAATAGAACTGTTGCATTCTCGAGAACAGCGGTTCCCAGTGTGAAGAAATGTAAAAATATTATGAAAGCACTATTCAACATTACGTTGTTTGGAGAGAAAAAAAAAAGCTTTTCGTACACTTTAAACACGAGCGTCCTTATTGTACGCTATCGCTGTGCAACGGGATGATCGATTAGCGCGGAAAATCGGATGCCACGTGCTATTTTTGGCTATGTAAATCTGTCTGCACTATCAATATCGAATTAGAAAGTGTGCGCAGGCACCCGGAAATCGATTAAAATGTTGAGCCCTGGTGGACATTGGGGTTGACTCGACGACAGCAAACCATTTCCGACGGCACCGCTGCTTTGGGAAGTGACAATTAAGATAGTGAGGTTAAATTGTCTGATATGTAAACAAGAAAACGAGTCATCTTTCGCGTGTTTGGATTATGGAAATTCCATAGTAAGCGCCAGTGCGGTGTATTTGAGAGTGTCATAAACTGCTTACAAGCAATCCCCTCCTGAGAGGTATTTTACAAGCCACATTTTATATAGTTTTAAGTTTTTCTACATTTAATACCTATGTCGAAACAAAATAATTTATTTCGTTTTTCGAAAGAAATAAAACGTATATATATTAATTACATCTTGATCACAAGTCTACTGATCGAAAATCCACTTTTAATGTTGTTCAGTTACCTGAAATGTCTTAACATCCTCCCCCCCAATCTCTTCTCTATACTCAACATAAAATCTGAAGGGGTTATCAAAAAGATAATTTACTTACTATTAGAATGTGGTCTTGTCATTTAATGTTATGTATTTTTTCTTTTTTTGACTGCCATCATTTCGTTTTATTTATAATAATTGTCAAGCTGTCAAACTGTGTAAACACATTTAAAACCATTAAAAAAAACTCGGAATTAAATAAAAACAAAAAAAACATGAAACGTAACACCGATTAAATATATACGGACTAGAAGCGCCACTGTCGGAGGCGGAGCAAGTATAGGGGAGGGAGACGAGGAGAGAGAGGGGAGAGAGAAAGAAGGTTGGCTCAGACTATAAAAATGAAATTGGCATTCTGTATGTCACCATAAGAGGGGAACTATGATAGTTAAGAGAAGGATTCTTGGGGAGGAGTTAGAGGAGGAGTTAGAGGAGGATGAGGAGGAAAAAATCGCGTTACAATGGAATTTGCGGTACATAGAGATTCCAGATATCGATGATAATTATTTCTGTAACAAAATTTGTTTTCAATTACAATTTCAATCATTTTTAGATTCTAAGTGAAATTAGTTTTACGATGATTTTTTTTTTTGTGTATATCAAAAACTTTTCTCCTAGAAAACGTTGTCATATCAACAACTTCAGAGTAGGTTTTCGATCCCAAATGTTGATGCAATAGAGAAGTCATTTTTTAAATTCTCCCAATAATTGCGGAAAACTGACGAAAAACTTTAAAAAACAGCCTAATTTTACGTAATTAAATAATTGTGTGAATTACTAACAGTTTTTTTAGTTTTCTTTTTCATAAAAATATGTTGGTTGGTCGAAAAATTTTGAAATTTTAATAATAAATCTATTCCTTGTAGGTACATTGTTATTACACGGGTGAAAAAATCTCAAAAATCAATCATTTTTACCAATAAGTGTTTGAATTTGAAATTTTGTAAAAATCACGAAATCTGCCTACTTTTTGTAAAAGTTGATATCAATATCAATACTTAAGACTTAAAAATATACCATAATGTACTAAGGAAATTGCTTTTCCGAGCGAACCAAAAAAAGTTTACCGGAAAAACCAACAACAATTTTGCTAACGTTTGTTCCGCGATATTACAAGTAGTTATTTCATCGTAACTAAAAACAAAAAATAACGGGAGGGACTCATATACTCATATACACAATATGGTGTAAATTTCAAAATATTTCAACAATTATTTTTATGTTATTTATAGGTGTTTGAAATTATGTAAAATTACAGTCAAGACTTTATCTTGTGTGTGGGGATTTCAATTTAAAAAGTTATCTATTTGCTTTTTTATAAACATTATAAACTGATCCCCCAGACCTCTTTTACTCGAAATCGTGTTTTCGAAATCAATAGTACATCGGTTTTAAATTTAAAAGATCAACGCACAGCTGTATAGTTCCCAATGACTCTCCCTGCCGTGGAGTCTCACCCGAACTAGAATTAATTATTTTTAAAAAAAGTAATCTCGGTAATTTGTTATTAGTTATTATTAATTACACATATTTTAGGTAATTTATTACGAATTACAAATAACTTCAAAAGTTTGTATGCAAATACCAATTACAAATTACTTAGGTAATTCAATTACTGTTATTAAAAATTCCCTACCCTGATGTGGTGAGCAGAAAAAAAAACATGGTATACATAGGTCATCATAAATTATTAACACCAATAAAAATAATAATATTATAATGTCAGCAGTAGGAGCAGGCGAGCTTTCATATTTCACATATTATGTCTACAAGTAATTAGTGGTGCCAAATATGGTGGCGTATTTACAACACCTATAATTGGGAGGTGAGTAGTGGGTGTGATAATTTTGAATGGACTGGCATTTAGTAGTCAGTAGGTTTCAGGTATTAGTAAGATACGATCATTGTTACAGCCAAGTTATTTTAGAACCAAATACCATATTTAGTCACCTAAATTAAATGGATAAATATATAGAAGTTTAGAGCTTTATGGTAGATAACATTGATAATTATATCAACTTCATAGTTGACTATATATTATTTAAGTAATAATAATATATATATTAATATTTCATACTTTGAAGTAGAAAAATAAATATTATAATTGTTCAATATAGGTCTTCGGCACTTTTGAAACAACGAAAACGTATGTACAATTTTTTAATATTTATTTTTATTTTTGGTTAAAGTGCATACATGTGTTAAACAATATCTTATTAGAGTTGTATTGGAAATGTTGACCTTGAACCTAAATGGTAATAATATGTTAGTGGGTGTCTAGGAAGGGGTGGATGGGTGGTTAAAATTTGTGTCTGCACTAAAAAGTGCTTCGGCGCCGCTGCAACTAATTATATATTCTATATTACATACAAATCAATCATAATTTTTATATTTACACAGGCAAATAAATATGTACACTGGCAGGGCAATAATACGAGTATATAATGAACTCTAGCAATAGCAAAGCAATGCCGGGTAAGCTAGTTATAATACGTATTATAAGTTATAACAAAAACCGTATAATTGTGATAATAATGGATAAAATTCAAGTGTGGAGAACACCAATAAACTATGGAAATTCAAGTTTGGTACTGCTCTTTTTTTTTTTTATTGATCTATTACAACTTCGGCTGCTATGGCCATTAGTTACATTTTTTTTTTTAATTTTTGGTAATTTTAACAATTTTACATTTTTTTTTAATAAATTTATTTTAAATTAATTTGTCCAGTCCGGAGTCTTTGAGGAAATTGATGAAATTGTACTGCTCTGTACAGGTAATTACAGCTAAGTTATTATTATTTGGCCGAATTAACGACCCAAAGAAAAATCTTAGATTTATTTTAGCTAGGCATAATTAGAAATTGGTATTCATGAACGATAAAATCTTTTTTTGGTATTCACAGACAGATTTTGATGAAAATATTTGCTATATTTGTAAGTTAAAGGTAAGAAATTAGTTAAAAGGTACCTCGCTTAAGGTCACTTACATAATACTCGAGAATAATCTTTTTTTTCTACATTTCAAGAGTTTCACGTTATCTAATGGTACATTGTTACTCGTTACAATCATTGGTCATAAGTCGTAACTATAATCAGTACCTACATAACCATTATGAACGATTTTGATGCCCACTACGTAAGAATATGTTATTGTTGAATTGACGACTACGCAGTTCATAATATTGATTTGTCCAACAATTCATCACGGTCATTATAGGTACCAATTGAAATAAATAACCTAGTACCTATTGAACGGCCGATAGCGTATAGTGTTCTATTTAACAGTGGCGATGTGTTGAACATTAAATTGAATTATTATTACGAATCGATCTTACGGCGTGCAAGAAACAAATAGATCGATTAGGTACCGATGTAGACGTTTTTTAATAATTATACATATTACTTAACCTATAAAGCCGGGGTAGCCAACAGATCGATCGCGACATGCGTTTGGGTCGATCGCGACTCCCTTTCGTATTTTCTTGAATTTTTAAATATTTTCAGAAAACAGGCAAAATTTTTTTTTTTTTTTCGTAAATTTGTGTGTCTTATGTTATCTTATGTATCTACGTTATTAATACTTATATATATATATTCTAAATAAAAGTAATAAAATAAGTGTAACACGCATATACATTTTTGTTTTTGACACTTTTTTTTTGTCGATCGCGATAGTCTGAGAAAACTAAGAAGTTGATCTTAAGTCTATTAAAGGCCGCCCCTGCTATAAAGGATGTCCCGCGAGAGTTAACGAAATTTCGATACGTAACTACTTAAGATAATCAAATTTTGTTTTGTTTACAACTCACATGATTGAACAATATAATATGTATTGGGAACACATAAGTTTAACAACAAGTTAGAAGTTAAACTTTTTAATTTGTTATTTTTGTCAAGCTAGAAAATTTTTATATTGTTTATATATTTTGAAAACTTTGTATTGACTTTAAATTTGATAAGCATAGCTTAGTAGTTTGACACTCATGAATATAAATCTAATTTCAGTGTTAGTGACAGCCCATATCACTAACTCATTATACATAATAAATAAATTATCTACAGTTAATATTTCATTAGTAATTAAATTACTGCTACTATAGTTATAAAGTTGACATTTTTTTTTCACTAACTATGATTATGGAAGTACGTAGACACGTTTTCTGCAAAAAAATTACCGGAGAGTAGAACAAATAAGTTTATATTTTGTCCCGATAAAGTTCAAATCAAATCTTCCGTACCTGTTGCTATATAACAAGCAACTGAACATGATAAAAAATGCGTAAGCTGTTGTAGAAGTTACTACCGTTACTAATATCTAAATACTATGAAGTGTAAACGTGTCGAGATTTTCTTTGGTTTCGACTTTTGAAATTGTGTTTTTATTCTAATTATTAATCAACGGTTTTATACTTTTTATACGTTAAGTCGGTATATATTTTGCACCGTAGCTGCACATACTTGACTGCAAACAGAATGGTATATTATGTATTGTAGACTGTAGTGATTATTTTTATGGAGCATAAATCATTTTAAACATGTTATAATAATTGTATATTTTTTTTTCAGATATATTACGTTTTTTGTGTTTCCTGAACAATTTAAAAACTTGGACATGTGCCTTTTCTGCATTTAGCGATTCTATTATATTGACGAATGTTTACCAAGCCGAAATGTCTACAGTTTTACGAGTATATAACGCGCATTCATGACCAGTTCGATAAATTTTTTATTTTTTATCAAACGTAGAAATCAATTAATCTATAGATCAAACGGCCTTGAGCGCCTGAAATACCTATTGCTCGAACTTTAAAAATAATGACATTTCCGACGACGGCGTAATACGGAATCCGAAAGTTTTGATGTTACAAAATAGTCTTTTGTACTTTTTTCACGGGAATAGGGGTACTAATATAGATATATTTTTGCCACAAGTACATCCGATGATTTTTTCTAACCGATTTCGCGTTATCGTATAACCATAGTAGCCGGCAAAAACAAAATATCCATAATTCGATGTTTTTCTGTGAAGCGGAATAATATTTATTAAATATAACACGTAGAGCGTTTCCTATTTAATAGGTAAATAACATTCTGCGGCCCACATTGAACTTTATTGCCACTACTTTATTCTCTACGCTTATAATAAGTCTTTGGAAATGTTAATTTTAGGCATTTTTTTACCAAAATGTTTTCCTTTTATTTGAAATCGGGATTAAAAAATCGGCCCCTGATCCTGTGAAAAAGTCCAAAAAACAATTTGTAAGACATTAAGACTTCCAAAGACCGTAATTCCGTCAATTTTGCTAGCTATTACAAATCTGAAAATGGTTCTGCTGGAACCGTACGGTCAAGATAATTTAAAAATATCATTGTTTTCGAACTTTGAGCAATATTCTAATAAAATAATATATAATTGAGGAACATAAGGATATTTAATAATTTTAAAAATTATTATTCACGAATAATAAGCGGTTGGTACCGGGCCTAAAAATCAAACTGGATATATAGTGGTAAACATATTTTCACGTGGACGCGAAGTTATTTCGGGGCCCTGGTTAATAATGTGCATCGTTTTTATTAAGTGTCACTCACGCCGGTGAATAGCTGATCATTTTCGGCGATAATATGAACAGGGTATAGAAGGAAAAAAAAATGTAAAAAAAAAAAGACCCATCTAAACGATAAACACCTGCGGAATAATTTGAACGGAGCTCAAACGAAACAGAGGATAAGACTACACAACTGCTCATGAATACCAACGACGGCACTAAAACACACGACCACGTATAATCATATATCATGTATATACATTATACATACATACGAGTAAATATACGAAGAGGTAGGCATAGTGTAGAAGATGGTTCTTATCTCCCCACCACCTACCCTTGTACCCAGAAAACCTGTCTATCGAGAAGTCACTTCGTCCACCGTACAGTATAGTTCTGTGCACTCTCGCTGTGTGTCGTCTTCCAGTCACGTCTCAAGTCGTTTGCCCAATACTGCGGTCCACGGTTTTCATTCGTCCAATATCTGCTGGTGGTAACATTTTTTATCCTTTAGTAATCGTTGTGTATTAATTTTTTTTTTTTTTAGACTTGAACTCATCGAACACGAAGGATATAGCGCGTCGTAAGAATAGCCGATTTGAGTGTCGTCTGTATAGAACTTTTGCGGTTTACTGCACGCCATTGAGTATACTTCCGAAGTGTCAAGTGTCAAACAATCGATCAAGGTAAGAATCCATACGTTTTATTTATAACCTATTTAATAAGTTTAGTGTTACAATAAATATTCGATAATATATAATTGGTATTGCCGAATACTTGGAGGTCATAAAAACATATTTAAATCATAATACGGTGAAACCTCTGAGAAGTGGACGATCGTAAATTTTATAGAATACATTTACTTGCAATATAGTTGTTGTGACCTCTAAAAAGTGGACGTTACCACAATAGACTGGACGCAGATTTGCATTTGAAGCTGGGTAAAAAAATGTAATTAAAAATAACTAAAAAAAATATCTTAGTATTTCAATTTGTTTTTTCCCCCAGCTTTCGATAAAATCGTAGAAATATCGGTGACGTATCGATAAAATGTCGGGACATTATGATTGAATTGTATTTATCCGTGTTATTAAATAACCGAAAATTTATTTGAAAACATCAATAATCTTCATATTCTAGTATAAACACAATGAGCGTATAGCACGTTATAACGAATCGGCAATGCACATATATTATATTTTATATATGTAGAATATACAATAAAATGTAAAACGTTTAACATTCAAAAATGAATAGATAATATTACAGACTACAGTGAGTTCCGCTTAATGTGATCACGTTAGTTTAGGCAATTTTGAATCTATAAAACTTTTTGTTTTTCTTAAATGTATATATTTATACATTTACTTAGAATAAATTTAAAAACACAAAAAAAAAATTAAAATAATAAAAAGAATACATTTAAAATAAAGTAAAAAAACTGTCTATTTTTTATAGGACTCGAGAATCACCTAATTTTATTTTAAAAATAGCCTTAAATTTAAATCCATGTATATGGTAAATCATTTTTAATTATGTTTTATCTTATGGTAAAATTAATTACATAATATTAATGTATGTACATTGTACCTGTAATTTTTGAAACAACTGAAAAATGATAGTCGTTTTCGCTGTATTTTGAGTATAATAAGATCGGTCTTGTATATTAATCAGTCTTAAATGTAATAAAAACGATAAAAAAAAAATATTAGAGTAATACAACTAACCGGTACATAGTGGTTCTAACAAAAAGTCTATTAACATTAGTATCATAAGATTTAGAATTTTATTTTTTGATTCCAATAAAGAGTTGATTCTCAAAACCAGTAATCACATTAAGCGGAACTCACTGTATTACAAAAGTCAAACGTATATAGTGCCTAAGCCTAGTGTATAAGTTATCTTCATGATTTTAATAATAACCAATGGCCTGGTAACCGACGGATAAGAAAAAGAAAAAGATTTTAATATTCATGATATTCGTTATTATAATGATTTGTTATTTTCTCAATAAGAAAAACACACGCATCAACATAGGACGGATTTAATTTCCCATTACTGTCCAGCGTCCATGTTACATAGGAATTCCGGTGTATACGTATTTCGAATAAATTATCTGTTTTTTTTTATCGTTGTTTAATCTGTATACATAATAATATGTAAGTGTACGGTCCCCATTTAAAACGTTCCACTCGTTTAAAAGCAGAAAGCACCTACGTTTGAACCCGAAACGATGACACAACGATATACAGTGTGTCTCGTGTTAACGACGCCGCGCACTCGGTGATCGGTGTAATTCCAGCGAACGTAGCACAACTGTGCGTACACCTTGTAGTAGATCGTGGAGCCGCGGGATCGGGTTTTGTACCGTGATGTGGTCGGAGGGGAGTCTGAGTGGGTTCGGGGTACGCACTCGCATGATGATTTTTTTTTTTTCCCCCCCCCGGAGTTATAGAAATTCCATTTCAATATTAGAAACCTGTTTCAAAAATCACCGCTCGTACACGTTAAATACATTATCTCATAATATAAATCTTGTTGATAAATCGAAAACGAACTCGGGTATACCTGTTCTGTACCTACAGCATCTTAATGCACCCTTGTTCCCGGAGCGCGTTGAAATAAAAAAAGATGCACAAGTCTCATGCTGTGCACACCGTCTACTCCGTAAAATTAATATACCTATTATGTAACATAATGAATATCGTCATTATTCCTGAGCTGCAGTGTGCCCCGCTCGGCGTTGCATCTACATGACGACCGCCGACTGCAGGCCGAGCGTGTAGCAAGTATTTAAAGTGGTTTTTTTTTCTCTTTTTAACACCGGTTGGGTATCTATATTTTATTTAAGCCGTTTTTCATGTTCAAAAATCTGATAAGCTCAGACAGTAACGATACTATCGCGTACAATACAATTTATGAACAGTGAGTTTTTATTTACAATAGTACAACAAGGGACAACATATACTGCTATAACATAAAATACAATCCCAACGGCTCGAATCTGTTATTACTTATTATTATCATCAGATGAAGCCGATGGGCGTACAGTGCAACAATGTTGTTTCGAGAACGAAACGTAAAGATTTTGTAATTAAATATTGTGAAAAGGGTCTGCGTGCGAGTTGCAACAAAAACACCGAGACCGAGCACCGCGTCTCCCTCGCTCTTCCACATTCCACCCTTAGAAGTCGTAATGAATCCGTGGTGCGCCGTGTAGGTACACAACAGGTGCCTCAGGGCGGGTCCGGCGAGGAATCGGCTTTGTCTCGGCAGGCGTAGATACTTTTTCGGCGCAGCATTTCTTGATGCGGCGTCGGCGAGGTCCCAGGAACGCCCTCGCATCGTCCTCGCTGCAGACGAGTTCTATCCTTTACGTTGAACCACATCAATTAATTTCGAAAAAATTTTGTTTTAATCGATTTCGTAAACGCACGGGGGTACTGGAGTCTGGAATTCGACCGTAAACCGGTTTTTTTTTCGATGCGTGCACACGCGCTTCGTTGCAGCGACGTGCACAGGATTTATTCTCATCGTGGGTAGTGACAGGAAGGCGGAGGGGGTGGGGTGAGGAGGGGGAGGGGGGAATAACAAACATTACGTTATGAAAACTTGTAGCACTTACTACTGACGTCGATATTATTCTCATAACAAAAGATCATCATCGATCAAATAATCACGCGGAGGCAACGGAGGTGGCTGTTCGCCGGAACGTCTAGTTGCTTGCCGTACGGTCCGCCAACGTTTGCCTATCCACCGTGTGATCTTGTGACGCATTTTACGACCATCATCTTCGGCCGGCATTCGCACTGTACATGCAACATACGTTATTTATACATTCGTTATAATAGGTTATCCACGTAGGGTCGATGCAATTGTAACCGTGCGCAGTGCGCTGATCACTATATTTATCTGGGACGGACGGCATAATATGATGGGTTTTGTAGGGGAGAGGCTTACTGGGGAAGACAACTATTCAAATATCGTTTTCCATGTGGTATTGGAAAAAAAAATATGGGACGGTGGGGATAGGCAAGACATGATAATAACCACAACAAATATTGTAATATTAAAATTACAAATTAAATTTAAAATACAATACATTTATTATTATCTATTTTAAAATTTACATAATCCGCAGTACAATACGAATAATCAAACTACGCATCAAACATAAGGCTTACCTGGTGGCAAAGATTTTCCGTTCATAATCTCATACATACATGTGTACAATTTTATATATGCTTCATTTACGTCTTCAATTGAAGCCGTGCTCATTGTGAAACGGATAGTCGAAGGCAGTATAATAAACGCTATTCCTTCTAATTCTTCATTGCACTGTAATTAATAATTTATTTATAACCGTTAGTTGTGTTTCTATTTGTTGTAATGACACTATTGAAAAAACTGTGGTTCATCACATCAGAAAAGTTTTATCTTAATAATAATTACTATTCGGATATTTTACACTTATATAAAATTAGCATGTTAATATATCATGAAAAAAAAATGATTTAACGTATTTACACGAATATAATATATTTTTAAACAGTTTTTTCACTTCACCTGTTTCATTAAAAATGCTATTTTTTATTTCGTAATATGACACAATGATAAAAATATTATGTAGCTAATAAAAATAAATGCATTTAAATATTGTGATTTATGAGACTGGTACCTGTATGACGTGTATGTCGATTGATTTGGTTTTTCTGCCCTAAGCTATGTACAAATAATAATTATCAGTACACCTATGAAACTTACACATCTTATTCACGTATATATATTACAAGTCTCTTTATATATACAGATATATATATATTATTGTTTTATAGCATGTAATGATATATAATGCGGTTTAAATAATATATTTTATACAAAATGAAAAATAACTTCGTGATAAGTATTGAATGATGAAATATTTATGTCATTTTTTATTGTATTTTTTGTCAATTTTAAGATTATTAAAGCATTTTTTTTTTTTTGTCGTTTTTGGTACTTGTTAAGTCATCAACAAATTAACTCTATTTACTATCAATTAGTATAATATTAAAATCTATAAAATAAGAACTAATAGGCAAGAGGGTTAATGAAAAATATGTTATTACAACTGAATAAAAATACGGTCCTCAGAGGGGGGTAGGAGGAGCCACATTTACCTCTCCACTGGATCCTGGCCTACTTATTTATATTTTAACAGAGAGCCATGTTTGTTAAAAAAATAGCGAAAATATAGTCGTTATCCTTGATGAAGACACTGAATTCGCACAGTGGTGCTGGATGAAGGCAGCGAGTATCCGTATTTGCATTATAAATTTGGCACTTTAACCATATCTTAGGCAATATTTTCTTATTAAATTTGAAAGATTACAGGCTTTAAGTGTTTTTTTTTACTGAAGTTGAGCCCCTCCCGAGTGCGTATCAATTTATAAGAAAGTCTAGAGAACAAGAACATAATTATATATTTTTATTAATTTACTCGGTTTCGGTTTAATATTTCAGTATTTCTATTATTAAAACATTTTCCAAATTTTTTCAAAGTGTACTAGAACCCAACCAATGAAGTTTTTACGAAACATTGAATATCAAATATTCTGTATTATGATAATGTTTTACGTTCGAAAAATGATTTTGTATAGTTTTTTCGCACAGATGCTCTCGGAATATATAAATATTATTATAATAATACATTAATATTACAATATATATTAACATCATAATATATTCACGTTATTAATTTTACTAAGTCTGAAAAGATATATATTTTTTTTTTAGTTTTCATAAATAAAGAACCTCTTTTCGGGCTATATTTAAAGGGGTTTCTGTGTTTTTGTAAAAATAAACACTTATTAATTTTTCGAGGACATTTTTATTTTTTAAAAAAAAATAACTTTTGTGTAAACGATCGATTGATTATGGTTTTTCTAGAACAACTTAGTACTGTAGAATCTTCACTTACTTGCTCACTGCTAGAATGACAAGGAAGTCTGTCCATTTCTATTTCTACGTCTCTCTCTTCTACGCCATTTCCGTTCATATTAAAACAGTTTCCCATTTTGATATTTTTCCGGTAAACGACTATGATTCGGCAGTGTAAGTAATAGCTATTACTTATGACAAATGCATTCAATTTGTGCGAATAGAATATTTAACAATATTATAATAACAGGAACAAATAGAATCGATATAATAGATGTGTTTGTGTTGAAGTCTAAAGAAAGAGTGAAATAATTGTATCTGTTATTTAGTAGACCGTCATTGACAACAGTATTTCTCAAGTCAATACGTATATAATGTCGAATAAATACTTTAATATCGTTATTAGTTACCGTGAATGCAATTTTAAATCCTAAGAAGGGAGTGGGATTTGACGACTTCAAATTGTTTTCCATATTTTTACTATCTCGAATACCTTTGATATTACCGATCGCGATTTAATTGCGCCGTTTACCCATTTCGTTGATCAACACAATAACCGCTGACGTATGTACCAGAAGTGAAGAGATCAAAAAAAAAATCGTTAATCGCGCCGTCGAGTCCGTACGATTGCCACGGTCCTATAGGTGTAACTCGATTTATTTTCAAAGGGTATTTTATCAATGTTGCATTTTGTTAACGATGATTTCCTGCGTCATTCAAATAAGCGTAAAATAGTTTCGTAAGTCCGTCTTCGGTTGTTAAACTGTTCATCCGCGGTATAAGAGATTCGCATTCCCGGATGAACAAATCAATTGCGAAAACATTACGCATTCTTCTAGACCAGGGGTCGGGAACCTGCGGCTCTTTGGATAATTATAAATATATCGAGACCCGTAAAATATACATTATTAACCATTTTTGGATCTACTTACATTTGTGAGCAAACATTTTCAATTATGAACTTTATTAAGAATAAATTAAGAAATCAACTGAATGTTATCAGCCTTGATGCTTGTTTGAAGTTGAAAACTACAGATTATTCTCCAGAATTGGATAAGCTGTCCGGAGAAATTCCGTGTCAAAAATCCCACTAATATTAAGTAGATACGTTTTTTTTGTGTGTTATTGTGCTTAATTAAATAATATTATATTTGTATAAACAATAATAATTATAATAAATTAATGAAATAAAGTTTTTTCATATTTTTTAAATTTAAGACGTATTATGTTTTTATTGTCTACCAAAAAAAAAAGGTTGTTCAAACTTGTGCGGCTCCTTGGATATCATAGTTTTGTAATTTTTTGAAAAAATGGCTCTTTCTTACGAAAAGGTTCCCGACCCCTGTTCTAGACAAATGCCTTGATGGAGCAACAATTCTAGTACTTTTCTCGCGTTGAAAAATATTAGTCAAACCGATTAAAGTTACATTCCTGCGCAGTATATATTATTATTATCATCTTCATTGCGTACATACCATTAGGAACGCGAGGCATTAGACAATTAACACGGCATGTACATTAGTAGTAGGTACCAGACATTCTTGGGCGAAATCAATTAACGAACTCCCGATGTTTTGTAATGGCACCGTCTACACTCTAGGTAGCACGTCGATTCGATAGTATTATTTCATATGTCGTCGAAACGGTCAATGATTTAAATACGTCTTATCGCTACCAACAGTCAAATGACGTGTTCAACCGGTCGTGGTTGCGACTCTTCGGCAGCGCATTTTGACTGCCTGCATAGGAACGAATGTGTGGAACTTAGGAAACAACTATCGGACCCAATGTTTACGTTCGTGTTTTACCAACGGAATATTTTACGTAATTAGTGACCTCGAAACAACAGACTTTACGACAGCATACACGCGTACAGGCGTATTATAACACATAGGTACCGACCAAAATGAACAGTATTCAATTACAATGTATCAGTTAACAATTGAACGTACACTCGGACACTTTGTTTTAAACCAATAAAATAACAACGTATATAAAATATGTATAGGCGATATGACGAGGGCATTATATTATATCATTTTAAATAGGCGTTCTGATTTTTGAGTGCTAACAGTATTTTATATCAATATAATAAGCAGGATATGGGACGCAAAGGCTGTCATCAGAAATTGTTTAGTAGGCAACCAAACATTCACCACAACTACCTAGAACGATGTAATATTATGATAGTTGTATTATACATTCAGCACTTAGATTGCTTTCGATATTTTAGGTTACTTGTTTCTTTTTATACAAGACCAAGATAATGTATTCTCGTTTAATCGCCTAATTATAATGAAAAAGTAATTTAAATAATATTATATTTATTCATAAATAATTTATACGGGTTTAGATAAAATCGATACGATTCTCCGAAAACTGCAGCGAGTTCGTACTATTATTGGTTTACGTAATAAGATCATTTTCTACCTATAGTAAATGGTATTATTATTCAATTCAAACGTGTCTTTAAAACCCTCCTTTCTTATAATTTAAATCATTAAATATTTATGAAAAAATGAGTATTTTCAACGATAGGTGCGCAATTCTGTAATAATTGAAAACATTTTATACTTTGACGTTTAACTCGAATTATTAGAGTATAGAATATATTTTATAATACGGAATGTTAATGTGTGTATACAATAACAATTTATTACAAAATATTATGTTTGATGATCAGTTTAACTTCAAAGTCCATATTTCCATCTTCATCAGTATTTATTTTCGATACGTATATCACTAAATACTAATGATAGATTTGCTAGACGCAATGCCGTTAAAAGCTGGCCATATTTTCGTGAATTTAAAAAAAAATCTATTTACTATTCTATGCAAAAAAAAATCTATTTACTCATGTTTAGTTTTAATTTTGAAAAAAATATTTGAATCCATTCGCTTCTTGTCTGCAGTGTTGTGTGGGAAATTAATTTTTTTTTCTAGTAATACTGCAATAAAAGTAAATTAAAAAAATAAATAAAAAAAAAAAATGAATAACTATAATAAATAGACCGTTAAACGAATCGAAGATCCATTTCGTTAAAAACTAGAAAGCTAAAATAAAGAAATTAAATTTCAACATTATAATCGGGATTTCGGTACTGCTGGGTGAAATTTTCTTCCCGATTTTCGACTTTTTCGACGGCAAAACGCTTGTGACCTGTGACTGCACGTACAAAGGTTACATTATAGTGGCCGCGACTGTATACGTGTGATGCAAAATCACCTCATGTACACTATAACGATCCGTCACCACGTACACTCATACCCGGCGTCACCGCAGCACTTCCCGATGGACAAAGAACATATTGCCCTATTAAAACCCACTAAACACGATCTCCTTTCAACAGCGGTAACGAGTATAGCGGCCAATCCACATAAATAAACATAAACATTAATAATTGTTTGCGTACCTACACCGCACGTTTTGGGTACCTCCCAGTTGAAATATCGTACAAAATGGGCTCGTCACGTGTTGTAATAAAATACAATAATTTCAAACAACCAATTGTTTTATTTGCCGTCAAGGCCGTAACTGCGGGGGGGGGGGGGGGGGTCCAAGAATATTATTTTAAAAGTAGAACAATTTTAGCAGCGAATATCGATTATTCTTCAATGCGCGCAGTCTTTAAATTTTTAAAAAAAATTGGACCCCCTCTCCCCATCCAAAATTTGTTTTTAATTAAGGCCTTGTTTGCCGTACATACATTTACATGGACAATAGTATTATGTGATTACCAAACAATTTAGAATTTGTACTGTTTTTATTGCACAATCGAATAATCTTCAACTTGTTTCTTATAGCAATCATGGCATCAAGATACCCCAGTAGGATTCCTATTCGAAAGGAAATCCGCTATCGAGCTGAAATAATTGATAGGTGGCCAGCGAGTTCTCGTCCACCCACGCAATTTTATGAATTTTTCTTGTTAGCAGTCGCCAAATCACGACCAGGGTCACCTATGGTAAGCAGAATGTTATGCGTTTATTTTATTGAAACCATTTGACTGATGTACCGTGTACATAATTTTAACAGCCGGATATTGACGACCTACGAATGAGCCCGCCAACGGATGATTCAATACCCATTGTACCCACAGTGCGAACAGTAGAACGAGGAGAACCGCAGATTGGAGACCCGAGATTAGTAAAAAACCCCGACATGCGTAGATATGCAACCAACGTGCCTACGCCATCGGAGTCGAGCCCTTATCCAACCACGCATCGCTACTATTATGAAATTGACGATGAATTGCTAGCCTCCGCGGATCTTAATTTGAATGATACACGCGAACCTCTAACTCCGCAAAGAGAAATGGCACCTGATGCGCCAGCTAAAATACAAAAGTGGCCTAAGGTAACTAATTTGGATCAAATAGTTTCGCCAACGGCAAGCCAAATGGATACTCGTCGTCTACAAAAGTGGACGAAGCCAATGCCATTAAGTCTAGTGCGTTCCCCGCCACGGAAACCCAAGGTTGTATCGCGAAAGTGGATTGAATTGAAAAATATGGATTTACCTCCGGATCCTTATGAAATATTTTAATACATATATTCTTTGAAAATATATACTACATAATACTACATAACTTTTATAGTCTATTCAATAAACTCTCATAATTAACAAGACAAAATCGTATCGTAGAGAAATTCGTCAAAAAGAATAAAACAATTATTATTTATCCAGTTATTTAACCGACAAACGCATATACAATATTGAATTTTATAGTATACACAATATATATTTAAATAAAATCACATAGATAGATATAATATACTAATACACATTATATATCACAGTATACTATGTAGGTACATATTTTTATTTTACCTTATTTTATTTATTATTCAATACTAAATTAATTTAAAACATTATTCGAAATAATTGTTCAGTTTCGTTTACTTATTATTTTGGTAAATTGTAGAAAAAAGTTTCTACCTCATAAAATTTCCATAAACAGGCATGTATGTATTCATACTAGGTACCTTATTCTTAATCAGATATAAAATGGTACAATTTCAAAACAATATTTAATATTTCATAATGATCATATATTTGTAAACAAAAAAAAGTTTTCTTATCGAACAGTACGATTTTTGATGTATAGAGAAACATATTCGTTGTAAGGAGATAAATTTACGTATGATCAAAACGAAGAAGATCAAGGACTATGGTTCAAAAAAATGTTTCGTTAAACAGAAAATTTCGTTATATTAAAGTTCATATTTTATGTAATAATTTTAAAATATTTAGTATAGGCATAGATTAAAAGTGAATTATAAATGTCATTGGCACCCATAAAAAAAGTTAAACTAAAGTTATATTAAAGTTCATATTTTATGTAATAATTTTAAAATATTTAGTATAGGCATAGATTATAAGTGAATTATAAATGTCATTGGCACCCATAAAAAGAGTTTTGGGAGGAGGGGGAAAAACAATGATAAAATCAATAATATTAACGATATTTATTGTATTAAAAGTTCATAATTTTTCCAGGAGGGGAAAGTGCTCTGATTTGTCCCCTCCTAGAATGAGTGCCCATGTATTGTTATAATGTAGTTTATTTAAGTCGAAAAGTTATTTTCTAAGGCGTCTGAGATCTAAAGAGTCTGCGAGTTTTATAGTGGTGTATGATGGATGACTTCTGGATTTTACTTGGGTATTTTCCGACATTTCAATCGGAGTGTCGCCAGCGGGCGGCTTCTCCACCCAAGTCCCAAGTCCCTACATCCTATAAGTGACTATAAGATCACTCATGCTTATTACACTTAATTTTATAGATTGTATGAATTAAATATAAATTAATAAAACGATTCTGAGTGAAACAGGATGGGTGTATCAAGTAGAACTTTTAATGTTCTTACTCATGCAAAAAAAAAAAAGGATTTCCAAAATTATGAAATATCTATTAAATGCTATTATAAATACTCACTACTCAGTTAACAATATTTATAGAATAACAAGTCAAAAACTAATGTCGTGTAATCGAAGTTCGTTGAAATACTCAATTTCGTCAACATTTCATTTTCTAACGCTTATAAAATTTGTTTACGATTTTCCGGTAAACAGATTTTTTATTTGCTACAAAAAAAGACTTGTATCAATGAAACATATTAACATAATATACCATAAAACAATTTCGAATACATATCATCTATAAATGACCTGGTATACTGGTACAGGCTAGTGGATAGTGATGGACAAAAATGTGCCAGGTTAAAATCTCGTTCTCGGTGAAGGTTGTTCGCAATTTTTTCACTGTTTTTCTCAATTATTCGGAAAACTGTTGAAAAATTCGAAGTTTTAAGTATCAAATAGATACCAATTCCAATAAAAATTCTTCCATGGTTGTGATGATCAAAGCAATCCTTCTGCTCTAAATCGTGTACACAACACACAGGAAAAACACATCATGATAAAACCTATGTATTTCACTCAGAATCAAAAAAAAAAAAAAATTAAATAACATTTTAGTGTAAGATATTTTAAAATAAATTAATTTAAATTTTTTATATTATTAATAGTGGTGTAATTGCACACTTTATATTTATTTATATGTTATTCGAGTTTAGTATAAAGCAGGTGTCGGCAAACCGCAGCCAATGTATCTTTTTTTCTGCGGCCCTCCAAGTACTCCTCATTGTATTTAAAATTCTAACTGTACACCTCAAATTGTAATAAATAAACAGTATCGAATCTTGTTCAAAATTAGTTAATAAGGACCACCAAGCGAATATAACTCATAATATGGTTTTTGATATCAACAATGTTGGACTAGTATTAGATGTAAAAAATTGTATTTTTAAAAAACGTTTATTTATAATTTTTAATGCGGCCCTCAATGAAAAACTGAAAATATATATTAGTCCCCGTAAGTAAAAAGAAACCTGGTATAAATTATTATTTTTTAGATTTACTTATTTTCAATATTATATTATATAGTTAAAATATATTAGTATTTAGTCTTATTTTATTTTTTATCATATTGTAATTCTTTTATAAAAAAAAAAAAATTGTCATTTATTTTATCACGTCATAAACGAGTATGATGTAATGATGAATCAAAAATATTTAGTTTATTTTAATTCAAATAGTTTGTAGTTATTAATTACGGTAAACATAAATGCCATATATTTGTATTACATTTTGACTGCGTATGATAAATATTTAAATATACGAGGAGATGTTTTATAATCAAGACGTTTTTTATGTTTTATAATTTTATTTTATTACCCAACTGCTGTACGAACTACATTCCTCGTTCTGCTCGGAGTCTCATCATTAAAAATGATTAGATTCTAATGGCTTATAAAAATCACTATCAAAATATATTGCTAACAAAATCATGAATAGTTAAATATGTGAATGAATACGCAAGTACATTCCTGATGTCTATGGGTCATAAGTGGCTAGAGTTGTGTTGTGTAAATTCGGCCACATTTTTTGTTCAAAAATTATACCATTTTATTAGTGTAGATTATTAGTGCATTAGTGTATTATTGGTTGTTTAAAATTAATGATAAATATTTTAAAGAATTAAACTTTTTTTAATGTAAATTACAAATTTCGAGAACTAATGACTTTGAACAATATATTTTGAACTTATATAAATTTTACAATATCCAAATGTAAATAAAAAATGGACAATACAAATTACACTGTATGCGCGTATAATTCACAACTGATGGGTAGTTTATAATAATGGGCTTATTTACCAAATTAGATTTATATTATGAATAGTTGTCACAAAATATATTTTTATTTATTTACGGTGAAAATTTTTTCCGGTTAATTGTTGGGGCCTAAATCAGATTGAGGGGATGTACAATACGCACATCGCACACCCGGTAATTGCGGAGCTTAAACAGCTGATGACCGTAAGTTCACGATTCACCATCAAGACGAATTTGGTCGCATACTAAAAAGGAATCGTACTGTGGAACGGTATGTGACCGACGAAAACAGTAAAATAAAATATTGTTAAATTTCAGTTGAATTCACCGAAAAATGTTTTCCGTGAACATAAAATTCCACCCACTACTACAAACAGATACAGGTATGTATTATACTTTATATGTGTATAACTATTATGGTATCAGTGGACAGAATTACAAAACGATTATAAGCAAAAGAGGCCGGGTGGATCAGTTTATATTTTTAAAAATGGTCGACATAATAGTGAAACAAATTTTATTAATTGGGTAGGATACACTTTTGCAAATGCAAAAGAAGTAATGTTTCAAAAATTATGAGATATCGATTAAAACTTAAATGCGAATATCGATATACCGACACAGTGTCCCGCCGACGATATTGCGATATTTCCTATTACATTTTTTCCACAAAACAAACTAAACCATATAATATAGACTATAGAGCATCATGTTTATTCGATTTAATTACACTATGTTATTAATAATAATATTTATCATTGCTGGCCTGCAACACTGAGACGGGACTATAGTAATCTGGTTGCCGGTCGACGACTAGAACCCGAGTTATTCGATAGGTTTCCAAATCTGCTCACAACCGTTTTCGACACAGGTACGAGAACACATTCCGAAAGTCTTTCCGAAACGATAATCAAGACAAGATGAAAAATCAAGGTGATGATGTCGCGAGCAGCGGATCGAGTTCATGCTCATCTTGTTCCTCGTATACGTCATCATCTTATTCATCGTCGTCGTCTGCGCTGTCGTTCAGCAAGTCGGACGTCCCCGACATGGAAATGGACCGGCTCAGGGCCGACGATGTGATGTGGGCCGTCTACGAGCGGGGGTGGAAGGACGCGTACGCCGCCGCGCTCGCAGCCCTTTCCACCGTACCCCCGTCTCCGATTCCGGCCTCACCACCATCGCCGATCCCTGCAGCACCTCCATCGCCGCTTCCTGCAGTTTCACCGTCGCCGTTTCCCGCCGCACCGACGTTGCCACCTGCCGACCAGCGCCCAGCGGCCACCGGACCCGTCCGTCGCCCGGCACGTGCTGGCCGGCAAGCGCAACGCCGAAAGGTTCCTGCTCGTCCGTCGGCACCGAGAAAGGTAATGTCTCCTTCCACCACCAACTTGGTACCGTAGTGTTAATGTATTAAAAAATATTAGCAAGAGTATGCGTGCATGCCTTAGCGCAAAAGTCCACGATTGGCCCTTCAGCTTTTTCAAAAACTGTGCTCGGCGCACGCGGTGGTCTTCGAAAAAATCTATAAAAGTTCCGATCGCCGTATATGTTTCGGAATCGCCATAATAATAACAACTACTTATTGCTTGCGACAGATTATACGATACAATTTGAACAACATAATTTGTTTAAAAAATACAATGAAACAACCAGCATAACGTTATTACTCGTTTGGAAAAACAAATGTCTGATTTAAAATGTAATTTAACAGATCCTACCCGATGACGAGGAGGAAACGTACCGGCGGAACTGCAGGAATTGGATCAACAATTTGGAAATATGCGAGGAACTCGGGCCAGAGGACCTTGTACGTATTAATATTATCATAACTAATATTTCTGTATGAATCGAATTCGATCTCGTGTCTATCGCGTGAACGTTTAAAAAAAAATAGTTTCTCTACCGGAGAGTAAAACGAAAATGTATAAGTAAACAATAATATTCTGTTTTTCAATTTCCGATCAGATTCGTCCCTGTTCTGATGTTGGCTCTTTTCCTACTGTCCCCACGACGAGCGAAGAGGCCGAAGACGCATTGTGGAACCCGCTGACGGTACATATCATAAACGATGATGAATCAATCATATCAATATAAGAGCTAATTTATTTATTTTATATTGTTTTAGGAACCATGTTTTCGTCACCATACCACTGCTGAAACGGCCGCTTATAAATGTGCTTGGGTTAACATCCCTTCGCGTGAATGCTGTGATCATTGTTTGCTTAAGTATTGAATGATCACAGCATGCACTGTGTTAACTTAATAAAGCAATAACTTCGTTCTTCAGATTGTTTTTTTTCTTTTATTTTTAAGCCTTAACTATATCTAATCACTCCAGCTGTAAATAAAAAAAATAATTAAACTATAGTTAGTTTATTTATTATTAATAATTAATATTATTTTTATTATTATTAATTATTAATTATTAACTATAGTTAGTTTATTTATTAGTATAAGAATTGATTGAATATTTATGCTATAAGCTTATAAATTACTCATTGGCAGATGACTAGCAATCTAAGACTAAATAATACACCAATATATTTTTCATTTCTATAAAAGGAATGGTATTACCTTAGGCTACAAGAAACAACAACTAAAATGAATGCGTAATGCTTATAAATAATTGTTTTGAGCTATAGTTTTACTAAGTGGAGGTATTTAAGTTGTAACTTAATGTCGTGAACCATTAAAAATACGAATTCCCCATGAAATATTAACCATCGATCATATAGTGCCACTACTGCCACAACGCCATCGCAAAGTTCATATTTAAATTATGTGTGAAGTATCTTAATTAAATAAAACTCTCGCCTGACCGTTCGTAGCGACGTGGCACTCGGTCCACATGTACTGTCAACTCAACTGCAGCCCACACCTGACACCAAAATTTTGTAATGACCCGACACGTATGTGCAGAAAATTATTACTGTTTCCTGTCAATCACTGTTATGTTTGATGACGGCACAACGTACATTTATACAACGCTCCTTGGAACGTATTATGGAACGATGTATATTGGATTATTATAAATAAAACACACTTTTTAATTTAAACTTAATAAAAAAACTTATATTTTACACTTGTAGTTCTTTCACATATAATGAGGAATTAAGCATTTACAGGCTTCCGGTGATATTACTCTGGTGGGCAACAAGAAGCAAATGGTTTTTAAAACTTGGCTATTGTGGTACATCTAATTTGTTTTACTGGAATCTGCTCGTATTTATACAAGAAACTAGCTGACCCGGCAAACGTTGTTTTGCCAACAAGTTTTTTTAAATATTAAGTGAACCCGGCGAACTTAACGCCTTCAGATAAACTTTAGAGTGATAATAAAACATATAGTTCAAGAATTTATTTATTGATTTATTTGAATTGAAACAGAAATCAGTTGAGTGCAGTATGATAAACAATGTTTTTCTTTTTGTTTTCTGGCGCAAAAAAAAACAACGAAGACGGTTTTCCAACACGCGAACTGGCAACGTACAGCTGACCGTGCGAAAAACATGAAAATTCTAAATTGATCCCACAGACTTCCAACGATTGGCCTTGCGATTTATTGATTGTCATCGTAAAAGCCAATCGAACAGGAAACTGAATCCGCTTGAATTGAAATGGAAGATCTGTTGGAATGATCGGAATTCGTGGGATAAGGACTTCTTCTCATTTGAATTTGCCCTTGATGATCGTTGCTTGTATTACATTGTTCATCAGTTTCTTGGCGGACAATCGCGTACCGTTGCACAATTTAGGAAGATTTAGATTCCGTGAAACATAATATTAATACTTAATTTTTCTCCATGTTGATCCATTTTTTTAGTGTTGACCGGGTCCCCATTTTAACGATTAAATATATTATATAATTAAATTCAACGGTCGAGTCGTTTCTGGTGAGTACGATAATGAATACGCGCCACATATGTACATAAGTACAATAAGTTATAATGGGTATTTCTCGGAACAATGATATCTACACGCCGATAAAAACGGACAAAAGGGTCAGGTTACAGGTAGGTGGAAACGCCGCATATCACATATGTATACAATTTACACGTTAAATATTAAAAAATATTTGTAGTGCGGGTGTTTAGAGTTTTTCCAAAAATTTTTTTCGTAAAAACCTTGTCCTGGCAATTACGAACAATTTGAAAAAAATTTGAGCCAAATCGCCCCAGCCGTTCTCAATTGATGAATTGTTATACATTTTTGGCTCCATTTTTATATATGTATATATGTATATGTATTTTTATATAGATGGACATGGCGTGACTTTTAGACTATTGTAAGGAATGGGTAAATTTAGAATTGGTCTGTTGTACGATGACCGCCACTAAGACTTTGAGTGTTGTGCCATAAACATTTCGGTAGTTCGAATTGTATGAAACGGTCAGCGGCCACCGGACCCGTCCGTCGCCCGGCACGTGCTGGCCGGCAAGCGCAACGCCGAAAGGTTCCTGCTCGTCCGTCGGCACCGAGAAAGGTAATGTCTCCTTCCACCACCAACTTGGTACCGTAGTGTTAATGTATTAAAAAATATTAGCAAGAGTATGCGTGCATGCCTTAGCGCAAAAGTCCACGATTGGCCCTTCAGCTTTTTCAAAAACTGTGCTCGGCGCACGCGGTGGTCTTCGAAAAAATCTATAAAAGTTCCGATCGCCGTATATGTTTCGGAATCGCCATAATAATAACAACTACTTATTGCTTGCGACAGATTATACGATACAATTTGAACAACATAATTTGTTTAAAAAATACAATGAAACAACCAGCATAACGTTATTACTCGTTTGGAAAAACAAATGTCTGATTTAAAATGTAATTTAACAGATCCTACCCGATGACGAGGAGGAAACGTACCGGCGGAACTGCAGGAATTGGATCAACAATTTGGAAATATGCGAGGAACTCGGGCCAGAGGACCTTGTACGTATTAATATTATCAAGACTAATATTGCTGTATGAATCGAATTCGATCTCGTGTCTATTGCGTAAAACGTTTAAAAAAAAACCGTTTCTCTACCGGACAGAAAAACGTAAATGTTTAAGTAAAAAATAATATTCTGTTTTTCAATTTTCGATCAGATTCGTCCCAGCTCTGATGTCGGCTCGTTTTCAACTATCCCCACGACGAGCGAAGAAGCCGAAGACGCATTGTGGAACCCGCCGACAGTACATAATATCATAGCCTTTAATAAATAATTTAGAAGTGCAGCTGCAGAAAATCATACGATAGCTCGAATTAAAATTTTTCATTGCCTTCAAATAATGTTGGTTGTCGATTACTCACGAGATCTTCTTCCCAGATTCGAAAAACCTTATTATCATTAGTACACGCACATCGAACATGCATTATAATATATTCAGGGACTAATCAATTGTTCCGAAAACTTCACCATGATACTGTAGTAAACCATGATGCGTTGCATGTCTGCATGATAAATTTCATATGGATCACGTCCTATCGATTCCATCACATTTTTATGTTATTGATTTTTTAGACACTTTTGTTCGAGTAATATCATCGATTTCATTAAAAGACACACATTCTCGTATAATAATGGTATAACTAAGAGTTGATCGAAAATTGTATTATACCATAATATATACGTACAAAATGAGATGATTTAATCTGTTATTGAACTTTATTTTTATCAGGAGGGGGATTTAGGGATTATACATAGTTTGCTCCTATGGATACGTGTCCAACTTTATTATTTATTTTTATTTTTTTCTATCATTCAATTTTTCTAAAGATTTATTTATTTATTTTTATCTTTTTTAGGAACCACTTTTCCGTGATTACACCACTGAAGAAACTGCCGCATATAAATGCGTTTGGATTAACATCCCTTCGCGTGATTGCTGTGATCATTGTTTATTCAAGTATTGAATGACCACAAAATGCACTGTGTTAACATAATAAAGCAATAACTTCGTACTTCAGATTTCTTTTTTTTTCAAGCTTAAATTTTATCTAACTATTCCAGCTGTAAATAAAAAAACAGAATAAACTATAGTTTGTTATTTAGATTAAATCAGGGCCGTCCTTAGGGGGGGGGCGAGCAGGGCCCAGGCCCTGGGCCTCGAGCTTTTTGCTTAAATTTGGGGCCTCGCGTTTGAAAAATTGGTTTTATTTTCTGATGTGTTGAGTTCTGTCATTAAATATATGAATTTTCTACGAAATATTAACCAATGATCATATAGTGCTACAACGGCATGAATAAGCAAAATGTTTTTTCGTCTAATAGTACATTTCGTCGTGTCCTTATTAAATATTATCGCCAGTAAAAATGTACCTAAAACTAACGTGAAAACTCCATGGTTTGATTTGCCATCGTGCACATGCTGTGATCATAACATACACAAAATTTGAAAAATCAAAGCATTACAGCAGTTAAACACCCATCATCACTTCCGTTTAACAATTTTACTTCTTTTTTCATTCAAAATTTGATTTGATTTTTTTTTTTTCATTTGTTTCATTATAATACATGGCACGTTATATACGAGGAAAACAATTTTCACCACTGTTCCAAACAATTATACATGTTATCACCATGAAATATAATCATGTATTTTCTTTATTATAATATATATTATGCGTACAGTGGTATTTATCGAATATTAAATAATTACGACCTTCTTAATAGCGGACAACTCTACGGCATTCCTTTTCAGTGTCCACTGTGGCAAACACATTTTTATATTTTAATAAATGTTTACAGAAAATCATCGTGTATAGTGCATTATTTCCTTTCATTCATTATATGTGGATAAATATACCAACGAATAGGTACCTCAATACACGTTGTGACTGCTGTACGAACAAAATGTAGAAGAATCGCGACCACAGCATTCCACATTAAAAAAAAAAAAATTCCTATAACTTATTTAATACGAGTATATTCGCCAATGGCATGTTTTTTTTTTATAATCGGGACCTACGGGGTAGCAGTATGGCTTATACTTCATCGTATTAAATTAATACTGTAAATGCGTACGAAGCAGTCTACGTCAGAAGTGAATTAAGTACCAGAAGAGGCGTGACGTGATGTACTTTACCTTAGCTGTGTAAGCAATCGTCAAAAGTTATACTAACAGCCGTCGATTTTTATTTACTCTACAAACCCACTCGCAATTTATTTCCCTGTATTTCTCTAATTGTAACGTATTCTTATATCCGAGTCTTTCCAATACACACCACTAACAACTTTAATAAAAACATGACGAACACATCATAATTCACTTACCAACTCGACGTTTTGGAAAAACAACAACTTCCATTTCTGTTTGAAAATGTTGACTTTCGCACGGCGCGGCGCACGAAAGTATCAGCGAAAACATAGATTGAATACACTTTAAATAGATAGGCAACACGTACGGCACCGTTTACCGGTTGTGCCATAGAATTGTTATATTTTGACTGTCCTGTCACAAAATGGCCATAGAGACATAAGATTAATACTTTATTAGACAAGGGCTAACACAAGGCAACCCTTTGGGAAGACTGGACCACATAAAGCGAGTAAAAGTAGTTATGGGCAACATGCATTTTGAAAATTATCGACAGTTTAATAAATTATTACAGTAGTGAATGTATTCATTTTTATTTTTATGATTGTACATTTTATTAATTTTAACATGGAGGAAAATACATTTATTTATAATTAAAAAAAGGAAAAATATTTAAATAACAAAAATATTGAAATTGCATTTCTTCCAAAGGTAATGAACGTATAAATTGAAGTGGGGGCTGCATGAGTCCCTCAGGCCGTGGGTTGGACAGCCCTGCTCTAAAATATTACTCTAAGACACACGCTATTTATTATCACACTTTATATTTCTAAACTTATCTCAGTTAATACTTATTACCGTTTTGTCCATTAGTTAGGTATACTACTTTACATAGTTACAATAAAATTGTTAAATAAAATTCAATAAATAAATAATTTTGTGACAGTTATATTAAAAATAAAATACCAGATAGTATTAAAAAAAGATCAAAATATGTTCACTCATTATAGATCTATACCAGCCAATATTAAAATATGTAAATACTTTGTTTACAAACAGTTAAGATATTTAATTTATTTTGGTTTTTACTCATAATTATACTATACAAATATACATGTAACCAAATTATTTTTAAATTGTTTATGGACAATAGTTTATTATTTAAAATATGTTTAGATATCTACATAGAATCTGACACTCTAGCAGAGTGGATTTTTATAACTTGCTTCATGTTACCACTCAAATACACTTCCATTACCGCTGACCATCTGTATAGTTTAATCTAAGGCTGAAGTCAAAAGCCAATCTTTATTTTATTTGTTTCTAATGTTTACCTAAGGATATTTGTGTGTTAACTAGTTTACCATACCTGCACTTGATAATATGATCATTACGATACTTATCATAAATGTAAATTTCTAAAATATAAAATAAGCATTACTGCATAAACGATTACAGCTATCTTATTTATGTAATACGCTAGTAATAGTTATTATATTATAACAAAAATATGATCAAAGTCAATAAGTACAATAACTTTTAGGATATAAATAACCGTTAAAATGTATTATTCATATTTTTACATGATAATAAATTAATAAATTTATTAATAATTAATAATATTGATTAAAATCTTACATAAAAACAAATAACTGATTAATATGAGATTGAAATGAAAATATTCATCCTAAGATGATCTTCTATTTATGAAACAAAATTAGTTTAGCTGAAACTATAATAAAATTATAAATATAAATTAATCAGTGGCTAAACTTTTGATTAGCCAGCTATTCTTAACATACAGCAGTACTTCTGACACTATCCGTAATATATATGTAATACATAATTATTATGTATATATATCTACGCATAAATACAAACACTGATCAATTTGAAGCTTAAGTATAATACTCTACAGTCTAGACCATATTATATAATATGGTAGTATATTTTTTTATATATTTACATTATTCATCCAACGATCAACATTTAAAAAGTACTGAGGTATTCACCCCACTTGCAATACGTACATGTTTGGCGCCACTGATTATATAATAAATAATTAGTATAAGCTCTATTAATTATTACTTTTCAAAGTAACAATTAATATAAGCTGTATTATAATACATTAAATATAAAAGTAAAATTAATTTTACTACACTAATGACAGTTAAATATTTTAAATAACTATAGGCTAAAAAGTAGACAATAAAATATATATATACACGTAGTAACATTGTGAATTTATAATAATTATATTACATATAATTGTTATCTACATTTAAATACTAAAAATTTAAATCATATACATTATCTAAATGATAAAAAAACACTTACATTAACTAATAATTATTTAAAAAAATTGATTTATAAAATAACAGACTTTTTGCTGTAATGTTCCTGACAATAGCAAAATAAAAAAATAAAAATAACAGACAATTAATCGTTTAAATTCATACTTCCAGGTCCTAGTTAGATTTGAGGTGTTGAAAAGACAAATTTGAAATCTGACTGATATCTAAGTAGCCTGAAAAAAGAAAAAAATATACTAAAAATTATCAATTTAAAATATGGATGGTAAAAATTATAAAATAATCACAGAAATTAACCGTTATAATAGAGGACTAATTAGAATCAGTCATTACCAAACTAACCTATAACAAATCTGTAAAGCAAGATTATAATTACTTTTTCCATTAGATACATTTTAATTGTACTCCATGAACCAGTTAACAGTTATAATATAAAGTCATCTAAAGTACTAAAAACTATACAATACAATAAATGTAATTACTGTTATTGAAATAAAAATAAAAAGTAAGCTAACAGATTATTTTATGAGTACCCATATAATATTTTATCTAATTTTATTTCTGATGATTAAATTTTAATTTGTGGCATGCAATTTATTTTAATTTTTAAAATGTATGAGCTATCAGGATTGTATTTAGAATTATATTGCAACTGCAAGTTAGTTAAAAATAAGTTATGGTAAAGCATTCAATATTGAAAATGTTAACAATTGTAAGTATTGAGAATGTTGTTAAATAATAAAATTTAAAAAGCAACCCTAATATAACATATAATTATTGCGAAAGATAAATTTCCAGGAAATACTGAAAAAATATTGTACCCAACGTAAATTTATTTTTTTATTAAATTTACTGTATGAATGAAATACATTCTTACAAATTAAATAACCAAACATGTTTGATACAAAAGTTATAATTCTAAATGCACACTGTAATATTAATAAATTCAACTACTTATCCAATATAACTAAAATATAATGATATAAATCTTACGTTATTTTTGCCTGGAATTAAATGAGAAATTGAATAAATATTTTCCATCAATGTCTTCAAATTGGTAACTTCTAGTTAAAGTTCAATATTTTGTCTTAGTAGTATCCCACCACTAAAATTTGGTAATATCTGAAGAACAATATATTATTAAATATAACATAATATACGAGTAGGTTAACCATTTTATAATAATTTATACCTAAATGATATATTGGAAATGAACACTTTGATAACTAACACATAATCACTAGACGCTAATTTATTGTACTTCTTCATTGGGATAAGCTTTACATTATTTCGGTAAATTTTGATTTATAATTAGTAATTACCAAGTACCTACGTATACTGCTTATTTTGAAGATAAAAAAAAAATCTTGTGATTATTCCAAAATAGTGAAAATACCAGGTTAAAATCAAATTTTCTTAATTTCCATTAATCTTTAAATACACCTGGGTAATGACAAACACTGTACACAAACACTAAGTTGTATGATGACTATTGAAACCCTATAATTAACTCTCAAATTAAAACAATTTAAAAAAAATTACTGAATTTAAAATTTAAAATTCATAAATATACTATAAATTATGGTGAGAATGTGATGGATAAAAATAGGTAAAATAGCATAACTAACTTTCAAAAATCTCAAATCCTCAAAAACCATTCATAATCTTTTAAAATTTCATCAGACGCATAACTAACACATTTTACAATGGTTAAAAGTTTAAAACATTATAGACGCTTATAAAAATAAAACTGACTACCTAACCGTCCTAACCACTTTAGTGTTTTTGATATAAAAATTCCAAAACCAAACAAATTCTCCATAACTCCCCAATCCCCGACTTCCTCTGCTGCCAACTCTCTCTCTCTCTCACACACATCTTTCTAAAACATAGCTTACGCTTAAACGGTGGTCAACTACTTACGTTCACGAATTCGTGGTTAATACGCACATGTTTACCTATGGATCGATCAATTGTTTTCGAAAAATATTAAATCGGCTGGTCGAAAACACGTTTTATACAACGGACGATCCCGAGAAGACTGACGCGCTGATGCCACTGCGTAGAAACTCGATGGGTATTCTAGTACCCTTGTACCTACGCCGTTTACAGTGTTTACTGTTTACACACCACAAGGTATACATCTCGAACGATGCACTCCCACAAGAGTGGGATAAGGATAGTCGCCTATAACGTGGAGAAACCCGAATCCTTTTCAATGCTATAGGATCGCGTACCTGGTATGTACCTACTATCTACACTAGTCGGGCCTGTATTATATCTATACACTGTATCAGCCCCTATGAAACGGAGAAGCGTTTTTGAAAATAGAGGTGGAATAAAATAATGGTTTGTTTAAACTATTACTTTTTCTAACACTTTTAATTTAATCATCACACTAGTCTGGAAAATACGTTAACGAGCATAGGCTGTGCTTAGTGAACGCCGGCGCCGCCGTCTTTTTAAATTGTATATTGTATATTGTCGGAGAGCCCTTGTCAATGACGTACATCGAGCGTCGTGCCAGTATTTTAATAACATTAATATTATGCAACTATTGTACATATTGTGTATTCTTCACCTTTTTTGACCGATTGATATTTAATATTATTGGTATTCATGCCTACTAGCTATTATTCCAGGTGAATAATATAGTATATATTTATAGATGTATATTAAAAATGCACATTTTACATGGTGCCGTGTACCTACTTTACCATTCGGCTTGCAAGTAGCATAAATTATGGTTATGCCTACTAGCTGTTATATGACATAGAATATTAATGAAGTAGATTTGAACTCTGCATGGACTGCATGTATACCGTACAATGACGTTTTACCCTCATCCTTAGAATTCACGGTTATGGGATTACTACAAAGTCTTCACTTAATATAATATTATATGCAAGGTACAACTGTATGGTACACGTACACCGTATAGCTGATTATAAATTATATTATAATTGTATACATATATTAATTACTGAAAGGAAAATTATTTGTCATTTATTGTTCCACCCCCCACCCCCCCCAGACCAAAAGCAACAGCGAAACCTACCAACCCGAAGGGCAGCCGTTGTGGCCGGGACAATAAAATTGACAAAACCGTCGCTGCCACCGTCGAAGGGCTTGCTGACATCGCCAATGCAAAATATTTGTGATAATATAGTAATTATTTATGATAATAAAATGTTCATAATCACAAAATAAACCCTCGAATTTGTTCCGCGTAAAAAAAACCCCGTTATTAACATGATTTGTTGATAGTTAATTTAATATTCGACATGGGTAAACATACAATTTAATTAGAAATTCTATCGATTCTGGTTTTTCTACAGTTAAAGCACACTCATTTTGATACATATACGTATATTCGAACTAGACACTTATAATAAGAGTAGTTATGCCAATCTGTGATTATTATGAGAGAAGAAAGTATCAGTTAGCCGACCACCTTGCCGAATCATTGAGCCCCGAACCAAACAACATCATCAGACTCTGCCAGTGTCTCTCGACAACAAATCGTGTCAGCCGCGTTAACGGGCATCCAATAACAATCAACCAAACTTTTATTTTATAGATGTATAAACTTTTCCCTTTCTCTATCCACACTTTTTATATACTATACATTAAGTAATCTGTAATGACTATAATGTCCAATGGCCTTAGTTGCCGCGGATTTAAATTAATAAAAAAAAAAAAATAAGAGTAGTTACATGGGTTAATAATAAAAATACAGAGTCTCGCGGACGGTGTGTCGTAAACGAAGAATCGTGCAAAACCGGAAACATCGGACCGGTCACAATCGTCACATTTCCGTAGGAGTGTTGGTGATGGGTTTTCCAGGGTCTCCCCTGGCTCCAACGTCGCTAGGTATTAAAACGTATAACGCGGGTTGCGCTGCGTCGACGTGATATTTACGAGGACTGTCGGTTGATGAGACGCACGCGGACGTTCGCACTCTGGCAGTGGTAAAAATTGGGTCTCAATAATGACCTTTTCTCCGTTAATTGGGTCTCGAAAAATGAAAAAGGTAAAAATCTCAGTTAGTAGTCCCAGCAAAAGTTAAATTTTTTTTTTTTTTTTTAATATCTGATAATCTTAATTACATGTTTCATTATTATAATTAAATTAAAACGTATGTGTTTTTTTATAATATTTTATTAAACTCTTGGTTAAAACGTATGTGATACGGATTTTACAAACAAAAATCGGGTTGTCGTATTAATAGAGTATTTTGGTCAATCGCTCTCTTTAACTTTGTTTTTTATCGAGCGTATTTTTATTTTTTTTATTTTATGTGACTCTTAATTTTACATGCGTCTCTGACTGTACTTCTAATAATTCGTCAACCAAGTTCAAAATACTGCGATGTGGGCTCAAGCTACTATAAGACCTGAATGGAATCGGTAACCGATAAACGCATAGTGTGAGACATTTTGTACAAACATCATACATTTTAGTCCGGAAAAATGTTCTTTTGGAGAAAACGGTAGGTACACGTACCTCATTTTCGGAGGAAAGTGACCGAGGCCAGGTAGTTAAGAGTTTGTGGTCGGGACACAACTACCTTCCACCTTTTTCCCCCCGGGACTCGATTTACCGCTTTCAAAATGTACACAAATTATCACGGGCCCAATTGCTCACCTAAACCCTGGCACTCGTATGCAAATAGATAATAAAACATTTATATTTTATTATTTATGCTCGTATGTACGGTCATGTGTTTGAATAGTGTTGGGGGCTTTGCAAAGACACGGAATAGTCGGCATTCAATAGTTCATTAGTTCATTTTAGGGGGGTGTGCTACTGTACTGTACCTTCTCGTGGTCCTCCCTGTAAGTAGTGGTATTCCTGAGGTGCGCTTCAATCTATGAGATCGAAAATAGCCTAACATGCCACGAAACCAAACAGCACAAAACCGACTGCCAGAGGTCCCATGTAGACCTCCTGGCATACTCGGCAAAAACAGCCCTTCTCAGGGCTACCCTGACCCACGCGATAATCGCGTAAGCCATAGCACAAAATCTAAACCTTTCTAAAATAAATTTCAAATAGTTCATTATCTTTTTACTCACAAAAGTTAACACTTTTTGCTGTAGTTCGTTGGTTATTGTACTTGCGTACAAAACGATGAAATTTACACCGTGGTTCAAATGGTTGGTCTGTTTCCAGATATTATACACGGTCTTATTTTTGTACATAACTATTGGTCAAAAACTCTGTTTTTTTTTATCTTACATTAATTTGTTATAATACGTTAAAACATATTCTCTTTTTACAGCCTCACTTTTTAATGTAAACATTGAAAATGTATTATATAATTTAATTTTTTTTGAATAATTCTGATTGCATTTATATAAATATTGCTTCGTAATTTAATTTGAAAGTATTAAGCAAGTAGAATAACAAAGACATTTCATAGCCGTTAAGATATCAATAATGGATTGTAAACATTAATGTTTATGAATTTTTCTTTATTATTTGCTATAAATTAGTATCAACATATTGTAAATTTAATACAAATAACTTAAAAACTCTTAACTTTTTTTAAATACATATTCAGAGGTAGTGTGTTAATAATCCTATTTTAGATTTTAAACTTCAATAATTACCCAATTACACAAATGAAAAAATAATTAGTATATTATCAGTTACAAATTTTAATATAATATATTTTGAAAACATTAAATCGATTTTTTAAGGTTAAGTATAGACGTATAGTGTGTATTAAGTATTTACTTCACTGTAGTTTATAAATAACGTTATACCAATAAAATATAAGCTGGTCGTTTGAAAGTTAAAATCATCAAGATGCCCACTCATTAAAACTTGGAGTTTGAGTAATATTTAATAAGCAAATCTATCAACTAGCTGGCTCATTCAAAACACTAAATTAAATCAACCCAAGCCTTTCGAATAGCGTTGACTACAATATTATAATATTTCGTTTTTAAAGTATTAGTAAATTAAAATAAACAAAGAAAATTTGTAATTTTTCATAATAAGAATTTCATATTTAAAATTTTAATTAGCTTATAGTTTTAATCTAAAATCAAAATGTTTTATTCAATTTTAACCCTATATGTTTTTATAGTAACGATATTGGCGCTGATCGTCCGGTTATTGGTAAATTTTGTCAAATTAAACGAATATTTATCTGTTCGTTTATACAGTTTAATAATAAACCCATAAAATACTTGTCGATATTTAGATGCGTATTCAGATCGACATGGAAAAAGACATAATCCATGAAATCCAAAAGATTGGATTGAAAAACAGCGTTTTAGTAAGTGTGCTTGGGCGGAATAGGGTTAACAATATATACAATATTTCATTATTTTACAGAAATTACACGACCGCGACGTCAAGTTCTTATCGGAAACCGAAGTAAGTCGATGATCTCTTATTTGAACTTAAGCGATACCAATTTATTTACAATTTGCTAATCGAATAACATTAACTGTAGTTGCGTCATTCGGTGTCAGTGACAAGAGTCGATAGAACGTTCAAAAAGTTGGACGATCAAAATATGTTGATAGACGATATGGAGAGTTTCCATGATCTTTCCGATCAAGCTTTGAAAATATTTCAGAAGGTACATGCGAATTACATATATTTCACTTTATTTTATCGTTTGTATCTACAGTTCTTTACCGCGAGTCACATGTACCACCTATACACTCAAAACTATAACGTAATGACGTATATGGTACTGGAACAGGTTTTAGAAAGTCATGTTTTAGAATGTCAAGTTTTAGAAACATTTTGTTCTCATTTATTTCATATACATACTTTTATACATAAAATGCTTAAAAATTAGATGAGGGCAAATTAAAATTATAAGCAATAGCTCTATGTATTTATATTATTGTTAGGATCATCAACTATTCGTCTGCAAACGTCTAACAATTATACATTTGATTGAAGATTTATAAAAACCCATTTACACTTAACATAATATCCTGTTTTTGATGTGTTGATTTCATCAACGTGAAAATGAGATTTGAAAGTTTGTATTTTGTATTTTAACATTGTTTCAAAAGTAAAATTAAATTCAAAATATTATATTAGTAAGATGTATGAAGTATATTGTACGGCACTCGATTATTGTGTACTATATTATTTTAACTTAATCACATCTAGGTATTACTATCTCGTAAAATGTAATTCGTCCTTAATATTGGGTAATAAATAATAACAATAAAATACAACTTGATTACGAGTATAGAATGACATATCTGAAATCGTGTTAAATCTAATTTGTACTTCGATAATCGTATTGTAAACTAAATACGTACCTATTACAAATATTTCATAAAACGTGGCTTTCCTCGGTTTTCTAAGACTTGATCTTCTATACTACGACATGGCACCAAAATCGACGTGTATATATTATATATTTTCATAGTTGTTATTTTATACTTTTTTTCGGTGTAATAATAACTTATTTTTAACAGATTTTGTGTAACAAAAATTACCAACTATCGGTAGGTACTGATGTATAATATTATTTTTGTTTACAGTACGAGCAAACTTTTGGTACGGAAAATTAATCAGATGTATGAGACGCGGCAAAATATTATGAGCGATAACTGCGCCGACTTGTATGGTCAGGCATTTGTACTTCAGGGATTGGTAATAGAGGAATGAAGAGGACATGACGTGGATATCTTAAATGTAGATTAGAGGAACTGCGTGTTTCGTACAGACGTACAGTCTCTTGAAATTCCGCAAGGGGTATATTATTGGGTAATAATGCAATACAGGGTGATTTTTTAGACGTCCCCACCCCCTTTTTTGGCCGTAAAAATTCTTTAATTTTTTTTTTCCAATGTTTAAGTTACAGTGAGTCATTATTTGATTATATATTCTATATATTGATTAAAGTCATACAAAGTATACAAAGTTTTGTTTTTCAAATAGGAACACCACATTTTTACTGCAGTATTTCTTTGGGTTCATTTTTCTGTGAACTTTGATGTACCGAAATCAAAATTTGGGCTAGTAGTTTTTGAATTATTCTTATTTAAGTGCTAAGGAAAATAGCATGAACGCTAGAGGAAGGAAAGGTCGCCGAAAACTGCCGGCCGGAGTAAAAATAAAATGTGTTCCGCATTTATCGTATCCGCCAGAATGCGCAATAAGTGTAGCCGTTGAAATTATAATAATAAAAAATCAACAAATGTCCAACGCTGTTATGGAAAAACAAGATCACCACTGTGCGGAGCGCATTCTGGTGGATGCGATAGATCCACATAATTTTAATTGACCCAGTTCGACGTCCTTCCTCTAGTGTTCATGGAAAATAGCATTAATATTCGTACGAAAAGTGTAAAATGTAATGAAATGTAATGAAATAGTAGCAATTAGCGATAACGTGTAATAGCATAATATTAGGTATTATGATATTACATAATTCGAGATACCGCAAATTTTACACTTGTCATGCGAAAATTTAAAGTTGATAGTTCCGAAAGTATTGGTCTAAATGTTGACTACGTTTTACATCAAATATTCTAGAAAAATTAATTAAATCATATTTTGCGTAAAAAAATGGTGTTCACATTGGAAAAATAAAGTTTTAGAATAAGTTTGTATCGGCACAGAACCACAGGTGGCATGAATAAAAAGTCGAAAACATAGTTTCCATTGTAACTTGAACATTGAAAAAAAAAATCCAAATTAGCATTATCAGGAAATAAGGGGGAGGGGGTGAGGACGTCTAAAAAATCAACCCGATATACCCTGTATATACCGCTTCCGGAATTGGCCGAAATTGAGTACCTACGGAACACGCACATTTCTTCCACAAAAAAACCACGTGTTTGCGTTATGTCCTATCCATTCGTCTATTATCAACGATTACAAATACATTTTATTCCGTCAAATACATTGTTTTAACCACATTTATAATTTTATTTCTATATTAACTTACAAATAATGTAATGCGAAAATCCTGTGGCATCCCTTCACTGTATATTCCGTGAAGCACATTTTCGTGAGGCGACGGCGAGCTTATAAACGATCGGTACAAATATGCAATTGACGCATGTCGTCCGCAAGACGCTTGTTTCTATCGTTATACTACCATACGACGAATAAAAAGTTTAAAGGTTACCTATTACTAATTGTTTTTTCTCTGCAAGTTGTCCAGTCACTCGGAACTTAAAGCTTAAACAAACAATATCTTGGAAAGAATTAACTGTTTCTGTTAATTACACGGTAATACACGACGTAATATTGAGGAACACCATCAATTACGAACACAAGCTAATAATTTAATTTCATTTGTTTTAGGAAACACGTTACCTTACAAATTATTATTATTATAAGACACACACCACACACGTATTCTTACGCATGAACGTTCATGTACACCGTTGTTGGAGGGCATTGGTGTATTTTATTACATTAGAAGACAAAAAAACACGATTCGTAAAGAAGTAATTTGTAATTTTAATAAATTGTTTTAAACGCACATCAGGCCGACTTCAATCGAAAGAAAAGTACGAGAAGCCATCTTTTTTTTACAGACATTAATTTATTGAGCAAATAGTACGTACAGTTGGAGTAATTATTTTTCGTCCTGAAAGTAAAAGCTCAGTGTTCTGCAAAGTTAAAACAGATCTATCGATCTACGATAGTACCTATCTAAATTTATCGTCAGACGAACCATTTCATCTTAAACCGCGCGCGGTATCGGTGGTGCTGGTTCACCAGTGGATGCAGCCGTCGGTAGTGACTGTTGTGGTAATCGCCCTCGTTGCAGCGGTAACAGCGATCGTCGTCGTATTGGCAACGACGCTGGTAAGGAGACAATTGCTGTAGTCCCCGTCGAAGGACATCTTGTGGACAACCGTGGTGCGACGACCATGGCTCAATGATAGGTTCGATGGTTGCTGTTGAAATAAAACCTGTATAAAATCGAATGGGGTTAAGTATAAATAGTACAAAATACACGGTTATCATCCGCAACCGAGTTAAGTGCAAATTTCGATTCTCTTTACACGTTTCGTATGCCTATGTACGATAATAAAGATAATATTATAACATGTAAGATTTGTTTTATCTATAAATGTTTTCCGTTAACATGTGACTTACGAGTTATAATTTTGGTTCGTTTTTAAATAAACACTCCGCAAGAAACGTATAATATTTTTATTACATTTTTAAACACAAGAAACGTAGCAAATTATTATTACTACATTTTGGATAAACTTGAAACAATGGGGACATCTGCATTTATGTATAATACAAGTCCGGATAAGATAGAGGGTTTTTTTTTAAATAAGTTTAATACTTAAAGTTGATCTTTCAGTTATTAGTTTTTAACTAATTGTTAATAACATCCCAATTGATATACCTAAATTTGTTTCGAAATACGTTTTAAAAAAGACTTCTGTATTGTATCTGAATTATACAATTTTAGTATAATATATAAGAAAAATGCTTTATGACGGATCAGACTAATTAATTCATGTTTTAACTTATAATCATTACTAATCGGTTTTATACAAACAATTGGTTTAAAATATGATATATATTTTCAGCGAAAAATTTTATTATCACTATACAAATAAATACGTTTTAATATTTATTATTTAATTTTCGAAAATCTGAATACTGAATTGAGTTAATAATTGATAGGATGAATAGGAATTGTACAACAAAAGCATATTGTAATAAGTAAGTTAAAAACGAATCACCATGTTTACATTATTCCTTCTTCTGCACAGTAAAGTGACCGTCTCAAAACCTTTTTTCGATTGTACTAAGATAATATTTATGACGCAATGGTTGTAAACGAGTCGTTTACATTTTCTAAAGAACAGTTATACATACTTAGTTTTTGTTATTTTTATTGTCATAATTATATGGCCCACCCTTACAATTAAGGCTGCATACCTACGTACAATAATTTATGATAACAATTATACAACGTACCGGGGTTTTTTTTTATTTACGATTCTAAACCGGTTGTTGAACATCGTAAAAGAATTTACCCATGATATAATATCACTTTACATGAGTCGAAACTCGAGGCGATACGAAGAAACGATATGTGCATACAAATACGTGTTTACCCCTCAGTGTGCGGCAGGTAAATGTTAACACCCCCCCCTCTCCCACACACACCCCTACCGCCGAACAATCGCCACTGGCATCGTCGCAACCACCCCCGCTCATCGACCGGTTTCCACAACGACGTAGGGACTGTTGGCGGACGGCAGCCACGTCACCCCCCTCGCGTCGGAGAACGTCGATTGCGTACGACCGGTTTTTTCGGGGTGGGGGGGGGTGAACACGGGAAACATGCGCAAGACAAGGGAAAGTATTACGAGCTACGTGAGAAAATCCGTCGCGCACTTACCTCGTCCTCGCGGCACCGAACTCGTGCCCGGGTGATGGTCGGTACGCTTACTGCGGTAACGCGGCGATGACTCGGCCACGACCGCGTTTGACCGGCCCACCACCCCGCGCCGCACGTGGTGCAGTGTCGTCGTGCGCGCGTCGCCGCTGGACCGCCGGCAACCGGTGGGCGTCCGTCGTGCCGGTGCGCCTGGTCTCGTCTGTGCGCGCGCACACCGGATTATAGACACCGCACGGAGACGCTAATAATAATAATGTGTGCGCACGCCGTGCCGAGACAATGATACACGTACCTACCGTATGCTTTTCGGTGTACAGGTACACTACCCGCGGTTGGGTATACGCAGCGCTCGAAGTGGGGGAGGGGGGATACGGAGGGATGGCATCCCTCTACTTTTTTGTGTTTACAGTTTTCATCCCTCTTCTTGTTTTGTCTAGAATAACGCATTTCTCCTAAGACTTGTATTTTATTATTTATGTATAAGAAATTTTTTTATATATAAAATAATATTGGAAAATCTGAATTGTAAGGCATCCCTCCACTTATCTTGAGCCACTTCGAGCACTGGGTATACGGGTACGCGTGAGAGGAGGGGCGGGTGGGTACAACAAGCTTCCCGTGCCGTATTTGTATACTGTTTCATCTGAGACCACGTTAACCAATAATTGTTCACCTCTCGTTGATTTTTACCCGGTCATTAAAGTGCTTGTAAGACTATACTCGCAACCATTCCTGTGAATGTACGCGCACATCCGAAACGTCGTTCTCTTCGCACCGAAGAGAGACAAAACCTACTGAAGATATGGGAGAAAAGGATTAGCATTCCTCAATATATACGTCCAGAAATAATGATAATACCTAATACCTTTTGTTTTATTACCTAATTGCTTTACTATAGTTACATTTTATGTTTATATTGTATTTTAGTTATTTGGTCATAAATTTTGACATTATACGAGTACATGTCTAAATACGCCCCTGTTTGTAGGTAATCCACTTCTATTGCACCCTGTCACCGCGCTACACGCCGTATGTTCTTAAATTCAACAGGTTAATCGTCCACCGCAGATTTTGATCATTCCTTATTACAAGTCCATTTAGGCGCAAATAGTGTTTGACATTTAGGGGCTGAAGCTCATGTCTGCACTGGATACTCTTATGATGCTTTTACGTTATAACAAAACCACTAAAAAAATGTTCCGAGCTAAGCTCGCAAATTACTTAGATACAATTAAACACGAACGTATAGATTCTATTCTTGTCGTATGTGGTCTACCGTTCATTGTATCATATCATGATACGGTCTACACTCTCATTTGTAAAGAAAATATTTGAAAACAAATTTCACACAATTATTCATGTTTATGAATTATGGGCAAATTTCTTATGATTAATAATTATAAGTGTAATAACAGTAATTGCAGCTTTTATTGCCTTGCCTTGAAAAATCTTGACTAATCGTAATTAATTACAAACACTTTATATACTGGAGTATAATTCAATGTATTTTAATAACCATGCAAACAAATAATTGCCCGAAGTTATTAAACGTAAAGTAATTAAACGCCACTATTGCTACTTTTTTCGACGACTCGTCACTTCAGTGATCTCCATAAGCTTCTATGCTTATTGAGTGCGTCTGTACCATTCAATGGATCCATAAAGTGTTGAGAATAGTAGACACACATGTACGTATCATTTCGAAATTTTATTATTATTCACCGATTAACAATAGGAGAGTTATAGATAAATATATTCATAGATAATTATAATTTATCATTATAAACGGTTTTTTTTCTTACGGTACGTAATAAACTAAAGTCAAAAAAATGTACAGCTGTATATTAATTGTGCGCAAGATGTATGTTATTACGATGGAATACTATCCTTGTTCAAGTGCTACGACCTTACATGCGAGTGTTGGACCCGCGTTTAATGCGTATTCCAATGTGCTAAACATATGTCGAAAAATCGAAAAACATGCCCGCGTGCAGTACATAAAAGTCGTAACAGCGGTTGGTCGGAGAAGGAATAGCAATGACGTTAGGGGTATACACTGTATCGTTTCAAAGAACAACATTAATAAATTATCAAAAAAAAAAAAGAAAAGAAAAATACGTTTGTTTCACGTTACTGCGGGTGGTTATCGCGAGATCAGAGGGTGCAACTGGCCGACCCAGGGTGCCTGCAGATGCGTTTAAATCCACGCCGACAAGACACAAACGAGTATATCCATTGTGCTGTACTTTCCCGAGTTGCTCAAAACCTTTGCTACGGCCCGTCCGATTCACGTTGCAAGACCTATATGTACAGGGCCTGATTTACCAATTCGTGGGCCCAGTACATTTTACAATTTTGAGCCCCAAATTGTCCATCTCTATTTTCTTCAATGCTAAAATAAAAATATTATTGAATTGGTGAATTGGGTAAAATAAGAAATTGGCTCTACGAAAAAATGAAGGTCATCAACACTTTATAAGGGTGGTAGGTGGTGTGTAAATGTCTGGTTGTTGACCAGACCATATCAATACTGATTCGGCGCCACTGACTATCTAGGTAACTATTATAGTAATAATCACTAATTATATATGAAACCAAAACATAAATAGAAAATATAGCAATAATAAAGTCACAAAAATGTAAAAGTGATTTAAAATTGAAACTAAAATCGAAAAACTCTGATATCGATAAGCAAAATTAAAATTGAAATCGAAAAACACCGATGTCGATAAGCAAAATTGAAATTGAAATCGAAAAAGACTGATATCGATAAGCGAAATTAAAATTGAAATCGAAAAATTTTATTTCGATTTCAAGCCCTGGTTATAATATTATGCGTACGAGTTCTTACTTGAATATTTGATTTTTGTTTTTTGGTCTTTACCCGTAAAATACATTCGTCCGTACCCCATAGAATTTGTTTCATTTTCTACTATTTCGACAGTTTCGATCATTTTATTTTCAATGTTATCATCATTATGAAGAGATTCGGAGGGGTCACAGTCTTCCTCAGAGTCTGTATCGTGGTCACTGTCTATTTGAAAATCCCATTCATCACCAAAATCAAAGTCAATCATAGGTTCCTCTAACATTTTATCGATTTCATCTATATTAATATAGTATGTCCATTTCAATATTTTAAAAAAATAAATAATATTCAAACATGATGTAATAAGTGTGTTGATTTCACTGCATTTTTTTCCCTTGAAGTACCAATAACATTTCTATAACACTGAAATAATAGATTGAAATTAATAAAATAAAATATATTCAAAGCACAAAATCAAATGCAACTGCACAAGTAGTTGGATAGTTGATAATTATTTATCATTGACAATATGCGAGTGAACCAATACCGTTTTCATGCCTTTGATTTTTTTTTACGTACATATCCGTTTGGTCATTCATAGTGACTAGTGTGTTTATCACATATACTATTTACATGGTTCCGAGGCAGATTTTAGAAAGTCATTAGTTGGAATACAGATTTTTAGAATACCAAGTTTTGAAAAATAAAACTTTTAAAATGCTGATTTTTAGAAATATTTTTTTTGTTTACTGCATACTTGTGTATAATACTTAAATGTATTTAAATTGTATTATTATTTATTTATTTTCAAATCAAAAAATTTTCAATGTTTTTAAACAATAAAATTAGTTAACAAATAAAAAATACATTTTTTATTGGTACCTACTGATTAAGATAATTATTTAATAGCAATAACTTTCATAAATTTATCTTCATCAAAATTTATTAGAACTATTAACTATTCTTTTACAGATTTACAGATTTTTATTCTGATATTTTTCATCTTCCCAATCACAGATAAGGAATTTCATTGTAGTTCTATGCCAATAGTTGATAATAAAATATAATAATAGGTTTAGCCTAATTTATATACTACTAAGTACTACTAATATAAAATTAGAACTTCCAGTATTTTATTTGAAACAAAATTCATAGTTTTGTTTTATATCATTATACAATAATAATTCATACTCAAATATTTTATTACATCTTTAATAAGTAGAATAGTTAGTATAAGTTAAGTGATTAGTAAAAATAAGTAAAATCATAAAACGATAATGACATAAATAACAATAAAATATTAAATGCATAGCATACAGACATAAATAAAATTTAACTAATTAAATCAATATAATTAAACGGATAGATAGATAGATAGATAGAATTAAATACTATTTCATGAGATTACAAATTAAAATACACATCATAAAAAAAATTTGCCAAAAAAAAACACAAGCTTGTGGAGTAGACTAAGTTCACATTTATAATTTATAACTTAAATGTAAAGAAGCTAAAATAAGTATAAATATTTAAAACTTATATTTGTTCATTGTAGAATAACAAATATAACAAATTTACACATATAGGGCTAATTTAAAATTATAATTGGTTATAAAAAGCAAAATAAATGTTAATGGTACGGTTTTAAATTTAAATATTTATTTTAAATCAAACTGATAATTTACCAACACAAAATTTCATAAAAAAAAGTTACAATAAACGCATAGTAGAACCTCGTTAATATGATTTATATGGAACCATGAGCGGTCGGATTAAGAGGGTTTTGTCAGATTATTGAGGGCTAGACACAAAAAAATGTACAATAATTAATTCAGATATATATGTATGTAATGTATGTATATAAAATTTATAATTTATAAATGTAACGGTAAAAATATATAGTATCAAGTATGTATTGTAATAATGAAAAAATGTTTTATTGGATGAACTCAGTATGTTTAGTGTTACCTTGATGGATAAAATGTAGTGGGTTTCCAAACCATACGTTGCATCAGTAAGATCAGATTTTTAAATAATACTTTTCGTATACATATATGAAAAATATGTAGGTAAAAAAAAATGTCTGATTCTGAGGTTCGGACTTAGGAATATTTTATTAGCAAGATCCAACTGTATTTACTAATACATGAAATAAAATTAGAACATGAAAATATGCAAAGATTAATAATACAATTTTGCACATTACTAGTTGGTATTTTACTCTTTTAGAATGTAATTCAGAATGATATCAGCAAATAATATTTAAATGTACAAAATATATTTAAAATTAAAGTTGGTAATAAATAGGGAACGGATTTATATGTAAATGCATATTTTTATATATTTTTACATATTTTGGTATAATTACATATTTCACTAATTTGTAAATATTTTTAAACATATTTTATCATTTCATCGTTCATACGTTTTCAAGCCGTAAAAACAGCCATTATGAACTGTGACGATCCACATGGAGCAAATATTTAGTAGTTTTTATAGTCGTTATCTTATAATTTTCATATAGATATAATAGATATCTTAATATAGTATACATTTATATACGATTGACAATCGATAGCAGACGGGTTGACAGGCGATAGCAGTAGGTTTTTATAGTTAGTGTTTGGCTGTAATCGTAATCGTACATACCTACACAAAATTTTTTTGAAAGCTCCTAGTCGTACCACAATTTTTAAAGAATTATACCCTGATCTTTCTCTACCACCCGAGCCCATAATTACCAGGTGGGGCACATGGTTGCTAGCTGCTCAATATTATTGTGAACACTTTTCGAAAATACAAGAAATTATTTCAAAATAAGATCCAGAAACTTCTATCGCTATTGGAAAAGCTCAAAATATTATGCAAAATGAAACATTGAAAAATAATTTAATTTTCATCTCAGTGAATTTTAGTTTTATTGTACATACAATTACAAAATTAGAAACAAAAAATACGTCCTTAAATGATAGTATGCAAATTGTTGAATCAGCGATTGAAAAATTAAAACTCGTAAGCGGACCAATAGGAGATGTTGTAAAAAAGAAAATTCATGCAGTTACAGAAAAAAATCCAGGCTATATTGATTTTAAAACAATCAATGACATAATGAGTGGCAGACACTCTTCTAAAAATTTGGAATTATCGCCTTCTAATATTATGTGCTTCAAATATGCTCCAATTACATCGGTTGAACGATAATTTAGCCGTTTTAAAAATATTTTAAGACCTAATAGGCGACATTTAACATTCGATAATTTAAAAGAAATTGTAATAATTCAATGCAACAAATCATTTTGATAATTTAATAATTTTAATTGTATTTATTTTTTTTTAATTTAATTAAATTTTTTTCCCACATATTTGGATGTTTTTAGCACATATTTTATAAATTATACTTCCATATATGTGTACATATTTTTGTATTTTTATTACATATAAATCCGTTCCCTAGTAATAAATCTTATTTATTCCAGATCTTACAATAATGAAAATTGATAATATATTATACTTATACCTAATACACTCAAATAAATTATTTTTTATTTCCATGATTTATCATGTTTTGTCTACATTTTAAATTGTGTCAACAACATCTGATTTTTAACATCATATTATTATTTTACTGGATATTACATTAGATATATTAATTATTACACACTTCCTAACCTAGCAAAAAAAAAACCTATATCATTTGAGTATATATTAAGTAATTTAATAGAAACTGAATGCGATGTATGGAATAATTTGATTCATTGGCTCAAGGCAGATAAGTTGTTGAGGAAATTTTCTGGTGTGAGAATGTGTGATGAACCTAAACAAGTGACATCAAATGTACTATGTTAGAGAACATTAAGTTATTTATGAAAAACAATTACCTATGATAACCTCCCAGTTTTTGAAATTATTAGTTACTTCATAGGCACACCTCATCTCAGAATAACTAATTCCTCCAATGATAAATACAATAACTCTGGGTACATTTCTGATGAGCTGTTGGCCTTTGCCTTTATCTTTATGCCAGTGTCCATATCTTGCGCTGAAATTATTTATAAACTTATAGTTAACTGTAAGACATTTTATTTTCATAATGTTTAAATTAATTTAGATATTCAAAAGCTTCAACTTGAATAGAAGTTATTTTCATGTTGTTAAAAATCCGTATAACTTTTAACAAATTATGATTTAAAACAAATGTGATAAAAAAAAATGTATATATACTATATTATACAGCTAGGAAGAATATTCCAACCATAATATTATCATTAATTACAAGTCATCATTAGGTGACATTCAAATATACTAAATAAATACCTGGTTGGTGCACGATATCTCGAAAGAGCAGTTCTGTCGGCTAAAAATGGAAAATGTTTAATATCCAGATTGCCTATAATGCAGTCTTCTATTAAGTCTTTAACTACAGGAGTCCAACGAGATGTTTGATATTTTCGTTCAAATAAGCGTTCCTTACGTGGTATTTGGTACTGTTTATTTTTGATAGTCTGAAAATAGCAAAATATTAATTACTTTTTTAAAACAAATAATTAATGATATAAATTAATTTACATCAATAACTGAGTTGATGCCAAGCAAATTTAAATTGACAATCGCTTTTTTATCAGTTAGTGATAGTTGAGCATGTTGAACCAGTTTGTCAAGATTATTTTCTAGTATTCCATTCTTGGACAAAATGTACAGTATAATAATCCTCATCTTGTCATATTTAGATGTGTTCTGATCCAACAGTATAGGCACAATGTTCTTCATGTAATCTTTAATCTTCTCCCCTGCCGTATCAATACCCATGGCTAGATCTTGTTCTACTTTACACAGTTTGTCAACACCACCCTGATAGCGTTTCATGCAGTTTTCGGCTAGATGCAAATGAGTTGAGTATTTGCTCAACTCTTTTTGATATTGAGGCATTTTCTTGATCATAGTTGACAAATCACTCGTAGAAGATTTACTTCCACCAACAGTTGACATGCGTTTAGAGTCTGTGAATGTCTTTAATTTCTGTGTTACATTCCTAAAATAAAAGATAGTTGAAGGACCAATAGTTATTAATTTGATTACATTATAAATTATACTTAGACACAACAGCGATATGCTGATGCCTATGCTCCACCCAGAGTTCATCGTTTTCATCCAATAACACTTCTTTGAGAGCAGCACCTGCAGTAGCTTCATATCTTTGAAGAAAATAATTGATTAAAAATTGTATTTTAATACAAGAAAAACGCTTACTTATAAACATCATTTTCTATTGGCAAAAGATCATGAGTCATAGCTTGAAAAGTGAGCTCATGCAAAATTGGAGTTATACAATCAAAACCTCTATCAAGTATAAGCAACTGTGAACGTGCTTTTTCTGGACTTTCTCCCATCGTTGGTTCATCAGCTTTGTACGCAACCAATTTTTGTTGAACAATCTGAGCCAACTCTAGATTATATTCAAAGTCACTTCTGTATCGTACCGATGGATATTCTCCTAAGGTAGCACATACAGTAGCAATCTGTTCTGCTATGCGCTCTATATTAGAATTACGACTGCTCAATAGTGATGGATTATACAAACACTGAAATGTCTCAGGGGAGTCTAAGGAAAATACCTAAAATTAAAAAAAAAAAAAAATAAACAAAGTCTACTGCAAAAGGTATAATTTAGTTAAATATTTAACTATAATATATATAAATATTACAGTAACAAAGCTTACCTGGCGTTCATAAGGTAGAAAAGCAATATTTATTTCTTTGAGAGTTTTAATTTTTTTGGCAGCAACAGAATTGCATAATTCATTGAAAAGTTCTTCTTGGCACACTTTTTTTAAAATGTATAGTTAAAAAGACTGTGTTAGTATACAGTAAAACTAATTAATTAATAACATAGGCTATATAATAGCTTATAAATTATAAATATGTATAACAATTTAAAGCTTCTTAATTATACAACTCATTCAACACAATATACAAGTATAATTCAAACAAAATACCAAAACAACAAAGTAGTTTTGGGATTAGGTCTTCTTATACAAACATATACATATATATTTGTAGATATGTAAGAAATTAAAATAGGTTTACATTCTTCATAAAGTATTTTACCTTCAGTGAAATAAACATGAGCAGCTTTATACATGGGTTTTCCTGGACATGAAAAATCTTTGATGAGAGTACCTATTGAATTTTCATTAGGAGTAATCAAATAAACAGCTTCCATAGAAGATAGCGATTCGCGTTTTTTGTGCAAATCTTCCACAACTGAAATACACATGCAGACACTTGTTACAAAAATGAATTAATTGGATTATCATATTCACAGTTGTTAGGTGTAATTAAGAATAACGGATTATTCCGTACAACATTGGTGGATTGTTTGTTGTCAAACGTCAGTATCTCAAATCAAACAGAAATTTCTTTGAAACCCTCATTAGTCGAAACATCAAATAGTGTATTTAATAATAATACCAAAAGTTTATTGATTTATAAAAACTTTTTTATTGTTTCCCATAGGATTTGACATGATGAATATGTAGACACGATGAGACAAAGCAGTATGCAATCAGTCAGTGCCGGATCTAGGACATTTGACGCCTGGGACTAGTAAAAATGCAGCGCCCTTAATAACTGTGCACTCCATATGTGGAGCTACAAGGGCCCCTCAGTGAGGGAAACAGGGGGTATTTTAACATCAACCTTTTTTTCTATAATGGAAACTTTGCTATATTTATATAATGTACATTGTACATATATAAAATATCATATTTTAATATGTTTCACGTATAAAAACATAATTTATATATTACTTGGTTGTTTTAATTTAACAAATAACATTTTAATATCTAAAAGTTTACTTTTCTAGCCTATTTTGCAGCGAAATCTTTTATAATTTCATCATAATTAATCTTTCTTGTAATTTTATGATAAGTTATTAAGTCTTGCTTGCTTTGTAGTAGATCGCAAGTATGATTTTATTTATATATGGTTATATTATAAAACTTATATATAATATAGTCATATCATTATCGTAGATTATTATTACAACTAACAGTTATTTTCAAATCCAATCAGTCGATTATACTCCGAAAACAAAAATTAGATAATATCTACGTTTGACGATTGAATTTTAAAAGATATCTACATCAGACAAAAATAGTTATATATATTCCTAAATAATATGTAATATTATATTAATTTTCAAGTTTAAAAATTTAAGCATATGTACATTTTTAATATACCCATACTAAAGCTTTTTGATTTTCATAAATTCAAGAGCGCCCTCATACCGACGGCGCCCGGGGAAATGATACTCACTTGCCCCCCCCCCCAGATCCGGCACTGCAAACAGTTGCCGAGTACATGACGTGTATCGTACGATTTTGTTGGTGGGTAAGTACCAAGTAGACGTACGCTAAGAACGAATAGAGCGTTCCGCGGGTGAAATTACGGCGGGTATGATAACATGAACTCACTCGTTATGCGCTCTTCTGACAGTTCGTGCATCTTGCAGCAAGACGACATAATTCTCATGGCCAGCCTGTCGACAACGAGAACGCGCCATTCCACCGCTTTGCCGGGTCCTGCTTTTTTCGGGTCCTTTTGCCTGACGACCTCGTCCATAATTCCTGCGCAAACAAAGCAGGCGACAAGATATTACGTGTACGATTCGACGTTGTCGACGTTTACTTTGTCCGACGATCGCTTTGAGCGCCATGATCGGCCACGAACCGCAACGGCGACACGGGTTCGGGACGACACAACAACAGGTAAGTCGCGCGCGGTAACAGCAGCTGATGGCGGCGGCGGCGGCGGCAGCAAGACTGATGAATCGATAGGAACGCGGAATCGATACGACGACGACGGAGCGCACGGCGAACGGACGTCCTGAGGGCTCGACTGAAAGCCGGAGAACAACACGCACGATCGATAGAGCGCGGGCTCGGATAGTCGGATGACGGTGAGCAGCAGCAGCGGCGACGGCGGCGAGTCGACGAATGATCGCGAGCGCAGCAACAGCGGCGGGTGGGCCGGCGGAACATTCCGGCGGGAAGACGAAAATCGATGTTGCGGCGGCCGCGGCGGTGTGACTAGGGTTGCCACCTTTGAAAGATCGCCGCCGACCCGGAGGCAGGCCGATAAGCAAAAGAAGAAAAAGAAAAAAAAAGTCGTCGGCAAAAGATGTATAGTGCCCGTGCCCTTATGCAAACGGCTTAGTTTATGAGGTGAAAAGGTAGACGATGAAAATATGAAATACAAAAAACGTTTAATACAATCGCATATTTTATCGTTAAAAAATTGAGAAACATGTTTTTTATTTAAATTTATAAAATTATACTTAACATTTTTCCATGCACATTTCAATAATCTTTCTTATTCGGGATTTTTCAAATAGTGCAACAATTCTTGACAGGTCATTTTGTAATTACATTTTACGCACAGAGTTTTGATTTCATCGTTTCCACTGACGTCTGACAGACGATTTCTTTCGCAAATTTTCCATCAGAGGCGCGTACACCTATTTTATGACGGCCCGGAGAACAATTCACCGGCCCCGTAGCCCTTAGATTTTTATGTAAATCCGGTGAGACCCGGAGAGGTGGCAACCCTAGGTGTGACCAGTGGTCACCGCGCGAAACCCGTCGTACAGGTCGGCCACCGGTGCGGCGCCGATGGCGTCGGGTGCGTTGAGATTCGCGGAGCGCGGCCACGATCGTACGGCGCGATTCGGCCTTCGGCGCCCGTTCACCCGCGATACTCGCGTTGCCACCCCCCGGACGCGTGTTTCGTGTTGTCCGTCTGATGGTCGTTTTACCTGGAACGATTCGTTTTTATCGCGACGAGGGTCAGGGACGTACACAGGGGGGTGTTTTGGGTGTTCAAACACCCCCCGAAATATTTGGTTTTTTGTATGGTTATTTATTTATTCAATTTTAATATTAATTTTTATATTATACCTTAATTTTAATAGACAGATATAATATTACGTTGTGTTTGTGAAAAACCGACTAAAGCAAAATAAAATATAATACATACTAACAAATTTATAAATAAAATAAAATGATACCTACTGTGTATTGACGTGGGTACAAAAGAATTCTAAAATGTACAAGGACATGGGAAATACCTAAGCTATACAGACGGGACAATTACTGTGAATTGGAGTGTTAAAATTAATGAATAATGACGTTTCTGTTATATTATGTTATCGACATTATCGTTCATGTTTTTGTTTTGTATCTGAAGCGAGGCACGAAAAGTGACAGTATTATACTGTTTTATTTCTTAACTCTCAAGTTGGTGTATAATATTATACTAATATAAAGTATGGAATCGTAAAAAAAAGACACACTCTACTGATTTTTAAAAACACCCCCTGAAACTTTTTTCTGCGTACGTCCCTGACGAGGGTGAACAATTATTATGAAAACATTCGCGAGAACACCTCGGATCGAACGATAAGCTTGCGAGCGGGTGCCGCAGCACAATACGCAATGTATTTCAAACGTGTCCTGGTACGCGGTATAATAACCATTTACGTGCCCCAGGATAGAACAATTTTAATAAATACATTATGTGATACATGACGGACGGGATATGGTCGTGCATCTCCCGTAACACGAGTGTGCAATCATCAGTTGCGACTTGCGTCTTGGTACTTACAAGGCGTCGTCGGTGGTGTTGAAAGCGCCGTGATGTGAGCTGCCCCGTGCGAGTCTACCACCCTACATGGTACATGAATATTGCACAAGTTACAAGTACAATGTTTTTTATTAAGAGCATTAAAACGCCTACCTGACTGATTCAAAATGTAATTGCGTTCGTTCGAACAGAAACGTTATTTCTACTTTTTATACAGAGTCGGAGACAATCAATCGAGTTATAGCAAATTTAAAGCCATTCGTGATATCATACAAGGAGTTGAACGAATTTCTTCACATCCGTATTTTGCCGTATAAGGCCGTCTACACACGGAGCTACTCATTAGAAACTAAACGGGTTTGTAACTTAAATTACTTATCGATTACTAACGCATTAGTGACTCGGATCCGCACACGATCATACTGTAAAGTGATCGAAATCACTAGTTTATACTGTTAGGTTATGGAAGGAGAACCTGTATCACGAATTTTTAATACTATGGGTGATTCTAGTGACGAAGAAATGATTATTGATTATTATTACTATTACCATACCAAAAGAAATAGAAAACGAAGAAGTTTTTGGGTTCTATTGAAAGGTTATATTGAAAGAAATTTTCACCATCGACTATTTGTTGCCGCGCGAGAATTGAATCTTTCAGACGCAAAATGTTTATGCTTTTATCGCATGTGTAAAGATATTTTTCCAACTTCGTTCCATGCTATTTCCGTCTCATCCTTCCTGGAATAGCCAGGAAGAGTAAAATTGTAGAGAATGGGATGTTTCTCCACTTCTTCCACCAATTTTAAATTCATTTTTTGTTCGTTCATTTTTACAAATGTTCGTACAAAACAAAAAAAGCTTCGTTGGGCAGCGAAATATTGAAGAAAATTTGTAAACGTAACTCAAAGGTGACTCGACAGTTGAATCACTTGGAACTTATCACTAACGCGTTAGTAACTGGTTAGTAACCAGTTGCGTCGTCTGTTGTGTTCCATTGATTAACATTGGTAGTGACTCAACGTGGACTAGTTAGTGATTCGCGTCACAAATCAGTTTTTAATGAGTAGCTCCGTGTGTAGACGGCCTAAAAGTTAAAAATGTAGTCCAGCTCGTTATAATTTTGTTTTTTAAAGAGCATTTCTTGATTCGTTTTAAAATAATAGTCCAGCACTTGCACTTCCGAAGAACTTAATCGTAATAAACTTATCTTAAAACTACGACTGGTTAGATACTTTTTTACCAAAAAATTAAAATAAGAATCACTTACCTAAGCACGGAGGAGCTATTTTCATCATTGTAAAACAGATTTTCCAAATTAAGGACATGGGAAATACCTAAGCTATACAGACGGGACAATTACTGCGAATTGGAGTGTTAAAATTTATGAATAATGACGTTTCTGTTATATTTTGTTATCGAAATTATCGTTCATGTTTTTGTTTTGAGAATAATGAGGTGCGTATTAGTTTTTATTTTTTTGTTTATTAATATTTTAACTTGTTTTCTAATGTTGATTGTTGCGCTATTTAGGCACCAGCAGAAATATAAATTTAATGTTAACATTGTTAAATGTACATAGAGACAGAAGTTAATTGTGAAGATATTCTTAACATAATGGCTAAAACTTCACGAAAATTAGATTGAGTATTTTAATTTTTTTGTTTATATTATAAAAAAGTATTGGAAGTACTAAGTAAAGATAATTTTCTTAAAAAAATTTCGTATGTTTATTAAAAAAAAAGTTCTACTTTTCAGCAACTGATTTTCAAAAACACCCCCCGAAACTTTTTTCTGCGTACGTCCCTGGTACGACAGCATGCCTACTCCCACTACTACTCCTGTTAGAAAAGCCCGTGTGCGTCGTCGATTATGGCAAGCGTTATAACTTATAATAGAATCATAAATGACACATGCCACCGTGTTATTTTAAAATCGAAATTAATGATATACGGTCAGGTCTCGATATATGATTGGGGAAAGGGGTCGTTCGGATTAGCGATTTGTTCGGATTACCTATGGCTTAAAAAAAATTATCGAGACCCGACTGTAATGTGAGCTAACATAATTTATAGATAAAGTGTTGAGTATCCGAGACATCTCTGCCTTTCGGTTCGGTCGTTGGCGCGGCGGTGCGCGGTGTCGGCGGCGGTGGCTTAAAAAAAATTATCTTTAATGATAATGATAAATCTTTAATCTAATAATCTTTAAATCAAATCTTTATGCAGTACGACACTCAACTGACGAACGTATGTAATCGACGTTCATATATTTATAAACGATATACACGTGCGATTACAAACATAATCGAAAAATGTTATTACCGGAAAATATTATTTATAAATTCATAATATGTACATACATACGTACATATTACATAATAGCGATAAGATAAGTCTCAAGCCCATTCGGATTACCGCGTCTTTCGGATTAGCCTGTGTTCGGATTATCGAGACCCGACTGTAATGTGTTATAGATAAAGTGTTGGGAATCCGAGACATATCTATATATTATCTGCTTTTCGGTTCGGTATTAAGCTGGTCGTTGGCGGTGACATGGAAGGGGAAATTTGGGCGGCCACGTCTAGCCACCGCGCGTCGACGGCTGCCGTACCACGAACCTCACCCACCTTAATTAAAAATTAACTATTTTATGCTCTTTTTACCCTTTAAAATGCGAATTTCGAAAAATCCTTTCTTAGTGCGCCTATACATGGTAATAAGTACATTTACTGAAAATTTCATATCCATAGCTTCAGCGGTTGCGGCTAGGCGATGATGAATCACCCAGGACAAGTCTCTCTTTATATAATAGATATACATACATCATACATGTTATATTTTTTTTAGGTGATCTGATAAGCATTTGTTAACACAAATGTTATGATTATTTATTATTCTTATACCTTTTACTATGCCTTTATATATTTTTCTTTTTTTTTTCTATCCACTAATAATAATAAACCTTTTATTTGTTAGAGGGCTGACTGTTGATTATTCAGATAAATAAATAAATAAATACTTTAAGATATATATTATAAAAATTGGTTTATTGTGATGAAAATATGACAAATTATATCATGTAAATATGTAAACATTGAAAAATTAATAATTATTATAATTCTATTTTAATTAAAAATAAAAATATATACAGAATGTACTTATTGAGAAATATAAAAATTTTTTACTTGAGAATAAATTCTTAATACTATTGAAGTATTATAGTAGGTAGAGCATAAGACTTACATCCAAATTTAAAGCACAAAATAATTTAAATTTGAATATAAATTTTAAGTCCTTAAATACTAAATTGTTCTATGACAATATGACAAATTCTATCATGTAAATCAGTGGTTTTCAACCTGGGGGTCGCGAATGATAGGTTTGGGGGTCGCCAAAAATAATAAATGAAATGATTTTTCCATTTTATTTAAAAATAAAATAAAGTTAATTTTTAATTTTGTTTCATATAGAGAATTATAGATTATAGAACATGCTGAGGAGCGTATAATCTTAATTTCTTATTTCGTATCTTATCGATAGCGGATATGGATTATTAAATTGTTCGTAACTCGTATCATATACATAGGTATATTTGAACAATTTCAGTCGCAAATATTTATAATAATCAGTTCCTACTTAGGTGTCGTTCGTGCAGTACATGTATCTCACGCGATATAAAGTACGTTACTATACTGTTTTAAAATGGAAAAATTTTTAATTAAACGCGCAAGTACAAGTGCAAGTGCAAGTAAAAATAAAAAACGTAAACTGTCGGAAACAATAACGGACCAGCCTATCAACGAGGAATTGGAAGAAAAAAAAACTTTAAATGTTGAGAACCAAAAAAAAGAACGTAAATATCAAGATCAGTATATACAATTTGGATTTACTTTTATTGAAGAAAAAGGTAAACATCGTCCTAAGTGTGTAATATGTTTAGAAATATTGGCTTCCGAAAGTATGAAACCTTCTAAACTTAAACGACATTTAGAAACGAAACATCCGCAATATAGTAATAAAGATGAACAATTTTTTAAAAGACATGAAAATGCATTAAAGGTTCAAAAAAAAGTTATAAATAAATTTTCTACAGTTTCACAAAAAGCTTTAGTTGCATCATTCGAGGTTTCATACTTAATAGCAAAAACAAAAAAAACCGCATTCAATTGGCGAATCTCTTGTCTTGCCAGCTGCTATAAAAATTGTAACGGCTATGCACGGTGAGGCATATGCAAATGATTTAAAATCAATTCCATTATCTGATAATACTGTATCACGTCGGATTTCAAACATATCTGATGATATATTAAAACAAGTTTTAAATAGATTGCGAAGTAATTATTTTGCAATGCAACTGGACGAATCTACAGATATCTCTAACTTTTCTCAACTTCTTGTCTATGTCAGGTATATTTACAAAGAAGACATTTTAGAAGACTTTTTATTTTGTCAAACTTTAAATGGCAGGACCACTGGTAACGACATATTTACACTTATTAATGAATTTTTTGAAAATAATGAAATTTCGTGGTCAGTGTGTAAGGCCATTTGTACAGATGGTGCAGCAGCACTTACTGGATCAAAGAAAGGTTTTAGCTAAAGTTAACGAAATTTCACCAAGTATACTATTTACTCATTGTATGATTCATAGGGAAGCTTTAGCATCTAAAAAACTTGAACCATTTGTCAACGAAGTACTACAAAATGCTATACGTGTAATTAACTTTATAAAATCAAAATCATTAAATTCTAGATTATTTACGATACTATGTAATGAAATGGGATCTGATCATACAAAACTACTACTTTATACTGAAGTTAGGTGGTTATCCCGTGGTAAAATATTATTAAGAATTGTTGAGCTTAAAGATGAAATACGAATTTTTCTCCTTGAACATAAAAATACACTCGCAGAACACTTCTTAAATGAAGAATGGTTAGCAATTTTAAGTTACCTTGCCGATATTTTTGAAAAATTAAATAATTTAAATTTAAGTCTTCAAGGTAAAAATACAAATATATTAATTCTCTCCGATAAAATCGATGCTTTCAAAAAAAAAATAAGTTTGTGGATAAAGTATATTAATAATGAAAACTACGAAATGTTTTCATGTTTTTCAGAATTTATTGCTGACAATGAAATATTTGATATTAAAAAAATAAAAGACATAATATTACTTCATCTCAAAAATTTGGAAAACCATTTTAACACACGGTTTGAAAAGTTTCCAGAAAAAAAGTTGGGATGGATAAGAAATCCATTTTCTATTAATATAAATGATATGAATTCTGAATTAAGTTTAGTTATGAACGAGGAATTAATTGAGTTATCTGCCGATGAAAATCTGCATATAAAATTTAATGAAACTACAAGTGATAAATTTTGGATTTCTATAAAATCAGAATACCCAGAATTGTCAAGAATAGCTGTATCAACACTTCTGCCATTTGCAACCACTTACCTTTGTGAAACAGCGTTTTCAGCTCTTACAGTTATAAAAAACAAATATCGGACAAAATTAAACTTAGAATCAGATCTAAGAGTTGCAGTCTCTAATATAAAACCTAATATGGAAACAATCATTTCAAAAGCTCAAGCTCAAGTATCCCATTAACAACAGTTTATGTATTATGTATTTTTTTTATATTTAAATTTATTGTATATGCTTGTATTGTTTTAAAATAATGTTGTATTATGAATAAATTAAATTTTTAAGTGTAAATTAATCAAAATCGTATAACATATAAATATTTTTTCAGTAATTAAATCAAATTTTGATGAATAAAACAACATTTTTTTTTGAAGGGGGTCGCAGTACAAAAAAAATAAAAATGGGGGGTCGCGACCCAAAAAAGGTTGAAAACCACAGGTGTAAATAATGGTTATGATATGTAATTGAGGTATTTTGCTTGTAGTCCAACATTGTCAGATTCAACACATTATTGAATCATAGCAGTATTAAGGAGCAGCTTCTGTATTAACTCCAACACAAATTGCCAACCTAAATAGGTAGAACAAATGTTTATGTCCAAAAAAATTAAAACCTTTGATCAACTAGATGTATTTTTACCAATAAGACTATTGAGCTACGGCAATATCATCTTTGCACTAACATTTACAAATTCAAATTTCAAATTATTAAATGTCCACAAAAATTATTAGTTATAAATCTTTAAAATACCAAAAAATATTCAATTAGAACAGTCAAAATTTAAATTTAAAATAATTTAAGATAACCAATATCAGTGTTTCAATTAAACTATGTAATACAAATGATAAAAATAATTTTTCTTAAAGAAAATGTGTGATATTATCACTTATGATTTATTATATACAGTAACAAAAGGGCTTCAGTTAACTAATATGAAAACATTGAAGAATTAATAATTACTATAAGTCTATTTTAATTTAAAAAAAAGATATATACAGAATGTACTTATTGAGATATAGAACATTTTTTTCTTGAGAATAATCTCTTAATTTTATTGAAGTATTATAGTAGGTAGAGCTTAAAGTTTATATCCAAAAGCAAGATCAAAATAACTGCTATTGAGATATAAACTGTAAATCTCTGTCTACTAAATCTTTCTATGTAAGTAATGAGAAGTCTCTAGCTTGGTGTTGTCTATCAATATTAATTAATTAAAGATTATAATATTATATAAACTTACATTTAATTAATTTGGTTTGTTTGTATCATATATGTATATTATTTACTTGAATAAGTCAGGGTTTGAATTTCGAAGAAATTTAGTTAACATTGAATATAGTAGTCTTGAATATTTTGATGGTAATCAATTCCATAATCAATGACGTTCTTTTTGATTTTGAAACATTATCATACCTAAAAAAATATAAAAGTTAGAATTATGGTACACACTTAAATAGTGCCCAATAAATGGCATTATATTATTTTGTTACAGAATATTGTTTGAAAGGAGCCTCAGATTATTTAACGCTTAATCCATTTTTTCCTAATATTTAATTGTATTAAATATCATTAATTATTTTCGATTGATATCAGTGATATTTATAAGATCCTTCCTAGTTGAATTTTTCTGAATAAAATAAGGTGATAAATGATTACCTATTAAGTTTGTTTAATTTGTTACAGCAAGTTTACTGCATATTTAGCACACCTGGTTATTTTGTAATGTTGATTATAAATGTATTAGTAACAAATTATTTCAACCTAAACAAAAAAAAATAATTAAATGAAATTTATTGTTTTAACTTGATACATAACAATTCATTGTGACCAACCATCAAATTTATAAGGACTTATGGTTTGTGATTTTCAATCTAACATTGTTAAACATTATACATAAATGAATCCGATCTGCAAATTGACACAAAATGAGATGCTCTATTTACTGCAATACGAAAATACCTTCAGAAATAACAAAAAACAAATGATAATAATACTTAAGAAATCCAAAACATTTAAAGAATTAGATTGATACTTACTGTTGAGCCACAGAAATTCACCATCTTTACACATGCATTTACTTGCGCTTATTAATTCATTCAGTGAAACTGTAAAATAAATATATTTGCAAACTTCATTATTTCATTAAAGGTTAATCCAAATAAACTCTTAAAAAAAAATTTTCATACACTGCTCAAACAGAAATTCTGTCTGTATGTAAGAACATTTTATTGTTAAAAACAATATATCAATTGAATCAATTGTAAATTTTAAATGTTTAAAATTTACGGAGCAGCTTCTGTGTTAACTCCAACACAAATTGTCAACCTAAATAGGTAGAACAAATGTTTATGTCCAAAAAAATTAAAACCTTTGATCAACTAGATGAATTTTTACCAATAAGACTATTGAGCTACGGCAATATCATCTTTGCACTAAAATTTACAAATTCAAATTTCAAATTAATAAATGTCCACAAAAATTATTAGTTATAAATCTTAAAAATATTCAATTAGAACAGTTAAAATTTAAATTAAAAATAATTTAGGAAAACCAATATCATTATTTCAATTAAACTATGTAATACAAATGATAAAAACTAGTTTTTCTTAAAGAGATATGTGTGATATCATCACTTATAATTTTTATTTATACACTAACAAAAGGACTTCAGCTAACTTATATGAAAACATTGAAGAATTAATAATTATTATAATTCTATTTTAATTAAAAATAAGGATATGTACTTATTGAGAAATATATATTTTTTTTTCTTGATAATAAATTCTTAATACTATTGAAGTATTATAGTAAGTAGATCTTAGAACATACATTCAAATTAAAAGCTCAAAATAAATTAATTTAAATATATATTCTAAGTCCCTAAATACTAAATCTTTCTATGAAAATATGACAAATGCTATCATGTAAATAAAGGTTATGATATGTTATTGAGGAATTTTGCTTGTAGTCCAACATTGTCAGATTCAACACATTATTGAATCATAGCAGTATTAAGGAGCAGCTTCTGTATTAACTCCAACACAAATTGCCAACCTAAATAGGTAGAACAAATGTTTATGTCCAAAAAAATTAAAACCTTTGATCAACTAGATGTATTTTTACCAATAAGACTATTGAGCTACGGCAATATCATCTTTGCACTAACATTTACAAATTCAAATTTCAAATTATTAAATGTCCACAAAAATTATTAGTTATAAATCTTTAAAATACCAAAAAATATTCAATTAGAACAGTCAAAATTTAAATTTAAAATAATTTAAGATAACCAATATCAGTGTTTCAATTAAACTATGTAATACAAATGATAAAAATAATTTTTCTTAAAGAAAATGTGTGATATTATCACTTATGATTTATTATATACAGTAACAAAAGGGCTTCAGTTAACTAATATGAAAACATTGAAGAATTAATAATTACTATAAGTCTATTTTAATTTAAAAAAAAGATATATACAGAATGTACTTATTGAGATATAGAACATTTTTTTCTTGAGAATAATCTCTTAATTTTATTGAAGTATTATAGTAGGTAGAGCTTAAAGTTTATATCCAAAAGCAAGATCAAAATAACTGCTATTGAGATATAAACTGTAAATCTCTGTCTACTAAATCTTTCTATGTAAGTAATGAGAAGTCTCTAGCTTGGTGTTGTCTATCAATATTAATTAATTAAAGATTATAATATTATATAAACTTACATTTAATTAATTTGGTTTGTTTGTATCATATATGTATATTATTTACTTGAATAAGTCAGGGTTTGAATTTCGAAGAAATTTAGTTAACATTGAATATAGTAGTCTTGAATATTTTGATGGTAATCAATTCCATAATAAATGACGTTCTTTTTGATTTTGAAACATTATCATACCTAAAAAAATATAAAAGTTAGAATTATGGTACACACTTAAATAGTGCCCAATAAATGGCATTATATTATTTTGTTACAGAATATTGTTTGAAAGGAGCCTCAGATTATTTAACGCTTAATCCATTTTTTCCTAATATTTAATTGTATTAAATATCATTAATTATTTTCGATTGATATCAGTGATATTTATAAGATCCTTCCTAGTTGAATTTTTCTGAATAAAATAAGGTGATAAATGATTACCTATTAAGTTTGTTTAATTTGTTACAGCAAGTTTACTGCATATTTAGCACACCTGGTTATTTTGTAATGTTGATTATAAATGTATTAGTAACAAATTATTTCAACCTAAACAAAAAAAAATAATTAAATGAAATTTATTGTTTTAACTTGATACATAACAATTCATTGTGACCAACCATCAAATTTATAAGGACTTATGGTTTGTGATTTTCAATCTAACATTGTTAAACATTATACATAAATGAATCCGATCTGCAAATTGACACAAAATGAGATGCTCTATTTACTGCAATACGAAAATACCTTCAGAAATAACAAAAAACAAATGATAATAATACTTAAGAAATCCAAAACATTTAAAGAATTAGATTGATACTTACTGTTGAGCCACAGAAATTCACCATCTTTACACATGCATTTACTTGCGCTTATTAATTCATTCAGTGAAACTGTAAAATAAATATATTTGCAAACTTCATTATTTCATTAAAGGTTAATCCAAATAAACTCTTAAAAAAAAATTTTCATACACTGCTCAAACAGAAATTCTGTCTGTATGTAAGAACATTTTATTGTTAAAAACAATATATCAATTGAATCAATTGTAAATTTTAAATGTTTACAATTTACGGAGCAGCTTCTGTGTTAACTCCAACACAAATTGTCAACCTAAATAGGTAGAACAAATGTTTATGTCCAAAAAAATTAAAACCTTTGATCAACTAGATGAATTTTTACCAATAAGACTATTGAGCTACGGCAATATCATCTTTGCACTAAAATTTACAAATTCAAATTTCAAATTAATAAATGTCCACAAAAATTATTAGTTATAAATCTTAAAAATATTCAATTAGAACAGTTAAAATTTAAATTAAAAATAATTTAGGAAAACCAATATCATTATTTCAATTAAACTATGTAATACAAATGATAAAAACTAGTTTTTCTTAAAGAGATATGTGTGATATCATCACTTATAATTTTTATTTATACACTAACAAAAGGACTTCAGCTAACTTATATGAAAACATTGAAGAATTAATAATTATTATAATTCTATTTTAATTAAAAATAAGGATATGTACTTATTGAGAAATATATATTTTTTTTTCTTGATAATAAATTCTTAATACTATTGAAGTATTATAGTAAGTAGATCTTAGAACATACATTCAAATTAAAAGCTCAAAATAAATTAATTTAAATATATATTCTAAGTCCCTAAATACTAAATCTTTCTATGAAAATATGACAAATGCTATCATGTAAATAAAGGTTATGATATGTTATTGAGGAATTTTGCTTGTAGTCCAACATTGTCAGATTCAACACATTATTGAATCATAGCAGTATTAAGGAGCAGCTTCTGTATTAACTCCAACACAAATTGCCAACCTAAATAGGTAGAACAAATGTTTATGTCCAAAAAAATTAAAACCTTTGATCAACTAGATGTATTTTTACCAATAAGACTATTGAGCTACGGCAATATCATCTTTGCACTAACATTTACAAATTCAAATTTCAAATTATTAAATGTCCACAAAAATTATTAGTTATAAATCTTTAAAATACCAAAAAATATTCAATTAGAACAGTCAAAATTTAAATTATAAATAATTTAAGATAACCAATATCAGTGTTTCAATTAAACTATGTAATACAAATGATAAAAATAATTTTTCTTAAAGAAATATGTGTGAAATTATCACTTATGATTTATTATATACAGTAACAAAAGGGCTTCAGTTAACTAATATGAAAACATTGAAGAATTAATAATTACTATAAGTCTATTTTAATTTAAAAAAAAGATATATACAGAATGTACTTATTGAGATATAGAACATTTTTTTCTTGAGAATAATCTCTTAATTTTATTGAAGTATTATAGTAGGTAGAGCTTAGAGTTTACATCCAATAGCAAGATCAAAATAACTGCTACTGACATATAAACTGTAAGTCTCTGTCTACTAAATCTTTCTATGTAAGTAATGAGAAGTCTCTAGCTTGGTGTTGTCTATCAATATTAATTAATTAAAGATTATAATATTATATAAACTTACATTTAATTAATTTGGTTTGTTTGTATCATATATGTATATTATTTACTTGAATAAGTCAGGGTTTGAATTTCGAAGAAATTTAGTTAACATTGAATATAGTAGTCTTGAATATTTTGATGGTAATCAATTCCATAATCAATGACGTTCTTTTCGATTTTGAAACATTATCATACCTAAAAAAATATAAAAGTTAGAATTATGGTACACACTTAAATAGTGCCCAATAAATGGCATTATATTATTTTGTTACAGAATATTGTTTGAAAGGAGCCTCAGATTATTTAACGCTTAATCCATTTTTTCCTAATATTTAATTGTATTAAATATCATTAATTATTTTCGATTGATATCAGTGATATTTATAAGATCCTTCCTAGTTGAATTTTTCTGAATAAAATAAGGTGATAAATGATTACCTATTAAGTTTGTTTAATTTGTTACAGCAAGTTTACTGCATATTTAGCACACCTGGTTATTTTGTAATGTTGATTATACATGTATTAGTAACAAATTATTTCAACCTAAACAAAAAAAAATAATTAAATGAAATTTATTTTTCTAACTTGATACATAACAATTCATTATGACCAACCATCAAATTTATAAGGACTTATGGTTTGTGATTTTCAATCTAACATTGTTAAACATTATACATAAATGAATCAGATCTGCAAATTGACTCAAAATGAGATGCTCTATTTACTGCAATACGAAAATACCTTCAGAAATAACAAAAAACAAATGATAATAATACTTAAGAAATCCAAAACATTTGAAGAATTAGATTGATACTTACTGTTGAGCCACAGAAATTCACCATCTTTACACATGCATTTACTTGCGCTTATTAATTCATTCAGTGAAACTGTAAAATAAATATATTTGCAAACTTCATTATTTCATTAAAGGTTAATCCAAATAAACTCTTAAAAAAAAATTTTCATACACTGCTCAAACAGAAATTCTGTCTGTATGTAAGAACATTTTATTGTTAAAAACAATATATCAATTGAATCAATTGTAAATTTTAAATGTTTACATTTATAAATGACACTTTTCAGTATCATATTATTATTTATTACCTCCGACGACTTCCAGATAACAACATTCAGATCATGCGAACAACAGCAATATTTTCTGGACTCCGATGCATTGTTTCAAACATAAATCAGCAGCAACGTTGATAGACGTCCAAATAAGCTATTACAAAAAAATTATTTTCAATATTATATAGTATTATACCACCGATTAAATTAAATATGTTGGCTCAATGGTTTTACGATATAAGCAGATGAAAACTTTTATTTCTTTCCAAAAGTTTGTTATAGTAAACGTGAAACACTACAACGCTCAATAAATGGCCGGATCGCTGGAAATCATAATGTTTTTAATCATAGCATAAGCCATAATAAAGGAATTTGGACTTATCTCTTTAGCAGATTGATGATGTCACAGCCAACTTGATATTCTTAAGACACTTAATTGATGCTCCTTCTCTCATTTCTACAATCAGCTTCAGAGTTCTTGAACATTGCTCTACATCATATGTTCCTAGTGTTATTCCTTTTCCATAATACACTTATTACGGTAAGAATAATCCAACTGATCGTATGACACTCATGGGTCATGACCAATGGGTACGCCAGACTATGTTCACAGACTGTAATTTAAAATTATTAAGTATTGTGTTTAACATGTAAATAATGTGAATCATGATTATTTTATTTTCGATATCGGTCGGTCCATTACGTTCGGTTCTCGTTCTTTTTCGTAAATTAAGAGACGTGCTCGGCGCTTATTCGAACTAACAGGTGTAGTGCCTTTTGAATTCATTACGAAACGGAAGAAAAAAGCAGCGTGCTAGCTATCAATAATAATATTGTTGCCGTAGGTCGTTGTTGTCCACCTGTTGCACTTGCACAGCTGCTACACCGGGTTGGCTGTTAATCGTCGTTTAAACTTCAACTCGATCGCGTTGACCTGGACGATCCGCAATCACTACCGCGGGCCGGGCACACTTCTTGCACGCCAATTTTGCTTGTAGTCCAACATTGTCAGATTCAACACATTATTGAATCATAGCAGTATTAAGGAGCAGCTTCTGTATTAACTCCAACTCAAATTGCCAACCTAAATAGAAACAACAAATGTTAATGTTCAAGAAAACTAAAACCTTTGATCAACTAGATGAATTTTTACCGATAAGACTGTTGAGGTACAGCAATATCATCTTTGCACTAAATTTTACAAATTAAAATTTCAAATTTTCCACACAAATTATTAGTTATAAATCTTAAAAATATTCAATTAGAACAGTTAAAATTTAAATTAAAAATAATTTAGGAAAACCAATATCATTATTTCAATTAAACTATGTAATACAAATGATAAAACTAGTTTTTCTTAAAGAGATATGTGTGATATCATCACTTATAATTTTTATTTATACACTAACAAAAGGACTTCAGCTAACTTATATGAAAACATTGAAGAATTAATAATTATTATAATTCTATTTTAATTAAAAATAAGGATATGTACTTATTGAGAAATATATATTTTTTTTTCTTGATAATAAATTCTTAATACTATTGAAGTATTATAGTAGGTAGATCTTAGAACATACATTCAAATTAAAAGCTCAAAATAAATTAATTTAAATATATATTCTAAGTCCCTAAATACTAAATCTTTCTATGAAAATATGACAAATGCTATCATGTTAATAAAGGTTATGATATGTAATTGAGGAATTTTGCTTGTAGTCCAACATTGTCATATTCAACACAATATTGAATCATAGGAGTATTAAAATTTACGGAGCAGCTTCTGTGTTAACTCCAACACAAACTGCCAAACAAAATAGAAATAACAAATGTTAATGTTCAAGAAAACTTAAAACTTTGATCAACTAGATGAATTTTTACCTTTGATGCTATTGAACCACGACAATATCATCATTGCACTAAAATTTACAAACTAAAATTTCAAATTATTAAGAGTCCACAAAAATTATTAGTAATAAATCTTTAAAATACAAAAAAAAAAAAATTAGAACAGTCAAAATTTAAATTTAAAATAATTTAAGATAACCTATAACAGTGTTTCAATTAAAATATGTACCTAATACAAATGATAAAAATAATTTTTTCTTAAAGAAACATTTTTGACATTATCACTTATAATTTAATTTATACAATAACAAAAGGGCTCCAGTTAACTTATATAAAAACATTGAAGAATTAATAATTATTATAATTATATTTTAATTAAAAATAAGGATATGTACAGAATGTACTTATTGAGAAATATAACATTTTTTTTCTTGAGAATAAATTCTTAATATTATTGAAGTATTATAGTAGGTAGAGCTTAGAGTTTATATCCAAGGAGCAAGATCAAAATAATTGCCAATGGCATATAAACTCCAAGTCTCTGTCTACTAAGTCTTTCTATGACAATATAACAAATTCTATCATGTAAATAATGGTTATGATATGTAATTGAGAAATTTTGCTTGTAGTCCAACATTGTCAGATTCAACACATTATTGAATCATAGCAGTATTAAGGAGCAGCTTCTGTATTAACTCCAAATCAAATTGCCAACCTAAATAGAAATAACAAATGTTAATGTTCAATAAAACTAAAAGCTTTGATCAACTAGATGAATTTTTACCGATAAGACTGTTGAGGTACAGCAATATCATCTTTGCACTAAAATTTACAAATTAAAATTTCAAATTTTCCACAAAAATTATTAGTTATAAATCTTAAAAATATTCAATTAGAACAGTTACAATTTAAATTAAAAATAATTTAGGAAAACCAATATTATTATTTCAATTAAACTATGTAATACAAATGATAAAACTAGTTTTTCTTAAAAAGATATGTGTGATATCATCACTTATAATTTTTATTTATACACTAACAAAAGGACTTCAGCTAACTTATATGAAAACATTGAAGAATTAATAATTATTATAATTCTATTTTAATTAAAAATAAGGATGTGTACAGAATGTACTTATTGAGAAATATATATTTTTTTTTCTTGAGAATAAATTCTTAATACTATTGAAGTATTATAGTAAGTAGATCTTAGAACATACATTCAAATTAAAAGCTCAAAATAAATTAATTTAAATATATATTCTAAGTCCCTAAATACTAAATCTTTCTATGAAAATATGACAAATGCTATCATGTATATAAAGGTTATGATATGTTATTGAGGAATTTTGCTTGTAGTCCAACATTGTCAGATTCAACACATTATTGAATCATAGCAGTATTAAGGAGCAGCTTCTGTATTAACTCCAACACAAATTGCCAACCTAAATAGAAACAACAAATGTTTATGTCCAAAAAAATTAAAACCTTTGATCAACTAGATGAATTTTTACCAATAAGACTATTGAGCTACGGCAATATCATCTTTGCACTAAAATTTACAAATTCAAATTTCAAATTAATAAATGTCCACAAAAATTATTAGTTATAAATCTTTAAAATACCAAAAAATATTCAATTAGAACAGTCAAAATTTAAATTTAAAATAATTTAAGATAACCAATATCAGTGTTTCAATTAAACTATGTAATACAAATGATAAAAATAATTTTTCTTAAAGAAAATGTGTGATATTATCACTTATGATTTATTATATACAGTAACAAAAGGGCTTCAGTTAACTAATATGAAAACATTGAAGAATTAATAATTACTATAAGTCTATTTTAATTTAAAAAAAAGATATATACAGAATGTACTTATTGAGATATAGAACATTTTTTTCTTGAGAATAATCTCTTAATTTTATTGAAGTATTATAGTAGGTAGAGCTTAAAGTTTATATCCAAAAGCAAGATCAAAATAACTGCCATTGAGATATAAACTGTAAATCTCTGTCTACTAAATCTTTCTATGTAAGTAATGAGAAGTCTCTAGCTTGGTGTTGTCTATCAATATTAATTAATTAAAGATTATAATATTATATAAACTTACATTTAATTAATTTGGTTTGTTTGTATCATATATGTATATTATTTACTTGAATAAGTCAGGGTTTGAATTTCGAAGAAATTTAGTTAACATTGAATATAGTAGTCTTGAATATTTTGATGGTAATCAATTCCATAATCAATGACGTTCTTTTTGATTTTGAAACATTATCATACCTAAAAAAATATAAAAGTTAGAATTATGGTACACACTTAAATAGTGCCCAATAAATGGCATTATATTATTTTGTTACAGAATATTGTTTGAAAGGAGCCTCAGATTATTTAACGCTTAATCCATTTTTTCCTAATATTTAATTGTATTAAATATCATTAATTATTTTCGATTGATATCAGTGATATTTATAAGATCCTTCCTAGTTGAATTTTTCTGAATAAAATAAGGTGATAAATGATTACCTATTAAGTTTGTTTAATTTGTTACAGCAAGTTTACTGCATATTTAGCACACCTGGTTATTTTGTAATGTTGATTATAAATGTATTAGTAACAAATTATTTCAACCTAAACAAAAAAAAATAATTAAATGAAATTTATTGTTTTAACTTGATACATAACAATTCATTGTGACCAACCATCAAATTTATAAGGACTTATGGTTTGTGATTTTCAATCTAACATTGTTAAACATTATACATAAATGAATCCGATCTGCAAATTGACTCAAAATGAGATGCTCTATTTACTGCAATACGAAAATACCTTCAGAAATAACAAAAAACAAATGATAATAATACTTAAGAAATCCAAAACATTTGAAGAATTTGATTGATACTTACTGTTGAGCCACAGAAATTCACCATCTTTACACATGCATTTACTTGCGCTTATTAATTCATTCAGTGAAACTGTAAAATAAATATATTTGCAAACTTCATTATTTCATTAAAGGTTAATCCAAATAAACTCTTAAAAAAAAATTTTCATACACTGCTCAAACAGAAATGCTGTCTGTATGTAAGAACATTTTATTGTTAAAAACAATATATCAATTGAATCAATTGTAAATTTTAAATGTTTACAATTTACGGAGCAGCTTCTGTGTTAACTCCAACACAAACTGCCAACCAAAATAGAAATAACAAATGTTAATGTTCAAGAAAACTTAAACCTTTGATCAACTAGATGAATTTTTACCGATAAGACTGTTGAGGTACAGCAATATCATCTTTGCACTAAAATTTACAAATTAAAATTTCAAATTTTTAAGAGTCCAAACAAATTATTAGTTATAAATCTTAGAAATATTCAATTAGAACAGTTAAAATTTAAATTAAAAATAATTTAGGAAAACCAATATCATTATTTCAATTAAACTATGTAATACAAATGATAAAACTAGTTTTTCTTAAAGAGATATGTGTGATATCATCACTTATAATTTAATTTATACACTAACAAAAGGACTTCAGCTAACTTATATGAAAACATTGAAGAATTAATAATTATTATAATTATATTTTAATTAAAAATAAGGATATGTACAGAATGTACTTATTGAGAAATATATATTTTTTTTTCTTGATAATAAATTCTTAATACTATTGAAGTATTATAGTAGGTAGGTCTTAGAACATACATTCAAATTAAAAGCTCAAAATAATTTAATTTAAATATATATTCTAAGTCCCTAAATACTAAATCTTTCTATGATAAATGACAAATGCTATCATGTAAATAAAGGTTATGATATGTAATTGAGGAATTTCATTACCTCCGACAACTTCCAGATAACAACATTCAGATCATGCGAACACCAGCAATATTTTCTGGACTCCGATGCATTGTTTCAAACCTAAATCAGCAGCAATGTTGATAGACGTCCAAATAAGCTATTACAAAAAAATTATTTTCCATATTATATAGTATTATACCACCGATTAAATTAAATATGTTGGCTTAATGGTTATACGATATAAGCAGATGAAAACTTTTATTTCTTTCCAAAAGTTTGTTACAGTAAACGTGAAACACATACAGCGCTCAATAAATGGCCGGATCGCTGGAAATCATAATGTTTTTAATCATAGCATAAGCCATAATAAAGGAATTTGGACTTATCTCTTTAGCAGATTGATGATGTCACAGCCAACTTGATATTCTTACGATACTTAATTGATGCTCCTTCTCTCATTTCTACAATCAGCTTCAGAGTTCTTGAACATTGCTCTACATCATATGTTCCTAGTGTTATTCCTTTTCCATAATACACTTATAACGGTAAGAATAATCCAACTGATCGTATGACACTCATGGGTCATGACCAATGGGTACGCCAGACTACGTTCACAGACTGTAATTTAAAATTATTAAGTATTGTGTTTAACATGTAAATAATGTGAATCATGATTATTTTATTTTCGATATCGGTCGGTCCATTACGTTCGGTTCTCGTTCTTTTTCGTAAATTAAGAAACGTGCTCGGAGCTTATTCGAACTAACAGGTGTAGTGCCTTTTGAATTCATTATGAAACGGAAGAAAAAAGCAGCGTGCTAGCGATCAATAATAATATTGTTGCTGTAGGTCGTTGTTGTCCACCTGTTGCACTTGCACAGCTGCTACACCGGGTTGGCCGTTAATCGTCGTTTAAACTTCAACTCGATCGCGTTGACCTGGACGATCCGCAATCACTACCGCGGGCCGGGCACACTTCTTGCACGCCAATTTTGCTTGTAGTCCAACATTGTCAGATTCAACACATTATTGAATCATAGCAGTATTAAGGAGCAGCTTCTGTATTAACTCCAACTCAAATTGCCAACCTAAATAGAAACAACAAATGTTAATGTTCAAGAAAACTAAAACCTTTGATCAACTAGATGAATTTTTACCGATAAGACTGTTGAGGTACAGCAATATCATCTTTGCAATAAATTTTACAAATTAAAATTTCAAATTTTCCACACAAATTATTAGTTATAAATCTTAAAAATATTCAATTAGAACAGTTAAAATTTAAATTAAAAATAATTTAGGAAAACCAATATCATTATTTCAATTAAACTATGTAATACAAATGATAAAACTAGTTTTTCTTAAAGAGATATGTGTGATATCATCACTTATAATTTTTATTTATACACTAACAAAAGGACTTCAGCTAACTTATATGAAAACATTGAAGAATTAATAATTATTATAATTCTATTTTAATTAAAAATAAGGATATGTACTTATTGAGAAATATATATTTTTTTTTCTTGATAATAAATTCTTAATACTATTGAAGTATTATAGTAAGTAGATCTTAGAACATACATTCAAATTAAAAGCTCAAAATAAATTAATTTAAATATATATTCTAAGTCCCTAAATACTAAATCTTTCTATGAAAATATGACAAATGCTATCATGTAAATAAAGGTTATGATATGTTATTGAGGAATTTTGCTTGTAGTCCAACATTGTCAGATTCAACACATTATTGAATCATAGCAGTATTAAGGAGCAGCTTCTGTATTAACTCCAACACAAATTGCCAACCTAAATAGGTAGAACAAATGTTTATGTCCAAAAAAATTAAAACCTTTGATCAACTAGATGTATTTTTACCAATAAGACTATTGAGCTACGGCAATATCATCTTTGCACTAACATTTACAAATTCAAATTTCAAATTATTAAATGTCCACAAAAATTATTAGTTATAAATCTTTAAAATACCAAAAAATATTCAATTAGAACAGTCAAAATTTAAATTAAAAATAATTTAAGATAACCAATATCTGTGTTTCAATTAAACTATGTAATACAAATGATAAAAATAATTTTTCTTAAAGAAATATGTGTGAAATTATCACTTATGATTTATTATATACAGTAACAAAAGGGCTTCAGTTAACTAATATGAAAACATTGAAGAATTAATAATTACTATAAGTCTATTTTAATTTAAAAAAAAGATATATACAGAATGTACTTATTGAGATATAGAACATTTTTTTCTTGAGAATAATCTCTTAATATTATTGAAGTATTATAGTAGGTAGAGCTTAGAGTTTACATCCAATAGCAAGATCAAAATAACTGCTACTGACATATAAACTGTAAGTCTCTGTCTACTAAATCTTTCTATGTAAGTAATGAGAAGTCTCTAGCTTGGTGTTGTCTATCAATATTAATTAATTAAAGATTATAATATTATATAAACTTACATTTAATTAATTTGGTTTGTTTGTATCATATATGTATATTATTTACTTGAATAAGTCAGGGTTTGAATTTCGAAGAAATTTAGTTAACATTGAATATAGTAGTCTTGAATATTTTGATGGTAATCAATTCCATAATCAATGACGTTCTTTTTGATTTTGAAACATTATCATACCTAAAAAAATATAAAAGTTAGAATTATGGTACACACTTAAATAGTGCCCAATAGATGGCATTATATTATTTTGTTACAGAATATTGTTTGAAAGGAGCCTCAGATTATTTAACGCTTAATCCATTTTTTCCTAATATTTAATTGTATTAAATATCATTAATTATTTTCGATTGATATCAGTGATATTTATAAGATCCTTCCTAGTTGAATTTTTCTGAATAAAATAAGGTGATAAATGATTACCTATTAAGTTTGTTTAATTTGTTACAGCAAGTTTACTGCATATTTAGCACACCTGGTTATTTTGTAATGTTGATTATACATGTATTAGTAACAAATTATTTCAACCTAAACAAAAAAAAATAATTAAATGAAATTTATTTTTCTAACTTGATACATAACAATTCATTATGACCAACCATCAAATTTATAAGGACTTATGGTTTGTGATTTTCAATCTAACATTGTTAAACATTATACATAAATGAATCAGATCTGCAAATTGACTCAAAATGAGATGCTCTATTTACTGCAATACGAAAATACCTTCAGAAATAACAAAAAACAAATGATAATAATACTTAAGAAATCCAAAACATTTGAAGAATTAGATTGATACTTACTGTTGAGCCACAGAAATTCACCATCTTTACACATGCATTTACTTGCGCTTATTAATTCATTCAGTGAAACTGTAAAATAAATATATTTGCAAACTTCATTATTTCATTAAAGGTTAATCCAAATAAACTCTTAAAAAAAAATTTTCATACACTGCTCAAACAGAAATTCTGTCTGTATGTAAGAACATTTTATTGTTAAAAACAATATATCAATTGAATCAATTGTAAATTTTAAATGTTTACAATTTACGGAGCAGCTTCTGTGTTAACTCCAACACAAATTGCCAACCTAAATAGGTAGAACAAATGTTTATGTCCAAAAAAATTAAAACCTTTGATCAACTAGATGAATTTTTACCAATAAGACTATTGAGCTACGGCAATATCATCTTTGCACTAAAATTTACAAATTCAAATTTCAAATTAATAAATGTCCACAAAAATTATTAGTTATAAATCTTAAAAATATTCAATTAGAACAGTTAAAATTTAAATTAAAAATAATTTAGGAAAACCAATATCATTATTTCAATTAAACTATGTAATACAAATGATAAAACTAGTTTTTCTTAAAGAGATATGTGTGATATCATCACTTATAATTTTTATTTATACACTAACAAAAGGACTTCAGCTAACTTATATGAAAACATTGAAGAATTAATAATTATTATAATTCTATTTTAATTAAAAATAAGGATATGTACTTATTGAGAAATATATATTTTTTTTTCTTGATAATAAATTCTTAATACTATTGAAGTATTATAGTAGGTAGGTCTTAGAACATACATTCAAATTAAAAGCTCAAAATAATTTAATTTAAATATATATTCTAAGTCCCTAAATACTAAATCTTTCTATGATAAATGACAAATGCTATCATGTAAATAAAGGTTATGATATGTAATTGAGGAATTTCATTACCTCCGACGACTTCCAGATAACAACATTCAGATCATGCGAACACCAGCAATATTTTCTGGACTCCGATGCATTGTTTCAAACCTAAATCAGCAGCAATGTTGATAGACGTCCAAATAAGCTATTACAAAAAAATTATTTTCCATATTATATAGTATTATACCACCGATTAAATTAAATATGTTGGCTTAATGGTTATACGATATAAGCAGATGAAAACTTTTATTTCTTTCCAAAAGTTTGTTACAGTAAACGTGAAACACATACAGCGCTCAATAAATGGCCGGATCGCTGGAAATCATAATGTTTTTAATCATAGCATAAGCCATAATAAAGGAATTTGGACTTATCTCTTTAGCAGATTGATGATGTCACAGCCAACTTGATATTCTTACGATACTTAATTGATGCTCCTTCTCTCATTTCTACAATCAGCTTCAGAGTTCTTGAACATTGCTCTACATCATATGTTCCTAGTGTTATTCCTTTTCCATAATACACTTATAACGGTAAGAATAATCCAACTGATCGTATGACACTCATGGGTCATGACCAATGGGTACGCCAGACTACGTTCACAGACTGTAATTTAAAATTATTAAGTATTGTGTTTAACATGTAAATAATGTGAATCATGATTATTTTATTTTCGATATCGGTCGGTCCATTACGTTCGGTTCTCGTTCTTTTTCGTAAATTAAGAAACGTGCTCGGAGCTTATTCGAACTAACAGGTGTAGTGCCTTTTGAATTCATTATGAAACGGAAGAAAAAAGCAGCGTGCTAGCGATCAATAATAATATTGTTGCTGTAGGTCGTTGTTGTCCACCTGTTGCACTTGCACAGCTGCTACACCGGGTTGGCCGTTAATCGTCGTTTAAACTTCAACTCGATCGCGTTGACCTGGACGATCCGCAATCACTACCGCGGGCCGGGCACACTTCTTGCACGCCAATTTTGCTTGTAGTCCAACATTGTCAGATTCAACACATTATTGAATCATAGCAGTATTAAGGAGCAGCTTCTGTATTAACTCCAACTCAAATTGCCAACCTAAATAGAAACAACAAATGTTAATGTTCAAGAAAACTAAAACCTTTGATCAACTAGATGAATTTTTACCGATAAGACTGTTGAGGTACAGCAATATCATCTTTGCACTAAATTTTACAAATTAAAATTTCAAATTTTCCACACAAATTATTAGTTATAAATCTTAAAAATATTCAATTAGAACAGTTAAAATTTAAATTAAAAATAATTTAGGAAAACCAATATCATTATTTCAATTAAACTATGTAATACAAATGATAAAACTAGTTTTTCTTAAAGAGATATGTGTGATATCATCACTTATAATTTTTATTTATACACTAACAAAAGGACTTCAGCTAACTTATATGAAAACATTGAAGAATTAATAATTATTATAATTCTATTTTAATTAAAAATAAGGATATGTACTTATTGAGAAATATATATTTTTTTTTCTTGATAATAAATTCTTAATACTATTGAAGTATTATAGTAAGTAGATCTTAGAACATACATTCAAATTAAAAGCTCAAAATAAATTAATTTAAATATATATTCTAAGTCCCTAAATACTAAATCTTTCTATGAAAATATGACAAATGCTATCATGTAAATAAAGGTTATGATATGTTATTGAGGAATTTTGCTTGTAGTCCAACATTGTCAGATTCAACACATTATTGAATCATAGCAGTATTAAGGAGCAGCTTCTGTATTAACTCCAACACAAATTGCCAACCTAAATAGGTAGAACAAATGTTTATGTCCAAAAAAATTAAAACCTTTGATCAACTAGATGTATTTTTACCAATAAGACTATTGAGCTACGGCAATATCATCTTTGCACTAACATTTACAAATTCAAATTTCAAATTATTAAATGTCCACAAAAATTATTAGTTATAAATCTTTAAAATACCAAAAAATATTCAATTAGAACAGTCAAAATTTAAATTAAAAATAATTTAAGATAACCAATATCTGTGTTTCAATTAAACTATGTAATACAAATGATAAAAATAATTTTTCTTAAAGAAATATGTGTGAAATTATCACTTATGATTTATTATATACAGTAACAAAAGGGCTTCAGTTAACTAATATGAAAACATTGAAGAATTAATAATTACTATAAGTCTATTTTAATTTAAAAAAAAGATATATACAGAATGTACTTATTGAGATATAGAACATTTTTTTCTTGAGAATAATCTCTTAATATTATTGAAGTATTATAGTAGGTAGAGCTTAGAGTTTACATCCAATAGCAAGATCAAAATAACTGCTACTGACATATAAACTGTAAGTCTCTGTCTACTAAATCTTTCTATGTAAGTAATGAGAAGTCTCTAGCTTGGTGTTGTCTATCAATATTAATTAATTAAAGATTATAATATTATATAAACTTACATTTAATTAATTTGGTTTGTTTGTATCATATATGTATATTATTTACTTGAATAAGTCAGGGTTTGAATTTCGAAGAAATTTAGTTATCATTGAATATAGTAGTCTTGAATATTTTGATGGTAATCAATTCCATAATCAATGACGTTCTTTTTGATTTTGAAACATTATCATACCTAAAAAAATATAAAAGTTAGAATTATGGTACACACTTAAATAGTGCCCAATAGATGGCATTATATTATTTTGTTACAGAATATTGTTTGAAAGGAGCCTCAGATTATTTAACGCTTAATCCATTTTTTCCTAATATTTAATTGTATTAAATATCATTAATTATTTTCGATTGATATCAGTGATATTTATAAGATCCTTCCTAGTTGAATTTTTCTGAATAAAATAAGGTGATAAATGATTACCTATTAAGTTTGTTTAATTTGTTACAGCAAGTTTACTGCATATTTAGCACACCTGGTTATTTTGTAATGTTGATTATACATGTATTAGTAACAAATTATTTCAACCTAAACAAAAAAAAATAATTAAATGAAATTTATTTTTCTAACTTGATACATAACAATTCATTATGACCAACCATCAAATTTATAAGGACTTATGGTTTGTGATTTTCAATCTAACATTGTTAAACATTATACATAAATGAATCAGATCTGCAAATTGACTCAAAATGAGATGCTCTATTTACTGCAATACGAAAATACCTTCAGAAATAACAAAAAACAAATGATAATAATACTTAAGAAATCCAAAACATTTGAAGAATTAGATTGATACTTACTGTTGAGCCACAGATATTCACCATCTTTACACATGCATTTACTTGCGCTTATTAATTCATTCAGTGAAACTGTAAAATAAATATATTTGCAAACTTCATTATTTCATTAAAGGTTAATCCAAATAAACTCTTAAAAAAAAATTTTCATACACTGCTCAAACAGAAATGCTGTCTGTATGTAAGAACATTTTATTGTTAAAAACAATATATCAATTGAATCAATTGTAAATTTTAAATGTTTACAATTTACGGAGCAGCTTCTGTGTTAACTCCAACACAAATTGCCAACCTAAATAGGTAGAACAAATGTTTATGTCCAAAAAAATTAAAACCTTTGATCAACTAGATGAATTTTTACCAATAAGACTATTGAGCTACGGCAATATCATCTTTGCACTAAAATTTACAAATTCAAATTTCAAATTAATAAATGTCCACAAAAATTATTAGTTATAAATCTTAAAAATATTCAATTAGAACAGTTAAAATTTAAATTAAAAATAATTTAGGAAAACCAATATCATTATTTCAATTAAACTATGTAATACAAATGATAAAACTAGTTTTTCTTAAAGAGATATGTGTGATATCATCACTTATAATTTTTATTTATACACTAACAAAAGGACTTCAGCTAACTTATATGAAAACATTGAAGAATTAATAATTATTATAATTCTATTTTAATTAAAAATAAGGATATGTACTTATTGAGAAATATATATTTTTTTTTCTTGATAATAAATTCTTAATACTATTGAAGTATTATAGTAAGTAGATCTTAGAACATACATTCAAATTAAAAGCTCAAAATAAATTAATTTAAATATATATTCTAAGTCCCTAAATACTAAATCTTTCTATGAAAATATGACAAATGCTATCATGTAAATAAAGGTTATGATATGTTATTGAGGAATTTTGCTTGTAGTCCAACATTGTCAGATTCAACACATTATTGAATCATAGCAGTATTAAGGAGCAGCTTCTGTATTAACTCCAACACAAATTGCCAACCTAAATAGGTAGAACAAATGTTTATGTCCAAAAAAATTAAAACCTTTGATCAACTAGATGTATTTTTACCAATAAGACTATTGAGCTACGGCAATATCATCTTTGCACTAACATTTACAAATTCAAATTTCAAATTATTAAATGTCCACAAAAATTATTAGTTATAAATCTTTAAAATACCAAAAAATATTCAATTAGAACAGTCAAAATTTAAATTAAAAATAATTTAAGATAACCAATATCTGTGTTTCAATTAAACTATGTAATACAAATGATAAAAATAATTTTTCTTAAAGAAATATGTGTGAAATTATCACTTATGATTTATTATATACAGTAACAAAAGGGCTTCAGTTAACTAATATGAAAACATTGAAGAATTAATAATTACTATAAGTCTATTTTAATTTAAAAAAAAGATATATACAGAATGTACTTATTGAGATATAGAACATTTTTTTCTTGAGAATAATCTCTTAATATTATTGAAGTATTATAGTAGGTAGAGCTTAGAGTTTACATCCAATAGCAAGATCAAAATAACTGCTACTGACATATAAACTGTAAGTCTCTGTCTACTAAATCTTTCTATGTAAGTAATGAGAAGTCTCTAGCTTGGTGTTGTCTATCAATATTAATTAATTAAAGATTATAATATTATATAAACTTACATTTAATTAATTTGGTTTGTTTGTATCATATATGTATATTATTTACTTGAATAAGTCAGGGTTTGAATTTCGAAGAAATTTAGTTAACATTGAATATAGTAGTCTTGAATATTTTGATGGTAATCAATTCCATAATCAATGACGTTCTTTTTGATTTTGAAACATTATCATACCTAAAAAAATATAAAAGTTAGAATTATGGTACACACTTAAATAGTGCCCAATAGATGGCATTATATTATTTTGTTACAGAATATTGTTTGAAAGGAGCCTCAGATTATTTAACGCTTAATCCATTTTTTCCTAATATTTAATTGTATTAAATATCATTAATTATTTTCGATTGATATCAGTGATATTTATAAGATCCTTCCTAGTTGAATTTTTCTGAATAAAATAAGGTGATAAATGATTACCTATTAAGTTTGTTTAATTTGTTACAGCAAGTTTACTGCATATTTAGCACACCTGGTTATTTTGTAATGTTGATTATACATGTATTAGTAACAAATTATTTCAACCTAAACAAAAAAAAATAATTAAATGAAATTTATTTTTCTAACTTGATACATAACAATTCATTATGACCAACCATCAAATTTATAAGGACTTATGGTTTGTGATTTTCAATCTAACATTGTTAAACATTATACATAAATGAATCAGATCTGCAAATTGACTCAAAATGAGATGCTCTATTTACTGCAATACGAAAATACCTTCAGAAATAACAAAAAACAAATGATAATAATACTTAAGAAATCCAAAACATTTGAAGAATTAGATTGATACTTACTGTTGAGCCACAGAAATTCACCATCTTTACACATGCATTTACTTGCGCTTATTAATTCATTCAGTGAAACTGTAAAATAAATATATTTGCAAACTTCATTATTTCATTAAAGGTTAATCCAAATAAACTCTTAAAAAAAAATTTTCATACACTGCTCAAACAGAAATTCTGTCTGTATGTAAGAACATTTTATTGTTAAAAACAATATATCAATTGAATCAATTGTAAATTTTAAATGTTTACATTTATAAATGACACTTTTCAGTATCATATTATTATTTATTACCTCCGACGACTTCCAGATAACAACATTCAGATCATGCGAACAACAGCAATATTTTCTGGACTCCGATGCATTGTTTCAAACATAAATCAGCAGCAACGTTGATAGACGTCCAAATAAGCTATTACAAAAAAATTATTTTCAATATTATATAGTATTATACCACCGATTAAATTAAATATGTTGGCTCAATGGTTTTACGATATAAGCAGATGAAAACTTTTATTTCTTTCCAAAAGTTTGTTATAGTAAACGTGAAACACTACAACGCTCAATAAATGGCCGGATCGCTGGAAATCATAATGTTTTTAATCATAGCATAAGCCATAATAAAGGAATTTGGACTTATCTCTTTAGCAGATTGATGATGTCACAGCCAACTTGATATTCTTAAGACACTTAATTGATGCTCCTTCTCTCATTTCTACAATCAGCTTCAGAGTTCTTGAACATTGCTCTACATCATATGTTCCTAGTGTTATTCCTTTTCCATAATACACTTATTACGGTAAGAATAATCCAACTGATCGTATGACACTCATGGGTCATGACCAATGGGTACGCCAGACTATGTTCACAGACTGTAATTTAAAATTATTAAGTATTGTGTTTAACATGTAAATAATGTGAATCATGATTATTTTATTTTCGATATCGGTCGGTCCATTACGTTCGGTTCTCGTTCTTTTTCGTAAATTAAGAGACGTGCTCGGCGCTTATTCGAACTAACAGGTGTAGTGCCTTTTGAATTCATTACGAAACGGAAGAAAAAAGCAGCGTGCTAGCTATCAATAATAATATTGTTGCCGTAGGTCGTTGTTGTCCACCTGTTGCACTTGCACAGCTGCTACACCGGGTTGGCTGTTAATCGTCGTTTAAACTTCAACTCGATCGCGTTGACCTGGACGATCCGCAATCACTACCGCGGGCCGGGCACACTTCTTGCACGCCAATTTTGCTTGTAGTCCAACATTGTCAGATTCAACACATTATTGAATCATAGCAGTATTAAGGAGCAGCTTCTGTATTAACTCCAACACAAATTGCCAACCTAAATAGAAATAACAAATGTTAATGTTCAATAAAACTAAAAGCTTTGATCAACTAGATGAATTTTTACCGATAAGACTGTTGAGGTACAGCAATATCATCTTTGCACTAAAATTTACAAATTAAAATTTCAAATTTTTAAGAGTCCACACAAATTATAAGTTATAAATCTTAAAAATATTCAATTAGAACAGTTAAAATTTAAATTAAAAATAATTTAGGAAAACCAATATCATTATTTCAATTAAACTATGTAATACAAATGATAAAACTAGTTTTTCTTAAAGAGATATGTGTGATATCATCACTTATAATTAAATTTATACACCAACAAAAGGACTTCAGCTAACTTATATGAAAACATTGAAATATTAATTATTATTATAATTCTATTTTAAGTAAAAATAAGGATATGTACAGAATGGACTTATTGAGAAATATATATTTTTTTTCTTGAGAATAAATTCTTAATACTATTGAAGTATTATAGTAGGTAGGTCTTAGAACATACATTCAAATTAAAAGCTCAAAATAATTTAATTTAAATATATATTCTAAGTCCCTAAATACTAAATCTTTCTATGATAAATGACAAATGCTATCATGTAAATAAAGGTTATGATATGTAATTGAGGAATTTTGCTTGTAGTCCAACATTGTCAGATTCAACACATTATTGAATCATAGCAGTATTAAGGAGCAGCTTCTGTATTAACTCCAACACAAATTGCCAAACTAAATAGGTAGAACAAATGTTTATGTCCAAAAAAATTTAAACCTTTGATCAACTAGATGAATTTTTACCAATAACACTATTGAGCTACGGCAATATCATCTTTGCACTAAATTTTACAAATTCAAATTTCAATTTATTAAATGTCCACAAAAATTATTAGTTATAAATCTTTAAAATACCATATAATATTCAATTAGAACAGTCAAAATTTAAATTTAAAATAATTTAAGATAACCAATTTCAGTGTTTCAATTAAACTATGTAATACAAATGATAAAAATAATTTTTCTTAAAGAAATATGTGTGATATTATCACTTATGGATTTATTATATACAGTAACAAAAGGGCTTCAGTTAACTAATATGAAAACATTGAAGAATTAATAATTACTATAAGTCTATTTTAATTTAAAAAAAAAGATATATACAGAATGTACTTATTGAGATATAGAACATTTTTTTCTTGAGAATAATCTCTTAATATTATTGAAGTATTATAGTAGGTAGAGCTTAGAGTTTATATCCAAACAGCAAGATCAAAATAACTGCTAGTGGCATATAAACTTTAAGTCTATGTCTACTAAATCTTTCTATGTAAGTAATGAGAAGTCTCTAGCTTGGTGTTGTTTATCAATATTAATAAATTAAAGTTTATAATATTATATAAACTTACATTTAATTAATTTGGTTTGTTTGTATCATATATGTATATTATTTACTCGAATAAGTCAGGGTTTGAATTTCGAAGTAATTTAGTTAACATTGAATATAATAGTCTTGAATATTTTGATGGTAATCAATTCCATAATCAATGACGTTCTTTTTGATTTTGAAACATTATCATACCTAAAAAAATATAAAAGTTAGAATTATGGTACACACTTAAATAGTGCCCAATAGATGGCATTATATTATTTTGTTACAGAATATTGTTTGAAAGGAGCCTCAGATTATTTAACGCTTAATCCATTTTTTCCTAATATTTAATTGTATTAAATATCATTAATTATTTTCGATTGATATCAGTGATATTTATAAGATCCTTCCTAGTTGAATTTTTCTGAATAAAATAAGGTGATAAATGATTACCTATTAAGTTTGTTTAATTTGTTACAGCAAGTTTACTGCATATTTAGCACACCTGGTTATTTTGTAATGTTGATTATACATGTATTAGTAACAAATTATTTCAACCTAAACAAAAAAAAATAATTAAATGAAATTTATTTTTCTAACTTGATACATAACAATTCATTATGACCAACCATCAAATTTATAAGGACTTATGGTTTGTGATTTTCAATCTAACATTGTTAAACATTATACATAAATGAATCAGATCTGCAAATTGACTCAAAATGAGATGCTCTATTTACTGCAATACGAAAATACCTTCAGAAATAACAAAAAACAAATGATAATAATACTTAAGAAATCCAAAACATTTGAAGAATTAGATTGATACTTACTGTTGAGCCACAGATATTCACCATCTTTACACATGCATTTACTTGCGCTTATTAATTCATTCAGTGAAACTGTAAAATAAATATATTTGCAAACTTCATTATTTCATTAAAGGTTAATCCAAATAAACTCTTAAAAAAAAATTTTCATACACTGCTCAAACAGAAATGCTGTCTGTATGTAAGAACATTTTATTGTTAAAAACAATATATCAATTGAATCAATTGTAAATTTTAAATGTTTACAATTTACGGAGCAGCTTCTGTGTTAACTCCAACACAAACTGCCAACCAAAATAGAAATAACAAATGTTAATGTTCAAGAAAACTTAAACCTTTGATCAACTAGATGAATTTTTACCTTTGATGCTATTGAGCCACGACAATATCATCATTGCACTAAAATTTAGAAACTAAAATTTCAAATTATTAAGAGTCCACAAAAATTATTAGTTATAAATCTTTAAAATACAAAAAAATATTCAATTAGAACAGTCAAAATTTAAATTTAAAATAATTTAAGATAACCTATATCAGTGTTTCAATTAAACTATGTAATACAAATGATAAAATTAATTTTTTCTTAAAGAAAAATGTTTGACATTATCACTTATAATTTAATTTATACAATAACAAAATTGCTCCAATTAACTTATATGAAAACATTGAAGAATTAATAATTATTATAATTCTATTTGAATTAAAAATAAGGATATGTACAGAATGTACTTATTGAGAAATATAACATTTATTTTCTTGAGAATAAATTCTTAATATTATTGAAGTATTATAGTAGGTAGAGCTTAGAGTTTATATCCAAGGAGCAAGATCAAAATAATTGCCAATGGCATATGAACTCAAAGTCTCTGTCTACTAAGTCTTTCTATGACAATATAACAAATTCTATCATGCAAATAATGGTTATGATATGTAATTGAGAAGTTTTGCTTGTATTCCAACATTGTCAGATTCAACACATTATTGAATCATAGCAGTATTAAGGAGCAGCTTCTGTGTTAACTCCAACACAAACTGCCAACCAAAATAGAAATAACAAATGTTAATGTTCAAGAAAACTAATACCTTTGATCAACTAGATGAATTTTTACCGATAAGACTGTTAAGAAACAGCAATATCATTTTTGCACTAAAATTTACAAATTAAAATTTCAAATTTATAAGAGTCCACACAAATAATTAGTTATAAATCTTAAAAATATTCAATTAGATCAGTTAAAATTTAAATTAAAAATAATTTAGGAAAACCAATATCATTATTTCAATTAAACTATGTAATACAAATGATAAAACTAGTTTTTCTTAAAGAGATATGTGTGATATCATCACTTATAATTTAATTTATACACTAACAAAAGGACTTCAGCTAACTTATATGAAAACATTGAAGAATTAATAATTATTATAATTATATTTTAATTAAAAATAAGGATATGTACAGAATGTACTTATTGAGAAATATATATTTTTTTTTCTTGAGAATAAATTCTTAAAACTATTGAAGTATTATAGTAGGTGGATCTTAGAACATACATTCAAATTAAAAGCTCAAAATAAATTAATTTAAATATAAATTCTAAGTCCCTAAATACTAAATCTTTCTATGAAAATATGACAAATGCTATCATGTAAATAAAGGTTATGATATGTAATTGAGGAATTTCATTACCTCCGACGACTTCCAGATCATGCGAACACCAGCAATATTTTCTGGACTCCGATGCATTGTTTCAAACATAAATCAGCAGCAACGTTGATAGACGTCTAAATAAGCTATTACAAAAAAATTATTTTCAATATTATATAGTATTATACCACCGATTAAATTAAATATGTTGGCTCAATGGTTTTACGATATAAGCAGATGAAAACTTTTATTTCTTTCCAAAAGTTTGTTACAGTAAACGTGAAACACATACAGCGCTCAATAAATGGCCGGATCGCTGGAAATCATAATGTTTTTAATCATAGCATAAGCCATAATAAAGGAATTTGGACTTATCTCTTTAGCAGATTGATGATGTCACAGCCAACTTGATATTCTTACGACACTTAATTGATGCTCCTTCTCTCATTTCTACTATCAGCTTCAGAGTTCTTGAACATTGCTCTACATCATATGTTCCTAGTGTTATTCCTTTTCCAAAATACACTTATTACGGTAAGAATAATCCAACTGATCGTATGACACTCATGGGTCATGACCAATGGGTACGCCAGACTACGTTCACAGACTGTAATTTAAAATTATTATGTATTGTGTTTAACATGTAAATAATGTGAATCATGATTATTTTATTTTCGATATCGGTCGGTCCATTACGTTCGGTTCTCGTTCTTTTTCGTAAATTAAGAGACGTGCTCGGCGCTTATTCGAACTAACAGGTGTAGTGCCTTTTGAATTCATTACGAAACGGAAGAAAAAAGCAGCGTGCTAGCTATCAATAATAATATTGTTGCCGTAGGTCGTTGTTGTCCACCTGTTGCACTTGCACAGCTGCTACACCGGGTTGGCTGTTAATCGTCGTTTAAACTTCAACTCGATCGCGTTGACCTGGACGATCCGCAATCACTACCGCGGGCCGGGCACACTTCTTGCACGCCAATTTTGCTTGTATTCCAACATTGTCAGATTCAACACATTATTGAATCATAGCAGTATTAAGGAGCAGCTTCTGTGTTAACTCCAACACAAACTGCCAACCAAAATAGAAATAACAAATGTTAATGTTCAAGAAAACTAATACCTTTGATCAACTAGATGAATTTTTACCGATAAGACTGTTAAGAAACAGCAATATCATTTTTGCACTAAAATTTACAAATTAAAATTTCAAATTTATAAGAGTCCACACAAATAATTAGTTATAAATCTTAAAAATATTCAATTAGATCAGTTAAAATTTAAATTAAAAATAATTTAGGAAAACCAATATCATTATTTCAATTAAACTATGTAATACAAATGATAAAACTAGTTTTTCTTAAAGAGATATGTGTGATATCATCACTTATAATTAAATTTATACACCAACAAAAGGACTTCAGCTAACTTATATGAAAACATTGAAATATTAATTATTATTATAATTCTATTTTAAGTAAAAATAAGGATATGTACAGAATGGACTTATTGAGAAATATATATTTTTTTTCTTGAGAATAAATTCTTAATACTATTGAAGTATTATAGTAGGTAGGTCTTAGAACATACATTCAAATTAAAAGCTCAAAATAATTTAATTTAAATATATATTCTAAGTCCCTAAATACTAAATCTTTCTATGATAAATGACAAATGCTATCATGTAAATAAAGGTTATGATATGTAATTGAGGAATTTTGCTTGTAGTCCAACATTGTCAGATTCAACACATTATTGAATCATAGCAGTATTAAGGAGCAGCTTCTGTATTAACTCCAACACAAATTGCCAAACTAAATAGGTAGAACAAATGTTTATGTCCAAAAAAATTTAAACCTTTGATCAACTAGATGAATTTTTACCAATAACACTATTGAGCTACGGCAATATCATCTTTGCACTAAATTTTACAAATTCAAATTTCAATTTATTAAATGTCCACAAAAATTATTAGTTATAAATCTTTAAAATACCATATAATATTCAATTAGAACAGTCAAAATTTAAATTTAAAATAATTTAAGATAACCAATTTCAGTGTTTCAATTAAACTATGTAATACAAATGATAAAAATAATTTTTCTTAAAGAAATATGTGTGATATTATCACTTATGGATTTATTATATACAGTAACAAAAGGGCTTCAGTTAACTAATATGAAAACATTGAAGAATTAATAATTACTATAAGTCTATTTTAATTTAAAAAAAAAGATATATACAGAATGTACTTATTGAGATATAGAACATTTTTTTCTTGAGAATAATCTCTTAATATTATTGAAGTATTATAGTAGGTAGAGCTTAGAGTTTATATCCAAACAGCAAGATCAAAATAACTGCTAGTGGCATATAAACTTTAAGTCTATGTCTACTAAATCTTTCTATGTAAGTAATGAGAAGTCTCTAGCTTGGTGTTGTTTATCAATATTAATAAATTAAAGTTTATAATATTATTTAAACTTACATTTAATTAATTTGGTTTGTTTGTATCATATATGTATATTATTTACTCGAATAAGTCAGGGTTTGAATTTCGAAGTAATTTAGTTAACATTGAATATAATAGTCTTGAATATTTTGATGGTAATCAATTCCATAATCAATGACGTTCTTTTTGATTTTGAAACATTATCATACCTAAAAAAATATAAAAGTTAGAATTATGGTACACACTTAAATAGTGCCCAATAGATGGCATTATATTATTTTGTTACAGAATATTGTTTGAAAGGAGCCTCAGATTATTTAACGCTTAATCCATTTTTTCCTAATATTTAATTGTATTAAATATCATTAATTATTTTCGATTGATATCAGTGATATTTATAAGATCCTTCCTAGTTGAATTTTTCTGAATAAAATAAGGTGATAAATGATTACCTATTAAGTTTGTTTAATTTGTTACAGCAAGTTTACTGCATATTTAGCACACCTGGTTATTTTGTAATGTTGATTATACATGTATTAGTAACAAATTATTTCAACCTAAACAAAAAAAAATAATTAAATGAAATTTATTTTTCTAACTTGATACATAACAATTCATTATGACCAACCATCAAATTTATAAGGACTTATGGTTTGTGATTTTCAATCTAACATTGTTAAACATTATACATAAATGAATCAGATCTGCAAATTGACTCAAAATGAGATGCTCTATTTACTGCAATACGAAAATACCTTCAGAAATAACAAAAAACAAATGATAATAATACTTAAGAAATCCAAAACATTTGAAGAATTAGATTGATACTTACTGTTGAGCCACAGATATTCACCATCTTTACACATGCATTTACTTGCGCTTATTAATTCATTCAGTGAAACTGTAAAATAAATATATTTGCAAACTTCATTATTTCATTAAAGGTTAATCCAAATAAACTCTTAAAAAAAAATTTTCATACACTGCTCAAACAGAAATGCTGTCTGTATGTAAGAACATTTTATTGTTAAAAACAATATATCAATTGAATCAATTGTAAATTTTAAATGTTTACAATTTACGGAGCAGCTTCTGTGTTAACTCCAACACAAACTGCCAACCAAAATAGAAATAACAAATGTTAATGTTCAAGAAAACTTAAACCTTTGATCAACTAGATGAATTTTTACCTTTGATGCTATTGAGCCACGACAATATCATCATTGCACTAAAATTTAGAAACTAAAATTTCAAATTATTAAGAGTCCACAAAAATTATTAGTTATAAATCTTTAAAATACAAAAAAATATTCAATTAGAACAGTCAAAATTTAAATTTAAAATAATTTAAGATAACCTATATCAGTGTTTCAATTAAACTATGTAATACAAATGATAAAATTAATTTTTTCTTAAAGAAAAATGTTTGACATTATCACTTATAATTTAATTTATACAATAACAAAATTGCTCCAATTAACTTATATGAAAACATTGAAGAATTAATAATTATTATAATTCTATTTGAATTAAAAATAAGGATATGTACAGAATGTACTTATTGAGAAATATAACATTTATTTTCTTGAGAATAAATTCTTAATATTATTGAAGTATTATAGTAGGTAGAGCTTAGAGTTTATATCCAAGGAGCAAGATCAAAATAATTGCCAATGGCATATGAACTCAAAGTCTCTGTCTACTAAGTCTTTCTATGACAATATAACAAATTCTATCATGCAAATAATGGTTATGATATGTAATTGAGAAGTTTTGCTTGTATTCCAACATTGTCAGATTCAACACATTATTGAATCATAGCAGTATTAAGGAGCAGCTTCTGTGTTAACTCCAACACAAACTGCCAACCAAAATAGAAATAACAAATGTTAATGTTCAAGAAAACTAATACCTTTGATCAACTAGATGAATTTTTACCGATAAGACTGTTAAGAAACAGCAATATCATTTTTGCACTAAAATTTACAAATTAAAATTTCAAATTTATAAGAGTCCACACAAATAATTAGTTATAAATCTTAAAAATATTCAATTAGATCAGTTAAAATTTAAATTAAAAATAATTTAGGAAAACCAATATCATTATTTCAATTAAACTATGTAATACAAATGATAAAACTAGTTTTTCTTAAAGAGATATGTGTGATATCATCACTTATAATTTAATTTATACACTAACAAAAGGACTTCAGCTAACTTATATGAAAACATTGAAGAATTAATAATTATTATAATTATATTTTAATTAAAAATAAGGATATGTACAGAATGTACTTATTGAGAAATATATATTTTTTTTTCTTGAGAATAAATTCTTAAAACTATTGAAGTATTATAGTAGGTGGATCTTAGAACATACATTCAAATTAAAAGCTCAAAATAAATTAATTTAAATATAAATTCTAAGTCCCTAAATACTAAATCTTTCTATGATAAATGACAAATGCTATCATGTAAATAAAGGTTATGATATGTAATTGAGGAATTTTGCTTGTAGTCCAACATTGTCAGATTCAACACATTATTGAATCATAGCAGTATTAAGGAGCAGCTTCTGTATTAACTCCAACACAAATTGCCAAACTAAATAGGTAGAACAAATGTTTATGTCCAAAAAAATTTAAACCTTTGATCAACTAGATGAATTTTTACCAATAACACTATTGAGCTACGGCAATATCATCTTTGCACTAAATTTTACAAATTCAAATTTCAATTTATTAAATGTCCACAAAAATTATTAGTTATAAATCTTTAAAATACCATATAATATTCAATTAGAACAGTCAAAATTTAAATTTAAAATAATTTAAGATAACCAATTTCAGTGTTTCAATTAAACTATGTAATACAAATGATAAAAATAATTTTTCTTAAAGAAATATGTGTGATATTATCACTTATGGATTTATTATATACAGTAACAAAAGGGCTTCAGTTAACTAATATGAAAACATTGAAGAATTAATAATTACTATAAGTCTATTTTAATTTAAAAAAAAAGATATATACAGAATGTACTTATTGAGATATAGAACATTTTTTTCTTGAGAATAATCTCTTAATATTATTGAAGTATTATAGTAGGTAGAGCTTAGAGTTTATATCCAAACAGCAAGATCAAAATAACTGCTAGTGGCATATAAACTTTAAGTCTATGTCTACTAAATCTTTCTATGTAAGTAATGAGAAGTCTCTAGCTTGGTGTTGTTTATCAATATTAATAAATTAAAGTTTATAATATTATTTAAACTTACATTTAATTAATTTGGTTTGTTTGTATCATATATGTATATTATTTACTCGAATAAGTCAGGGTTTGAATTTCGAAGTAATTTAGTTAACATTGAATATAATAGTCTTGAATATTTTGATGGTAATCAATTCCATAATCAATGACGTTCTTTTTGATTTTGAAACATTATCATACCTAAAAAAATATAAAAGTTAGAATTATGGTACACACTTAAATAGTGCCCAATAGATGGCATTATATTATTTTGTTACAGAATATTGTTTGAAAGGAGCCTCAGATTATTTAACGCTTAATCCATTTTTTCCTAATATTTAATTGTATTAAATATCATTAATTATTTTCGATTGATATCAGTGATATTTATAAGATCCTTCCTAGTTGAATTTTTCTGAATAAAATAAGGTGATAAATGATTACCTATTAAGTTTGTTTAATTTGTTACAGCAAGTTTACTGCATATTTAGCACACCTGGTTATTTTGTAATGTTGATTATACATGTATTAGTAACAAATTATTTCAACCTAAACAAAAAAAAATAATTAAATGAAATTTATTTTTCTAACTTGATACATAACAATTCATTATGACCAACCATCAAATTTATAAGGACTTATGGTTTGTGATTTTCAATCTAACATTGTTAAACATTATACATAAATGAATCAGATCTGCAAATTGACTCAAAATGAGATGCTCTATTTACTGCAATACGAAAATACCTTCAGAAATAACAAAAAACAAATGATAATAATACTTAAGAAATCCAAAACATTTGAAGAATTAGATTGATACTTACTGTTGAGCCACAGATATTCACCATCTTTACACATGCATTTACTTGCGCTTATTAATTCATTCAGTGAAACTGTAAAATAAATATATTTGCAAACTTCATTATTTCATTAAAGGTTAATCCAAATAAACTCTTAAAAAAAAATTTTCATACACTGCTCAAACAGAAATGCTGTCTGTATGTAAGAACATTTTATTGTTAAAAACAATATATCAATTGAATCAATTGTAAATTTTAAATGTTTACAATTTACGGAGCAGCTTCTGTGTTAACTCCAACACAAACTGCCAACCAAAATAGAAATAACAAATGTTAATGTTCAAGAAAACTTAAACCTTTGATCAACTAGATGAATTTTTACCTTTGATGCTATTGAGCCACGACAATATCATCATTGCACTAAAATTTAGAAACTAAAATTTCAAATTATTAAGAGTCCACAAAAATTATTAGTTATAAATCTTTAAAATACAAAAAAATATTCAATTAGAACAGTCAAAATTTAAATTTAAAATAATTTAAGATAACCTATATCAGTGTTTCAATTAAACTATGTAATACAAATGATAAAATTAATTTTTTCTTAAAGAAAAATGTTTGACATTATCACTTATAATTTAATTTATACAATAACAAAATTGCTCCAATTAACTTATATGAAAACATTGAAGAATTAATAATTATTATAATTCTATTTGAATTAAAAATAAGGATATGTACAGAATGTACTTATTGAGAAATATAACATTTATTTTCTTGAGAATAAATTCTTAATATTATTGAAGTATTATAGTAGGTAGAGCTTAGAGTTTATATCCAAGGAGCAAGATCAAAATAATTGCCAATGGCATATGAACTCAAAGTCTCTGTCTACTAAGTCTTTCTATGACAATATAACAAATTCTATCATGCAAATAATGGTTATGATATGTAATTGAGAAGTTTTGCTTGTATTCCAACATTGTCAGATTCAACACATTATTGAATCATAGCAGTATTAAGGAGCAGCTTCTGTGTTAACTCCAACACAAACTGCCAACCAAAATAGAAATAACAAATTGTTAATGTTCAAGAAAACTAATACCTTTGATCAACTAGATGAATTTTTACCGATAAGACTGTTGAAAAACAGCAATATCATTTTTGCACTAAAATTTACAAATTAAAATTTCAAATTTTTAAGAGTCCACACAAATAATTAGTTATAAATCTTAAAAATATTCAATTAGAACAGTTAAAATTTAAATTAAAAATAATTTAGGAAAACCAATATCATTATTTCAATTAAACTATGTAATACAAATGATAAAACTAGTTTTTCTTAAAGAGATATGTGTGATATCATCACTTATAATTTAATTTATACACTAACAAAAGGACTTCAGCTAACTTATATGAAAACATTGAAGAATTAATAATTATTATAATTATATTTTAATTAAAAATAAGGATATGTACAGAATGTACTTATTGAGAAATATATATTTTTTTTCTTGAGAATAAATTCTTAATACTATTGAAGTATTATAGTAGGTAGATCTTAGAACATACATTCAAATTAAAAGCTCAAAATAAATTAATTTAAATATATATTCTAAGTCCCTTAATACTAAATCTTTCTATGAAAATATGACAAATGCTATCATGTAAATAAAGGTTATGATATGTAATTGAGGAATTTCATTACTTCCGACGACTTCCAGATCATGCGAACACCAGCAATATTTTCTGGACTCCGATGCATTGTTTCAAACATAAATCAGCAGCAACGTTGATAGACGTCCAAATAAGCTATTACAAAAAAATTATTTTCAATATTATATAGTATTATACCACCGATTAAATTAAATATGTTGGCTCAATGGTTTTACGATATAAGCAGATGAAAACTTTTATTTCTTTCCAAAAGTTTGTTACAGTAAACGTGAAACACATACAGCGCTCAATAAATGGCCGGATCGCTGGAAATCATAATGTTTTTAATCATAGCATAAGCCATAATAAAGGAATTTGGACTTATCTCTTTAGCAGATTGATGATGTCACAGCCAACTTGATATTCTTACGACACTTAATTGATGCTCCTTCTCTCATTTCTACTATCAGCTTCAGAGTTCTTGAACATTGCTCTACATCATATGTTCCTAGTGTTATTCCTTTTCCAAAATACACTTATTACGGTAAGAATAATCCAACTGATCGTATGACACTCATGGGTCATGACCAATGGGTACGCCAGACTACGTTCACAGACTGTAATTTAAAATTATTATGTATTGTGTTTAACATGTAAATAATGTGAATCATGATTATTTTATTTTCGATATCGGTCGGTCCATTACGTTCGGTTCTCGTTCTTTTTCGTAAATTAAGAGACGTGCTCGGCGCTTATTCGAACTAACAGGTGTAGTGCCTTTTGAATTCATTACGAAACGGAAGAAAAAAGCAGCGTGCTAGCTATCAATAATAATATTGTTGCCGTAGGTCGTTGTTGTCCACCTGTTGCACTTGCACAGCTGCTACACCGGGTTGGCTGTTAATCGTCGTTTAAACTTCAACTCGATCGCGTTGACCTGGACGATCCGCAATCACTACCGCGGGCCGAGCACACTTCTTGCACGCCAATTTTGCTTGTAGTCCAACATTGTCAGATTCAACACATTATTGAATCATAGCAGTATTAAGGAGCAGCTTCTGTATTAACTCCAACACAAATTGCCAACCTAAATAGAAATAACAAATGTTAATGTTCAATAAAACTAAAAGCTTTGATCAACTAGATGAATTTTTACCGATAAGACTGTTGAGGTACAGCAATATCATCTTTGCACTAAAATTTACAAATTAAAATTTCAAATTTTTAAGAGTCCACACAAATTATTAGTTACAAATCTTTAAAATACAAAAAAATATTCAATTTGAACAGTCAAAATTTAAATTTAAAATAATTTAAGATAACCTATATCAGTGTTACAATTAAAATATGTAATACAAATGATAAAAATAATTTTTTCTTAAAGAAATATGTTTGACATTATCACTTATAATTTATTTTATACAATAACAAAATTGCTCCAATTAACTTATATGAAAACATTGAAGTATTAATAATTATTATAATTCTATTTTAATTAAAAATAAGGATATGTACAGAATGTACTTATTGAGAAATATAACATTTTTTTTCTTGAGAATAAATTCTTAATATTATTGAAGTATTATAATAGGTAGAGCTTAGAGTTTATATGCAAGGCGCAAGATAAAAATAATTGCCAATGGCATATAAACTCCAAGTCTCTGTCTACTAAGTCTTTCTATGACAATATAACAAATTCTATCATGTAAATAATGGTTATGATATGTAATTGAGAAATTTTGCTTGTAATCCAATATTGTCAGATTCAACACATTATTGAATCATAGCAGTATTAAGAAGCAGCTTCTGTATTAACTCCAACACAAATTGCCAACCTAAATATAAATAACAAATGTTAATGTTCAAGAAAACTAAAACCTTTGATCAACTAGATGAATTTTTACCGATAAGACTGTTGAGGTACAGCAATATCATCTTTGCACTAAAATTTACAAATTAAAATTTCAAATTTTTAAGAGTCCACACAAATTATTAGTTATAAATCTTAAAAATATTCAATTAGAACAGTTAAAATTTAAATTAAAAATAATTTAGGAAAACCAATATCATTATTTCAATTAAACTATGTAATACAAATGATAAAACTAGTTTTTCTTAAAGAGATATGTATGATATCATCACTTATAATTTAATTTATACACCAACAAAAGGACTTCAGCTAACTTATATGAAAACATTTAAATATTAATAATTATTATAATTCTATTTTAATTAAAAATAAGGATATGTACAGAATGTACTTATTGAGAAATATATATTTTTTTTTCTTGAGAATAAATTCTTAATACTATTGAAGTTTTATAGTAGGTAGATCTTAGAACATACATTCAAATTAAAAGCTCAAAATAAATTAATTTAAATATATATTCAAAGTCTCTAAATACTAAATCTTTCTATGAAAATATGACAAATGCTATCATGTAAATAAAGGTTATGATATGTAATTGAGGAATTTTGCTTGTAGTCCAACATTGTCAGATTCAACACATTATTGAATCATAGCAGTATTAAGGAGCAGCTTCTGTATTAACTCCAACACAAATTGCCAACCTAAATAGGTAGAACAAATGTTTATGTCCATAAAATTTAAACCTTTGATCAACTAGATGAATTTTTACCAATAAGACTATTGAGCTACGGCAATATCATCTTTGCACCAAAATTTACAAATTCAAATTTCAAATTATTAAATGTCCACAAAAATTATTAGTTATAAATCTTTAAAATACCAAAAAATATTCAATTAGAACAGTCAAAATTTAAATTTAAAATAATTTAAGATAACCAATATCAGTGTTTCAATTAAACTATGTAATACAAATGATAAAAATAATTTTTCTTAAAGAAATATGTGTGAAATTATCACTTATGATTTATTATATACAGTAACAAAAGGGCTTCAGTTAACTAATATGAAAACATTGAAGAATTAATAATTACTATAAGTCTATTTTAATTTAAAAAAAAGATATATACAGAATGTACTTATTGAGATATAGAACATTTTTTTCTTGAGAATAATCTCTTAATATTATTGAAGTATTATAGTAGGTAAAGCTTAGAGTTTATATCCAAACAGCATGATCAAAATAACTGCTAGTGGCATATAAACTTTAAGTCTCTGTCTACTAAATCTTTCTATGTAAGTAATGAGAAGTCTCTAGCTTGGTGTTGTCTATCAATATTAATTAATTAAAGATTATAATATTATATAAACTTACATTTAACTAATTTGGTTTGTTTGTATCATATATGTATATTATTTACTTGAATAAGTCAGGGTTTGAATTTCGAAGTAATTTAGTTAACATTGAATATAATAGTCTTGAATATTTTGATGGTAATCAATTCCATAATCAATGACGTTCTTTTTTCGATTTTGAAACATTATCATACCTAAAAAAATATAAAAGTTAGAATTATGGTACACACTTAAATAGTGCCCAATAAATGGCATTATATTATTTTGTTACAGAATATTGTTTGAAAGGAGCCTCAGATTATTTAACGCTTAATCCATTTTTTCCTAATATTTAATTGTATTAAATATCATTAATTATTTTCGATTGATATCAGTGATATTTATAAGATCCTTCCTACTTGAATTTTTCTGAATTAAATAAGGTGATAAATGATTACCTATTAAGTTTGTTTAATTTGTTACAGCAAATTTACTGCATATTTAGCACACCTGGTTATTTTGTAATGTTGATTATAAATGTATTAGTAACAAATTATTTCAACCTAAACAAAAAAAAATAATTAAATGAAATTTATTGTTTTAACTTGATACATAACAATTCTTTGTGACCAACCATCAAATTTATAAGGACTTATGGTTTGTGATTTTCAATCTAACATTGTTAAACATTATACATAAATGAATCAGATCTGCAAATTGACTCAAAATGAGATGCTCTATTTACTGCAATACGAAAATACCTTCAGAAATAACAAAAAACAAATGATAATAATACTTAAGAAATCCAAAACATTTGAAGAATTAGATTGATACTTACTGTTGAGCCACAGAAATTCACCATCTTTACACATGCATTTACTTGCGCTTATTAATTCATTCAGTGAAACTGTAAAATAAATATATTTGCAAACTTCATTATTTCATTAAAGGTTGATCCAAATAAACTCTTAAAAAAAAATTGTCATACACTGCTCAAACAGAAATGCTGTCTGTATGTAAGGACATTTTATTGTTAAAAACAATATATCAATTGAATCAATTGTAAATTTTAAGTGTTTACAATTTACGGAGCAGCTTCTGTGTTAACTCCAACACAAACTGCCAACCAAAATAGAAATAACAAATTGTTAATGTTCAAGAAAACTAATACCTTTGATCAACTAGATGAATTTTTACCGATAAGACTGTTGAAAAACAGCAATATCATTTTTGCACTAAAATTTACAAATTAAAATTTCAAATTTTTAAGAGTCCACACAAATAATTAGTTATAAATCTTAAAAATATTCAATTAGAACAGTTAAAATTTAAATTAAAAATAATTTAGGAAAACCAATATCATTATTTCAATTAAACTATGTAATACAAATGATAAAACTAGTTTTTCTTAAAGAGATATGTGTGATATCATCACTTATAATTTAATTTATACACTAACAAAAGGACTTCAGCTAACTTATATGAAAACATTGAAGAATTAATAATTATTATAATTATATTTTAATTAAAAATAAGGATATGTACAGAATGTACTTATTGAGAAATATATATTTTTTTTCTTGAGAATAAATTCTTAATACTATTGAAGTATTATAGTAGGTAGATCTTAGAACATACATTCAAATTAAAAGCTCAAAATAAATTAATTTAAATATATATTCTAAGTCCCTTAATACTAAATCTTTCTATGAAAATATGACAAATGCTATCATGTAAATAAAGGTTATGATATGTAATTGAGGAATTTCATTACTTCCGACGACTTCCAGATCATGCGAACACCAGCAATATTTTCTGGACTCCGATGCATTGTTTCAAACATAAATCAGCAGCAACGTTGATAGACGTCCAAATAAGCTATTACAAAAAAATTATTTTCAATATTATATAGTATTATACCACCGATTAAATTAAATATGTTGGCTCAATGGTTTTACGATATAAGCAGATGAAAACTTTTATTTCTTTCCAAAAGTTTGTTACAGTAAACGTGAAACACATACAGCGCTCAATAAATGGCCGGATCGCTGGAAATCATAATGTTTTTAATCATAGCATAAGCCATAATAAAGGAATTTGGACTTATCTCTTTAGCAGATTGATGATGTCACAGCCAACTTGATATTCTTACGACACTTAATTGATGCTCCTTCTCTCATTTCTACTATCAGCTTCAGAGTTCTTGAACATTGCTCTACATCATATGTTCCTAGTGTTATTCCTTTTCCAAAATACACTTATTACGGTAAGAATAATCCAACTGATCGTATGACACTCATGGGTCATGACCAATGGGTACGCCCGACTACGTTCACAGTATGTAATTTAAAATTATTAAGTAATGTGTTTAACATGTAAATAATGTGAATCATGATTATTTTATTTTCGATATCGGTCGGTCCATTACGTTCGGTTCTCGTTCTTTTTCGTAAATTAAGAAACGTGCTCGGCGCTTATTCGAACTAACAGGTGTAGTGCCTGTTGAATTCATTACGAAACGGAAGAAAAAAGCAGCGTGCTCGCGATCAATAATAATATTGTTGCCGTAGGTCGTTGTTGTCCACCTGTTGCACTTGCACAGCTGCTACACCGGGTTGGCCGTTAATCGTCTTTTAAACTTCAACTCGATCGCGTCGACCTGGACGATCCGCAATCACCACCGCGGGCCGGGCACACTTCTTGCACGCCGCGGCCGGAAGCAAAAGTCCATCGGTTCAACGCTGATCGTTAAAAAATTTAAAAAACCAGCGACCGCGTGACGGAACGTCTCGTTAACGTTTGAAATAATGCGATAATCGGTTGTAACGACGACCGGTCGATGCGTCGTGGCTCGGTGATGGTGTCCCGTGTTGACGCGGTTACGGGTTGTCGTGTAGAGCGCGCCCTTCGTTCGGCCGCGGCTCGTTCGGACTGTTCCCGTGCGTCGAAATCACGCGGCGGCTGCACGGTTCGGACTTCGGACACGGCCATAAACGATAATACGGGGCGGGGGCGCGGTACAATTTTTTTTTTCCGGATAAAGGTCGGTTCCCCCTGGCCCGGGCCGGGTCCGGCCGCAGGGGCGTAGCTATGGATTTTTTTTTGTGTAGGCCCACATAAACCTTACACTATCGGACGAAAACGGGGACTAATTCCAATTTTGGTATTGACCTCTAATAATTTGAAAGTTATCAACGATTATTTTTATTAATCATTCATAACTTAAGACGATAGTTGCAATTTATATTCAACTGAATCCAAGAGTGTTCTACAAGATATTTTTTTTTATAATTATTAATTACTATACTCGTAACTTATATACGTATTGTCCATTTATAACATATTTTCAAAGTCAAAATTCCATCTTCTTTTCTCTGTGGCAACAAACTCGTAAACAACAGCCGATTGACCATCAATAAATTGTCCACTTTTTACTTCCTCTACAGAAATTAACGTCAGATCGTTTAGCCTAGGACTTTTCATAGTTGACCTGAGGTATGTTTTCACATTCTTCTCATCGTTGATAAGCTTCTTTCCGCTCTTCTTTTTTTTTAAAGAATATCTGGATAATCCCGAATTAAAATTGTCGTTTTATAGTGTACCTAAATAAACTAGTTTCAGTGTCATCGTACAAATAATATTGTGTACCGATCGCTGGGCACGGTCGTTTTGCCGAAACATATTTTTCGATTCGAATAATATTATCACGGTACAGCCCGATAATGTGAGTACTTTGGTCGATGAGAACGTCGAAAATATTTGATCTGACATTTTATCTCGACCGACCGTGTGATAACGCAAATAAGCTGATAACAACTATGATATTTGTCGGCCGAAGTGCCATTATAGAGGTTATTATTTGAACGCCCGATCACCACGATTTCCGTTATCCCTACCACAGGATGGTCGGACCTCCCTCCTAACCAACGTCTTGATTGTGGCCAGGGATGAACCGCGGGGGACAATCCCGTATCCACAGTCCACACCTTTGTATCGAAGTAGTGCTAACACAGTGGTCACTGGTCAGTATTGTCATTTCTCACTCGGTCGTTCCGCTCGTCGCTCGTATTTTTCGTTGTGCTAATTCGTCTAATCTCTCTCTCTCTCTTTTTTTCCGTCTCGTTTTATATTTTTTTGACAACATCTTCACTCACGAAAATCTTGTGTGAAATGGCATCTCAAGATCAACAAATTGATCCGATCGACTGTCAGTCGCAGGCGACACAACAAATGTTGACTTGTTGGCTCGTCAAATGCTGCGTACCGTTCTGCTTGTCTGAGTCCATAGTTGCTGAAGGTCGTTTCGATTTGCTCACAGTCAGTGGAATTCCAATGTTTCGGTAAAATTATAAATTTTATAGTTATATTAATAGTCGATCACACCCGATCGATGTTGATGATCTAACCTGATGTTATGCACAGCAGTATCTGCAAAAATATTTATTAGTAATTACTGTGTTTTGTCTGATTGTTTTTCATATTTTTTAATTTTATTCCCCGTACCCGCGCACAAGGCCGTAGGCAGCAAAATATTGTTTAAATTAAGAATATGACATTTTTTAAAAATGTCGGTAGGTAACTACGTGCCTACATTATCTGATACTTCTATATTAATTATAATTTATTATACTTTAGCATACAAGTTAAACATATATATCAAAAATATATTTAACGTACTACTCGTATTATACTACTATACTAATTTTTATTTTCCTTAAAGTATTTGAAAATCTTTTGATAACTTCTTCAGTATCAATTTCAATATCTCTATGTACAGTGTACACTCATAAGGGCTAGTTCTACTAATCTTTCTTGTCCGGTTCCGTTACTTAAAAAAGCTTTAATGCATTTTAAAGTTAAAAACGTCCTTTCAGGTGTTGATGGTGATACAAAGTTCCCAACACATTTAATAAATAAGAAATGACGGAAAAAAATTTAGATTGCACTGAGACAACGCGTTAAAAACATTTTATGGCCTATTTTATCCAAAATCTTGGTCCATTTTGTCTGCCATAAAATAAAATCTGTTTCAATAGCTAGTGAGTTTGCATTATAAATATAAAAATCAACACAAGGTTTAATATCTTTATATTTTTTGTTGACACAAAATTTAGGGACAGTGCCGGGTTAAGAGGGGGCAAAGGGGGCAGTCGCCCCGGGCGGCAATTTTTAAGGGGCGGCAAATTATTAACGGTGAAAACGAAAGTTTTGAATTTTTCTAATGTATTTTAATTTTTAGAAAGAATTATTATTCATTGAAAAATGTGTATAACAAAATATAAAAACAGTAATATTATATTAGATATTTATATCGAATCGCCTACCACAGAATTATTACGTGAATTAGCGTTCAGCGTATTATTAGTAAAAAGAAAGACCATATTATTATTATAGCGTAGTATAGTTAAAATTGAAAACAACAAAACACGTTATCGGTGCCAGACAAAACTGATTCACAGAACCGATTAAAAACCGTCAAGAGAACACCGCAACTTGCTACGGTCGACGGTCGACCAAAAGCGTAAACACACATTTATGTTTGTCCTATCATAGTATCATACTGACCAAATTTAAATTTTTTTATTGATTTTTATTTTTCACTACACACGATTTTATATAAGTAGGTACTAGGAATCTTTTTAAAAATTATCTAGTATACATAAATGTTAAATGCCGCCTCTAAAAAATGCCGCCCTAGGCGTGGGCCTGGGTACAGGTTTATAAAGGGCGTCATTTTAAAATATGCCCCCAGGCGGCATATTCGTTAACCCGGCACTGTTTAGGGATAACGTTTTGCAGGCTTGTTATTAATTATTTTTTGTTATTAAATCGATTTTTTAGTTATTGTAAAAAGTCGTCTAATAGAGGTATATAAATTGAAATTCGAAAATATTCTTCGGTTTTCGTAGGTTAGTATGAACTTTTAATGTGACAAAGCAACTATATACCAAAAAAACAAACGTATGATTGAATGCGCTCGTTGATCATTGACTATGGCGTAAACAAAATGCATTATACGGCTCTACTATAGATATCGATTTCCAAAGTAATTAAGATTAGATACCGTAAGTGTGAGCTAGATTTTATGAAATTAGATTTCGTTTATCGAATACAATATACCATATTATTTAATTGTGTCTTGTAGTCATAGTGATACGTGTACGATGTACAAGTTTCAAATATAATAGGCATTTAAAACTATTCAATCTTATTTCAAGAAAAAATTTCAGGAAGGGTGGTCTGGACCTTAACCTTCCCCTTAGCTACGGCCTTGCCCGCGCACACCTGGAGCTATGATAAATTATACTATACATAATTTAATATACGAAATATGAACAATTGACCGACAAATAATATAAATGCATAATAAAATATAATAATGTATTATTGTGCCAAAAAAAAAAAAAAATTATAAAATAGGTGAATAAATAAATTTAAAAAAAATGATGTGAATAATTATTAAGTTAAAAAATACTCTAAACAAGTTTATTACATTCATTATTATCGTACACCACACGCTTTGAAAAGTTTTAGTGGGCTAAGCTCCCCTCCTAGTTGCGCCAATGTGCAGTGTATGTGTAATGCGGAGTTCGCAAATCGCGCCAATTTGTCTAGACTCTAGACTACCTGACATCTTTTACGCCAGTGAATTTATCACAAATAAAAAATGGGTATGGATCGATTGCATCAGGGAAATATTCCAACGAAAATATTCATCATAATATTTAAGATAATTTATATATATTAACTAAATTCGCAAAAAAATAAAAATAATAAACAAACCGTAAGCAGTTATAAAATGTACGTTAACGTTATAACTTTATAAGTTACTATCAAAAACTGTAAAATAACTTGTTGAGAATTGCATCTAATAAGTATAATACGTTATTACATTATTTATTATTCTCGATTCAATAATAAAAATTATACCATTTGGTATTCATTGTCCCTATACAAAGAAAGGATTATTATAAACAGACTATACGAGTATGATTTACATTAAACGGCTATCATTATAATATTAAATATAAAACACGTGTTTGCATGTAATATTAACGTCAATTCATCATGTTCGTTTTATTATATAGGTTCCCAATATCCCAATGTTCAGCGACGGTATGGAATCAGGACATTAAAAATATGTATCTGGATATGAAATCACGTTTAGAGGACTGCGTGTGTGCCCTCCATTTTGATGATAAAAACTTTTTTTACTTCTACCGTACTGGCACAGACGAACTGATAGCAAAAATTTTGAAAGAGGACGCGATCCCGAAAAGTTTTTTGTACACCGAGGAGTAAGTTAAATAAATTATAGAACATCAACAAGTACGTCGGTTAATGTAGTTTTTTTTATTAACTAATTAGACAATTTGACGAATTTCATTATATCAATCCCGTATACAACAATAGTTTTTGAATTGTGACCATATATATATATATATATACGAGTATAATCCTCATAAAAAATTCTACTAGTTGTAAAAGTTGGTACATTCAATGATTATGGAAAAAATTTGTGCATTAAAAATTAATAATTTGAATTTTTTGATTTATTTTAATATTTACAACTACATAAAGTTTAGAAAGTTAATTAAATATTTCTACATTGTAACACTGACATACATTTTATATTTTATTGTCATTCAGATTTTTGTTTATTTTTTTTGACTACAAAAATGTCAAATATTAACTTTTTTACTAGAAAAAACTGTACAATATTTTTTAAGTTTTAGAGTTTGATTTTATATTTCATATAATTTTTATAATTTTATACATTTTAATTATATTTTTCCTGTATTGTACTACATATATACATATAAGTAACTGACAATTAATAAAATGAACAATGGTATGACAAGTCTTCACGTTTATATTATTTTTTGACTTGTAAAAGTAGAAAATATTTTCGAACTTATAGAGTTTTATTAACCATTATTGTTGCTAGCTGTTCAATTTGCAAATGGCATAGGAAAAACTATGGATCGGGCCAACTTTAGGCCTTCACAAGTCAGCTAATGCTAGAATTACAATGCACACTAGAAAACTATAATAACATGTATTGTAGCTTACCGTTATAGTATAAAGTACGGGTGCGTTGATGGTTGAAGACTTGTTTTATATTTCGGTGTGTGGTCGAAGCCGGATGGCCGCGGTAGACTTTCGTTGTCCATTGCGTACGACAGGGTTGGTAGGTCTTACTACTGTAGAGACGATAAGGATAGGTGCAACTGATGTCCGATGACGTTCGCACGGTCATTTACAGGTAAAATTTGGAGGTTTAAGCTCAGACGTGTTCAGTGATGGACCTCGAAAAAACCGGTGTCCTTTTTGTTCCAGACCGTAAGACCGCAAATGTGCTACAGCCAATAAGACGACAGTTTATAAGAAATACACATAATTAAATAGGTTATTAACAGTAAAAAGATAAAAACAAGGACATACATTGCTTTAAAAATTATATAGTTTACTCAGTGGTGTATCCGGAGGAAGGGCTGAGGGGGCTTAAGCACCCCTCAAAATTTCAGGAAATATTAAACAATTATTTAAATAATCTCAAATAATATAAAATAAAATACTACATCTGAGTCACGGCTTATAGGACTTGCTCCATTATTAATTCATAGTGATTTAAATGATAAGGTACTAGATAAGTTTTTCAATGATGACAAAGTTAGACGACTAAAATAAACAATCTAATCTATTGTATGCATAGTATTCAAATTTAAAGTAAAGTTGTTTTCTAGTTCAAATGTTGCTGCTATTATGAGTTTTTTTTTATTAATGTAATACATAATTGATCAGTTTCATCCCAAAGAATTCCTGGATACGCCACTGAGCTTACTGTATATACAGTATATACCTACTTCAAAGTTGATATTAATGAGCCATCAGTCATAAAAAAAACTCTTTGATGACATATCGTGTAATTAATACGGCAATTCGAGTCAATTTATGAATATATTATATTATGATATCCATCAATTACTAATGAATAAGTACATGAACATTTTAAAGAAAATAAAAACAGACTATTCTTAGACCTGAGTAAAATTTGAGGAAGTGGCTACCACTTCTTGTTGATAATATTTTATTCACAGCGGTTCTTAAAAAAATTTAGATTTTTTCGAGGGTTCCACTTTAAGCGCAACTTAAAGCATACAATTAAAGCGTCTAGTTATATTTACAAATACCTAGTCTATAATTAATTAAATTAGAATGTAAAGATTCACAAATTTGATTTTTGATAAAATTAATAAACTATTGTTTTTAGATACTTATGAAATTATAATGGGATATATAACAAGAAATACATTGTGTTAGAAAAAAAAAAACAAAATTACAGTTGTTACTGTTTTGATAGACTTATATATAATTAATAGAGCAATTATAGAGCTATAAAATATGAAATAAACAATTCAAATCGAGAAGAAAGCCCTTAAAATAAAAATAAATGGTTTAATGTGGAAGTAAGCAAAATAAACACAAAAAATTGATTCATAATTTTTAATGTATACTATGAAACAAATTTTGTATCTACTCAGCTTATCCAGGTATGGTCAATCAGAATAAGTGTACGAATGCATACGAATCCACACTCTACTTATCAATAATAGGTATATAATATGAATTAAGTAATTCGTTACACGATAAAAAATTCACAACTATCTTAAAAAATATCGAAAAAGTTGTAAGATCTTATTTATTTTAATGTATAAATCAAACAATTAGTCATGCAAAACTTCAATTAGGTATACAAGAAACAACAGTATACTTAACCAAAGGTTTGACTACACAATATAGGTATAATGATTTAATGATGATGTTAGTGATGAGAAAAAAAATAATAGGTATTTAAGTAATAGCACACATTTTACAACTAGTCTTATCGATAGAATAATTGCGTGTATAAAAAATGTTGTTGTATCTACTTAAAGTTTACATTGAAGTAGTGGCACAAAGTGTTTCGAGAAAACATGATTTGACGTCAGACACTTGCAGTTATTTCTAGAGCACAAAATTATAAGACACGCAGAGTGTGATAATGAGTGGCAATTCCATAACATCCAGAAGAAATCATTTTAAGCTTATAAAATATTAATATAGTTGCTTCTGGATTGGGTCTCGTCGAGGTGGGCAGACTCTTGTGAGTACATTAAGTGCCGTGATCGTTTCAACAACATCACGCCCATCTACTGTGCGTATCGTTACCCACTGGAGCAACTTATTGACAATATCGGTAGAGCACAGTTTTAACGGAAGTGATGTTGTTGACACTTCTGCCGCATGAATACCAATGTTAATGATTACACAAGAGGTAAAATGAACGAATTCGTTTAACAAGTAGGTACTTCCGCAGATATAATAAGAACAGTGATATTCACATGGGCTGAAAGCGGCGTTAACAATACGATACACACGGATATTTAATATACAAACAATAAAAAACCAACAGAGCTCTGAAGCCGGTGTGGGTTCACTGTCGGTTAGTGTTGCAAAATAAGTTGAATCGATGCGAACGACTAGAGCAGCGGTTCTCAAACTGTGCTCCGCGGAGCCCTAGGGCTCCGCAAGGTTAGTCTAGGGCAGTGATGGGAAAAGTACGGCCCGCGAAAGTATTTAATCCGGCCCGTCGAGGGTCCATCGACATGGATAGTATAAAATTATAGTATAAGAAAATTTCCCGAAATATTCTGAAAATTAACGAAGAAAATAATTTTAAATATATAAATGGATTGGCGCGGATTGTGCACGGTCGTACCCTCACAGATTGGTTTAGGTAGATACTATAACTAGATAGTAGATACTATGATAATTTATCATAGATAAATAATAGGTATATAATTTATATTTTTGTTCATATTAATATATTTCCCGGATCTCGGTTTGATGCGTCCTTAACGGAGTTTTCGTATTATAATAATATGTAATATGTATGATGTACTTATGTGTATAAGTTTAATTATACTTTTTAAATTAATTATTATTTAAGGTAAAAGGTAATTTGTAAAATTTGTGTGTAATGCTGTAATGTTTTTATAATATCATGATTCAAAGCTTTAACACAAAATGCATTTTTTCTATAATTCTGGCCCTCCTCTAGAATTTTTTAAACTTTGTGGCCCCCCATTAAAAAAGTTTGCCCACCACTGGTCCAGGGGATCCGTGGCTCCCTAGGCCGTGGGCATATCTGTATTGATTAAATTCAAATTATTATTATATTTCTTAGCTACATTTTTATATATAAGATTCAATATTATTTGTGCCGTACCAATGTATTATTTTAAACATTTAAAACCTTTAACTATTTATAAATCCACATAATATTTTGTGCCTTTGTCAAAATGAGATTGGATAAAAGTCTGGTTTTTCGTTCTTTTTACATGTACGATAATTTTGTTTACTCATCTACAATCTTCGAAATTCTAATAATATAATAATTTCTTCAGTCATAATGCATTCTTGTTTCAAATAGACATTTCTGAATTTTGGGGCTCCGTAATATTTTTTAGGAACATATGGGCTCCTCGAACAAAAAAGCTTGAGAACCGCTGGACTAGAGGAATTATTGTGTTGGATGATCCCGAGCAGAGGAATAAAACGGAAGATTTACCTAAAAAAAAAAAACGTGTTTTACCATGGACTCGCTCAATGTAATATAAAAAATTAATTAATATTTTTATGAAAGTATGATATAATAAATATTTAACATTTCCTTTCTCCAAAATATTTGATCGTAAATTTTTTTATATTTAGAATATTTTAATTAACACGAATTTCTGAGAATATTGAAGCATCAGAACGAGATTACAAAAAAAAAAAACGATCATTTTTAACAACAAGGATATTGAGTATAATATGTATTTTATACTTACACGATGACCAAATATCATTGATTCCGGTGAGACGAGAAAACGGACGGTTTACCTGAAACAAATTAAAATAAAGTTTTAATTAATTGTTATTTTAACGACCGTATAAAAACGATAAACATAAAAAATACCCGCTGCAACTGGAGGTCGTTCTATACTTCTATGTATACCACGTTTAATATTTCTTCTTATTTAATTGTTTAGTGGCCGACCGGGAAAAAATGGCACGTATATGAGTAGCTTGGAATCTGAAAATAAGCTAACGAACGATATGTAATAAAAATTAGTACAATTATTATGATAATCGTTAACGACAGAAAATAAAAATAAATAGATAAATTACATTACAAAGTATCTTAAAAATATTTTGATTTTAAAAATTATGAGATCTTAAGTTTAACCGAGAAAAAAAATGAAAACAGTAGAAACAATGTACGTGTACCCTATGGCCTATATTTTTTTTTTTATTTATTTTAATTTATTTATTTAATATAAACAGACGAGAGTCCTAAAACATAAAAATATTAACTACATTGTGTGTGAAAAATACAGTAACACGTAATACAATAAATTATATTTTCTACTTAAAATTATAGAATGAATATAATAATAATGCTAAAGTAAATATACGAGTAGAATACAAATCAAATTAGTAATATAAAAAAATAGAAATAATTATTCAAATATAATCAAAAAATCCCAAAACACGCCACTGCATACACTGTTCCCATGCAGTCGGATCACGTCACGTCGACTTGGGCAGTCCGTTGTCATTATAACATTCATACAGAAAATTCAAACGTCTGCATTCTCTACCGCTACGAATATCGCGTTTCGCGACCGCCACGGATATCGATGGTTCAGTGTAGCACTGGCAGATGAGAAAATCATGACGTAGTCGACGGTCTACCGCACGGAACCACTGCGGAAGCCACTGCGGACGGATCGGTTGTTCGAGCGCTCCGGCGGGCGTGAAGACTAAATAGTGACGTTTGCAGCAGTAGAGTACGGGCGTTGTTAACGAATTTTCTAACACGAATGTCATAAAAACAAAAGATAACCAGTAAAACTCTGATGGTGCGTCGATGGTGTTCGTCGTCGTTCATTGCCGCAGTACCATACATGTCCATGTACGTGTTTAAACCACGAACGAAAACATCACGAGACGTATCTCGTACCGAGATAAACGGTCATTTCCTTACACGAAATAAAAAAAAAAAAAACGTGAACTTTCGACAATACTGTTGTGATCGGAAAGACCAGGCGATCGACAATGTTGTGCATTCAAACAGTTATCATTTATCACGGTTAAACCGCATCAATTATACGCGTGTATATATTTTATATTATTATATCGTCGGTGCGGCTTTGCAATTATGCACAATAATTGTTGGTGATTTAAGGTCCCGTATTGATGGCCACCCGTGTGGAGGGAGGAGCGCAAGACGGGGGCGATTGTAAATTCGGCTCGAAGAAATAAAATGTTCAAAAGGTCTATGTAAACTCGGCCCGTGTTTTTTTTCAGGTAAAAATGATTTAGGTGTAAACTCGGCCAAGGGGTTTTCAGGTAAAAATGATTTAGGTGTAAACTCGGCCCAAATAAAAATATTATTCTTATGATATTTGAGAACCATTTAGCATTACCCAGAGGACACCACGAGGAGGCGATTCTCATTATCCTCCAAAAATCATTTTCATTATGTAAAATGAAATTCGTTATATTAATGTAAAAGTGTGTAAAAATGTAAATAAAATGTTTAAGTATTGGATTTTATTTGAGCATTCAGAGCAAAAATTATAAATAAAATGCATTTATGTAAAATCGTAAGTATAAAAAAGGATACAAATATAAAATTGTTGTGTAATTATGTAAGATTATAATATAAATTAAATTTTTTAAAAGAGCCATATTTTTGACGTATTCACTCACCGATAATTCCTTACTTTTATATTTTTTAAGTGTTTTTTCTAAGATTTCTTTTTTTTTTGAAATTGAAATTGTGCATTTAGGCTGTTAATTTTTTAATTTTTAACGACAAATTGTTCATGATAAGATACAAAAATGATAGGGACGAGTTTACAACCGACCTTTTTTATTATCTTAAATGTCCGGGCCGAGCTTACAATCTACCTATTTTATTACCTAAAATTTCCGGGCCGAGTTTACAACAAAAGGTAACCACGGGCCCAGTTTACATTTGCCCCAAGACGGGACACTTGTCCCCCCCTGGAACTTGTAATTTAGGTAATTAATGTTATTGTGTAAATAATAAAGAAATGTACAGTTCTTTTGATCATATTTTATTCGCTATCATATTTTTTTTGCGTTCTGATCCAAATTCATTGAGCTCTTAATTTAAAATTTAAAATTTTGAACATTTTGTTCGCCCCTCCCCCTAATCCCAAACAAATTTTCCAGCGGTCGCTCATGCCGCCGTAATGCATTTCATGCGGCTGGATTTTTCCGATGATGTCAAATAAATTATAACGCAGGAATTATCAATACTTACATGAAAAATGGCTGATTAAGGCAAGCTAACGTAAAAGAAAAACAGATTATACGGTGGAAAAAGGTCACCGTTTTTAAACCGTACTTACTTTTTTTTTTTTTTGTTTAGTATTTATTGTTTTTTTTTACGGCCGGTCAAGCCCGCATGAATATATTATGATTAAAGCTTACTACTAGCTTACTACTCTACAAGGAATTAAAGTTTAAAATAAATCTAAACGATTTTCTTGCTCGTCTTCAAAAATTTATTGATTATTATAACAGGTACAATGTAAGTATGTATCTAAACACATGCCTGGTAGTAATAATATTTGCGAACATAGGAAAAATACATGTGTACCGTATAAACTGTTATACATCAATGGCTTAAAAATTAAAGGCCAAATATAATTACGTCAAATTTTTCCAAGATCTTTCTCATACGTACAATCAAGAAATCTTGGACCTCTCAACGATTCTGCCAAATAATCAAGTGTTCAAAACCATATAAGCTGCATTACTTTTGAGCGATTAAAAATTACATTTAAATGGCTTATCATATTTTTGAATGCACATAAATAACTATATTATGTGCAAAGTGATATATAATTATTTTGAACGAAGAAGTTTACAACGGTGTTTATTTTCAGCAGACAAAAGTAACACTTCTGGATGTACAATGTAATTTTGTCTATTTATGTTAAGAATCGAATTACCTAGTAAGTCCATAAATAGTGTGTATATATCCATATTAGGGAATGCCGTTTATAAAATTATTTTATTACGACTTCAGAACTACTTAAAGATGTATAGAATGTACATTTGTAAAATTCGAAAACTCTTAAAAGATCTCCTGAAAAATGTCGGTCTGTTGACGTATTATATTTAGCCTTCAAGTCATCTATATTATAGGAAAACGGTTTGAAATAGTATATATAATAATAATAATAATAATAATAATAATAATAATAACGAATAATAAATTAATAATCAAACTATTTACGATAACTTGGTTCCAACGGTCTCTAGGTAATTCTTCATGTCGATTTCATTTGCAGTTAAGCGACGGAAGACGTTCAAATCAAAAGTCATATCCTTATCTATTTCACGGCTGCAAACGTCGTTGTTGGCCGCCTGCATTATCAGCTCTAAAGTGGAATCCGTCACTTTTTGTCTTCGTTTCAACACGTCAATCTGCAAGAAAAAGACACACACGCACACATCAGAATCAAAATCCGTCGATCGCCGCAGTGCAATTTTATAAACCAAGGATTCGTTAGCGAAAACAATATTTGCCGGGGAGGGAGAGGATACCACATTTATTAAATTTTAGATTCTCTGCGGTGCGATGTATTGATTTAACAATTGCAGAAAAAATCAGAAAATAATTTATAATTTGTACACGTACATAAGTACATAACTATTGACTATTTTATATTAATAATACCTTTTTTTAAATGAAATCAATTGAGCCCTGTCTTCTGGATCCACTTTAAGACCTTTATACAAGCGTTGAATGATTTAACCGGTTATCTCCAGAAAACCTTTTACGCAAAAATATTTTTACCCGTCTAAACGTTGAAAACGTATTCTCTCGCGGAACCTAACCGACTAATTATTTGACAAAAATTTGAGCGACCAACTATTTGTGAATCATTCAAATGAGTCGACTATTTATTCTACTACATTTTGCACAACCAATTAATATGAATAAATTTAATTAGTCGACTAATTCGACTAAAAATTAGTTGACTAATTCGGCTAAAATGTCAGATCGATTAATCATTATGTAAATAGATGACTAACCTACTGATTACCTACTGCAGATTGTAGAATGCAGATTACCGAACTATCGACTAATTCTAAGAAATTTCATATCTGAATGTGTGTAGAGAATATATACAGATGGCCTCTTCTAAGAAATTACAAGATACCTAACCTAGCGTTTTACAAGTATATTTTATACTCTAAATAAGTTATCATTCAACATTTCGATTATCGTAGTCCGAACAGTCCGAACAGTTCTTGATGTACAATTATACGAATTATAATATAAAATGTTGAGTAAAAAAAATTCTTCGAACGTGTGGAACTTTTTTACTAAAAATCCAAATAAACCAGACGAGGCGAAGTGCAATTTATGTCATACCGTGTACAAACATGGTCACGGGACTTTAAATCTTCACGAACACTTACGCCGTAATCATCAGTCGAAACTTGACGCTGATAAATCTAAATTGTAATAGGAAAAAGATTTAAATATTATGAGATTTTCACAAGGTAAGTGATAAACTGATAACACATTTTTATGGTTATTATAATAATGCAAATTTGCTCATGTTATTGGGAAGCATCAGATTTCATCAAAAGTTCAACGTTATATACATGTTAATAAACATTATAAACTGATCCACTAGACCTCTTTCGCTCATAATCGTTTTTCGAATTGTATTGTAGTACCGAATTCAAATTTTTAAGAACAATTCACCATTATTAGTCAAATATTCTCTGTATCTAACCCTTTTTAATTAATATTTTTCTATAGGTTTGGTAATCCATCAGAAAAACAAAAGATAGATTTTTTGAGATCGATTGTTGAAATAATTACCAAGGATATACAGTCACTCTTATTTGCTAAAAATAGACAATAGTGCATTTCAAAACGTCATTCGATTGCTTGATTCAAGGTACTTACAGAGCTACATACCTTACAGAGCTTTTACTAAGTTGCCGAAATGTAACAAGAAAAATCTTACCTGATCTATACACTTCAACTAAAAATAAATTGCAAGACATTTTGAACAAATCAAATTACGTATATTTCCATTACTTTGGATACAAGGGTATCATTAAACACTGATTCATTTATGACTATTATTGTCCATACGTTTGACAGTGCCTTCAATCTTAAATCATTTTTAATATACACCACAAAACTCGAAAATAGTCATACAGGTGGATATCTTAGTCAAACATTGGAAAATACATTTTATGAATGGGGAATTATGCAAAAAATTGTAGCGATTGTAACAAATTCCGAGGCTAATATTGAATCTGCTATAAAGAAATTACGAATACCACACATACCTTGTATAGCTCACTTATTAAATTGAATTGTTACCCAAGCACTAATATTTAGTAGTTCACATGATAGTGACAATGAAGAAGTAGAACTTCATGAATCTCAAAATCTAAATAATTTACTGAACAATTGTCGTTCCATTGTGATATATTTAAAAAAAAGTGAAGTGGCAAATAGGAAATTTTTTGGGTCAAACATAAAATATTGTTGGGTGAACTATTCAACTTGGCATTAAAGTATTTATTGATCCCGGCTATCTCAGTACCTTCAGAGAGAATTTTTTCAAAAGCCGGCGAAATAATGAGTGCGAAAAGAAATAGAACACACCCAAAAAATGTAGATATGTTAATATTTTTAAATAAAAATTTGAAAAACTTGTAAATGTATAAAATAAAAATTAGTCAAATAATATAAATTATTCTCAATTAATAAAATTAAACAAGCAATAAGATAAGTCGAACAATAAAAATTAGTCGAATAATAAAAATGTGTTGAATAATAAAAATAAGTCGAATTAAAATTAGTAGACTAATAGACTAATAAAATGAATTGACTAATTATACCACATAGATTAACTAATGTAGTCACACGGTACCAAGTCGGTAAGAATTAGTCACTTCTGCCCATTATTAGGCCGGGAAAAAAATCATATTTACAAATACTTAATGCGGCCGTACTTGGACGACTGTTTTGAGCAGTGTTTCGCCTATTATAGGGGCGTGAATTCGGGGGGGGGGAAGCAGTCATCATGGACTTAAATGTATATAAACGGAGGGAAAATGGAAGCGATGAAAATAATGACCAGTTAGTCAAGACTCGGAAACCTTTGGGAATAAGTGGTCGTGTAATACATATAATTTAGTAATCATATAACGTCTATTACAATGTTGACCAAAAGTAAAACGATAAATTTTATCTCATTTCAAATGAAATTCGTTAAACAATAGTTTGCACAATCGATATGCACTGCAGCCGAAATCTTTCTACTAAAAAAAAAAAAAAAACTACGCTACAGACTAACTGATGAATGCAGTGCAGCATGGACTTTATTAAAAGTTAC